>OX457050.1:24980694-25133194 GCA_949752735.1 Lumbricus terrestris
AATATATATATACCGGTATATTTTAAATTAGTCCCTTGTGTCTTTGCTTATCGTTCGCGTGACATATCCAGATAGAGGCGCGTGCAGGTCGATGCCCGTTCATGCCGCAGCAGTAGCCATGGCAATGATGGACAGAATCTTTTATTTATGTGTGTTTGCATAATTGCCTATGTGTCACAGTGAGGAGGATATGCGGCCTGGGGAAAAGACAGGCCAAGTCTATCGTGACTCCAACTGCCGTGTAACATGCAAATGTCTGGTTCAATGAACAATGAACATGCATTTCAAGCTATTATAGGTTATGGATATATTTTTCCATGGATGGATGTGCGGCTAAGTCATCACTGAGAAATTAAAGTTCATTGTCTTAGTTATCACATCCCCCCAGTGGCGTAGACAAGGGGTGGGTTTCGGGGGTTAAACCCCTCCCCCATTGGCCTCGGGAAAAGTTTTTTTAAAGGTTATTTATCCACTTAAATATGAAAAAACAAAACAATTGCTTGTAGTAACAATTGTTTTTCTTACCTTATTCTCTTTGTTACTTTATTTCCTTATTGTTTACTGTAATACTGTTGGGTTGGTGTCAGAAAGGGCATCCAGCCAGGTCATAAAACCCCAACCACCCCCGCCCATCAAAATTCTTGGCTACGCCACTGCATCTCCCTATATAATAATTTATTATAGGGCAGGGCCTTTATAAAGAAATTTTATTTTTTAGAAAACGCACAACCTCTTCAAATGGAATGCAATAACATGGAATGCAATACAATGCAACGCAATACAGTGGGATGCAATACAATACAATGCAATGCAATAAAATACAATGGAAGACAATAAGTACAAAACAATGGAATACAATTATACGATACAATACAATGGAACACAATACAACAAAATGGAATTCAATACAATACAATACGATACAGTGGAATACAATACAATGGAAGACAATAAGTACAAATGCAATGGAATACCATACGATACAATACAATGGTCTCTACTTGCCCAGATGACGCCTGAAGTGCGTTGAACCAACGGACGGTGTGTTTGCTGATGATAAACGTCCGTACCATAAGATGAGAGACAGATGTTGTTTCTCTTTGTGCAGCGTCGACACATTGGACAAGTGGAGTCAATAGGACATTCCACGATGAAGAAAACTCGCTCTCATACGGTAATCTTACATATCATACGGTACTCATACATCCGCTCTGCTTTGTATAAATACCGTGACGGTAGTGTACCATCACCACCGCTTATAGACAAGAGTTGGTGACAGTCGCCAACACCTGCTCGCCATGTGCTGAAATGATTCAGCGCCGTTTGAATCAAGTTCAAGCAAAGATAATTAACGGCGGGCCATACTTGCATATACTTAACTGATGGGGTACTTGCATACTTAACTGAGGGTGCTTGCATACTTAACTGGGGTGCGTGCATACTTAACTGGGGTACTCCATACTTGCATACTTAACTGAGGGTACTTACATATTTAATTGGGGTACTTGCATATGCTTAACTGGGGTGATGCTGATATATAGACGTCTTCAAGTCAAGGTGAGAATTGCCAGGCGTTCAACCTCCCTAGTCTTTCTTAGGAACCCATAGTAGAATCCTCTTTGCGCACCCAAAATCCACAGAAATCGACGTCTGACTCGCCATAGGCCTAGGCCTACAGATATTTTTCTACAATTCTCATGCTACGTCAAGCATTTCGTGCTCTATCCATATATGTGGGGCGCGGTGGTGTAGTGGTGGCGTCGTTGCCTTGAAGCCGGAAGGTTCGAGGTTCGAATCCACCTCAAGTCGCCACGTAAGGACCTTGGGCAAGTCCTTCACTCGCAATTGCTCAGCGTTTCGGCGTGAAACTCCGATGCAGTGTCCGCTCTGCAGTCGGGAGCGCCTCTGAGTAGAGAGCTTGAAGGGGCGCTAGAACAAGTGCGCATACAAACAAACAAAACAAACAATAATTTATAGATCAGATTCGTCAGATATACAGGTCTAGCTTTTTAGAGGCGAGAAAATTGGAAGATTCACCATTAAATAGTTTGTGGATGAACAATGTATACAATACTATATGATCCACGGCCTGCCATGAGGTCCCGTATGCACTTTGGTGTTGGGGGAGTTTCTCACTTCCAATGAGTCAGTGGGTACCTGGACATGAAAAATCACCGAGGTGCTTGTCCGCCATGACGTCACGAATGGCGCAATTGCAAAATCCAATATGGCCGCCACCGGCCATATTGGGAAATTAGTCTTTATTATTTCTTACACGATATGCACGTGTAATAACTCAAATGTTACTAATTCAGGTATGTAGAATTCATTTCTGATATTGATTTTGTCATCCGGGGTCATCTGAAGGTCATACGGTCATTTTCAAGGTCATTTAATGCATCTTTCTCATTTATCACAGCATAAGCACTGCAATACCTCAAATAATACTGATTCAGGTATGCAGAATTCATTTCTGATATTGATTTTGTCATCCGGGGTCAGGTTATAAGGTCAACGTCAAGGTCATTCTTCAATTTTTATGTTACTTACATCAACATCAACTTACAGCAACTCTATTCCAAAAAAGCCGTGAATGACTCGGGCACTGGTAAAATCTAGTAATAAGAAAGCGAAACTATATAAAAAATTCGTAACAAATCCAAATGAGGCCAACAAAAGGAAATTCATCCTATACAGAAACAAATTAATTTAAGAAAGTTAAATTGCAAGCCGAAAAAGATTATTATGCATCCGAATTTTTAATCCATAGTAATAACCTTAAAAAAACCTGGGGTCTTCTGAGGAGTATACTGGATAGAGATACTAACAGAGAAACTGTAATTACTGCATTGAATGTAAATGGTGAACAAATTACTGACCCTCAGACTATAGCAACTAAATTCAATAATTTCTTCACAGGCATTGCACAATCTCTTGTTAATAAAATACCTGCTGCAACTAACTCTTTTCTCTCCTACTTATCCCAACCCCTTCCACATTCTATAGCATTAATCCCTTCTACACCTTGTGAAATAATGAACCTTGCGCATACCATTCGCACTACGCATAGTAAAGGAGTCGATGGAATTGACCCTGCCATAGCCCTATTAACATTGCCTAAAATTGCAATTCCGCTATCAGAGATTGTCAACTGCTCATTTACCACTGGAGTATTCCCCTCCGCATTGAAAACTGCCAAGGTCATACCCATTCATAAAAAGGGCCCGAGGGACAATGTTTCTAACTACAGACCGATTTCTGTACTCCCATTCTTCGCCAAAATATTTGAAAAATTAATGTACGCACGTTTAGATAGTTTTTTTATCAAAAGAGAAAGTACTATTTCAGTCTCAGCATGGATTCCAACAGGGTCATTCTACCTACATGCCCCTTCTAAGCATACAAGACAAAATCTCTAATGCAATTGAAAATAACGAATACTCCCTTGGTATCTTCCTTGATGTAGCTAAAGCCTTTGATTCTGTAAATCATCATATTTTGATCAAAAAACTTTATAACTATGGAATTAGAGGGACACAACTACAATGGTTTGTTAGCTATCTTGAAAATCGTTTTCAACTGGTTTCTGTTAACAATTGTACTTCTGATCTACAACTCATTTCTCACGGTGTCCCTCAAGGATCTAATCTTGGACCTCTTTTATTTTTAATCTATAATTATTAATGATTTACCCAATGTATCGCCTTCTATGTATTTTGTGCTATTTGCTGATGATTCTAACTTATTTCATTCTGATAAATCTATTGATACCCTATTCAACACTGTTAATTCTGAGCTTCACCGAGTCGTTGATTGGTTTCGATCTAATAAACTTACTCTAAATTTGGATAAAACCAACTACATCCTCTTCAGATCCCATAAGAAAAAATATCCCAATGAACTTCCTATTCTACTTATTGAAGGGACTCCTATCACCGAAGTAACATCCACAAAATTTTTGGGCGTTTACATTGACCAGCATCTAAATTGGAAGGAACACATCAATAATATCTCTAGCAAAATTGCTAAGACTGTTGGTGTGCTATTTCGCTCATCTAAACTGATTCCTGTCTCTATCCGGTCTATGCTATACTATTCTCTTATTTATCCCTATTTAACCTACTGTAATTTAATTTGGACATCTACTTACAAATCTAATTTTATCAGACTAGTCACCCTTCAAAAATATGCAATCCGTTTTATAGCTAATATTCCTCGCCGAGCCCACACCGCTCTGTATTTCAAGGAATTTGGATTATTAAAGATCGATCAAATTAGGCACTTGCAAATAGGAGAGTTTATGTACCGTTATAACCATGGCCTATTACCACTTGTATTTAATGATTTCTTTAACCTTACCTCTGATCGCCACTCTTATTCAACTAGAAAATTAACTGTTTATGACCTTCCCTACGCACATACTAATACTCGTCGATTCTCTATACAATATACTGGCTCCCAATGTTGGAACTCTCTCCCTACACATCTTCATTCCCTACCTAACACAAGATTATTTAAGCATAAACTTCGCCTTTATCTACTTAAAACACTTCCTGATATGTAATGGTTAAGGTTTCTGCTCAGTGGTCTCGCCAAGCCCTTAGTTAAGTCTTTAGTTAAGTCATTAGTTAAGAGTTGTTTTTCTCGTTATATACAGAAATGTCGATTGCTTAATTTTTTTTTTCTCTCCCTCATCATTTTTTTATTCCTACAATTGAATGCTCTGTCATGTTTTTCTTTTATATTTTACATGAATTATGGGTGGCCCTATTAGCGGGATTTTCTATCCCTTCTGGGTCTCCCCTTCTTCACCAAATTATGTTAATGTAGGCCCTATTATTCAATGCCATAATTGTATCATGTTTGTTTGTTGTTTTGGTTGAGGAAAAAAATAAATAAATAAATAAATAAATAAATAAATATGCACGTGTAATACCTCAAATGTTACCGATTCAGGTATGTCGAATTCATTTAGGCTATGATATTGTTTTTGTCATCCGGGGTCAACTGAAGGTCATAAGGTCATTGTCAAGGTCATTGTGTCGCACCAATGATGCGGATTATAACTTGACGTAATAGGCCTACTACTGAGATTTTCTTGGAGGCAGTGCACTGAAGTTTTCCTCCCATCTGCGATTTAATTGCTCTAGTTTTGCCTCGCGTTCATTGTGTGTTGCAAGTAGTTGGCCTCTGATCCCGCTGCTTGTAAGAGGAAGAGCGTCAATTCCGACTGTGGATGTGATATAGTTTTCTAGTCTCAGCTGGTCGAACGTCGTACAGGTTGTATATGACCATGCTCCAGCCCAGACACGTACCAAAAGTACTTCTAATAATAATGATGATGATGATGATGATGATGATGATGATGATGATGATGATGATGATGATGATGATGATGATGATGATGATGATGATGATGATGATGATGATGATGATGATGATGATGATGATGATGATGATGATGATGATGATGATGATGATGATGATGATGATGATGATGATGATGATGATGATGATTGATGATTGATGATGATGATGATGATGATGATGATGATGATGATGATGATGATGATGATGATGATGATGATGATGATGATGATGATGATGATGATTGATGGTGGTGGTGGTGGTGGTGGTGGTGGTGATGGTGATGGTGATGGTGATGGTGATGGTGATGATAAGACAATTTATATAGTGCCATAGACAAGCACACATTCAGAGACAAGCGATCGACGGACTCTATAGTCGCAGTCACATACGGCGCCGAGAGAGCCACACCTGTCCGTCACCACCACCACTTCTGTGCTAATGCTGCATCTTGTTCTAACAGCGTATCTGTCTCTCCAAAGTTTGTTAGATACATGTACTGTACTGGGTCGCATGCTAAAGCTGCGTGTTTGGATCCCACCTTACTCATGCAGTCGTCTCCTGTCAACACATGTGCCTTGATGACTGCCTTGGCCAGGAATGCTCCAAGTTCAGTTTCTCAAGGATGCAAGGATGCCTACCGCTCATACAGACGGGATCGCTTAGTAGAGTAGGCAAAGAAAATTAGGATGACATATCGAAGTCGAAACTGCCACGGTTCACCGACCAGCCTCAGAAGACAGCATCAACAATAGAAAAGGAGAAGAATGAACAGTCATCCAGGGACATAATTATCAGAGGCACATTGGAAAATGTACATTGCTAAAGAACGAGGTATGGACATCAGGCAGATACTTTCACACAGTTTGGTCTGAGCGTTTCCATTATTTGATGGCGATATTCCAGTTCACACTAACAAGTCGCTACTTGTGGTGGAGATGGGACCTAAACTTGACCTCACCAAATGGTGCCAGGAGTCTATTCTTGACACTCATGTTGTGGTAGATTTCATGTCTAGGATTCGACAGCTGCCACTCACGCAATTCCCCAATATTGGTAGGGTTATCGAGGCCGTCATAACCTCAGCTTCTCCCTTTTACCAAAATGTGAAGTACGTCCATCTGGTACTCAACTCCTACGTTGAGATGTCTCTTAAGAAAGGGGAGCGCATGCGACGTGTTGACTTAACATCAGGCACCGAAATTTTCAGCATGAACAGATACACGCCAATTCCTCATGAACTTGAAAAGTTCTGGGCATCGCTGGAAAACAAGCGAAATCTGCAGCTTCTGGGTAGAGATATTGCTAGCAATCCAGCCTGTGGCAGTGTTACACTCATTGCCAGCTCTCTTGTTTCTGAAGATGAAGCACTTCCCGCAATGTCGACTGGCGGAGTAGAGATCCCAGACATGTTAAACTGGATATAGGAGGCGGATGCCAGGCTGGTGGTGCACATAGACTGGACAGCCTGGGCTGTTTGTGTGCAACGGTGCAAGAGATTTGTCGTAGTCTCAAACGACACGGACACTTTCGCATTATTGCTACACACCATACTTCATTGACCTGGGGTTGCAGGACATGTGGCAGCAGCATGGCACTGGTGAACATCGGCGAATGCTTCCTCTTCATCAACGCCTTTGGAATGAACTCACCACGCCTTTGGAATGAACTCACCACGCCTTTGGAATGAACTGCCTCCTGAATTCCGATCCTTTTCAGTCCATCCGCCATCATTACTAATCACACACCATCACCTTCCTCAGGCTCCTCTATCCATCACACCTCGGGCTTTTCATTCAAAACTCAAGACACTCCTTTTCACGAACTCTTACCCTGTCTCATCTGATCCTCCACCGTCCAATTCCCGGCCCAAACGACACCCGCCTTAATAGCTGTTCCGCCCCTCTGATCCTATGGAATTTCGACCCTGACCACCACGGACTACTCTCACGGACAACCCTTCTAACTCAACGCATTTGATCCTGATCTTATGGTAACTCGACCCGGACCACCACGGACTACTCTCACGGACAACCATAGATTGAGTATTCGCATATTACGAATAATAAGATTTTCAAATATTCACGAATATTAACGAATATTAAAACTGCCAACGAATATTATATTCGTAAAATATTGTTCTTTCAGGAAGTTCTTTATTCTTAATTTTTATTTTGTTATTTATGAAAATGTTTAACTTTTACTGAATGAATTGTACAAATTGAATTAGCTTACGCATAGGCCTATATCAGTAAGTTATAATAACTTTAATGGATTTATTGTGAAAACTTCCAGTTTTCTGTTGTGTCTGGCCAATGTGGCCATGCGGCATTCATATCACATTCGATACTTAATGTTAGTCAATTTGACTTCTGACCCTCCTCCCCAACTGAGACGAGACAGAGTCTTTGCTGTTGGCAAATAGCAGCAATAGTAGGCTAAATTTGAAATAAACTTTAACTGCCTAGCCTATATAATAGTAACTGCAAATTAATAAATTAGTTTTATACTTTATATAGTTTTTAGTATAGCAGGATGAGTAAATATAAATGCCAACGCAGGAAATAATAGTGCCAGATTAGGCTACAAGCAAAAATTATCCCGATCTCAGCATATTTAGCGCATTGCAGATTTTAATTCAACCTTGCCCTGGATGCGTGTGAATGTCATGAAGACATAGGCCTACAGAAACTTAAACTGCTTTACCGTGTAACATTGCGGTTTCGATGGTTCACTTTAATCCGCTAACGAATATTTACGAATATTAAAAAATCTTAATATTCACGAATATTTACGAATATTAAACCCAAAAGTCACGAATACTCAATCTATGCGGACAACCCTTCTAACTCAACGCAGCGCTCGTGAATAAGCTGGTGCCCCGCGCTTGGCTTTCGAGTGGCGCTTTAGAAATTTCGAGTTTACGATTACGATTACGATTACGATGAACGTGGAGCATCCCTGGCCAAACCAGTCATCAAGTCACATGTGTTGACAGGAGATGACTGCACGAGTAAGGTGGGATCCAAACACGCAGCTTTAGCCTGCGACCCAGTACAGCACATGTATCTAACAAACTTTGGAGAGACAGACACGCTGCTAGAACAAGATGCAGCATTAGCACAGAAGTACTTGGCACGTGTCTGAGCTGGAGCAAGGTCAAATACAACCTGTGAGACGTTCGACCAGCTGAGACTAAAAAACTATATCACATCCACAGTCGGAATTGACGCTCTTCCTCTTACAAGCAGCGGGATCAGAGGCCAACTACTTGCAACACACAATGAACGCGAGGCAGAACTATAGAGCAATTAAATCGCAGATGGGAGGAAAACTTCGGTGCATTGTTGCCAAGAAAATGTCAGTATTACGTCAAGTTATAATCCGCATCATTGGTGCGACACAATGACCTTGACAATGACCTTATGACCTTCAGTTGACCCCGGATGACAAAAACAATATCATAGCCTAAATGAATTCGACATACCTGAATCGGTAACATTTGAGGTATTACACGTGCATATGATGTAAGTAATATAAAAATTGAAGAATGACCTTGACGTTGACCTTATAACCTGACCCCGGATGACAAAATCAATATCAGAAATGAATTCTGCATACCTGAATCAGTATTATTTGAGGTATTACAGTGCTTATGCTGTGATAAATGAGAAAGATGCATTAAATGACCTTGAAAATGACCGTATGACCTTCAGATGACCCCGGATGACAAAATCAATATCAGAAATGAATTCTACATACCTGAATTAGTAACATTTGAGTTATTACACGTGCATATCGTGTAAGAAATAATAAAGACTAATTTCCCAATATGGCCGGTGGCGGCCATATTGGATTTTGCAATTGCGCCATTCGTGACGTCATGGCGGACAAGCCCCTCGGTGATTTTTCATGTCCAGGTACCCACTGACTCATTGGAAGTGAGAAACTCCCCCAACACCAAAGTGCATACGGGACCTCATGGCAGGCCAAGGACTAATACATGTAACTGCATGCTGCATATCATTGAATGCGCTGAGTGACTGCAAGATTGCTTGGAACCGTATGATATGCAAGGCAACTCACCCATTCAATCCACTCATTTTGATTGGTTTGTTGATAGGCCTATTATATGCACCACGCTGCCTAGGCCTATAGCGTATAGCGAAGTGAAGAGGCATTGAAATTCAATGCCTTCAGTAACCTAACATTTAGTGTTGTTGATAATAATTATGATGCTGAACAGAGAGCGAATTAACTATAACTGAATAATGACCACAACATCTTAGCTGAGGGTTTGGATTTACCCATAGAAGATGAGCTACGAGGAGTCGAACCCCAAACTCTCATTACAACTAAAGTTCGGGGTGGGGGATAGTGCAGGATCCCTATAGGATACTACTTCGGTCGAACCCAACGTTTCTAAGTTCTACATTGTATATATAATATACATAATATATATAATATATATATATAATATATATAATATATATATATATATATATATAAAAAAGCTAGTCGAGTGCTTCTTGGCGTTGCTATTTCCAGCATCATTGTGCATTCCATCATAGTTTTTATAGCAGCCGAATAGATATAAGAGCGCCTTTTACAGCCTCTCCGCTCCGTTGGAATGCAATAGACAACAGTATATAATATATCTTGCCCACAATGGACAGTATTATTATATTGATGCGGATCCCTTTGCGTTACAGTAGAGGCCCATCAGAATGCTGGGAAGCGTGTGAAGTTTTGTTTTATTTGTGGACATAAATTACTGTTTATATGTATTGGCTTCTGTCGTTATATTTCGTAGGTCGGTGCGTTGTCATCATTTTGGTGACTGCATCGGGAGTTGGACTGCTGATGCTGTGCTTCGGGTTACTTGTACTTAGCAGGTACGGTGAGTCGGAGGTGGCCCTATTCTGTGTATAGACTACCTACGCGCTAGTGAATAAGCTGGTGCCCTCCGCTTAAAAATTGGCTTTCGAGTGGCGCTTTAGAAACTTGGAGATTACGATTATATTTTTACACTATTCGCGTACCAGTTTTATTTGTACCAGTATATCTTTCTATCTTGTATGTAATACGCTGGGGACACGCAGCCAGTGGCGTACGTAGTGGGGGGTTCGGTACCTGGACTGGAAGGTCCCAGGTTCAAATCCACCTCAATCAGCCGCGTAGGGACTTTGAGCAAGCCCTTCACTCGCAATATTGCTCGCGCACTTCGGCGTGAAACTCCGATGCAGTATCCACGCTGTAGTCGGGAGTGCTTCTGAGTAGAGAGCTTGAAGAGGCACTATAGAAAATGCGAGAAATAAATAGATTTGCAAACGGTGCTATCCGAGTTCGTATGCTTGAAATCTGGTAACCAATTGTCCGGATCATTTTAGATAATTAATTAACCTTCTAATTAACAGACTTAATAATTATGGTGTTATTAATAACTAATAATGATTATGGTGTTATTAATAATTAATAATAATTGTGGTGTTATTAATAATTAATGATAATAATTATGGTGCTATTAATAACTAATAATAATTATGGTGTTATTAATAATTAATAATAATTGTGGTGTTATTAATAATTAATGATAATAATTATGGTGCTATTAATAATTAATAATAATTATGGTGTTATTAATAATTAATAATAATTGTGGTGTTATTAATAATTAATAATTATTATGGTGTTATTAATAATTAATAATAATTATGGTGTTATTAATAATTAATAATAATTATGGTGTAATTAATAATTAATAATAATTATGGTGTTATTAATAATTAATAATAATTATGGTGTAATTAATAATTAATAATAATTATGGTGTTATTAATAATTAATAATTATTATGGTGTTCTTTCCATGCGATCAGGAAACGAGTTTTCTGGACGAAGAAAGAGAACAGAGAGTCAAACTACAAGCACTCGATCACTCTCAAGGTGACCGGCTTCGACGACGAAGACTGCTTAACATCCGGTCACGTGGCTTCCGTTCTGCACAGCCTGCACTCGGTGGGTCCCGGATGTTCGCCGGGTCTCGGCTTCTCCCCCGACTGTTCGGAATGTTCGAGAGCGGAACGAGGCTGCGTGGGGGAGGAGTGCTACGACTGTTCCAGGCATCTGCACCACGACCCAGCCGACATACTGACGACGTGCGGCTGTCGGTTGGGACTGCTCTCCGAGGGTCCTTTTCCAGGCGAAATCGATCCCGGGCTCGAATACTGTACATGTCCAGACACGCAAGCCACGTCTTTTCCCACCGTATCCACCACTGTGGATGCCAGGATGTCCGACAGACTGTGTAGCTCCGCCCACGGCCGACTGACGTCATCGAGCGCGTTGCTAGGGGAGACGCGAGGACCGTCGGAGGCGAAGTCACGTGGTCGAACGACGTCATCGAGCGCGTTGCTAGGGGAGACGGCGCGTCCACCGACCGGTCTGCGACAAACGGATGACGTGAAGATGCAGCGCTCGCAGACGCTGGGCAGGACCCCGTCCCCTTCCCTGCCCTACCACCACCAGCCACAGCACCATCAGGACCAACACCACCACCACCAGCATCACCACGCCGGCCTTTCGCCATCGTCGTCGGAGGTACAGGGGGGACGACGACTGAGCAAGCTGGACTGCATCCTCGAGGGGAAGCCCCTCATCCGCTGCGAGTCGACGACGGAGAGAATGACGGACGACGAGGATCAGAGCGCTTTTCCACTTACGGTCACCGGATAAACAGCCACTCCATCCGTTCCAGTTCTTTCCAACACCGACAGACCCCACACCCAGGGTGATCAAAGTGCTTTTCCACTTACCGTCACTGGATAGATAGACAGCCACTCCATCCGTTCCAGTTCTTTCCCACACCAACATAACCCCCCATACCCAGAGTGAGAATGGCCAGGGGATGGGGTTTCAACCCACAAGTCTTTCTTTTACAGCCCCATAGTAAAGTCTGTTTTTCACACCCCAATTCCGAATGGATCATTGTCCAACCCACCAACTCCAGTTATTTTTCCACAATTCTCATACTGTCCAGACCTGGAGCGTGTTCAGGCGTTCCAGCCGATTGACGTCATCGAACGCGTTGCTAGGGGATACGCGACCTTCGGAGACGGTGGCAAAGTCCCGTGGTAAAACTGTAGGAACACAGCGAACCCTGGAAGGAACTTAATGGAAAAGCTAAAGAAGTGGAAGAGGATACACAGTCCGAACCATACTCAATGATTCACTCCACGTATCATCATTACCGCCGATTTAAAACACTTCTAAAGCGTCATTCGAAAGCCGAGCTGAGGGCACTCGTTTATTCACGAGCACCGTGCTCAGCGGTTGCAGCGAAAGGCTTATTAAGCAGCCGTGCAAGTTTACATGTAACTGACGTCGTCGCCAGTCAGGCAATACCGCCATCATCGCCATGCTGTCTTACCTCGCCTGGGACTCCCTCCGCTTCTGGTCTGGCACTCCCTCCGATTCTGATCTGGTACCGAACCTGGCCCTACGGTTTTATATAACGCTGGGTTTGTCTCTCTAAGCAGAGAGCGTGACCATGGGAAATTGCTAAGATGTCCATTAGCCTAACCAGTCGACATCTCACTGGTCAATTATATCATGTGGGATCCTTATGGCCTCAATGCGAGGCCCATAAATTATGGCAATATGTGTCCCGCAAAAGCTCTATGCATGGTATAGGGACATTACTATCTGTGTGCATTTTGGCCAGTTCAACTTGCAGCCAGCTCAAGGTATGTCTCCATAATTTATGTTTCCGCCCTACAGGGTAGCAGGAAAGCGGTCTTGACTCTTGTTTTTGACATGTCACCCTCCAGCACAAAAACAGAGCAAAACTCTGGCTTTTCCGAATTTAGTTTCACGCAGTCACCTTGACGGGAACTGCTGAGAAATTTTAATTCAAACCAAATTGAATAACAACCCTATAGCGTCGTTAACAGTAACCTTCGGAATTCATGAGTGTGGGGCGCGGTGGTGTAGTGGTGGGTTCGGTGCCTTAGGGCCGGATAGTTTCTTGTTCGAATCCACCTCAAGCCGCCGAGTATATCCTATAAGGCCTTGACAGGGCTTTTTTAACGTGCAGGTGTACACAAAATGCGCAGTTGTAGAAGCAATTCTGTACAGTGAAAACTAGGAAAAAATGTCATGTCCTCCGATTGGAAGTAATTCACCATGGATGATGGGAACGGAAAGAAGGAGTTGTGCAGTTCTAAAAATTCCTTTAAAACAGTCCTGGACCTTGAGCAAGTCCTTCACTTGCAATTTATCGTGCACTGCGGCGTGAAACTCAGATTCGATCCTAATAATAGCCTACTTAAGGTGACGCAACAAATTTGCACAACAATGAGATGTCGTCACAATACGAAATCTCTGGAACAAATTGATAATTTGGCATCATCGTGTATAATAAAATCAGTGACGTAATAATAGTGCTTTTGGAACAAAGAGATGTCGTCACAATAAAATGTGAATGGCACAAAGCCAATGCACGTTCACGTGTTCATTTGTTGTTATATTCTGCGTAGGTGACCTTCACAGTTTTTCTGAACACGAACTGGGTCCCCATAAATTTAGTCAAATCCGGTCCTGTGTCGGCCCCTCAAAACTGCGAGTCCGGGTGCTGGAGCACCCTTAGCACCCACCCTAATGCGGGTCTGAGTGATGGGTTCGTTGCCTTGGTGACGGAGTGTACTCATTAGAGTTGAATTTGATAGGGGGCACAGATGGGGCAGAAGCCTCGTGTCAGATGTCTGCCCCCGCGGGATTTGAACTCCCAGCCCCCCCCCCCCCAATTGACACAATCTAGTACACTAATCAGTATTGAGCACAGTCTTATCTGAAGCCACTTTTAACGACCTCAACTTTTAAGCACCTGAGAAATCCGTCTTTGACATTCAGAGCATTGATAATTAAATGAGCATTGATTGATTGATTGATTGATTGAGTGATTGATTGAGTGAGTGAGTGAGTGAATGAGCGAATGAACGAATGAATGATTGAATGAATGTATGAATGATTGAATGAATGAATAAATGAACGAACGAACGAATGAATAAATGAACGAACGAACGAATGAACGAACGAACGTACGAACGAATGTATGAATGAATGAATGATTAAATGAATGAATGAATGAATGAATGAATGAATGAATGAATGAATGAATGAAGTAATAACCGAACAGGAAGCCTATATAAGTCTATCGCACCTGGAAAGCCCCTCTGGTATAGATACAATATGTATCATAAATTCATAATTATACTTTTAACAAATTCAAGTTGTCGCATTTTAACAATAATTTATAATGATGTCTTCTTCACAAAAACGCCTCAACAGAACAGGAGGAAACAGCTGCTGTTGCATCGGACATTCGGAAATTCAACAACAAACGGCGGAAACTCTTTACAGTAGGCTACAACACTGGCATAGGCTACATCTGAGGAGGCGCAGATCAGTGCCCTTATAAGGATCTGCGCCCCAGGCCGCGCTATGCTAAACTTCCTGATAAAGATGGCAATATACACCGTGAGGCATAAAAAATAAAGCCCCTAGAAAAATTGTTATAATTTTAACAATATTCAAACAATGTCAATGAAATTCAGGAAATTTATAGCTAAATAGCAGGCAATGTAAACAGAGTTTTAGTTTGTAAAACTGCCCGCCTTTAGCTTCTACGCATGCGCGAAGTCGCTTGCGCCATACACGCACCGCCGAGTCAATAATTCGCTGGTCAAGATCGTTCCAAGCTTGCACGATTCGCTTATGAAGATCTTTAACATCACGTAGGCCTACCTTTGTTTCGTACACCATTTCCTGCATGCATCCCATATTTTATCATCGACGGGATTCAGATCTGAGCTGTTAGGGGCCATGTTGCTGGAAAGAGAGATATTGCAGCCTACAGCCTTTTACGCACACGTCCGACGTTTAGCAAATCCCTGACGGAGCCAGTCGGTGTTTCTTCTCTGGGGCCCACGTCAGTTGACTTTGTTAAACCGGGGGTAAAAATCAACGGCCAACACTACAGAAATGTTTTACTCGTGGAAGGCCTTCTACCTGAAATTTTAGAACTCTGAATTTGGCATTTTCCCCCAAGGTGGTACTCTAGCGCACAGAGCTCGAGAAACGGTTGCACTTCTGACGAATGAAACTCCTGACTTCATAATTCCTTCACTATGGCCCCTAACAGCCCAAGCTTGCAAGCTTGGAACGATCTTGAACAGCGAATTTATTGACTCGGCGTTGCGCGAATGGCGCACGCGACTTCGCGCATGCGTAGGAGCTGAAGGCGGACAGTTCGAGTACAAACTAATAAACGGTTTACAATGCCTGCTATTTAGCTAAAATTTTCCTGAATTTCAGTGACATTGCTTGAATATTCTTAAAATTATAACAATTTTTCTAGGGGCTTTGTTTTTTTAATGCCTCACGGTGTATATTATAACTACACACCTAGGTTATTTCATAGAAGACAATTTCTGGCTGACTCTCATTTTCACGGTTACTATTTATCTCTGTTAATTGTCACTGATTGCGGTTGTCACTCAGGTTTTGATAAACGAATGGGTCTATAACAGGCCTAGGCTATATATATATATAACCACAACACCTATCTCATGTGCATAATCGCATATAAAAACTGGCTACATGTATGACTACAATTTGTGTTTATTGATTGGAAGATATGCAGCGTTATGGCTTCGAATCTGGCTTGTCAAAATATTAATGGCAAAATATTGCATCGTACAGCATGATAGATAATAGGTCCTACCTGTTACAGCAGTTATGCGGCATAATGGCAATCTATGAAGGCAATAATTCTGCATGAAGCAACTCCACTGTCTTCCGTTTTGTCAATTTCAGAATTTTATCGCCATCAACGATGGCATGCTTTCCGGCAATTATTATTATTATTGTTATTTTCTAATGCAGCTGATTGTGTGACGTCAGTCATTTGTTCTCTCTCTCGCTCTGTCTGTCTGTCCGTCCGCCTGTCTGTCTGCGGCAATCTGCCTCTCTCTCGATTTGTTGTCACAGCATCAGTTTTCGAAGTTCTGACCGAGACGGGGGAACCATCAGAAAACCGCACCGGATACCAGAGAGAAACCGGTAGGCCCTATGGGTCCCTTGAGCCAGAGACTTAGAGGGGCAGCTATAGGTAGGCCTATAGTTGGAAAGACGTAGTTATACGGAGTCGCCTATGTTTTCTGGCAATAAACGCGTTCTTTTGTTAATGATGTCATATTTTCTTTTGCATTAAATTGTGACGTCAAACGTTTGTTATGCTCTCTCTTGAGTTCATAACAGCAGTTAAATCAGACGTTGCAAGGTTTATAATTAAGTTTTATAGGCTATGTTCGAAGCATTAATAGTTCGTGTCAGAAACAAAGATTTGGCAAGTAGAAAAGTTTCACATAGATAGATATTGACAAAGGTAGGAAATTATTTAATGCAACTGGTTTGTGCCTGTTTGTAGACAGGCACAAAGGCTTATAATAATTATTGTAAACTTTACAGATTTCCTTATATAGTCGACCTATCAGACTGCTTGTTACATGTTTAACGACACTGCCATTATCAGAGATTAGGCCTACCTATCAGACAACGTGCCGACCTAAATGCAGTGCGCTGCCTTCTCGTCCAATAGGCCTAAATGGTTTTAAAATGTTAGCATTGTCCATAATATAGGTACGCTTATCAATAGTATTACATTTTGTTAATTTCTACAATAAAATAAATCAAGATCTGTCCTGTAGTTTTCCACCATGTATCATTATCACAAACTAAAAACTGGGCGATCGTCTGGGAAAAGAGGTAGCAGTTCTAACGCACAGACTTGCATTAGCTAAGACTGTGTATGATATGTCCTTCACAAGTCCTTGAATTCTTTACTTAAGCTCGCATAAGTGGGCGACGGGTACTAAATAGAGATACCTATAATCTGCTATGCAGACGCACCCGATGAAAGAGCTTCACAATTAAATTCTCCCGGGCCCCAAGTAATGGCCCGAGTGGAGAAGGCAACTTATCGAGGTAATTCCACCCTATCTGCCTTTTCACAACCTGCATAATGGCATATAATAATTGAACAGCTAGTAATGTATTTTTTTTACCTTACTCACTCTTCAATTATTGTGCTAAGCCTATTTCTAAATCTCTGTCTACCTACTGACGGATGGACGGCTCTGAGTGTCGCCGAAAAATTTCCATCTTTTGCCGGCCAAAATTTCTGACGACCTTTTTTTAGTCATTGTGCCCCCTCCCCATCAGAAACTTTTTGAATTTTCACATTGCAATGGCAGTATTTGAAGGTGTCATCTTCACAAAATACCTGTACTTTTTCAGAGCCTCATTAGAAATTTTTTGAATTTCCACATTGCAGTGGCAGCATTTTAAGGTGTCATCTTTACAAAATACCTGTACTTTTTCAGAGCCTCATCAGAAACTTTTTAAATTTCCACATTGCAATGGCAGCATTTTAAGGTGTCATCTTTACAAAATACCTGTACTTTTTCAGAGCCTCATCAGAAACTTTTTAAATTTCCACATTGCAGTGGCAGCATTTTAAGGTGTCATCTTTACAAAATACCTGTACTTTTTCAGAGCCTCATCAGAAACTTTTTAAATTTCCACATTGCAGCATTTTAAGGTGTCATCTTAACAAAATAAACTTTTTAATAAAAAGAACTTTTTGAATTTCCACATTTTAATGGCAGAATTTTAAGGTGCTATCTTAAAAAAGCTGTCCTTTTTAGTGCTTATAAGAGTGGCCTAAGACTTGAATAAATGTACGCAATAGGGCCCACTTTAAAAAAAATTTTGTGGGAGTTTCCACACTGTAATGGTATCGTTTCAAGATACCATTTTAGCAAAATAACTCCATTATTTCATTACCGATAAAGTGTTTTAGGATTTCAATATATATATATATATATATAAATAATTATAATTACAATAAAAATATCTTTATGTATCGAGTTCAGCAGCTCAAGATCAGCAGGTCAGCTTTGTTGTTGCTGGGTTATTCTAATGAATAACTGCAGACATGACTATATAAGGCTTATAAGCTGACTTTTAAGCACTATAATCAGCTTAGGCCTATCTCTGTTTCCCAATAATTTTTATGGTTTTGAATTGCTGACCAAGATACACTTTCCGAAATCATATGGTACACAAATCAACGAAGAACTAATAAACTACTGATACCAATATCTAGAAGCCACAATATAGTAATGGTGTTGTTTTACTATGTGTTCAAATAATAGGACCAAACCATTTTGAAATTTGACAGTTTAAAATTTGAAGGATAGCACTGGAGAGAAGCCATTCAGTTGTACAAGAATAGTATTTGTATAAAAATTAACAGTAAGTTATACTCATTTTAGCCGGATTGTGTCATATATTATAATAGTAAAAAATTACTATAACCATATAATAGAAAATAATATTACGGTATAGGTCTATTATCATAACAGTTCATGTAATGTGATGATGTAAACAGCAACTAAGAACTATTATCATTTTGAAGCATTTTTCTGGAGCAGATGTCATCTCTGTTTTTAGTTAGGAAAAATAGTGTTTATACAAATATATGTATACCGTAAGTTACACTCATTACAACATGATAATATCATATATTATAGTAGTAAATAATGTCATTATAATCATATAATAGTAAATAATATCACGGTATATTATAGCACTTAATGTAAAACAATGATAAAACAGTAACTAAAAAATAATATTTTGTGAAATTTTCTGGGGGGGAAATGTCAATCCTGGGGGGAGGGAACTTTCCCCCCCAAGAGACGTCTAGATTAAACACTGAGCATATACGATTAGAGCGGTCATAGTAGGCCTATATTTCCAAGAGATTAAGACCATATGACAAAAAAGGTCATCAGTTATTTTGGCAGAGAAAGTAATTGGTAGGCCTATATTTTCCAGACATTTCGTGTAAAAACTAAAAAAGGTCATCAGATTTTTTCTGGCAAAGATCACCGACAATTTGTATCCGCCCCTGGGTGTACCGTGTAGGGCTAGCCTAGGCTACATATTTCTATTAGGAAATGATAGACCTAGCCCAGTTACCATGGGCGGAGTTTGGTTTCCGTTCTTGGAGGGGCTAAAGCCTTCTTGGGGGGGGGCTAAGCCTGGGAAAAGATACCATTTACATGGTAAAAAAATGAATCTGGGTCTTCTTGGGGGGGGGCTTAGCCCCCCTAACACCTGATAAACTCCGCCCATGTCAGTTACCCCCCCCCCCCCACTCCTCCTAGCGCCCCTACTGCTCCCTCCCTCCCAGATGTGAGACATGGTTGTCAATCTAAAAAAATCGTGCAATAACCTAATTTCACACTTATTGCATGAAACGTAAATATAATGGAGTTAACTTAATTAGGCCTAATTACCAGCAACATTTATACCAGACTCAGAGCAATAAACGTCAGGGACAGACATCAGGGTGAGAATTGCCAGGGGGTTTGGGGTTTCAACCCCCCAGTCTTCCTTAGTGCCCCATAGTAAACTCTGTTTTTCACACCCCAATTCCAAGTTTATCATAGGCCAACCCCCAGTTATTTTTCCACAGTTCTCACACTGACAGACTTCCTATAAAACGTAAACACTGCATAACATTCATCAAATCTTTTGACTTTTTCTATTCAGATATTTTATTATTTACAATGGTGATTCAGATCATCAAATTAATCATATTTCAGTGAAGTCGACAGAAAAAACAACCGAAACTCGGCTGCGAGCAATTCGTACAGCAGCAGTGCAGCAGGCACATTTCTAGTAGTAGTTCATAGACTTCACAACCCAGATTTTTTGCCACACGAGATGTCGCTACCACCGGCTAAAATAAGCATCTCTTAAGAACACAATAAACAGTAATGAAAAAAAATTAAAATATGCAGTTATGCACATCCTCTTTGTGTATTTATTTCATCCATTTAAGTATTGCAAGCATCGGACTCAATTGGTAGCATTAAGCACTCACTCTGTGTTAAGAATTTTATCAAGGTTTCCACCCAGTAACCAATTCAGTGCAGTGACGGACTGGCATCTCCAAAGCATGGGGCATTTCTCGAGACATAAGCCTATTTCAAAACGTTGAACAGTTCAAATAATTTAACAGTGGTTCATTATAAATTATTATTGGTTTATGTTGATAACCGGCGGTACTGTCAATTGACTTAGGGATCACCCATATTTTACGTATGCGAAAAAATCGCATGTTTATATGGTTATACCCCTCCCCTGTTGCACCTCATACATTTTGTGGACCCCTCCCCATGCGTACAACAAATAAGCTTCTCTATCTTCATCCAGATCTCGTCCAACAATTTCAAGCAGTCAGTATTCTCAGTCAATACTACATCAAAATGTTGCTCACGTCAAACTGTCCATCTGGACAATTCTTACCTAACCACACGTATAAGTACATACATTGACGTGATTTATTTCACCAACCCGATAAAGCAGTGGTTCCCAACCTTTTTTGACTTGAGGGCCACTTTTTCTAAGTTGGAGGACACGAGGGCCACTTTTTCTTAGTTGAAGGACATTAGGAGGCCACAATGTTAAAATTGTACTGACTAAAAGCATACAAAATAGTCATAATTGATTCAAAATAAAATGTTTGATGCTAAAATAAAATAATTTATAATAGAAAATAATAATGTGTTCTATCCTGTCGAAATTGTTAATTTTTTCATATATTTTTCTTAATTCTTTGAGAGATGAGGGCCATTTTCTGAGTTCTGGCGGGCCATTTTCTGAGGCCTGGTGGGCCACTTTTGGCCCGCGGGCCACGGATTGGGAACCGCTGCACTAAAGCAACACACTTATAAAGCAAGGACTACCAACCAGGCAGTGTATTAGTCTAATTTTAAAAACCCAGATTAATTTAAACATCTCATGCCAAATTTAACACCCATTACCTAGAGCATCCAGTGTAACACTCATTATCTAAAGCCCCTAAACTGCCAGTAAATGAAGTGACGGCAAAAACAGTGCATCAGTCAACCCCACACCTGGACAAAACCTGCCTCGTACAGAGCAGGCAGATCACCTTTGCTTATAGGTCCTAACCAATTTCATGTTATCAGATTTCGAATCTTCACAGCCGTTCTAAACAGGACAGGGTTGTTGTAACAGTGGACATTCGCAACCTCGTCAACAAACACAGTTCAACACTGCATAAACCCACACAACGGCAGTTGTATAATTTACTAAATTATTGCTTGTGACAGGATGAAATCAACAAAAGGACCTGAGTAAAATACCTAAAATTCATTCCGTCAAACCCAAACTCAGCTGTCAAAATCAAACATGTTTGCCAAAGATCACACAAACATTAGGAAGCAAACTGAAATACGGATAGGGTCATGTGCATTGAGTAAAGCTGCTGCAGTAAAATTGCTAGCAGATTACCATTGTAGCCATGTAAAGTGCCTGATTGTAGGTCACACAACTACACCCTGAATGGCTTGTATGTGTCTGTTGCTCTTAGAAATCACTCACAATTTCAACACTGTTCAGCTGGTAGATGCCACTTACAAATACATTGCATCCAACTTGCAATATTCTTAAAGATAGTCTACTGGAGCTATTACCATAATTTACAAGAGCAACACTCTACCGTGTTCTTCTCTAGCCTTAAGACTCTCCTACTTAGTTGAGATTGGGTCGGAAGTACTTCTGAGCAGATAGTCTTGAAGAGTGCTATAAATAGCTGCTCCCAAATAACTGCTCCTAATAAATACACAAATAAACACAAAACCTCATAGCTAATCCATATACTATTACAAACCATATATAATTATGCATACCGATATAATTCTTTTAAGCTTTGGTTACAACAATTAGGTCTTATAATTTAAAATTTTGTCTATAACAAATAGCTAGGGCAACATACCTATAATTACCGACACACAAACCCAATGTACGTACTTACTATTGCACTCTCCGGTCTAACTGTAGTTATGTTGAACTCAAGCTATAAGACAAAGTGCATCAGAAACTAGGACAAATTCTGCTCACCTAAGTCCAGAGGCATTCCCGAAAATTCATTTCATTTAAGAGATTCATTATAGCGCCCCTTCAAGAACATCTACTCACAAACGACAGTGCTTCATTGGTAGACGTCATTTATAAATACATCACCAAAACAAATCAAACAGAATAAACAGTAATTCGTTACATCTACCATACTCCTACCAACCCAGTTCCTCTAACTGTATTCATCGTATATGGCAAACAATCTTCAATGGTCCTTATCTAGAACATGCAATACATATGTGCATTCAGCTGCATTGCAAGCGTCACACCAGCGAAATGAAAAATTAACTGAAACACGCCTGCAGTTAGGCATCAACTACACGTCCCAACTCCACATAGCCGAATGAAAGTGCTATTTCCCCAATATTTTACGAGGCTGCATGCATTGCAACCCAGGTCTCTATGATGTTACTTTCTCCAATAGTTACAAACGTTGATTCAAAAGTAAATCTCTCTTTCTCACAAACACACGGACATGTGCACACACATCCACACAACACACTCCTACATACATACACCTTCACAAACAGTCATACATGCCTACACACACTCACAGCTTCAGCCAACAACTGCAGTGCAAAGAATGTGAGGCAAAAACTAACATCATCTGCAACTGGTATCTGCACAAACTCCACAATATCCGACGGCTCGAAACAACTTTTACAGCGGCAAGAACAAGCCGCCCAGACAATGGAACAATGGAATGGAACAGACAGCGTGATGCGTGAACTGATTAGAAAAATACTTGCAACAGTGACAGCATCCGCGTCGAAAAGTTTACACCTGACGTAGCAATATATCGCACCGAAAAACACCGACCTTACAAGAATTCTGAAAGATAATTTTACAACTGCAACACTAACAAATCTCATATTTTATCCATCAGATTTAACCAATATTCCATATATTTTTTATCACAACTCATATATATATATATATTATGCAAATATTTCAACAAAAACTTGGATAATAAATAACCCAAAAAAGTGTTTGTTTGAAGTTTATTGAATTAGCTACTGTAGACATACCCTTAACGACTACGACATAAACCATACGCATGTACATATTAAAATGATCATGTACTGTGTACTGTATATATATAAATATATATACAGATACTATAGTACGAATTGTATGCATCATATACACATAGATGCATATAATATGCATATATGTCACAACTAAATGTTCAGTATCATACAGAGTGCATATCTAGTATGTACAATATTATACATATATATAAATATACTAGATATGCGAGTCATGGACCACACAGTATGCATATACATACAAATATATATGTATACTGTGTGGTATCACAGCACTTTTGAGAGGTACTTAAAAGTACCAATATGTTGTCTGATACATACAGACTTGATCATCTACTGGCACATGTACACAATAACAAATTATTGAAGAGAAATCATTGTTATCAAATCCCGCTTGCTATAATACGCCTCAAAGTAACATAAAGTGACTGTTCATTTATTGTGCCTCTATCAGCGTTTGCCGCAGCTGAAGGAAGTTTCAGCTGCCATCAAAACGTTACAGCCGTAACAAAAAGCACAGAACATTTGTCGTTAACGTTACACAGTGAACGAAGCATTGATTGTAAAACAAGCCCCAGAAACAAACCATGACCATAGAGTGGGTTAAAGCGATACAGCAAACCGCATCATGACACCAAGAAAAGACCAGACTATTGACTAACTCTTAAATTAAAAACGTAAACCAATCAATTAATCCGATTAATTAATTAATTGTGACTAAACCGGTTAGGATGATACACGCAATGACGCAGACGCAAGCACGCATTTTAGGACATTTTCCAAAGCATCCATTTAGAAATCCTTTAAATGTGCACACGTGCATGCAGCTCAAACAATATAATAAACATACAGTATGTACATTCACGGTCTTCGTATCTCTGAGCGAAATGTTCGAGCACGTCGGCTCCACCTACTCCTAACTTACACAGCAATGCAGGTCCTTAAATCGACGTTATCCTAAAACGAATTGAAGCCGTCAAAAAGGCTAAAATTCATACACACACACACGTCTTTCATCAAATACGTCTCTAAAACACTGTTTCAGATCCAAAAATTACCATTTTTTCTCAGCCGCTGTCTGCACAGTCTCAGCAAGTAGTAACCTGATGAACTGAGCCTGGCCGAAATGTTCTGCAGCTGTGGCCACCGCTAAGATGAGCGCATATATACGTGCTGTTTATCTACAGATCCGCCAACCACAGAGGTGCGGATGGCAGTTGTGTGGATGACCTTGTCTCATTGCAAGCAGCTATTAACTTGCGATTTTACAAGTCAAATCAACTCAATACAAATCGCTAACAGCAACCGACCAGCCTCATAGGAAACGAATAACATCACAAAAAACGGAAAGCACTTCAGAAGGATTCGTAGGGTCCGCCCGCCCCGAGGAAGGCTTCAAGGTCGTTAGTTTCGGTCGATTTCTTGGGCGCGGTGGCAGTGGTGTCATCCTTCTTCTTGTGGCGTCGTGATTTGTCCTTTCCATTTTTCGATTTGACCTTCTCTTCCGAATCGCCCTCCCCCTCGTCCGCCTTGTGCCGTCTGTGCTTCTTCTCGGATTTACTGGATTCCTAGAAGTCCAGCAAAGTTGTAAGATGAAAATGTCAAATGAAGATTGAGGCAATAATAATAATAATAATAATGATAATAATAATAATTCATTCATTTTCATTCATTCTGAGAATTTATATAGTGCCTCTTCAAGATAGCTACTCAGTGGCACTCTTTAATATTAATGATAATCGTCATTCAATTTCAAACATAACACAGTACGGTTACAAACAGTACATGTAATGAACGGATGATCACAAGATATTACAGAGGAGTCGGATCTAACATGTAAGTCAGCACCCATCCCGTTCCAGAGCTTAATATATCAACACCATCTGCCGAATGGAAGGTTGAGTGAACCTTTCAAAAAAGGTAGAGGAAAGTGATTAGTCATCCTGGCACTCTTCATGTCAGAATGTCTACCATTACTGGTAACCTAAACCCCTCCAAAGACCCCATAGAACAGGCAATGCTTATGCAAAAAACCATACATATGTAAAACGTTTTTTCAAACCCATCAAATCTTAATGTCCTGAATGCAAACTGTTCACTAGGATGCAATAACTATTATCATTGATTTCATATAGAAGATTTATATAGCATCCCTTTTAGGTTATCAGGAGCAACCCAACCCAAGTCTGGCTAAAGAAAACAAAGTCTTAAGCATTGGTATCAAAAATCCGGCCTCTGGCCCAGAAATTTCTGGCATGCCGACGATGTTTTGATGGCCTATGGACTTGCCTAAAGACTACAATTTGAGAATTAAAGTTCAAGTTTGTTGTTTTTAAGAATTAATATGCTCTATAAGAAATTCATGACTGATAATGAAGGTAAAAATAAAGATTTATAAGCATAATTTGACTCTTTATATGCTGAAAAATGCATCATTTAAGATAAAGCTTTGCAAAGATTCAAGAAGATGGGCTCAAATTCCCATTTTGTACATGCGCCTTCGACACACACTTGCCACAAAATATCGCTACTAGACCTCCACTTTTGGTTCAGCCACGCAAGAGGACAATCAGGTTTTGAGAAGTGTGAAGAAGGAATAGACTGAGAAATAGAATTGTGGAGTGAACAGAAGGAGAAAGTGCATTCAAAAGAGAAGGACTGATGCCGTGAAGAGAAACTTTCTAAACGAGAAGAGTGGAAGAGCCGACCTTTTCTCGCGACGACTTCTCCTTCGACCTGTGCTTCTTCTTCAGTTTCGCTGACGACCCGGACGCATCTGCGTCTGTGCTCGTGTCGGTCATCGCCCGACTACTGCTGCCTTGATTACTCAGGCCTACAATTCATCAAAACAAGTTCAGTTGAATATGGAATATTACAGAATGCTGTTGATCTTATATTATAATTCCGAAATTCCATATGTTTGTTTGTACGGATTTTGACAAAATAGGCTCGGAAATGAAACAGCGTCGGTTTAGGCCTACCAAAATTTTTGCAATTGATTCTTACCCAAATTATAAGGTCAGCGCAACTATTTTCAGCTTTTAATTCACTTTAAAACAAGAGTAATTAGCGTTTTAAGACAGATTTCATCAATAATAATCAATCACGCTTTAGTAAAGAGTCTCGAGCTTTAGTAAAGAGTCTACAGTACGCATGACGTCATACTTGCCCAGTAATAATTTCCGTAGCGCCCCACAGGGGCGGGTCACGTTTGGCTTTTTGGGGAAGCGAGGTGGGGTGGAGGGTTGGCGAAAACCCGAAATTTAGCGATCAACGATGGGTACCACAGTGGAGTAGTGTTTAAAACCCTAAATTTTCTGGGCAACGCTAGGTAACACATCTAGTTTGTTATAGTTGTCTAGCTATTCTGAATGACAAGCGCCATGTATTTTTGGTGTAGTGGTGGGTCTTAGAGCCAGAGGGTGCCAGGCTTCAATTCACCTCAAGCCGCTATATAGGGACTCCGAGCAAGTCCTTCACTCGCAATTGTCCATGCACTTCGGCGTGAAACTCCGATGCAGTGTCCGGGCGCTATAGACGGGAGCGCCTCTGAGTAGACCGCTTGAAGGGGCGCTATAGAAACGGATGAATAAAATATATAAAAAAATATAAATAGGTCTGCTTTTCCATTCTTCTTGTTTAGAAAGTTTCTCCTCGTGGCATCAGTCCTTCTCTTTCCCTTCTGAGTGCCTCTGAGTAGTTTCTTGAAGGGGCGCTATATAAATGCTCTGAATGAACGAATAAATAAACAAACTTCGGAAGCAGAAACTCTCACGTACTATTGCCGCTGTAGTTTCTCTCCAGAGCGTCCAAATCCTCAAAGTTCAGACTGTAGAGCATGGGTCTTGCGGCATCACCATCCTCCACGGCCGTCGCCACACCGCCCCTGCTACTTTTGGCACCGTTTCCATCCACCTCCTCCTCCCCATCCTCCACATCCTCCTCGTCGTTCAGCACAGCCACACCTTTCGACCGATCCTCATCCTCGCTGCTCTCCGACGATTCGCCCTTCCTCGTCGTCTTCACCGGAGGGGGCGCCACCTTACCGGGGTTCGCCTCGATTCTTCCTAACTTCGTCGCCTTTTCCGGGTCGCTCCTAGCGGAACTTTTCGGCGTCGTGTCTAGGCTGCTCTGTTTTGACTGAGCGGAGGAAGTCCTGTCGAACGTGAGACTGAATCGACTTTCAAAGTCCGATGATGGCTTTGGTTTTCTGTCGTGTGGACGTTTGGCGGTGATGGATGAGACCGGGACGAGACTGGAACCCTGTTGGTCATCGTCGCTTGATATATCGATGTCCTGCTGGACAGAGATCGTGGGGGCCTTGCCGTGCGGCGGAGCGTTGTCGCCGTCGTCGTCGGAGTCCACGTCGTCCTGGAAGCCGGCGACCATCGGGTTTTCTCGGTTCTCGTCGTCACTGAAACAAGCGGAAAAGTAAACATGCGGTTCGTAATAGTATTACGTCAAACAACCTGATTAATGTTTTTGGCTATAAGTGGTTCGTTAGGCTTTCATGCAAACCCATTAGAGCTGCAGAGATTGAACACCATTTCCACGGTTACCATTTTGATGGCAACCAGCTCCATGGTTACCATTTTTTGCAGATTACCATTTCAATGGTAACCATTTTCATATGTTGCATCTTAGGTGGTTACCATTTTCATGGCTGCCATTTCCGTGATTACCATTTCCGTGGTTGTCAATTTCGTGGATACCCTATGATGGTTACAATTTCCGTGGTTTGGATTTCCATGATTACCATTTCCATGGTTACCATTTCCATGGATCCCTTTTTACCATTTCCGGGTTGTCAATTCCGTGTATAACCTTTAATGATTTCCATGGTTACCACTTCCATTGATCACCATTTTCATGGCTGCCATTTATACCATTTTGGGGGGTTGTCAATTCAGTGTATAACCTTTAACGATTATAATTTCCGTGGTTTTTGATTTCCATGGTTACCATTCCCATTGATCTCCCTTTTGATGGCTACCATTTACAAGGTTACTATCTCCTTACCATTTCGATGGTTACTATATCCTTGGTGACCTACCTGTCGCTTGTCGCTTGCATGCCTCCAGCAGATCCTTTAAGCTCTTTCATGTCGTCATCTAGAAAGCTGGTGTCCAGTCCACCGTCAGGTGCAAAGTCGTCAACGTTGCGCACAGGTGACCCAGAAGGAATCACGCTATTCACCTCTGTGGAAATATCCAATGAATAAAACAAACACCCATCAACAGATCTGTCATGTTAAACATGTATAAAGACAGCAGAAATTGCACGCAAGCAGCAAATATAACAATTTCCAAAAGTTCATCATCAACTTAGGAATGGTTATTCAGGAGATAAAAATCTTAATGGATATCAAGCATTGAAGAGAGTGCAGCTAGAAATATATATAAAACACTTTGCCCCTCTTTTGTAAAACTACACGCAGAGCTGCATTTAAAACGACCAGCAATACAATTTTACAGATGAACTTGTTAGCGTAAGGATACTCATCGCAAACAACATGAAAATGATTATGATGAAGATGATGACTACGACGCAGATGATGATTACAATGTACAGTGTACAAGATGATCAAGAAGAACAAGATGTAGAAGATGATTACGGCGTACAATAATTACAATGTAGATGATGACTACGATTTGATGACGATTACAATGTAGATAATGATAACGATGTAGACGGTGATGAAAACAATTGTAGAGTCACAGTTGCCATCTACTATTCCAATCTAGAAAATTTCATAGAGCCACTACAGCAATGAACAACACATCACCACATTGTTGACTCTAAGCAAAACTGCATGAACACTCACAATGAAATCCTTGGAAGAGAAAAAATTAATAGCAGTACGTCCAGCCAACTACAAGAGGCTGCCACTGGGGTTAAGTGTAAAAATGTTTACTTTCTTAGCCATGGAATATAAGGGTGGGGGGGGGTCAATCATCTCCCTCACCATCTGAGCTTATCACTAACAGTTGTACAGGCAGTATACTCATTTCATAAATAACTCACTTAGGTCTCGCTCACATAACCTAGAGATACCGTGCCGCGATTCGTTGATTGGAAATGGATTTACCACCGGAATGCTGCATAGATGAATTGTTTGGCGCTAATATTTTAGTCACTTCATTCAATTTGTGATTTAATTCACACCTCTTACTCCCAATTAGTACTTTGATGCATCATAATGATGTTTTATGTTCCGTTGTGCATTTGCAAGTGGAGTAATAAAGAAAATACTTACTTTACTTACTTATAATTCTCAAAATATTGTCCTTCAGAGAATTTTAACCTCTTACGTCGGTAACTGCATTCACCTATTTGGTGGTTTGCTCTCGCCTTTTCCTTTTCCGGTTTGTTGCCTGGAAGAAACCGCATCCACCCGCTGGTCGGCTTCTCTTCCACCTGCGGAGTGCTGGCAGGAGTCACCGGGGCCGACTTGCTTGGCACGGATGCAGTATAGTCTGACGATGTAGCGGAAAAGTTCTGTGAGCTGGCACTTGGCGACACTGACTTCTTCTGGACAGGGTTTTCCAGCAGCAGGCCTGGAATTGGATGAGGCGGAGGAGCTTTGCAACAAGAAAAAACATGCGCAATAAGAAAAAAACTGGGAAAACAAATCTTTTGATATATTTCAAAACGAACTGCTTTAGCCTTTCACTTTCAGTACACCACAGAAATATCTAATCAGAAAACAGTTTGAAAATTCAAAAGTTTATCATGGTGTCTATCATGATCTGTTTGATCTGCAATGTACAGCCTTTTCCGTTTATGCATCAAAGTTCAAAATGATTGTTCATATTCATCATCACAATTGCAACCATGCAGATTTAGATCCTTTTCTGTGGTGGTCCAGTTGTCTGGAACGGAGTTGCATCTGCTTCCTGTGGCTCTTACTGAAGCATTTTCTTTATTGAACTCAAAACTGTGCTTTTTGCCATGCTAGAGTTGGGAGGGCTTCTGAGTAGCTCAGTTGAAGAAGCGCTGTATACATTCTGGAATGAATGAATGAATTGTCCACTTGTCACAAGGTATAGCACCCGATTGGTTACAGTGCTCGGCTTGCAACATGAAGGTTATGAGTTCGAGTCTTTGATAAGAACGGTTACTGGGTAGGTATGTTTGGCAAGCCTTCACTTGCAGTTGCTCATGAAAGCTCAGTTATTTATTATTTTATTTCCACTAGTTTCGGCATCCACTTTGTGGCATATCTAAGATATGACCATACTCATGCACACACATTAGTAAAGCACTAAAGATGCCACACAGAAAAGATATACATTATATGATAACAAAAATACTCATTTGATTAATGTATTCTTATATCCCAAGAAATCAATAAAAAGTATATGAACATGGCAATGTATAAGTTGACTTATGTGTAATTAACAAATACAGAACAATTAACTTCTTCCGAATGTCTTATATCTGCAAAAAAAATTTCCATGTCTGTCCTTTCAAAACCACCGTGAGCCTCTAAGTCCACGAAGATCAGAGGATCATATTATTCCTAAATCCAGTAATTTACCCGAAATATTAACATCAACACCAAACTTTTTACAGCTGAAAAACTAAAGGAAGCTCTTCCTTACCTAATTTTAGGGAACCAGTCGAAGACAATCAGAAGATATTATTCCATACCTTCTTTTAGGGAACCAGTGGATGAAGATCATTATTTCTTACCTTCTTTTAGGGAACCAGTATATGAAGATCATTATTTCATACCTTCTTTTAGGGAACCAGATGATGAAGAAGCAGTCGGTGCAACTGGTGTAGTGGCCGGTGACGTTACAAGGCTGGAGAAGAACCCGTTCTTTTGTGAACCTCCACCCCCGGTAGCACTGCTGTTGCCCGCAGCCAGAGATGACTGCTGTTGCTGCTGCTGCTGCACCTCCTCTGCGCGCTTCTTGGCAGCATCCTCCAGCGCCTTCTCAGCAAGCTTCTCCTGCAGTTCACGGCGCTTATTTGTCATGCTGTCGAGAAACCTTTCACAAATGGCAAACATAACGAAGCATGTAAACGTGTGAGATGAATTGCAGGCATCGCATCACAATGCATTTGCGATATTAGCATTCAGTAAATCGATGTGATGAGACAAATGCATGTGATAAGCATGGGCGCCCACAGAAATTTTTGCAGGAGGGGGCAAAGACAAATTCTCAGTTTCTTTTTGTGCATCATTTTTAATATGAAATTTCCTAAGTGCGAAAAATTTGTTAAAAATTCAAAAGTAGATGTTAAAAAGTAGGTGCATAAGGGCACCAAATTTTTTTTTTTCTATATAGAGATTTCTAAACGTAGATTTCTGACATTCGCTGTGTGTATCATTCGTATCATTAGTGCTTTAATGCGTAGAAATTTGTTAAAACTCAAATGTAGTAGTTAAGCAACTGTGATAAGAAACTCACCATACATGATAAGAAACTAAATGTGTAGGGCGCGGTGGTGTAGTGGCGGCGTCGTTGTCTTGAAGCCAGAAGGTTCAAGGTTCGAATCCACCTCAAGTCGCCGCGTAGGGACCATGGGCAAGTCCTTCACTCGCAATTGCTCGGCGCTTCAGCGTGAAACTCCGATGCAGTGTCCGCTCTGCAGTCGGGAGCGCCTCTGAGTAAGTGCTTGAAGGGGCACTATAACAAGTGCACATACAAACAAATGTATGTGATAAGAGATGAGCAACACGTACAGGTCGTAGTTCTGTTCCTCCGAGTCCTCATACATGTCCAATTCCTGGAAGGTTAAGGCGATCTCCTGTCCGTTTGTCTCCAGCTGACGTAGTAGGGTCTCTCGCTGCAAGTGACAACAGCAACTCAATCAGGTCAACATAATGCAATACAATAGCAATTGTATTTCAACATTTATACAGCACCACTTAAAGAGCGAGACAATCAGATCTGCTCTTGTTATGTGGGATACATGATGTCAAATGTCATCAAGAACTAGGATTACATCTTTAAATCCCACAGGTTAGATCTACTGGCACATTATATGTCATTCCTTGCTTCTAAGAAGGAATATGAAAAGTTACCTGTAAGTGAAGGAATGGAAGATTGAAGAATTTGTGAATGTACTTGAGACCAAAGCCGTTTCTCATTGAGGCTTCGGCGTAGCGTATTTGAGCAGTTTCTCCACCTCCTCTGAAATAATCAACAGAAAATGGTCAAGTTTATCCACAGGTCTATGCAAGACGTAAATTAAATGCAAGAGATTGAAAATGTATGAATTGCTGCACAAATTTTATTTCAATTGCGAAGTAACAGTGAAAGATGACATGGTCAACCTGAGAACATGAAAAATTGGCTGTGTGTTGGAACAGCAACACTCAGCCGAGTTTGCTACTGGAGAACGAGAGAAAATCAGAGCATATATCACGTTAATGAGAGAGTTACTTCAGTCCACTCTCTTGAGCAGCCGCTTAAGCAGAAACAGATGTCAGGTTACCCCTATTCAGATTCGGTCCGACCGCTACGATTCAGCCAAATAATGAATAACTATCTGACCCGCTATTCTGCCCCGAAGCGAATACAAAGTAAATGCTCTGTTATAGCCCTTAATCATTACCTGTTCTAATGAAAACTGGTGACATTTTCACCACCACCATTCTTTCGATCATCAAACAAGTGAGTGGAGATTGTGAACACACCGATCGAGTAATTCAATGAAAGATCAAAAAAGTCATACCGATCGAGCGATTCAATGAAAGATCGAACTTGATCTTCCGAGACCGTTCTGTGGTGACCCATATCTCGGTGGTTGGCAAGGACGAGCACAGGAATCTGTCCCGGAATCTTCTGGATTTCGCGTTCAACGTAATCGAACGTCCTGTACAGGTAAAGTAAAGGCAAAAAAAACCTGTTTACATGTCGCTTAAAAAACTCGCCAGAAGTGTGACCCTCGGGTTAAAGGATCTTCCAATTGTCGAGGCAAAAACACGACCACAGATTGCTAGTGCCACTTCACATCATTATTATTATTATTATTAATTTCGCAAATGGAAAAATAACGAAACACGCAAACAGAATGTGGTTCCGCACAATGGTGACCACACATCAATCACTAGCACTGACTAACTGTGAGTGAAGGACTTGTTCAAAGTCCCTACACAACAAACATCCAAAAGGGGGTTCGAACCAGAACTCTCCAGGCTACACAGTAATCAGTGATCCAATCAGTTTCTGTATGACTTAATTACTTACTGAACGCAGATTAACTAAATACTGACACATATCCTTTAGTCTGAAAACTATTTGTAAACAATCAAAACAAATTCACGTGTTGATATAATGCGCGTTGCAAGACTTGTACTGCACCATTAAAAATATACTGACGTGCATTATCGTGCAATGATTCTGAATGTAAATACCACTGTTTGGTGATATCCATCATCAATATAACACCATTCGTTCCTTTATAGACGTCAACGAATTCTGCATCGAGGCAAGGATCGTCGTTGGCCTAAAACACAAAGCAACGTATAATTAGTAATTATACATAAATAAACCTGAAATAAAACATTAATTTCTATTAGTTAGAGTTATCAAGTGATCTCTGTTCAACCTATAACTGTATTTTTCTTTGAAAACTGAAAATACAAGCAGAACATGCTGTTAAAAAATAGTAGAGAAATAATTCAGTAGTGAGAGAATACAACACCAAAATAATTGAGAAAGCTTTTCAAACGCTAGCCTGAGTCTTCAGAGGATAAGAAGTATAAATGAAAACTGGAGAATGAATGGAAAGCTGTCTAAACAGCGACTTCAGTCGAGAAAATCAAAACTGAAGTCTGTCTGAATTGACTGTTGTTTAGGCAACAAGTTCATCATCCACCTATGCAACTGACCCATTTTACAGTCACCACTATGGAATTGAAGGTTGAGAACTTTAACCTCATATGGGACAAATGGGCATTGAAGCCACGTTCTACTGATCATAGTGCCAGTGTGTTGCCATTCAACTCTCTCCCGCAACACACTAGCAATACAGTTATAGCTCAAATGCAAAAATAGGTATTTTATTTAATAATAATATTAGTCTTTTCTTTAATGAAGCACCTGCAAGACACCTGCGCTTTACATTTACAAGTTATGCAGTAATCTTAATTAAACCTAAGGCCAAAAAAAATAATGCTGCGTTTCCGGTAACAGAGCTAAAAAAAATTGGGTAGGTAGGTCGAAATTTTTTTTTATTTTGGTAAAATATTTTTATACAGTGACTATACGAAAAATTATACCCAACTACTCTTTTTTGCATAAAGGTACACGCTGCAACAAAGTACGTGTTCTAAGCAAGTATAAACTGCCTATTTCCCTGTACCTAAAATTGCTCTAGAAAACAATTCTATTAATTTCATTTTGTTGACATCCTTTCTGGTAAGATAAAGTGGGAAGGGAATGGGAAGATGAGCGCGAACAAAACATCACTGCTAGGGGTCGTTCCAAACTGATCGAGCCAGTGACTAGTTACACCTAGAGGTTGCTAGATTTATTTTCCCTAGTCACCGTTAGAGGTGACTCAAGTGAGAATGATAAGGCTAGAGGTTTCTCAAGACTGGCAACCAGGAAGTAGTTAGGCAGGTGTGAAACTCTAAGGCAATGTCAATGTAAATAAAAAAATTTACGCAAAATTTTCCGAGTCGCTGCAATAAAACTGAGTCGGTTGGGTTACCGGAAACACAACATTTTTTGCCTAAGATCCAACTCTATACGGAAGGCAATGTGACCGTATTATGTCAAAAAAAATTTAATAAAAAAATTTTTTTAATAAATTTTGTTTTTTCAAAAAAAAATTTTAAATAAAATTTTTTTACAAAATTATTTGAGTCGCGGCAATAAAAGAGGGTCGGTCGGGTTACCGGAAACACAACATTATTTTTTTGGCCTAACTACTAACAGAACAGACCGCCTGCATGGCGCTAATAGCAGCCTACAAAGCATATCCGCCCAACGGGGGCTCGAACCTGCTACCTCTCACACTCTACGCCAGCGTGTTATCCATTGCGCTACTGGGCCCCCCACTTATTTAGGATAATTTACATCTATACCACCTCTTCAAGGTAATATACTCAGAAGTGCTCCTAGCCCAACCACACAGATAAATAAGGACAGTTCTGCGACTAATTTTTACCACAAGGCTGAATCAAACTTACCGCATCGGCAGCCAAGTCCAACTTCAGTCCATCCAGTTTCTTCTTCTTCCGACCTTTATCGACGACGTCCCAGACTTCGACTTTGACGACATCGTCCGTCGCCTTGTAATTCCACTGGATACTTGCCACCTACGACCAAACAAAAGCAATATTTCTATTATTATTATTATTATTATTATTATTATTATCCACATTATTTCTATTGGGCCTAATAATTATCGAAGTGTAGACACGCAACTGACAGCATCTTCTGGCTTACAAATAATCACAAGTTTAGAATCACAGGAGCCTAAAACAATGACATCATACAGATGGTAGCGTAATGTGTATGCTAGAGTGGTCCAAAAAAATGAACATTGAATTATTTGAAAGGCATGTTGTTTTTTCTGTACATCTGGTACAGAAAACCCACAGTACAAAATATTAAAACACTGTGACTCTATCTTCAGGTCACTCACAGCTGTCAAAGTTTTAACATACTAACTACATTGTAAACACTGCAATATAACTGCAGGCCTCCAGTCAACGAGCACTGAGCCTTCCATTTTAGCTGTTAGCAATATTATTTAATTGCCAGCATGAAAAGCAGCTGCAATTAGTGTTTAATTGACTTCCAGTGTCTAATAAAACTATCTAAGAATGCGGTCAGCATGTCACAGTGTCGGTTCAGAAAGTCGAATTTGACCACGAAGATCACGATGAAGCTTCGTCACCTAGAGTAATGCTTAGGGTCTTCGCTCTTCATCAGCGAGTCATTGAAGCATGAAAAGCAGCTTGATTGTTGCAGCTAATCTCAGAAATCTCTCTGCCACATCATTCACGACTTGGTCTGTAAGCCTATTTAGGAGGAAGATCCAACAACGTCTCCTTGATACAAAGAGATTTCATAAACCTCCGGCTCTCTTTTTCTCTCTCTGTTATTTCCTCTCTTTTTTCCCTTAGGAACCTACCTCTTGCATTCTAGGTTCTTCTTCTTTACTTGTGTCTTGATTATTTCTTTTCTCATTCATTAACTGTTTCTTGGAGAAAAATAAGAACCCAGCAAGGTCAATTCCTAAATACCAGAAATGACGAATGAAATTAGTAAATGCCGCCTTAGTGATCTTCTCATTTGCAGCGTTGTGTTGGTCATCCAGGAGAGCTGCAGATCCCCTGTTAATAGACTTACAGAGGCACGAACTGTGCAAGTCTTCATGACCACGATGGCTGCATCTTGGCACTTTCTGCAGTCAGTTTAGAGCCTGAAATGCATGGCCTAGCGGACTGTTATGATGAAAGACCACTGTTGGTGATAAACATTTGAATAGCTGGATATCGGGTTCAGATGATGCAGCCATCACAACTATGAAGACTGTATCCAATATAGACTCTGTTGCGAGATGTCTGCACAAGCTAAATGCGACAGAAGCCAACAAAATACAACACCGAACAGTTAGCAACATCCGTAATGGATCCCATGGCGTGTTAGAAGCAGTAGAGTCAAATGACAGAGCTTCAATAGGTTTTTCCCATGTCCATTCTTCAATGATCTTGAGAGCGACGTTGGTCATGACAGCTCCAGTACCCAATGGAAGCTTTGGCACAGCAATGAGGTCATCGAAATTGATATTTGGACTGGAAACCAACAATTATTGACAAAAGGTCAACCCAGTGTGAGAATTGTGGAAAAATAACTGGGGGTTGAACCATGATCCACTTTTAATTGGGGTGTGAAAAACAGACTTTACTATGGGGCTCTAAGTAAGATTGGGGGCTGAAACGCCCAGTAATTCTCACCCTGGGTCAACCTATGCGACCTCTTCTTTCTTCTGTAAGGTCTGCTACAATTACTTTACTATTCCAGAGTGAAACTAAGAGAACATCTTCCTTCTTGACTTCGTGGATGAAGAAATCTCTCAGATTGACGCCATAGTGGTTCACCTGTCAACCCTGGCATGCCAAAGTGAGCTTTGAGAAATAGACTTTGGCCATACAGCATTGGACTGCAGATAGGATGTGACTAGAAAGCCTGTTAAAAATAATGCTGTGGTCCAGCGTTGAAACCAGCTCAATTTATAGAACATCACGGGGCACGTGCCCTAATGCTCCCTTCGAGTCTCCTAAGGGTAGGCCTATTTAAGTGTAGGCCTACTTATCAATGTTCTGAGAGGGACAATCAACAAATATATGAAAATTGTTCTTGAAAACTTTACTTTCCAGCCACATTAAGGTTGTCAGCAGCCCGATATTCAATGTAAAAATGCACGAAAAACCATTATATTTTGAACCCCATTTTGGGGGAGACCCCATGGTCAGATTTGTTTGGATTTTGGATATTTTATTCGGCAGCAAATTCTGAGAAAGAAACCGTTTAGAAAGCTTGTGTTACAATTTTTCCCAAGTCAAACTGCAAATTGCCTGGACTATTAATATATAGCTCCCAAACCCCAACTTTGATGCTCGTGAGTGACCCCTAAATATTACATTTTTGGCATAAAATTTCACACAGGTACTTTTTAGATTACTCATTACTCAGCTTTGTCATGTTTGCTGATGACACCAATGTGTTTATGTCAGATAAAGTTATTGAAGTCTTGGTTAAAAAAATTAATGCCGAATTAAAACTTGTAGGCGATTGGTTCAAAGCCAACAAATTATCGCTGAACCTTGAGAAGACGAATTTTATTTTGTTCTGCTCTAAAATTAAACTTAGAACAGCAACAAATTGCAATATATCAATTAAAATAGATGAACAATGTATTTGTAGGGTATCATCAACCAAATTTTTGGGTGTTCACATTGATGAACAATTAACATGGAGGGAGCATATAAACTCTATATCCAAAAAGATATCAAAAAATATAGGCATAATCTCTCGTGTTCGACACCTTATGCCGCGAGATATACTTGTGAATTTATATTACTCTTTGATATACCCTTATGTGTCATATTGTAATATTACGTGGGCTTCCACATACCACACTCGTTTAACTATTTTGACAACCCTACAAAAGCGAGCTGTTCGAATTATATGCAATGCACCTTTTAGAGCCCACACACAACCATTATTCAGTGATTTGAAAATTCTGCCTTTTGACTACATTAATAAACTACAAATTGGAGTATTTATGTATAAACTTCACAGAAATCTAATCATAACAAGCTTCAACCACTGGTTTTGTAAAAATTCAGACGTTCATGGACATTATACACGATCTGTAAATAGATACCACCAAAGAAGTGTTCGTACCACTACTGGACTGCATAGTATTAGAATATGTGGACCGTCGATGTGGAATTCTCTGCCTATTGATCTTACTTCTATAACTACAATGTACCAATTCAAATACAAATTGAAATTATTTATTTTGGATACTATTGCATAATTGCACAAAATGGTTTTGTTTTGAAGTGCACTACCTACACGTGCACTGTTGTATTCTCTTAACTGTTGTGTTTTTAGTTGTTTTTTTTAGCTTAGTTTAGTTTAGTTTAGTCTGTTTGTTATTTTGTTTTCCCCACTTGTTTAAACTGTTATGCAGAAAGTTGATGATAGATTGATTCTTCGTGTAATTAGGGCAACCCTGTTAGCGGAACCTTACGTTCCTTTGGGCTTAACCCTTTGACATCTATGCATGTGACATTTTCAACTACTGTTTGTTTGTGCTATACTGTATGTATACATATACATGATGATCAATAAAGTATATTGATTGATTGATTTAGATCAAAATGAACAAATGTATCAACATGCCTCAAAAATCCAAAAGAAAAATATTTTTACCATGCAATTTTGGACCAGTCTAGTGTATGCATATATATTGAGATTTGTCATATGTACAATTGTACATAAGGCAGTGAAATATTGCTACATATTTGTATTTATGATGCATGGATGTATAACCACCATGTATAATGTATTTAATGAAGTCGTATATCATTATATAGTGCCTGTGGTGCTCAATAACATAGTCATTAGTGTGTTGAACTGTCACTAAAGAGGTCAGGGTTCAAATCCCTGACAGGGCAAAAACTGTTTTAAAGATTTTTCCTCCACCTTCACACCCTAGCCAATTCACTGCCGACACATATACTGTGCGTGGGAAGAGGAGACAATGAGGGAGACGCTAATAAAATGAAGTTGCAAACACTTCGTTCATCAAAGCTAACTTAAACCCTTTGAATCTGCCCTTCCTACTTTTTCTAACTAACCATCCAATGTTGCTAATTATAAACAGATTGCATCATTAACAAACGACCAATTACCAAGCAATAACTCTAGTTGAAATTGCAAAATTCTAACCAACACACATCTTCAATACATATACACTCCTCTTTGAACTTCTACATTACAACCCTCTTGAATACACGAATACCGAGAATTCTTACCTCGATTTCATCCGTCGGTATGTACTCCTCCTTGAACTTCTGACCTTGAAGTCTGAGCAGCAGACACGACTTTCCAACGTTCCGGTCGCCTTTGATTATAATTTTCACTGCAAACATCAGAATATATAGAAACATATAACAACATTTGGTCACTCCAGTCATGCATCGGGAGAACCTATGTAACTCCCGTCCTACATCAAATGCAATCAAGGACTGGCATTGCTCAATCTTTTCAAGTTCTATGCCATATAACATCTATGAATCACCTTTGATCTACAATCACAATCATCGTCTACATTGCCATCATAATATCTACATTGCCATCATAATATCTACATTACCATCAAAATATCCACATTGCCATCGTAATATCTACATTGCCATCGTAATATCTATATTGCCATCATGATATCTACATTGCCATCATAATATATATTGCCATCATAATATCTACATTGCCATCATAATATCTACATTTCCATCATAATATCCACATTGCCATTATAATATTGCCATCATAATATCCCCATTGCCATCATAATATCTACATTGCAATCATAATATCCACATTGCCATTATAATATTGCCATTATAATATCCACATTGCCATCATAATATCTACATTGCAATCATAATATCTATATTATGGTACAATCATGATATCTACTGGTACATTGCCATCATGATATCTACTTCGCCATCATAATATTTACATTGCCATCAAAATATCTACATTGTCATCAAGGTGGAGTGGGAAAGGGAAGATGAGTGGGAATGGAACATCACTTCTGGGGTCCTTGGAGACTTGCAAAGCCAGTGAGTAAAATTTACTACTTTTGTTCCCCAGTCACCGTTAGAGGTGGCACAAGTGGCACTGCATTGGACGATTATACATATACATAGCTGGGGTACCCGTCGTTGCCCGGGAAATTTAGGATTCACCCCACTCACTAGAACTACACAGTGCCTAGTTTGTTCTTAGCACCAAAGTACAGACTGTCAGACATTGACATTGTCAGGTTGAGTATTACCCGATGGCTACAAGCACCTTTACACTGTTGCTGCGTCCAATTAATAGCCTAACTAACGAGCATGGCATACTATATTAATCACTGCATGTCAGTCCACACAACAGGACAGCAAACTTTAAAGTGGCAATCAAATGTCCTACAAGGGGCCATAAAAATATTTGAACATGTTAGAGTGCTTGGTGTATGGTCCAATAATATTACATGTCGCACGCGTGTTTACAGTTGTTCCATAAAGTTCTTAGAATAGATCAGACAACTGGAATTATTTTATTATTAAACCCACACACATTTAATCACGACATATCAAGGGATATTGCGAATCTTTAACTAATATGGAAGGAATAATTCTACAAAAATAAAAATAAAATATACGAAAATATGAAAAATTCAAAAAATATAAACTAATAAGTTGAAAATAACAATTACTGTTATATTGAACTCCTTTGGCAAACTTGCGCTGTAGATTTGCACCCATAGTTTGCACCCCAGCTGGCGGACCATTCTTCACCTCCACTGGTTTCGGTTCGTTCTTAAGGAATTTCTTCAGGAAAGACATTGTTCAGCAGGTTTAACCACAAAAGAATTCTCAACTGAAACAAAACAACGCCAAGTTCACACAAATACAGATATAAATACCAGAATGCAACACAAAAATCACTTGTTTACATAACATATGGGTCAATTATGCGCAAGTTGTTCTCAATGACCTCTTGCACCGTTTACATCAGGGAGGCGCATAATAAAGTAAATTGTTCATCATACATACTGCAAACAACAACAACACTAAATAGCGTTTCTCTATTACACAGAAAACATATTCATGCGAATAGCATATTTGAACTGTAAGGCATTGGAATATTACGCTGACCTCTTTTGTTCGGCACGCATGGCCGCTGCACTAAATCCCAATAGAAGTCAAAATCAATCAAGCGACACTTACACACTGTTCACAGTCACGGTGGATCAGAAAAGGCAGGCCCGCAATTATTTACAATAATTCATTGGCAGAAGGCAATCCAACATTTTTGCAATCATATGATTAGGCCTGCTACAAGTTTAGAGATCTGAGCGCAGTGGTGTAAAATCAACATCATCAATTTCTTTCTGGTTGACATAAAAGTATCAACCTTTGCGTATATAAACCGTAACCTACACGGAAAGAAAGCTAATGAAAAATATAAGTAGTTAATTGGCAATCTTTTAACTGTTTCAAGTTGTCTCTTTCACAATTTATCGTTCAGCCCAAATTAATAACACAGCTGACATATTAGGTGCTCTAGACAAATACGTCATTTCATGCCCAGCGCCATCTGGCAACTAATGGGTGCAAACTGGGCCAAAAGACGAAAAGAAATGTTTATTGAACGCTTTATCACAGTATAACTAGCAAAATAATTGATCGCGATGGATCCTCCTTTTTAGCACCTTTCCCCCTCTAAATCCACAGCCACAGTAATCATGAGTAAATTCTTGAACACGGATCTTCGACCTTAATACTGTATGATGACGAGTTTGCCTGGGCCAATAGCTTTCATGAATTATTTTCTTGATTTAGTCAATTGAATGCTTTAAGTGGAACGCATGAATCACATGTACGATTGCAATAGTTATTTCACTATACTATTAAATACTGTTGAATAGCGTGAACTTGAATCCATCATTTGCATGATGAAGGATATTATAAGCTCCTCGTCTCTCTGTACACTCTTATTTCATATATTTAAAAAAATGTCTTGCTGTTTTTGATTTGTTGATCTCATTGAACAAACAAGATTTGATTTGATTTGATTTGAAGCGCAACGCACTTCTATTACGTCATGGTTTGCTGTAACTGACCATGAATCTGTAATCCGTGATAACCGATTCACGCACTGACACGTTAACATACGCTGCAGCTGAAATGTGATGTAGTTCATGTCGACAATGTTGTCATCGTTTCCACCATAAATAACATTCTAACATCGCATGTTTGTTTACAGTATCGTAAGTTAACAACAAATGCCGTCGTTTTTTATTTAATTTTTTAATGAATTTGGAGATTGTCATCACAATAGAATACTTCTACTCCGGCATAATTGATTGCATCACTCATTATCGTCATTGAAGTCACATTGAGGTATATATCGAGGGCAAGTACTGATTAAACCACCCTGTATCCGTATCTCAGTGATTTTTTTTATCTGTGGGATATCTGCTGGTGTTTATCTTTGAGAATCTAATCGGAATAAACGAGTATGTAATTCGAGAATTCACATTTCTGGATTATGTTTATACTAATGGTCAAAAACTTGGTTTAGTAGAGGGCAAAGATCAGAGTGAAAAGCCAATGACCTCTTGTCACGGGGTTGATTGACGGTCTTTTCTAGAATGTTGCAGGTTGCATATTCCAGCATTGTTGTCTCGCTTATTCCAGCATGGTTGTTTAATATAATTTCATAATGCTATTCGATCATTATTTAGCTAGGTTGATTCGCCGCCTGCTCCGTGCTTGGATTATGTGACTTACATCAGCATAAGTTATTGGTAGATACTTCTTCTCTACCATCTTATTTGCTGAATCAGTTATAGTAATGCATTGGGCTTTAAATGGTGGTTTTTATGCAAGTGTTGGAGTGAGATAAGTCCTGTTAAAATCCTGCAGGGTTACCATTTGAATTGCCTTAAGTTGGGACTCGGTGTAATAGTCAAAATAATCTTTTCTTTATTGAATTCATTCTTATGAACGCAGTATGATTACAAGCAATCTTAATTGACATCAATCTTATCTACTAACAGAACAGACAGCCTTCAATACAATGTAGTGTAATTCAGACAATTTAAATAGCATCGTCAGTAGCAAGCCACTTCTAGGATGCTTTACACGCATAATGTCAACTGTCAGAGTAAATATAATGAGCTCGAGAGCAACTGCAGCTTCAATTGTTTTTTAAAAGTTGATTCAGTCTTGATTTCCTGGATAGGTGCTGGAAGACTGTTCCAGGCGCGTGGGCCAGCAACCCAAAAGGCACGATGACCCATTTTAGTTTTTGTTGCAAGGACGACGTTCAGGCATTGGAGACTGTTATGTAAGTTCATTTTAGCCCAGCAGACATCTTATATGGTCTTGATTTTTGTTTCTGTTTAGGTTCAAGAGGATGCTTCTGATCAATCTACAGTGGATGCTACAGTTGTATCTGTGAAGAAGACAACCATTAGCATAAGTAGCTGGTTAAATCAAGAAGTCGTTACTTAACCAGTTTCAAGTCTTTCCATCAAAATGGGTCTCTGTCAGCAGTTGCGGCAGGTCTCCCTGCCAGTCTTCCTCCTCGTGATGCTCTTCTCCATGTCAACGTGGATCGATGTCGTTGGCATCTGGGTGGAAATCCCTCTCCTCGTGAACGCCCTGCCCGAGGGATGGGGCTTACCGGCCTTTCTCACGATCATCATTCAATGCGCGAACGTCGGCCCCGCCACGTACGCCCTCGTCTACAAGTTCCGTTCGAAATCGCCGGCGAAAAACAGCTTCGTGAAGATAAAGAGATCGTTCGTTGGCTGCGACGTGCTGGTGTCGTTTGTGATCATTGCGGTCGCCACACTTTCGGTGTTTCTCATGTGCTTCTTCTGGCACTACACGGTCGTCGTAGCTGGTTCCCCGCACAGCGTTCCGCTTTTCGTTCTCGTCTGCACCACGGCTCTCGTCAGTTGTATGTCGTCTGTCGTTTTCCTGCCATACATGGCCAGATTCAATGCGGTTTACATATCGGCGTACTACATCGGTCAGGGCCTCTCCGGATTGGTGCCCGGACTGGTGGGACTTATCCAGGGCGTCGGACAGGAACCAATCTGCATCAACTCCACGAAAACCATCTTCAACGAGACTGGAAATTTCAGCTACTTGGAGCCAGCGCTGAAGCCGTACTACAAACCGCCTTTGTTTTCGGTGGACATATTTTTCGGCTTCGTAGCGAGTTTGTTGGCCGTTTCCTTCATCGCTTTCTACGTCCTAAACTTTGCAGGATTTTCCAGGAAGGAAATGGTCGAAAACATTGTGCCGACCGCCGACGATATCGACGAGAGCATCGACGAACCGGTCCTACCAGTCGAGTCGAATGGTCAAGAAGAAACCCCGGCGCTGACCAACGACAACATGGCCAGCAGCAGCGGTCTTCCCGCTTCGCTTGAATCGGGCGAAGAGGATTTCTCAAAGCAAGTCAACGAGGAGGAAGTCGCGATGGCGGTTGTCGAATTTAAGAAACCTAGTGTTAAGCCGACTCGTTTCGCTCTACTGTTGGTTACAATTGGTGTTGTAAGTGCCATGACGAACGGCATCCTGCCCGCCACTCAGTCCTACACTTGCCTGCCGTACGGTAGTCTTGTTTACACGTTGTCAGTTCGTCTGTCGTCGGTAGTAAGTCCCTTGGCATCTCTGTCATCCATGTTCCTGCCAAGGCCGTCCGTCAAAGTCGTCATCTTTCTGACAGTTGTCGGTGTTTCGCTGTCTACGTTCCAACTGACACTGGCAGCACAAAGTCCAAATCCTGTCTTGAAGGGTCAGCTAGCAGGAGAGCTATTGGTGGTGAGTGGTACAATGGCGTTAATTGTTAATAATTTACTTCGAACTGCCTGAACAAAATGCCCGTGCTTGATACCTGACCAGTGACCACTGACCAGCTGCATTCTAAAATCTCTCAGTCAATATTGCTTTAATTTTGTGAGAAATCATAATTTTTATTGATCACATGAAACAAACAAACAGAAGTTACAATTGATGTGAAATATGAAGACTGGAACAATAGAGGGAACAACAGAGAAAGAAAACCTTACAAGGACCAAGGTCTTGCTTGGCAGGGTCACCGTTTAATTTTTAAGTGATATGCAGCAGCTGGTTTGTTTCAATTACAAATGCTAGCAATATAACCTGACTAGTTGACAAACACCTCATTTCAATTATGCTCATCTGTGCTATCATGTGATCATGCAGCCTTCATTTAAAAAGACAACTGTTGGTCTCACAGAGTATATCATTGGGTGTCCTGTTCCAGGTATTAAATACTTCACCGTAAAGACACTAAACCAGCTATTCCTACGTCTCTTTGTTATTAATAATAATGACATTTCATTTGCCTTTTGTTCTCTATCTTATTATATGGAGTTTTGTTATCGTGAAAGTTCCTTTGAATTATGTGTGAGGTGAACTTTTTGTTCTCATTTCAGATTATCTCTTCGGTCGTCATGGCAGCGTCGTACTCCTTTGTCCGCGTCTCCGTGGCTACCATTCTGCGAGAGGAGGGTGGTCGCAGGGAGCTGCTGTGGTGCGGTGGATTCACGCAGGTCGGGTCGTTCTGTGGCGCCCTGGTGACCTTCATTCTTGTCCAGGTCTTCCACACATTCACCGGAATGAAGCCATGCTCCTGAACTAGCGCCCACAGACGATGATGAATTTGTGTATCGAACAAATTAGTTAGCCGGTTGCTTTACATTAAAATGGGAAGTGAATATTGAAGATTAGTTTTATATATTCCAAAAACAGTATAGTATAATATAGGATGCATTGATCTTTGCTTGGCTCCAATGTGTTTGTCATTTTAGAATTTATTTGGTCTGGGTTGGTATCAATTTTGTTTGCCAAGTCTTTAAATTAAATTAGGAGGCTATTTGGGGCGTTTATTTTTTTTAACTGCAAGTCTAAAATCTTCTGCTGCAGTTTTTGTCACTCAGATAAGATATTTCTGTCGCTTAGATAAGAAAATCTACCATAGTAGTAGTTAAATTGTGAAACTTATATTTTTTTAAAATCAAGTCCTAATGCAGTTTTCAGTATTCTAACGAGATCTGCCCTTGTGCCATCTGTTCTGTCATTATTGAATGATCAATTTGAAGTGAAAGAGTTGTCCATAATCACTATCAGCTTCAGTCAACGGAGTGCAGTGTTTACTGGAGCAGCATAAATGGTAACTCCCATTGTGTAAAGTAATTGCGGGTAATTCCCGTGAATTTACACTTAGTCATGACGGTGTGACTACATCATTAATTGAGTTTGTTTTGTTTTTTGTGAAGAAATTCAGCTGTTTTAATGTCATCATCGCTGACTTGAAATTTTCATAAATAGATTAACCCTTTAGCAACGAACTGTACTGGTTCCCATGCATTTAAGTACACACTCGTCATTAAACGATTAATGTAAATGTACAGGTTTTTCTGTAATGTCCTTATGTTTTTGATCCTGTTTATATTTTTACTATGAATTGATTGATTGATTGATTGATGGATTGATTGATTGTTTGATCAAGAGCCTTCGCCACCACCACTCTCCATCTGAATAGGGAGAAAGGCTGCAAAAGGTCCCCCATGTATGAGCCGCGCTAGATTGAGCTTTTATCTGCAAGTAGTGGTCAAGAGGAAGCACACGCTCGGAATGTCGATTCATGAAGTTATTACTTATATTCAGGTATAATTATCACGACATTGTGCTCAGGTGTGTTTTATCGCAGCCTAAAACCGTCCTTTTCAGCCGAGGTTGAGTCAGGAGTGCTCCTGAGTAGTAACCTGTATGAGTGCTATATAAATTTAGGAGTGCTATATAAATCTAAGGAAGTAAAGAATTATTGTGCTGTGGGTATCTCGGAGAGTGACTGGTTACACGTGCTCGTGAATAAGCTGGTGCCCCGCGTTTGGCTTTCGAGTGGCGCTTTAGAATTTTTTTCCGAGTTTACGATGTAAAATGACATACGTATACAATTGTACATATAACAAGTAAGTTGTGCTGATTTGAAAGGGCCTGTGGTATGCCGCAGGTCCAAAAATGGATGTAAACGGGGCTTGATCGGTGTAAGTAGTGAGTGAAACATTTAAACGGTGTATCTGTAGGTTAGTAAGATGGAAACTTGTTGAAGGATGGAAGGGGCAGGGCCTTTTAATCAGTAGTTTTAGCAGGAAAATGATATTATTATCTGTTTGTGTGTTGTGTAAATCTTTGAAGTTGATTATTGTGTTAACTTGTATTGTGTTCACTGAGCACCCGTGTCATGACTTGGCCATATGCGGGTGCTATATAAATCTCAAGATTATCATTATCACTGACTAGTGAATGCTTTAACTATTTACAACAAGTGCCACAGTTAACTTGTATGATGTAGGCTGTGAATAAGAGCTGGTTCCAGCGACTATACTTTTTTGACGCTGTGGAAATTACGAGTTTACGATTAGTGTTATGACATTATTGCACTTTTGCGCAAAGGCAGGATTTGTTTGCTACCATATCTGTTGCTGTGCTCTATGTTTTTGTTTTATACACACGTACTACATGACAGTACATGTACTGGTTTTCTTTGACTTGTTCACACACGCACGCTAAGTCTTGTGTTTAGAAGTGTAAGATCTTGGTTAGATTAGATTAGCCATTAATGAGAATTTAAGCAATTTTGAATGACACATTTGAGACGGTCAATGGGGATTTTTATTCACCTAACCGTGTTAATACAGACACATGTAAAAACACTGTGTTGCATATTTATGGTATTCGTCATGTTTGTATGTACATGTAACATTTCTATTTTGTTGATCTGCAAATACCGGTTACATTGTTAGATAAATGCACAAAGTCTCATGCATTGAACAAACAGTTGTTTTGCTTAATCTTAACTCATTTCTGGGTGGTTTTCAAAGCACGTTTCACAAATAAGAAAGTTCGTTGGTGGCAGTACCAACTGCCACACACGAAACGTAGTGTTATTGTGAGGTATACATTTAGTGGGTGTTCAAAGGTAGACTTTAATGGTCAAGTTTGAGTTAAAAATCATGTTATTCTTAACGATGTGATATTGCAAATGGTTTGCATTATGAACGTTTAATGTATTTGAAATTGCAATGGCAGATTACAAGATGTCTTTGCCTTTGTGATCTGCGTCTGAGGTTCTAAACTCTGCTACTGCCTTCAATTCGTCGTTCATAGGGTATGAACATTTGGTCCTTTACCAAACGTGTGACTATACTTGAACCAATTTTATCTTTGCATGGGGTTGAGTCGATGAGCGACACTTATTTCCTAGAATAGGTGGCTAGACGTCTAACAGCATGAATTGAACAGCATGAAAAGACAAATCATATGGCGAACTTGACTAATAAAAGCAAAGCAAAAAGTCTGTGCTGTAGTTTCGTGGTTATAACTAATGCTTCATATGGGACAGGTTTTTAAATGGCACAGTCTGTAGTTAAATAGCTTGTTACATGTTTAACGACACTGCCATATCAAAGATGATTAGTGTCGCCCTCCTCCTTTATCCAGGCTTGGGACTGGCAGAGAACAACCAGTGGCGGAGTTTGTAGTTAAATAGGTCATTGCATCAAATTTATGTGCGGACGTCCACGCTGGTCATGACCCTCCTCTCGTCCGCATTTGGATGACCCCCTTATTTGGATGACCACTTACCCCTTGTTGCGGACGTCCTTTATGGATACCCCCTCGTCCCCATTCAGTAAATGGACCGGGATTCACGCATAGATGCGCACGGGTCGACGGCTGTATTAACCAGGCCTTAGTACTGCAGGGAAATGAGGTGTTTACAGCGAAAAGGTATTTATGCAAACCACCTGTATATAATAATTAGAGGCTATAAATATGGCAGTTTTAAGGGAATTATCCAACTTGCAGACATCCTTCACAGGCGATGGGTTTCTTGTGTCTCTCTATAGCATGCATGCACTGCAACTTACTGCAAGTGCTTCTGGGAGGGCTGCTGGAACGAGCACGTAGAAAACCATTAGTGACTGTACGTAGTAGACCCTGGTTAAGAATTGGATGATATTAATGGTACCCACTCAAGCCGCCAAACTATCTGGGTCGGTAATTTCTACGGCCGTCTAATGACTGATGCCACTACCGTTGATGTCTTGGAGGCAGTCGTATAGGACTACACTATAGCCTTGGGTCTGCTAAGAACCGTTAGGAGGTTGATACTTAATAGGTGGAGGGTTGCGTGTGTTTCCGAGGATCCTGGGTGGCCGAGTGGGTTGTAGCCCGCTCGCCGCGCCGGCGAAGCGGGTTCGATTCCCCGGTCGGATCTTTACATAATGCGGGTGGCTCGGTCGCAATATAAACGTGGAGTCGACGCTGATATCATCTTCGAAATGAAAAAGAGTCGTTAAACCCAAACATTTCATTTTTTCGTGTCTTTCCATGGAATGCCGACGGCTACATTCATGGGCGCAACCACCCTATGGGACCCACGGGACGCGTCCCCCAACTTTTGAGTGGTTCCCTAACTTTATTATTATGGTCCCCCAACTTTTAGGACGTGATTCATTATGGCCCCCCCAACTTTTAGGACGTGATTGCACCTTTGGCTACATTCCGTCTCAAACAAATGATCCTTCGACTTTATGAACGTACGTAGTTGTGTGATTTGTGATCAGACACTTCTATGGCGCCATTGTAAAGGTCAGGTCTTAAAGTGTACGTGGCTGGACGGTCATGGACAGCGTCCATGCATGATGCACTTATTTTAAAATCTGAACGCCGTCCAGCCACTTATTGGCGAGCACAGACTAGAAAGGTAAGGGGCGTCCAGGCACTTATTTTTTCGCACTTTAAGCACTAGTAGGCCTATAGGTCACGAACCGTTGATGCACCTTCTAGGCTTCTGAAATAGGGTAATAGGGTATGTATTATACAGCTTACTAAATTGCTGAACATGAATTTCTTGGTTAGCATGTGCCTTACTATAATGCTTGTTTTCGATTGCATGAACAATTATTATAGCCATCGTATTCGAAGCATGAGCAGGTGAAGGCGCCAGCGACCTCTAAATTCAAATAGGGCTTTTTAAATTCCCGGAAAGTCCCAGGCGTACAGTAATAGTTGTAGGCGTTGTATACGGTACGAAGAGAGCGCATGCGTATGGGAACATATGTGCCCGTGATACGTGTTTAGAATCAGTAACAGGTCGGTTTCAGCAAGTGGACGAGACAAACAGACAGATACATAGAAAAAGATAGGCATAATATTATAGAGAGACAGATAGACGTAGGCATTAAAGAGAGACGTAGATAGATAGATAGATAGAGAGCGCGAGAGAGACAGAGACAGGCATAGAACGATAGACAGACTGAGACAGACCTGGAGATAGACAGAGGCAGAGACAGAGACAACCTGTCGCAGATAGACAATATATAGACGTCTTCGTCATCATCTTCATCACCACCACCATCATCGCCGCCGTCGTCGTCGTCATCACCATCACCATCATCAACATCATCATCATCATCATCATCATCATCATCATCATCACCATCACCATCACCATCATCACCACCATCACCATCACCCTCACCACCACCACCACCACCACCACCACCACCACCACCACCACCACCACCATCATCATCATCATCACCATCGCCATCATCACCATCATCACCACCACCATCACCCTCACCACCACCACCATCATCATCATCATCACCATCATCATCATCATCATCATCATCATCATCATCATCATCATCACCATCATCATCACCATCACCACCATCATCATCATCATCGTCACCATCACCACCACCATCATCATCATCATCATCATCATCATCATCATCATCATCATCATCATCATCAAGGAACCAGTGCCCGCTGCATGACATCCTCGTTATTCCTCGCCATTTTTGTCTTTCCAAGGCCGCACGTGTCAGGTCTTGTATTGTCACTCTGCACCAGTCTGTTATGTTGTCCAGCCATTCCTTGTGTGCTCTGTTGAAAATATATATATGCACACATATATATATTATATATATATATTATATATATAGTACCGTCTGCGAGCGAATGAAGGCATGTATGATGCGCACTGTGTATATCCCGCTACGTATGTTTGCGAAGACATGGAAGAGATCCATACATAAGCTTACTGTCCATACAGACTCCACACACATCACACATGGGCACCAATCTCCATTTTGCTGGCGATTGCGCTTGCCCTGTGCTTCACACATCGATCGCAACAACCACCGTTAGTCGTGCGCAGGGATGCCACTCTGGATTTTGAAAAAGGTCAGATCCGGTCGATAAAAAGGCTAGAAAAGGCTAGATTGACGATTTTTCCTGTAAAATACATGGATTGTTCCAATTTTCCGGCTTGAAATTTCTGACGACCTTTTTTTAGTCGTCCGATGATTAAAATTTGCTCTCTTTTTCTACCCGAAAAAATTTCTGATGACCTACTTTTTAGTCTTTCGCTCCAAAATCTCCAATTGTTGGTCCAAATTCACAAAAAATTTCGATTTTTTTCACGCCTTTTGTGCATTTTCACTTAAAAAATAATAATTTTGTATGTAAAATATCGAGAAAAAAGACGCAGTGAGAAAAAAGGCTAGATCCTGACCAAAAACCCTAGAAACCTAGACAAGACCGACAAAAGCTAGATCTAGGTGGAAAAAGCTACGAGTGGCATCCCTGGTCGTGCGTGCATAAACCGAGCCAAGCAGCAGCGACGACGCTTGCAATGAGTAGGCGTTGTCTCTTGCGCTGCCTCTGCCACTGCCTCTGCCACCCGATTCGCGCATGTCCATGCGTTGAATTATTATCATTATTAATGTCTTGGATTTTCTTACGCATCGCCTGCAGACCACGGTTTCTACATTGATTCCTCTGTGTTTCTACAGGGTAAGTAGCCTATTTCAAGCGTTCGAAATAGGCGTGAACAGAAATTCAGGGAATCAGGACGATGCTCTATTGAGACAATCCGTACAGTCTGTAATAATTATTATTCGAGCTAGCAGCGTTTCCAGAGCTGGAAGAATCGATGTGTGAGTAGGTTTGTGTTGCGGCCGCTATTTAACTCGATACTGGATTATTTATGAATGGTGAGGAGAGGGCTTCCTATTGGACGAGGGCGATTGAATGGCAGACGGAAAGACGATTTGGATTCATGACGTCATCGATTAGGAGGCTGTCGTCAGAGTTCCTGGCAGATTTCTAGAGGTATAGTGATTGAATCCAGTAGATTGGAATTTACAGTTATATCTGGGACTAATTCGCATTAATCATGATAGAATCAATCATGATATAAGCAGAGTTTAAAGTGGGTGGGAACGCGTGGGAACGGCGTTCCCACTGCTCTCGAATTTCTTGGCTTGCGTTCCCACTGCTCACCATGCATGGAACCCTTGAAACATGGGCGTTCCCAATAAACCATCAGCGTTCCCACTGCTCACAGTTGGCGTTCCCACTGCTCACCCAATCCACTTTAACCACTGGATATAAGGTACTGACATGGCCATGATACACTTGGTGGCGGCGGTGATTGTGGTGGTGGTGATGATGGTAGTGGTGATGATGATGACGATGATGATGATAGTGATGGCTTCGATCAATGAGCGAAAGCTTGAAATGTATGTATACCAACTGAGGATTGAAAGCAATATTCGTCCGTCCATCACTCCAATGTTCAGTATTCTCCTAATAACTCCTTCCATCTTGTCTCACCAACGAGATATTTATTTATTTATCCGTCCATCCATCCATCCATCCATCTATCCATCTATTCATCCATCCTTTTGTCAACATGACCCGTCTATATTACTCCTTTTATCCATTATTATTGTCTATCCAAACATCCAAACATCCATCCATCCATTCATCTATATTAATTTATCCTTCTATTCATCCTTCAATTCACTCATCCGTCCATCTGTCTAACTGTCCATTAATTCATCCACCCATCCATTCATCCATCCATTCATCCATCCATTCATCCATCCATTCATCCATCCATTCATCTATCAATCCATCCGTTAAATCATCATAACTCATCCATTTATCGATAATCCGTATATATCCACCCATTCATTCGTCTATTCACCCATTCGTAAATCCCTCCCTCCATTCATCAATCTATCCATTCATCCATCCACGAATTCGTTCATCTGTAGATCCTGCCTTCCTTCAATCTCCTTTAATTTGTATATATATATATATACATGTACCGGTATATATATATTTGTTATCTTCAAGCCTTAAACAGACAGCAATTGCTTTACGAAGCAAATTGAATTTAATTTCCACTTGCCAACACCTGCTCCATTGATTTATATGCATTGATGAGCGCGACGTAAAATTAATAATTTTGTAGCTTTGTGCCACATTTTGGCAGGTGCATGCAATCATCACGTATATATATACACACACGTGTATTTATACAATACACACACTCACATATATATATATAAATTATATAATGGGGTCATTGCATAATTACGTAACGCCGAAAATGACCGTTTTCGACCCACCCACCCACCCTGTAACGCTTCGCAACGTTTCCCTTGACCCACCCACCCACCCTCCCCAGCGTTACGTAACGATTGTTACAAAAAATCAGTTGAGCTTTAAGTCTATTATTGGCTTATATGAGTTTCATAGTGAATTTAATAGCTATAGCATGTGAATTATAGGCTAATTTGACAGTATATAGACTAGGCTTAAAATATACACAATGTTTTATTAATATAAACGACAGTCACGCGTGAACTGTAATTTTCTTAAATTAGGCCACAGGGCCTACCGCAAGAATAAAATTTTACACTGTTGAAAAGTTTCACGGACTAACTGCAGCCCATTAACAATTATTAATCAAAATTAGGATGAACTAAGTATTTGCTTAGTCTCGGCATTTCGATGATTATTAATGGAAATATTGCCGAGTTTTGTTGAGCAATAATTTTAAATGCTTGAGATCGTGTCCACTAAGAAAAACATGCTTCAAAGTGGTTCTTCGATGTCAGGAATCCAAGGGCAATTAGGCCTACCACGTTGTTCCATTGGTAAAACTATCACAGATCAAAACAATTCGAACAGCAATTTCCCGTTTGCACAAATGGGAGAACAGAACTGACACTGGCATGTAGGCCTAACTAGTGTCTGCTGCCGCATCTTCTTCAGATAAATAGACCTACTTCGGCTAAGTTTTAAATCAATGTCACGAAGTTTAAACTTCGACCACATCCTGCCTGAAGTGTCATTCGAATCTTTCGATGGTAATTTAATATGGTAATTTAATATTCATTAATAATTTTTTTCAAGGCGTTACGTAACGTTCAGCTTCCCCCACCCACCCACCCTCGTAACGTTTCGTAACGTTTTCAATTACCCCACCCACCCACCCTCGAGCGTTACGTAATTATGCAATGACCCTATATATATAGCCTTATAGCCGACGATTTTATAATGGCGAGACCACAGTGCGCTGCATTGGGTTGAAGCGACAGCGAAATAAATGGGGCATAGCGATGGGTGGAGGGGGAAGTTGGATTAGTCACTGAAGTCTGTGATGAATTCCCTGCAGAGAACAATCATAGAGGGAGGGGTAGAAAACAGAGGAAGAAAGACGGACAGATGCTGGTGGACTACTTTGGCGGATGGATTCGATAGACGGAAGGAGGAAGCCCGGCAACGGGAAGCGTGGCACCATGGGCAGTGTTTAATGCACTCCCCTTCTTTGAGGGGGGGGGGGTAGGTCTATGGGGGGGGGGTGTGTGGAGCTGGGGTAACGGCTTCCTCACAGTTATTTTTCCAGAATTCTCACACTGGGCCTATATCCTATGAACCAGCGTGGACAAGTCTTCCAGTACTTCTCACATTCGCACCCATGCAGTTGAACATAAAACGCATTTCTGAATTTTGCCAACAATAATGAGCATATTGATCATTTCCATGCATGGTTTAATTTAATCGACAGGAGTCGCATACATAGTACGACTGGCGATAGCCTCTCCTTCCTCGGTGTCCCACTTCGCCGCCTCTTACTACTACTACTCATCCATTCGCATCTCGTACTCCTCGTCCTCTTCCTCCTCGTTCTCTTCTTACTTCTTCTCCCCCTCCTCGTCCTCCTCGTCCTAGTCCTTCTCCTCGTCCTCCTCCTCCTCGTCCTCCTCGTCCTAGTCCTTCTCCTCCTCCTCCTCATCGTCCTCCTCCTCTCCTCCTCCTTCTTCGTACTCCTCGTCCTCGTCCTCTTCCTACTACTACTTATCCCCTCTCGTCTCCTCCTCCTCTTTCTCCTCCTACTCGTCCTCGTCCTCTTTCCACAACAACTCCTCCTCTCTCGCCTCCTCCTCCTCCTCCTCCTCCTCCTCGTCGTCGTCCTCCTCCTTCTCTTCCATCTGGAATGGACCGCCTCCTACTATTGATCCAGGACGTCGGCGACCCTCGCCTCGGTGGCGCAGACAGCTTCTGCGACCGTCTGAGCTGCCGCTACACCGTCTCCATCCTCGCCGTCTTTGCGTTGATGGTGACGACGAGACAGTACGTGGGAGAACCAATCAGCTGCTGGTGTCCACATGACTTCACCAGCAGCAATGTAGACTTCGTCAACAAGGTCAGCACAACCTCTATTCCAGCGGTTCCCAACCCGTGACCCGCGGGCCAAAAGTGGCCCGCCAGGCCACAGAAAATGACCCGCCAGGTCTCAGAAAATGGCCCTCATCTCTCAAAGAATAATCAAAAATATATGAAAAATTAACAATTTGGACAGGATAGAACACATTATTATTTTATATTACATTATTATTATTTTGTTTTAACGTCGATAAATAACATCAAACATTATATTTTGAATCAATTATAACAATTTTATATGCTTTTAGGTAATACAATTTTGACCTTGTGGCCCCCTAATGTCCTTCAACTAAGAAAAAGTGGCCCTCGTGTCCTCCAACTTAGAAAAAGTGGCCCTCAAGTCAAAAAAGGTTGGGAACCAGTGCCACTGCTCTTTTCTAATCATACGTATCATATTGCTTGCAGAGATTACGTCGACCAGATGACAGATGACTAAAAAAGATCGTTAGATTTTTTCTGCCAAAGGCCACCGAAAATTTTGCCCCCCCCCCCTCGAAAATTTCTGTATCCGCCCATGGGTTGTGCAGTGAAGACTTTACGGTATTGAGCCACAAGAAAGACTATAGGGGTTGAACCTCCCAACCTCCGACCCCCGGAACTTCTCACCCATCATAATAATTATTGTATGTGTCCGTGATTAGACCGTGAACTTTTCATCGTGTAATGACCCCTATCCATGGGCCGTCCCCCCAACACCTCTATTGGGGGGGACCGTCCCCCCTGTCCACCCTATGTCTCCGCCCATGCCCCTATCGTTTCAATGCATGAATAATTGCTACATCTCTTTGCCATGAAATGCCTATGTAGTATGCGCAAACTATACTTTCTCCCACCCTCCGTCCCTGCGTCCGTCCGTTACTCACTCATTCTCTCACTCGCTCCATCACTCATTAACTATGCCAGGGGCGGATCCAGAGAAGACCAATCCGGTCATGGCCCCCCATTTAAAAATTGCATGGGACGTGGTCCCCCATTTGGTTTAAACAAGTCATTAAATAAATGTAGCGGGAGAGATAAACAGGACATCAGGCCCCCTATTACAAAATCGTATGGGACGTGGCCCCCCCCCCGTTCGATTTACCATCACAACTATGGATGACGACTAAAAAAAAATTTCGGCGGTTGAAATGGCATCTTTTCCCGGAAAATTGGACGATGACCTAAAAAAGGTCATCAGTTTTTTCGGCGGCACAATTTTTTTCGCCTGTCCCACCAACAAGACCCAAAATTTTGGCCCCCTTCGAAAATTTCTGTATCCGCCCTTGAACTATGTCACTCCCGCTCTCTATCCATCCGTCACTCATTTGCTCGATCACTCATTCACTTACTCAGAAATTTACTCCCTCCCTCCTTCCCGCCCTTCTTCATTCCCTTGTTATCTGGTAATTATTGGCGTATCCCGCCCAGAGATGTAGCCTACCTACTCATTCATGATCTTATTGTAAGTTGTAACTGTGACCTTCGACCCTCTCGAGAAATTCAGCGTCTCCCCATGATCCCCCCCCCCCATCAGCTACCAGTAGCGGCGCTAGGGGGAGTAGGGGGGCTAAGCTCCTCTAAAAAAGGCCATCCATTTTTTCCCCATGTAAAAAGAAAATATTTCGACGATTAACCCCCTTTAGCCCCCCCTCCTAAAATAACCGTAAAGGTACGCAAGAGGTTTGCCAGATAGCTGTTGGGCGGACATGAAAAAGGACCATTTTCCAAGATTTCGACATGATGACTTTTAAAAAAGGTCATCCGAAATTTTGACGGCTGAGACTAAAAAAAAGGTCGTCAGAAATTTAGGTGACCGAAAACGAATTTTTTTATCGAAAATTCAGCCCCCCCAAACTGAAATCCTGGCGCCGCCACTGTCAGCTACAGGAACAGCGAAAGGAATATTGACAAAACCCGATCTGTGGAACTTAGTAGACCAGGTAGACCTGTATAGGCCTACCTACTTGTCCCAATCTCTTATTTTGTGGTCGTATTAAAAACTAAACCATACTTGACCCAGTGACGAAAGCTGCTTTGTTTTCATACTCTTTGCCAAATGGCGTTACGTGTTGCTCTGTCTAGACGGTCCGTCCTAAAATGGACCACAGGCCAAATCGTCATATGCAATCAAAATACAACGAGTGTATGTCAGTATGTGTATGGTAGTCCATGGCGTAGCCAGGAATTTTTTATGGGGGGTGTTATGGCCGGAAACCCTGTTTTTTTGCTATTTTTTCTTACTTAAATGGAAAAATAACCTTAAAAAAACCTTTTCCGGAGCCAATGGGGGGGTCTAACCCCCGAAACCCCCCTTGCCTACGCCACTGATGGTAGTCACTATAGGCATTGAGTATTTACAATCATAATATAATTTAATCAGTGAGTGTGTGCATTCAGGGCCGTAGTAAGGTTAGTGCTGCTGTGAATACTGTCTAATGCTCCATCCGAAAACCCAATTAACTGTTCACCATGGATGCGCATATCAGAACTGCAGGCCCATCAAAGCTACAGCACTCAACTTAATGTGGGCCTGCATTCATCATTCAATCAATCAATCTACCCTCCAGTGACAATTAAAACCCATTGACAACCACCGCTCCACAACTTAGGTCTACATATTTATTACAACGGGTCCCTCAAACTGCGGGCCCGAGTGAGTGCATGGGTGGCATTGTATTGTATTGTATTGTATTGCAGTGCAGTGCATTGCATTGTGTTGTATTGTATCGTATTGCATCGCATTGTATTGCATTGCATTGTATACTGTATAGGTCTGCTGGACGACGAGTACCTACTTCCTTCCGTTCGACATCCTTGAGATTCCGAAGGAGAACGACCCACGACGCAAGGTCAGCTACTACCAGTGGGTGAGCGTCATCCTCATCTGCCAGGGCGTCATGTTCTACACGCCCCGCGCCCTCTGGCGGGTCTTCAACAAGAAGTCGGGCATCGCCGTTCACACGATCACGGACGCAGCCATCGAGCGCCAGCGCAAATCGGACCCAGAGAGTGCGGACAAGATAATGCGCTATATAATCAAATCGATGGGGAGGTTCTTGATGGAAATGAGCAGGGACTCGCGGAACACGACGAACACCTGCTCGAGGGATTGCCTGACGAAGCTGGCCGGGAACTACCTGTTCGGTCTGTACGTCACGATGAAGGTCCTTTACATCGGGAACGTCATCGGTCAGTTCCTGCTGCTGAACGCGTTCCTCAGTACCGACTACCACTGGTACGGGTTCGAGGTGATGCGGAAAATCATCGTCGGCGAGAACTGGACGACGTCCCACCGGTTCCCGCGCGTCACCATGTGCGACTTCAAGATCCGGGTCCTCGGTAACATCCACCGCCACACCGTTCAGTGCTCGCTGCCGATGAACCTGCTCAATGAGATATTCTTCATCTTCCTCTGGTTCTGGTTCTGGTTTATCGGCTTAGCAACGGCCATCAGCCTCCTCATCTGGTTGATCACGTCGATCAGCATCCCCTACCAGGTGAGGTTCATGCGCAGTCGGCTGTACGCGATGGACCGTGTCCAACGCAAGCCGAGCAAGCCCGACGACAAGATCGAAAAGTTTGTCGTTGATTATCTCCGCCGCGACGGATGCTTCATTGTGAGGCTCGTGGCGAAGAACACGAGCGATCTGATCGCCGCTGAGCTGATCAGCGGACTCTGGGACCACTACAGGGACAATCGGAAGAAGATCGAGGCCCAGCAGAGCCAGGAGGATGCGCTTACCACCGAGGAGTCCAACATCACATGAACGCCGTCGGCTTGCGTTTCATTTGCATTCGCTAGGGGCGCCACGATCAACGCTAGCTAGGCCAGTAATAATAATTATTGTTCTTCATTCGCTTGATGCGCTGCACCGACCTTCGCGCCTTTCTATATTTATTTATTTATTTCTCTATGCTCACGGTCTTAAGACTTTCAATCGCACACTGGGGCGCGATGTTGTAGCAGATGGTTCCACGACAACTCGTCTACCGACAACTCGTCTACCGACAACTAGGGTTGCCAGGTGGCCTTCAGAAAATTACCGGACAATGGCTATCACGTTACAGGAATATATATATATATATGTGTGTGTGTGTGTGTGTGTGTGTGTGTGTGTGTGTGTGTGTGTGTGTGTGTGCGTGTGTGTGTGTGTGTGTGTGTGGTGGGGTGAGGTTTGGCGGGGGGCGAAAAACCGAAATTTCCCGGGCAACGTTGGGTAATTCATATTATAATATATATATATATATATATATACATATATAAAAGGCAGTATCGGTGCCGGGGATGTTTTAAAGTTGCAATGTGAGAGCCAAACCACGGACGCCTAGATAAACTGGCTGTTTAAATCCAGACGTCCGTTTGGAAACTCAGCCAAGTACAGCAAGGCCTATATGATAGATCTGAAGGGTGGATAAAAATATGCATAGACCTATATGTATATAATTATTATAGTGGCTAATTTGAAAATTTGGCGCCGGTGCGAATGAGTAATGACTGAATTCGGATATTAAACAATATTAAAAATACATTTAACGATTTTAGCACTCAGTTCCATTCTGTAGATAACCTCAGTTGACCTGTAGACCTTCAAAGCTAAATGCGATCGCATCATTAAGGCGCGAATATCTTTGTACTCAGACAGATATAATTAATCAATGGGGAGGGGTGGTTAAGAGACACGCTAGAAAGACCAGAGCGAGCTAGAGTGGCAGATTGACACAGTCAGACAGACAGACAGAGATAGAGAGGCAGATAAGCACGGACAGATTAGGCCTACAAGCGTCCGTGTTTAAGCCTTAAGGGAAAAGAGAGAGATAGACAGACAGAGAGGGAGATATCGTGCAGAGAGAGCCAGACAGACGAACAAACAGACAGACAGCGACATGGCCTAAATACGGAGATTCGGTTCAGCCATCATTTGAACTATGAATCCAGCCTCCAACTTTATACGCACCAGGTATACAGGCTAGTATGACCCGTGCATCATATATTTGGCTCTGTTATGATAGTTTATTTAACGACGCCGTCATTTCGACGATGATCGGTGTGTAGGCTATAAATTTGGCTTTGTTTCACTAGGCGATCCATACGTGGGAAAATCCTAAGCAGATATTTTCATAGCCCCAAGAAACTATACACTCCAAATACACTTGTTGCTAGCAATAATTATTTACCGGACACAGCCATGTCCGGTAATGTCTGAAATTTCTGACCGGACAGTTCGTGTAAATACCGGACTGTCCGGTTCATTACCGGACGCCTGGCAACCCTACCGACAACTCGTCTCCGGACAATTGGTCTAACGACAACTGGTCTACAGACGAATAGTATTGATGAAATAGATGCTGGATTTATGAAAATGGTTTCTTAGCTTAAATGGAAGCTGGATCGATGATTTTATTCATGTATTTCGACATGCATCCAGTTTCTACTTCAGATCTAAAAATACCTTCATCCAGCTTCTATTTCTCACCCGTTATTTTCGTCAATCCAGCTTCTATTTCAGATATAAAGAATACCCTCATCCAGCTTCCATTACTTAAGCGTTTTTCATCAATCCAGCTTCTATTTCAGATCAAGAAATACTTTCATCCAGCTTTTGTTTCTCATACGTTATTTTCGTGAATCCAACTCCTATTTCCCCTGTAAAAGAGCCATCATCCAGATTTCATTTCTCTTGCGTTTTTTCATCAATCCAACCTCCATTTCACCTGTAAAAACTTTCATCCAGCTTCCATTTTTCAAGCGCTGGATCAGTTGTCTGTAGACCAGTTGTCGTAGACGAATTTTCCGGAGACCACTTGTCGTTAGACGAGTTGTCGGTAGACGAGTTGTCGTGACACCGTAGTAGATAGCCTATAATATGTTTGTCGCCTTGCAGCCGGAGGGTTGCAGGTTCGAATCCACCGCAACTCGCCGCGTAAGGACCTTGGGCAAGTCCTTCACTCGCAATTGCTCAGCGCTTCGGCGTGAAACTCCGATGCAGTGTCCGCTCTGCAGTCGGGAGCGCCCTTGAGTAGTGAGCTGAAGGGGCGCTATAACAATTAAGTGCACATACAAACTTGTCGTAGCAGCTATATAGCTAATCACGTGTAGGCTTAAACGCCGCGTTTTGTGGTATTCCAAAATTTTGCTTGCCACGAAAATTAATACTCGCAAAGTTTTATACTGTATGCCTACTGGGCAGCAGCGCTGGTAAAGGTTCTCACCCGATCAATTTCTTAAAATGAACTGCAAGCTTGGACGAATCCATAGACTAGGCCTACATACAGACCCAGTGGCGTAGACAAGGGGGTTTCGGGGGTTAAACCCCTCCATTGGCCTAGGGAAAAAATTAAAATTATTTATCCACTTAAATAAGAAAAAGCAAATCAATAATTGCTTGTAGTAACAACTGTTTTCTTACTTTAGGCTATGTATTTCCTGAAATATTCCCTTTGCTACTTTATTCCCTTTTTATTTGCTGTACGTAATACTGATGCGTTAATTGGTGTCAGAAAGGGCATCCGGCCAGTCCATAAACCCCTAACCCCCGCCCCATCACATATAATCAGCGAGCAACTAAAGCATAATTATGCGAGCCATATCTTGCTAAAATCTCACTTCTGGGGGCAGTCCTCTGTTGCATACCCCACTACAAAAGCTCAAATTATAGTTGTGACTTATAACTTTTCAAAGTTATCTATTATAACGCTATAGACGGCCTATGGTACTGCACTGCAGTACTCTATAAGCCTCACATAATTATGGACATACAAATTAAAGAGTAGGTCTACGACACCAAAGCGATATAGGCTATAGTCTATAGCTGTGGCCTTCCCCAGCTGTAGGCTAATTAGCCTTGCATCATCATCAGCAGCAGCAGAATTCCGGGCAGCGCTAAATGTCTGTTTAAAAATAGTCTTGTCAACTATGCTGCCGTTTTCACAGGTGTCGGAGTGTTGACGTAGATATTACTAGATAAGCCATCAACATTATTGAGCCTCGATATTATCTCGGCGTCCAAAATGTGATGCGATTTTAGCTTATCCCAAGCCACGCATCATATAGTCCTATGGCGCATTAGAGAGCGTATTATCTAAAGATATACTTTTAGCATGGGCGGAGTTTGGTTTCCTTTCTTGGAGGGGCTAAAGCATTCTTGGAGGGGCTAAAGCATTCTTGGGGGGGGCTAAACCCGGGAAAAGATACCATTTACACGGTAAAAATGAATTTGGGTCTTCTTTGGGGGCTTAGCCACTTAGCCCCTGAAAAACTCCGCCCATGACTTTTAGTGTTAGACTGCATTAGTCTATGCAATGTAATTATTATATTGTGCTTAGTTACAGAATTTGCATCTTTTATTGGCCTTTAGACCTATATATATATATGACATAAAGGCCTATAGCACTAGACCTGAGTGTGTACAACAAGAAGTAGCGAAAGGTTTCAAGATAAACGAACGAGTGTTTTGTGAAATCGTGCTAAACACCTGCAGACCGACAGACAGACACGCAGACAGACAGACAGATGGACAGACATACAGACAGTCTATATATACAATCTATTCAAACAGTTCTGTATATATTCTCAAGCACACAATTATTGTGTTTAAATGTAAATGTAAATGTAATCGCAAATTTATATAGCGGCTGTGTTATGGCTTCGACCCTGAGGGTGAGATCCTTCACCACCTCTACTCCACGTTTATATTGCGACCGAGCCACCCGCAGTAAAGATCCGAGAAATTAATCTCTGACCGACCGGGAATCGAACCCGGGCCGCCGGCGCGGCGAGCGGGCTACCAACCCACTCGACCACCGAGGATCTCGGTAGCCTATCTTTCAATCGCAGTGACAACATTAGGCTAAATGATCGAGTGATTGCATGATGTTAGGCCTAAATTTTTGTTTTGAGTGATTGACAGTTAGGCCTATTGTGGGCGACTGGGCTAATTTGGACTATTAGTGAGTGATGAACAATTATTATGGCAAGTGCGACAGTAACTTTTTAAATTGCAGGCAATTCAATTTGGCTACGTATAGGCTATAGGCCTATATATACAGGGTGGGCCAAAAGTATTTGTTCAACTTTGAAGGCCTATAACTTAGGCAGTTTAGCAAGTAAGTGTATGCTTAATGCATCAAATTAAAGGTATTTCACTCTAGTATTAACTCTAAAAAAGTCGAACTGATACTAGTTTACGTTTTAGTTATATGCCCGGAACAGCGCTAGCTACTATATTTTGCTGTCGTTTGCGACGCAACCTGGCGCCGTTGACAGACGATGATCGCGTTTCGATCTTAACTTTACGAGCTGATAAGGGATCTAATTCGTTTCAAATGATTGACGAATATTCTAACAGTGGATGGAATAGACAATACCTTGAATTATCTGCTACGGAAAATTGATAAAACAGGACTTTATCGCAAACCATGGGAATCGTAGCGCACGGCGCTCACATCCGCTAACATTGCTCGTGTGTCCGCGTACATTTGCAGTCAAGACAATGACCAGGGCAGGCCCTGCATGCAAATTCAGCGCAAAACAGGCAGTCTTAGAAGCACCGAATAGCGTATTGGAAAAGATTATAGACGTAAAGTTAAAGTAATTTGTCGACGAGAAGTCCCGCGAACTCTCCAGCTCTTACGAAAAGAAACGGCTGGCAGCGTGTGCGTGCAAGCGTCTGAAGCAGCGCATGGCAGTGCACGGCTGTTGGCAAAATTGAAAGGACGTGGTTTTCCGATTAGAAGATATTCATGGTAGGGACCCTACAAACACCCAAAATGATCGTGTCTACGCGCGTTTTAGCAAAAAACGATAGAATTTCCCGGGGAAACGGCGTCATAATGCGTCAGCAATGACAAAAAATGGTAGCTAGCGCTGTTCCTAGTATATAATTAAAACCTAAACTAGTATCAGTTCGACTTTTTTAGAGTTAATACTAGAGTGAAATACCTTTAATTTGATGCATTAAGCATACACTTACTTGCTAAACTGCCTAAGTTATAGGCCTTCAAAGTTGAACAAATACTTTTGGCCCACCCTGTATATATATAAATATATATATATATATAAATATATATATATATATATATATATTTATATATATGTAGCCTATATATATATATATGATTTCGTATAGGCTATATATAAAGTGGATTATTTAGAAAATGTTTTTGTCATTCAAATTAAAATTCAAAATTATTTATTGTTCCCAAAATAAGACGTAATAATTATGATACAGAACAAGTATAGCACAAGTAATAGTCAATAGACAATTATAGTCAAATCATTACGCAAAGGATTTAGGAGGCAGATTAGGGAGCAATAGTCCCCCTAGGCACCCCAGAATTTAGGGACGAGTCCCGCTTAGTGCCAGAAAGAAATTAATCAAGATGGCGGGGTGTTGCTGCATGGGTAGGGGAACTAGCCGTTAATGTAACTATAATTATATGATTTACACAGTATAGAAATTCATGAGTATAGATGCAGGTTAAATCATCACTGTGAAATGATTAGGTCTACAACGTTACTATTCATCATTAGGCCTATATCGTAGCTATTGCTATTATAGATTATGCATTTTAGGCTATTAGTATTTTCTTATTTATCTAAATGACTTCGTCAATACGATGCGCAATTTATTTCGATGCATTATAACGTTGTAATGATTAATCAATAAGACAATTTGTGTTAGAAGTCATTCCTCAGGAAAATAAAATCTTGTTTTGCTATGGGTCATCAGCGTTTTGCTTGCTTTTCATCATTTCAGAAGACGTAATTATGATTATTATTATCAATTATTGCTGATGTATTGGACCTATAATCAAAGATATTAGAGTCTAACTAAGACTCATATCTTTGTTATAACGATGTATCACAGTATCACGTCTCATTGTGCGTTTGCAGATGGGTTAGTAAAGAAATACTTACTTATTTACTTCATTACTATGTTAATTATTGAATTACGTCATATTTTTAATGGTGTAGTATCCCACGTAATATATCGTTTATTGTTTTTTTTCGCGAAGTCAAAGGTCTTCAAAATGGCTGGAGCGGCGGGTATCAGACTTTCGAAGCAGGCGCTTAGAAAAGAAATTAAGCTAAGGTTAGCAGGGTTGGGAGAGGAAGAAAAACGCGGGCAGTCATCAGTTGTGTCTGAAAAGGTGAGAGCTACTGACTTTGCTCTGACGCTGTTATAGTATGTTGACGGAAATCGAAACAGGTTGCTGACGAACTAAGTAGGCCCTGTGTCAGCAAACATCAATCAATCGTAATTTATATAGCGCCCCTTCAAGGTATCTACTCAGAGGCGCTCCCGACCGAGATGAAGCGAAAAAAGCAGTCATCAACAGTTTGTGAAATTGAAACATCGGGCGTGTATATTGTTTATCAAAGGCGCTATGAGAAATTATATATTCATAAATTACTAGGTTAATTGCAAATTACTTTCCCACGATGTTTCTGACGTTCGCGACTATCAATGGCTTCTTTGCTTTTTAGATTGGCGCATTTAATATCTATCATCACTACCTCCATTGTCCACTCAAAACTTAATACAAATCCATCCATTCGTTCACCCACCAACCCATCGTATTCATACTTTATACAACATTGTGTACACGAAACCTTGTATACATAGCTTGCATACATTCATATTTTTTAAAAATTTATTGTATTCATTTATTTATTTATTTCTCGCATTTGCTGGAACCTTTTCAAGCTCTACTCAGAGGCACTGCAAACTACATCGCGGACACACTCGCGAAGTGTCACTTCGAAACGTACTAGCAATTGCAGGTGAAGGACTTGCTCAGGGTCCCTGCGCACCGGCTTGAAGTGAATTCGAACTGGGAACTCTCTGGCTCCAATGCACCGAACCCACCACGGCACCCCGGGATTATGCTTGCGCACATCAGTGCACATATACAATTATGCATGCGTAATTATAATAGGATAGGCGTAAAAAGAGAAAATAGAATGGCTCAAAGTCACACTTGGGAATTGCCATAGGGTTCGTAACTTTGTAAGTGTAGAGATTTACAGCAGTGGGTGACATGTAAAGATTTTCTATAATGTTTAGCTGTTCTCATCAAAGTGCTGGGAAGAATGCCGAAGAATCTCGTTATTTCTTAACATGAACGATGAAATTAGAACTGACGCAATCCTGCGTACTGCGCTGGAGTCCAACAAGCACTGCTTCATTCCAAGATACGTTGGACCGGCCATGGACATGCTCCGCCTGTATTCATGGGAAGACTACCAGTCTCTTCCAGAAACGTCATGGAAGATCAAGCAACCACCGGATGATGACAAAGACCGTGAAGTGGCCACAGAGACAGGTTTAATGCATTATTTTCCTATGCTCATTTTCACCAATTATGTTCTCATCTTCAGGCATTATGCTGGGTCCTTTTGGCAAGTTCTTGGTAAATATGGTCTTTGTTAATCATCTTTGTAGTGCATTTCTTTTATTAATGAGTAAGCAAGTTGCTATTGTCATTCATTAATTCAAGAATTTCTAAGGCCCCAAGGGATCTATGAGAAGCGCTCCCGACTCTTGGACGGCAAAAAGCAGTTTTGAGTTGCATAGAAACGCTTCAGGATGAGCCCAGGAAGCAGACATAGCTCCTGTGGGAACCCATTCCTGACCAACTGCACTGGTTGCCAATGCAAAAACGTATTGAGTTTAAGATTTTAATGTTCATGCGCAATTGCCTAGCAGGCCAAGCTCCGATCTATCTTATGGAACTCTGTGTACCTGTGCTGTCCATCCCAGGCCGTAGGTTCCTTCGCTCTGCTACGCATGGTGACCTGGTTGTCCCTAGGGCTCGATCTTCCACAGTGCTTCATAGTAGCTTTGCTATGGTTGGTCCGTCTTTTTGGAATAAGTTACCTATTAGTCTCCGCAATGAACTTCTTTGTATTTCTTTGCCCCTTTTCCGCAAACGTTTGAAAACCATTCTCTTTGATTGTGGTTAGGTGTCAGGTCGGGAGCGCCTCTGAGGAGTTCTCTTGAAGTGGCGCTATATAAATGTACGATTACAATTACAATTACATTGAGCCTGCCACAGAAAAGGCTCAACACTGCAGTTGCGCGAATGAAACCAAGAGCACTCACTCCCTGCTGTGCAGAACTGAGGGGCGGTGACATTGAATACCCATGGAACAACAGAGCTCTCGTAAGTAGTCTGGGGCATCACCAAGCTGACATTTTGCCAAACCATGGCAGTGATTCTATGCTCAATACACTGTCAAGTAAGAAATACCGTTGTGTGTCTGTGTCATCCGACTTTAGCATTGAGAAATTGCCTCTATGCTGTAAACTCCATGCCACCCGTGGATCATTGGCAATTTAGACACTTGCACTGTGACCTGCTGCCAAATGTTTATATAAAATCACTGCTCAGTTTCGCATGTTCTCTCTACCGTCTTCAGAACTAAAATTTAAATTCACCTGTTCCAGGTTGCTTGCCATCTGTGACTTGCCTTTGGGTTCTATGTGTCGTATCAGACTTACATACGACTTCTCTGATAAATGTTATGACCCCAGAATTGACAGTATCATGGTTGCAATTATTTCTCTTTTTACGCCAAGAATCAAATTTAGCTTTGCGAATTCATAGGATGGCTGCTATGAGAGTCCATAGATTAGACAGTTATACATGTAATTTGTAACCACATTATGTTTTATGTTGTTTTTATTGTTTTGCTACTCTTGCTCTGTGGAATGTGTTTATTTTAGATGGCCTGGATCTTGTCATTGTGCCTGGGTTGGGATTTACGCGTCAGGGACATCGGCTAGGAAGAGGCAAAGGTTACTATGACACATTCTTCGAGAATTACAGAAAGAAGTTTGGCCGCTTGCCAGTAACCGTTGGATTGGCGTTTCGAGAACAGGTCTGCGATAGTTTGCCTACTACGGAGCACGACGTCCAAGTCAACTTTGTACTGTTTGATGAGAGTAACAATCCGTAGTGTAATTGTAATATGAAATCTATATAGCACTATTAACCAGAAGTCCTTTACGCTCAATGTTATGTTAGCTGTCGTTGAGGGCAGAAATTTCACAAGTGAGTGGAGTGCATATGACACTAGATGGGTCACCAGTGGTGATCTCTAACACTCGTATAGGCCAGCCAAAAGGTTCCCATCCAAAGTATTGACAGTATCATGGTTGCAATTTTTTTTGTTGGAAAAAAACTGGCTGGAGTTACTATTGTAGTTGGTGTGTTGTAGTGCATCTTGAGATGATGCTATGTCAAGTGGATCAGGCAGCATTAAAAAGTAGATTAATTATTCTTTAGCTTTGCTGGAATTGTTTGCATGACTTGGCAGCTTAATTGAGTAATTAGAAAACATTGAAAAGTAGATTTGTAATCCAGAAGCGTAATTTCTGAAATTTATTGGCAGATTTGTTTAGTTATTCCTCTACATATCAAGATTCTGCTGAGAATAATTTTTCAGCTTCTTATTTTGTCCTGTCTCTTGCTGTTTGTATCAATTGTAAAACCAAAAAATATTTGAAACTTTGAAAGAATGTATCCAAATGTTCATGTGTCAGAAGTGCATGTGTTAAATAAATATGAATTGTGACTTTAAATAGAAAATGGGGAAAAAGCTCAGTTTTGAGTTGAATAAGAAATGCTTCAGTAGGAGTCCAGGGAGGCAGATGTGGCTTCTGTGGGAACCCATTCCAGACCACTGGGCGCCCACCACGGATCTGCATAGTTGCAGTTTGTGCGAATGAAACCTTGAGCTCCCATTCTGTGCAGAATGGAAGAGGTGGTGGTGTGGATATCTGTGTTGCAAATGCCAAAAAAGTTAATATCCTCACCACTTCCGGTAAGCGTTGGAGATCGTCCCTGACCCCCCCCCTCATTGGTAGATGCCACTGGTCCATGTATGGAACCCTGCTGATCTCGAATGTCTATATACTCTGCAAAAAGTGTTTTCTGTTAGACTGAATCGTTCTGGTGCAGTGTATATCAGTGCCAAGTGTAGGCCCCGTTTTTGCCTAGTTGGCCCAGCACAGCTCAATTTCTGTCCTTTTTTTGTATCTTCATGAAGGCTATTTTCTTCACTGCATGGAGGCATTCTGTATTGGCTTACTTCAATAGCCCAGCAAACTTGTTAAAACTGCCTTAACACGTACGGTAGTTTAATTTTAGCACAGTTAGATGTTTGTACAGCATCTTTATGAGGTGCGTAAAGCAGCTTGTTAAATACCGTGTGCACATTCAATCAAGGTCCATAATAGAGTATCAGACCTTTTAGGCGTGGCATCCATAGAAAGAGGCAGCTTCTTGTCCGATCAATTCATTGAAAATCAACACACCTGGGGCCAAGCGGTCGTTTTAGAAGACCTAAGCTTTAATGCGCGTACATTCATTTAGCATATATATATATATATATATATATATATATATATATATATATATATATATATATATATATGCCTTGCCTTCAGCCGTCCTTGGCACGAGCGTTGGTCGCATTGTAGACAATTCTTCTCCATCCTCTCCTGTCCTTGGTTGCCCTCAACAACTTCTCTGTTGACAAACCCGATCATGCATTCACTCGTGTCCAACCACCTCCTCAAAGGTCTTTTCACACACACACACACACACACACACACACACACACACACACACACACACACACACACATTTTCTCAATGGAGCATGGCCGGATTGGCCCCCCTGGATCCGCCCCTGCATGGGCGTCGAGAGGGTCGGCTAGGATTAGAGTTAGTGTCGTCATTCGGTCCCCGATACTATAGTTTCGCGGCTTTCGTCCAACTTGCAACAGTCAAAATAAAAACGTAGGCTCCTATGTTGCGTTGAGACGTGGTCAGCGACTGAGTCCGACTGCAAGGCCAATGACGATGGACAGAATGACGAAGACGACCACGATGACCGCGATCAGTTTGCGTTTGTAAAACGACAGTTTGTGACAGATCTTCTCATTGATGTTGATTCTCTTCTTCTGAACTGAAATCGATTCATTCGGAAACGACGATTTCATGCTCGAACTCTAAAATAAAGACACGAAAATAGACTTGAAATTTTAAAAACATCTTACAGAAACTGGACTTTAGATTATGGATTCGACAATTGCAGACAGTGACGTTTTTTATTATTATAATGACGTATGGGCCTAGGACTATAATATAGGTTCTGTAGTTAATGAACAGATCTACTGTCTTGCTGCCATGGCAATTGCTGCTAGCAATTGCCATGGCAATAAGAGTCCTACTGTAACTGTTACTATAACCTAACAGGAAGGATCATAGGCTGCGTCATAACAAATGGAACGTACGTGTGTGTGACTGACATCAAGAGAACGATAATAAAACAGGAATGACGATCAAAATGGCGGTTGTGGTCAGGGCTTAAAGTGTGCCTGGACGGTCATGGACGGCGTCCATGCACTTGTTTTAAAATCTGAACGCCGTCCAGCCACTTATTGGCGAGCACAGACTGGAAAGGTAAGGGGCGTCCAGGCACTTCTTTTGGAGAGGTAAGAGGCGTCCAGGCACTTATTTTTCGACACTTTAGGCACTGGTTGTGGTGAAGATTATGCTTGCAATGTAGTAGTGAATGTACTATAAGCAGTGTACATCTTTGCCTCTTTACATCAAGGTCAAGGACTAGCAAACGTATTGTTAGTCCAAGAGTAGCGCAGTATAGGCCTAGCTTAGCTAACAGACTGCTATACTTTAATATTATATAGTAGGCCATACTTCTATAGCAGATTAGCAGGCCTAAGAGCCGTAGCCTATACGAAGCTTTAAGGGGAACAAGTATAGGCTATTTGCAATTGCAAGAAATAATTCCAGCAAAAACTTTTAAGTGTGATCCCAGCATGACAATGATAACTGACAATGATAATAATAATTCCTGAGTATTCTCTCAACCTTTTGACGTCACACTATTGTCTGTCTTCTAATGATGCAGTAATAAACAGCTCGACAACCTCTGCTGCTATGGCAGCGGATTCTGTAGTTATAAATCGTAACTAAACTATAAAATAAGCAGAATGAGTTATTTAATTACGTGAGATAATAAGAATAATAATAACTAGATTGGTTGGTCTTAATTCTTAGTCTTTGCTTGTATGAAGAATAAATAAATAGCCTATTGTTCGTCTTGTGTACAGTTAATTTCGTAAAAGTGAGTGGGCCTACACTCAGTGGCGGCGCTAGGGGGGGGGGGCTGGGGGGCTAAGCCCCCCCTACAAGAGGCTCAGCCCCCCTAAAAAATGACCATCTGAATTATTTTACATTGAAATATCCACAATTTTGGTCGATGACTAAAAAAAAAAAAAAAAGGTCGTCAGAAATTTTGGCGGCGAATATGGAAAATTTTCATGAGATTTTGGTCGATGACTTAAAAAAAAAAAAAAAAAAGGTCGTCAGAAATTTTGGCGGCGAAAATGGAAAATTTAGCCCCGGGCTTCAGCCCCTCCAAAACTGAAATCCTGGCGCCGGCACTGCCTACACTTATTGTAGCCTAGTTTCATTAAATAAAAAAATTATATCAAAAAACAACCATGATGATAGGCTATAGTTTATACGCCTAATGGGCATAGTAATAATTCTAGAGCATAGCATATGGGCCTATGACTGACAGTCGCATTCGGCTATATGTTCTGTGACTATAAATTATTATAGCAGCTGCCAGAAGCTATAGCCTAATCGTCTACGCTAATGCACACTTAATTGGGATTTACAGATGTACATGTATAGCAACTGTAGCCTATAGTCGGTCGTTTTGAAGTGTGATCCTACTTAATGTTACGACAACATTATTCTGAGAAACGTTTGATGTGAAGTGCACTTAATTTTAATTCAACGGTAAGAAAATATATCCACTCTTTCTTGCAGCAACAGAATTTTATAGACCGGCCTAATAAAGAAGCTGATCGAAGCGTCTACTCTCTTGAGCGAGCCCATCAGGACAGTCAAGATCGAGTGTGAAAATAATGTCAGTGACCTAATCTTTCATAGCCTCGAGGGTGTGTCGCCAAATCTCTCCACCACCCCCTTGCAACAACATTTCTCTCAATTTAATAATATTATTGTTGTTTACCCAAAATAGCCGACGTAACCTACATGTATAGCCTATGGCTGAATTGGCGCTCACGCCATATAGGCCATACTCGAATGGGCGTTACCAGTCCCAAGATTGGATGTAGGTGGCGGGCGATTGTAATTGACCATCTAGTCCAGTGGCGTAGACAAGGGGGTAAACCCCCCATTCTCCTAGGAAAAACCTTTTTAAAAGGCTATTTATCCACTCAAAAATAAAAAATAAAAACAATTGCTTGTAGTAACAATTGTTTTCTTTATTCCCTTTGTTACTTTATTCCCTTTTTTATTTTCTGTAATACTGTTGGGTTGGTGTCAGAAAGGGCATCCGGTCAGGCCATAAAACCTCCAACTCCACCCCCATCAGAAATTCCTGGCTACGCCACTGATCTAGTCCATCTACGTTTCACGTAATAGGCGTAGGCCTATAGGCTATTATGCTCCTTTGTTTTGAATGGTCTTCCGTTGAAGATACGCCTGTTTTACCTAAGCTTGATTCATCAGTGTCTGCAGGCTCCTTGTAATAATTATTATTATACTAACTTGTATAGCCGTGGTTGGATAGGGAGCGCCTCGGAGTGAGCTACTTGAAGGGGCGCTATATAAACTCTTCAAACGAACGAATGAACGAATGAGTGAATGAATGAATGAATTAATTAATTAATTAATGAATGAATGAATAAAGATTTGGGGTCTGTTCTGAGACTTCTGACAGACAAATAAGAAAAATTATGTAGGCAGATAAGTGAGCAAACGAGAATGGGGAAAAAGCGGGAAAGTATAGCCTGCCTATCTATTCAGAAAGTGTTACCTATAAGGTACAACTGAAGACTTAAGTACTACTTTAAGAATTAAGGCACAATTTTAAAGCTTAAGGTTTAAGTGTTACCGTAGCGGCGTAGCCTAAGGCTTAAGGTAGAAGTTGATTAGCAGTGTCTTAAATTCATTCAGGGCATTTTTATAGCGCCCCTTCAAGAAACTACTCCGAGGCGCTCCCAGCCAAACCACGAACAAAATTAACATTCAGGACGGCATGAGTATAAACTGCCAGCGTTACCCACACGCAATCTTAACCACTTAATCCTTTTAAACATTACACACAGTGTAATTACCTTTAAGTCTTCATGAAATATTCCTCGGCAGTAATCGAGTGCTGAGACACCACTGCCACTCCCATAGTCCAGAACCGCCTTCGAGTCAACCTCAGCAGTCTGACCAGGATTGTGATTGATGTCGAGAAGGCCTTGGATGAAGTTGACCTTGACGAGGGTGCGATGGCTCCTGATTCCGCTCAGGGTCCCAGTGGACAGGGTGCGGCGATGATCGTGCAGCGCCCCACCGCTCATGTCCCCCATCGTCTTCCCGTTCAGCTTCCCCGACTCCCCTGGTCGGAAGGTCCCGGAAGTGAGGACGATCGTCGTCCGTCCAAATACGTCGTTAGCAAAGGACAGAGGGGCACAGCCGTCCCTGCTGTCGTCGGATTGACTCGGGAAGTCCACAAGGTACGGTTCCGTATCGGTTGACGAGTTGAACCACAACCCCTTCCCACTGCAGCTCTCCTGGGTCCCCGGCAGTGGCGGCCATAACTCCGCCGAGTCTACGTCGAACAGGACACTCTCCGTGTCCTCGGAAATGTGCTCCAGCTGCCCGTCAAATGGTAGAAAAAGGTCGTGTGGAGGTGTCGCTGGCGATATGGTGTACTCCTCAACATGGACAAGATCTGAAGCGCAGAATGTGACCGCCTTGCGAGCGCCGTTTGGTGGTGCTTCCTTCTTCAGGGAGCTTTTGATAAGCGGTGGTTGGTGTTGGAAAGAAGCGTCGTTGGAAGACTGGTTAAACGTCGGCCGCGAGGAGTGGGCGGTTGGGAGTGTCGAAGGGCTGAGGACAACGTCGCGGTGTTCCGCTTCTTTTCTTTTGCTGTCGTCTGCTGCGGGTAAATGGCGGATGTTGATGGTTGATACACCAGAACAGTGATCCTCGAATTGATTGAAGATCGTGGGTTGATTGGAATGATTGAGCTGAGTTGATTGACCGAAGGGCGTTTGATTGAGATGCAGGATGTCGCTAAGGTTTTGTCGAATGGAGCTCACAAGGCTGTTGTTGTCACGTGACAGGTCGCTTCCGCCAACACCATGCGATTCATTCGAAAGATGATTCACATCAACAATACATGACCTATTGTCTTTTGTGTTAATACCCTGACTGATGTCCTTAGGATTCAGTGAATTACTGCTGAAGACTTGCCCTGGGGTCAGAGGAGTTGGATCGACATGAGCCGCCGACTGTGTCACTTGATATAACATCGCTGGGTAGCTATAGGTTTCGCTGGTCACTTGAGGTCTGTTGTGGTTCATGGAGTAGGAGTTGGTTGAACACTGCACTACAGTTTGCCTCGTCGTGTTCGGTGGGCTGCTCAACTCCGATGCCACGTGTGAATGCACATGGGTTATGTTTGGGTGATGATGTGATGACTTCGCGCCTTGGTCTTGTGGATTGCTACTAACTGTTACGGTTGTAACGGCGTTTGGATGTTTGTTGATAACTGCATCTCCAACAAGGAATGTGCCACTGCTGTTAGATTTTTCTGCTGCGTTTAACCAGGCGGATGTCGTTTTGGTTGAATGGGCATAGGTGGGTTCACCTGATGTTGGGTAGGTGGTGACTGAACCTAGATAAGAATTAGGTCCTGAAACAGAGGATGCCTCTGTAGAAGATGCTTCTATGACTGGATTGGTGTAGATCAGAAATCCATCTGCTGCTGAGCTGAATTTTGCCACAGATGGAGGAGGAGACATTTCTTTTATCGAGGAGATGGTTGTCGGCTGCCACTGATGCTGCTGCTGCTGTATCTGGCGAGATGATGCGGTAACTTCCGTGGCGATCGACTCATCCGAACCCTGAGAACTCGGAAGAAGAAATTCGGCCACTAGACCGATCTGGTGGAGATACGTTTCCAGGGAATTCGTCATGATCCTGTTCAGAGATGGAAGAAAGAACAGTGACTATCAACTATAACTAAGAGGATAAATGGAATCTATAAAAGACTGCAAAAGAACACGATTGTTGACACAATGAATTACGAATTGCCGGGAGGCTGGGGATTTAAACCCGCAGTACGTGTTTCTTAGAAGTTAGAGCCCCATAGTACAGTATGTTTTTCACACCCCAATTCCAGATGTATCATAGTCCAACCCCCAGTTATTTTTTCACACTGGCCCACGATATGAAATGCTAATATCTAAGAACAGATCATGTAGAAGGTGGTGAGTCTGGTGACGTGTGCATACGATCTGAAGCAATGCCATAGACTTTAGCGACAGCGTCTAAACTCTAAAGGATCAAGCAAAATCCATTTTAACATTAGGCCTATATAGTTTCTGGTGCCTGACGGTGCCTGCGCGTGCTCACCGGCGAAGGTCTTTTCGATCCAATGCATTTAGAGTACCGGTAACAGAGTTTTGTGAGCCAAACTGTTCGAGATCTTTTAGGAACCGTTTGTTTCATTTAACAAAAAGCAAAACATACATACATGCATACCTACGGATACACATTATATAAGTACCGGGGTACAAAATTATATATTATAGATACGGTACCGGTAGAGCCCATTGTCCATAGGGGAGGGTGGGGCAAAACGCCCACCTTAAGGAAAAACTGGGTGTAGAGAGCAAAACACATTAATGTTAAAATATCTAATGTTAATTTTTATCATCATAAACATCTGCACCTATGCTACAATATCACTAAATAAAAAAATTAAATGAATTCAAATTTAGGCACAAAATTGTCTGAAAGTTTTTGGTCCAAAAGGGGCGTTTTGCCCCACCTAGGGGGCAAAATGCCCATACCCTGGGCATTTTACCCCAATGATAATGTTTACTAGATAATTGCCTAACGTTCGTGCATGTACGTATGTATGCATGAATGCATATATGTATGCATGTATGCATGCATGTATGTATGTATACATGTATGCATGCATGTATGTATGTATGTACGTACGCATGTATGTATGTATGTATGTATGTATGTATGTATGTATGTATGTATGTATGCATGTATGCATGTATGTATGTATGACTGTATGTATGTATGTATGTATGTATGTATGTATGTATGTATGTATGTATGTATGTATGTATGTATGTATGTATGTATGTATGTATGTATGTATGTATGTATGTATGTAAGTATGTATGTATGTAAGTTTGTATGTATGTATGTACCGGAATGTATGTACCGGTATGTATGTATGTATGTATGTATGTATGTATGTATGTATGTATATATGTATGACATTGTATGTACGTATGTAGGTAGGTATGTATGTATTCCCAGTCAGGTGAGGTAAGACGCCCAGTCACGTGAGGTAAGACGCCCAGTCCTGTGGGCATCTTACCCCCAAGCAGTAGTAGTTACATTCCATACTCCACGCCTGAAACGACTACTTCAATGGCAGATTAAAGTTCAATGTAGCATACCTAAATAAGTAAATGAATCCAACAAAGCATGCATCTTTCGGAAAGAGCGAAACTAAGTAATTTTAACAAATTAATGAAAAATGAAAACCCTTACAATGGCTTACATCAGTTTTCGCAAAAATCGATTTTTCTTGATAACGAGTGACCTGTTCACAGGGAACGCGAAAGTACGACGTATTTCAACCGGAAATGCATAAAACTAAACGGTTCCAACTAAAATTTGGATTCGGCACATCAGTTGACTGAAAATGCCAATGGGCATCTTACCTCCATGGGCGTTTTGCCCCACCCTCCCCTATATATACATGCACACATACGTACGTGCATACGTTCATACGTTTATTCAAACGTAGGCCTACTTACGAATAAGCATCAACTTACCTGCTCTGTTTCTGTCTTGTATGTCACTCGATCCTCACCCACTAAACCTTATACAATCGAATGGGACGGAAGAGATCGACGCCTATTTAATATTATTAGACAAGTTAGCGAAAAGGCCGCCGAACCATTTTCAGTTCAAATAAGTTCCAATTTCCCCGAATTGCCCCCAACGAGAACCACTGCAAACACCCGGATCCTAATGGTTGCATCCAGCGAAAAAGACTATAACAAGGAAGAATCCCTAAATAACGAATGTTTCCATCCACCGAAATTAAGAGACTAACAAGGAAGAATCCCTATTGCTGTATAGACTATAATGTGGGCTCTATGTGTGTGTGTGTGTCTGTGTGTGCATGTATGAGCATCAACGTTGTGCGACAAGCGTTGTATTGTATTGCATTTGTATTGCATAAGCCGTCGCCCGTGACTGTCACGCTACTCTGATGACAGATGCATGAGTCATCATGCTCAGCAAGGGGAACTGAAAGAAAACCCCGCCTGTTAAAACCGGGCCAGACCTAAACGTGTATATGCAGATCTACACGTCAGGCTTTCATCATGGTTCAAACCTTTATAAATACATACAAATGCATATATTTTGAGTGGACGCCACGTCACTTCGGTCCCCGGCCTTGCACGGCACGTAAACCTGAGATTTATGCTACCGCTGTTAAATTTAATTTCTTAAAATAGGGAAGCGAATCGCGGTCCGCACGTTCTTTAACACAGAGGAGTTTGAGATGCAGCCTGCATGTAGCTATAAGTTACTGTGCCTGCATGGTGTAGGCCTACCAGTGGCGTAGGCAAGGAGGTGTTTCGGGGGTTAAAACCCCCCCATTGGCTCCGGAAAAAGATTTTTTGAGGTTATTTTTCCATTTATGTCAGAAAAATAGCAAAAACTGGGTTTCCCCCCATCAAAAATTCCTGGCTACGCCACTGAGGCCTACACTTACTTGTGCCATAAGAAAGCCCACAAGTCATGTTACATAAATTGTCTCGTGTTCTGAAAGACATAAAATTTCGGATGATTATGACTAATCTATGAGTTGTGTACCGACTTTCGCTGATGTAGGCTATAGTAACCTGCCACAAAAGTTATTATTATGGCTGTTCAATTATTATGTAAACTACATTATTACGGAGTGAGTCAACGTAGTTGACTCTACATATAGGCCTACACATGAGCTTACATGTATACGGTCTGGCTATAGGCACTATATGCTTCTTTTCATACGCTATGCCACCAGGTGTGGGGGAGTCAACACGGATCACTTGCATGACACGAACATTCATGCATGCAAGCAAGCCATAAATTATCAGTTATTTTGTATACACATCGCTTACAGCTTATTGTTCAGTAGACCTATGCAGGTGTCACGAAATAGAGTATCCCCCGTATTAATTGTATCCCCCAAATTAAAAAAAGTTTTAAAAAAACCCGCTTCCGCGTGTATTTTTTTGGCAAATTAATTTTCATCTGCTTTGTTTTGAACAATGACACTAACAGGTATGTTTATTCCTACCAGATAATTTGTTTTGCCCTGTTTTTAGAGCAATTAAAACATTTAAAACACTCAAGAACACTCAGAGTCACTAAATAGATTCGAGTTGCCATTATCTCAGCATTGCTTAGGACACTTAAAACAATTAGAGTCACTTTAAATTTTGATTACAGCATAATTTTTTTTATTATGCGCATTTTTCAAAAAGGGGAATAGAATGGTTTATCCCCCCGGATAGTATAGACCGGTTAATTCCGTTTCGTGTCACAGGCATACAGAAAAGACAGATGCACAAACATCACTCCATGACTTTTGTTGCTTCATATTTAGTAGGCTTATTATGGCAATAACTCCTAAAGACACGGTCTGTCGATATTCAAAAGAAACCAAAATGGTATAACGTCCCATTTTTCAGGTACTTTATAACCTCGCTAGGCTTACCCCATGCAATCACTCTATGACCAGGGTATACGGTTTTTACAGACATATATCTAATAAGAAAGCACAATGGATGATTCCTAGACTGCAGAGAGAAAGAGAGAGAGAGAATGTAGGCCTATGTATGTATGTATGTATGTATGTATGTATGTATGTATGTATGTATGTATGTATGTATGTATGTATGTATGTATGTATGTATGTATGTATGTATGTATGCATGCATGCATGTATGTATGTATGTATGTATGTATGTGTGTGTAAGTATGTATGTATGTATGTATGTATGTATGTATGTATGTATGTATGTATGTATGTATGTAGGTAAGTATGTATGTATGTATGTATGCATGTATGTATGTATGTATGTATGTATGTATGCATGTATGCATGTATGTATGTATGTATGTATGTATGTATGTATGTATGTATGTATGTATGTATGTATGTATGTATGTATGTATGTATGTATGTATGTATGTATGTATGTATGTATGTATGTATGTGTGTGTGTGTATGTATGTGTGTGTAAGTATGTATGTATGTATGTTTGTTTGTTTGTTTGTATGTAAGTTGTATGTGTTTACTTATTGATTTTATTTATTTTAGAAATTTATATAGCGCCTCTTCAAGGTAGGCTACTCAGAAGCGCTCCCGGCCCAACCACGGCTAAATAAAACAGTTTTTAGGTTCTTAAGTAACACAACGGAGTGACCTCTGGGAATTAATCGCAGTGTAACATGGAGACCATTCCAAGTTGTAGGACCAGCAACAGAGAATAAACGACGCTGTCGGATAGCAGTCCGTGAGCGGGGAACCAGAAGCTCAGCATGGTTCGCCGATCGAAGGGTGGATCGACGCTGAACTCCCAAGGTGGAACAACAGAGTTCTCGAAGATAGGGTGGAGCTAGTCCTTCGATCAATGCACCGCCAAACCAACGCACAGACTCTGTATACAATCCGCTGTGGAGAAGGGAACCAGCGTAAGATATCCCGCATGTAAGATGAGACGTGGCCATTATATATTTTTGGGATAATGGCCAACAAGTCGCGCCGCAGAGCGGAGGACCCGCTCCAGGCAGCCAATCCGGTCAGCCGGTAGTCCATGATAGATCGAGGGTGCTGCGCAGTAGTCAATTAAGGCGGGAAACTATGAAAGAGTGTAGAAGAGTAGAGGCTGCACTAAAAGACAGAGAGCGTATGTATGTAATGTAATTAGTAATTTATATAGCGCCGCTCACAACCAAGGCCATTCAGTAGCGCTCCCAGTGCGATAACCCCTAGAGAAAAAATAGGTCTTAAGAAGAGAGAGAGAGATGTAGATAACGATCCTGAAAGTAGAGTCCCACGCACAGTGGAGGGAAGAGAATTCCACAAGGAGGGCCCAATGATGGTGAAGGATCGAGTTTGAGCAATAGTGGTCCTAGCTCGTGGAACAAACAAGTCAGCCCTGTCCAGAGAACGGAGAGGTCGATGAGAAGATGCTGATAGAGGAGAACGAATGAGATCACTGAGATACATCGGTGCAAGACCCAGTTTGGATTTGAGTACCAGAGAAAGGACTTTATATTGTATGCGGGCAGAGAGAGGAAGCCAGTGTAGTTGGTTAATCATGAACGATGATATATGAGAGTACTTAGGAAGGCGCGCAATTAATCGAGCAGCAGCATTAAGGACAGATTGAATGGGAGATAGGCGGACCTTTGGAAGACCAATAAGAAGGGAGTTACAGTAATCAAGTCTAGAACAGACAAAAGCATGGACTATTGATGTCATGGTTGAAAGGGAGACAGATCTGCGAATGGACCTGAGACGACGGAGGTGAAAGTAAGAGGAGCGCGTAAGGTTGGTTACATGTGTTGAGAATGTCAGCGAGCAGTCAAGAGTGACACCTAGGTCACGAACAGAAGTTGAAAATGTAAATTGAGGAAAGGTCTGAGATAGAAGCAAAAAGTCAATTTTTTTAATTTGCTGGGGAGTGCCAAGCCAGATGAGTTGAGTTTTGTTGGAATTGAAGGATCGAGTTTTTGTATAATATGTGTTCGCTTATTTCGGAAAATTACAGGCAAAACGCAATACTACATGAACAAATTCGACAGTAGGGCTGAGTGTAGACATATGCAAGGCCACCGGTCTTAGCTTAGAGTTTACGATGTCTAAAGGTCTTTGGCAAGGACTCTCTCTTAAACGGATCTTTGTCTTTGGTATGACCATACTTAGCACTTATGATGGAGTTTTTACAAAAAAAAACTGCCTTCAAACAACATTCGTGGGATATAGTTGATGGAATCTTATTGGGGAAGGTGAACTTGCGAGCCTTATGTCGAAAGATATGTGTGTACTGGACCGCGATGCAGTGGACAGGTGACATACTACACATATAGATATTGTTTGAACTCTCTTAAATATATCTTTTAGGTAACTTTCCTTTGCAATAACCTATAGAAAACATTTTTCTAGCTCGTTTGTAGCTACCATAGATTTAGTAATACTGTAGCGGACCTAGGGCTGGGCAGAAAGTACCAGGTGACCGATCACCAGTCCTAGTCCTTGAAGGTATCGTTGACGTGTCCGCAGGTCCGGCGTTAGCTGGGGGCTAACGACTAGCCGACTAGGCTTAGGCTAACTGTGCTTAAATGAACTGTAATTAAAACGAACTATATTTAATCGAACTGTGTTTAATAACTGCGAAATCGAACGTCTTAAACAAACTGTACACTGAATGCTAGATCACTGCGACGCGACTAAATGCGACTGAACTCTGTCGAAGAAGAAGCACTCCTGGAACTGCTAACTGACTCTGATTCCTCGAACACGAACTAAACGCTGGAACTCTGTCTGACTGATCGATTACGATTCCTCTGCGACTGCTCTATTTATACCCTCCTAGACGCAGGTGTGCTGAATAAGTAGATATAGGCCACAGTATGCTGAATAAGTAGACGCGCTGAATAAGTAGACGTGCTGAATAAGTAGATATAGGCCACGGTATGCTGAATAAGTAGATGCGCTGAATAAGTAGACGTGCTGAATAAGTAGATATAGGCCACGGTATGCTGAATAAGTAGATGCGCTGAATAAGTAGATATAGGCCACGGTATGCTGAATAAGTAGATGCGCTGAATAAGTAGACGCGCTGAATAAGTAGATGCGCTGAATAAGTAGACGGAGCAAAGCAAGCGCACCCTAACACAGCAGGCAATCTTCGAGTTTTTCCACACGGCCCCCCCAGGAGCAGTCCAAAGCCCCTTTTGGATAAAATTAACAGGGGAAAAACAAACCCCAGCATAATAAACATTGTCCATCAAGATAAGGCACACGCCTCAGTCCACAATTCTATACAAATAATCGATTTGCTTATGCAAAAATATCGTCCATTTCGAAAAACGCCAACTTAACTAGCACAAAAAAAACAGCATCCAAACAACCAAGCATCGTTCGTGACGAACAAAACGGCCTATTTAACAGACGAAAAACGTCCTCGGAATATTTACGTAGGCGCTAAACTAACAGAAAATAATCGTACTGTACGAAACTCAAGTTCAGAGTCCCTTTTGGCAAAATAAAACTAGGAGTGTCACCTTCTTTCTTCTTTTTCTCTTCTGAAGCGGTCCGTCTTCCGGTAAGATGAGGTCTAGTCGACGATCCAAACGGCGTCGGGGGAAGGTAGCGTAGGGGAGAGGCCAACCGGAAGGCAACCTTCGTAGATTCCGACCAAGAGATCCTTCGGCCAATGAGGAAATTCGGCCAAAAGCCTTTGAGCGAACTGTTCAGCTGTAAGGACGGCCGCGAGGGAGCGCCCTTGGCGTACGATGAACGCTGCCTCCGCCCTGGTCATCTTAGGTCCCAGGACCTCGTCCAGAACCGGATCCGGTATATCAAGCAAATCCGTGTCGAAACCCAAAGCGTCTGCGTCGGAGAAGTCGATCGTGTCCAACCAGGCCGCCACAAACGCGTCGCTGCTACTTGACGGCAGTTCGGCTACGACCCCGGGCGGCGAAGATGGCGTCGCCTCGGCCGAACCCCGCGCGGCGGGAGCGGTAGACACTCCCCTCACCCGACGAACTCGAAACGGTCGACAGGTCTTTTCGTGCCGCCATCTAGAGCGCCGAGCATAAGGTCCCGAGAAGACTTGGTCGCACAGCGCACAACTCACGGCGTTCTGGGCTTCCATTTCTTTCGACTGGCGCTCTCTAGCGTCGGCCGTCGTCCTTTATAGAGAAGCTCGGACATGCGCAATCCGAGGATCTCGACGGTATGCTGAAGATGTAGACGCAGGCTAGCGTATGCTGAAGAGGAACCCGCACGCGCACCCATGCGCGTAGGAAGAGGATGTCTTCGGCGAGGAGGGGTAAATTACGCGCACGTACGTAGACACGTGCGCCGACGAGAAGAAGAGGCGCGCCGACAGGAACTTGCGCGCGGAGGAGGAGTAGACTGCGCGCACGTACGTAGACACGTGCGCCGACGAAGAAGAAGAGGCGCGCCGACAGGAACTTGCGCGCAGACAGGAACTTGCGCGCGGAGGAGGAGTAGACTGCGCGCACGTACGTAGACACGTGCGCCGACGAAGAAGAAGAGGCGCGCCGACAGGAACTTGCGCGCAGACAGGAACTTGCGCGTCGACAGGAGGAGTAGACTGCGCGCACGTACGTAGACACGTGCGCCGACGAAGAAGAAGAGGCGCGCCGACAGGAACTTGCGCGCAGACAGGAACTTGCGCGCCGACAGGAACTTGCGCGTCGACAGGAGGAGTAGACTGCGCGCACGTAGAGGAACGTGCGCCGTCCTCCTCGTGCACTCTACTGGAACCGGACAGGTCGACGAACGGCCCGACGGGGTCGACCCGAGATCGCCGTTGTTCCGTCCGAACCTGCATCCGTTGCATCCGTTGCGTCCGTTCGATGTGCAAAGGACCTGGTCCTCGGCCTGTCGACGGCGGATGCCGTCGCACTGTCACCGTCGTCGGTATGCCGACGTCTTGAAGACGCTTCCTCCGTTGGCGTCCCCTTCCAGCGATGACGTGGCCGGCGGCTGGAAGATGCGGCGGCATTTTCCGCTGCTTCGCTGCGTAGTCCTTCCGTCTTCCTTGCAGGCGCCTCGCTCCATTCCCCTTTCGTCCGCCCATAGCAGTGGCGGAGTTTGTCGACGTGTGCGACGAAGGGCTTAGCCTTCGGCGACTTCTGGAGGAGGTAGTTGACCGGACCGCACGCCCGCACAACCATCATAGGTCCAGTGAAATTCCGTTGGAACTTCGGGCTGCGTCCCACGAATTTCCGTGGACCGAAGTAGTAGACCCAGTCACCTTCCTCGAATTTCGCCGGCCGCAGTCGTAGGTCGTAGGCGTGTTTGCGCCTTTCCGCGCCCTTCTTAAGACATTGGCGAGCGACGGCGTAGGCTTTCTCCAGCCTTTCCGACATTTCGGACCCGTAGGCCGAATAAGTAAACCTCTCTCGAATTGGTCGACCAAAATCTAACCCATATCCTCCGGGGTCGAAAGGATCAAATTCACAGTTCAAAAACCACCCATAGGTAAGCCTAGTAGAAACGATTTCTTTCGCACGACCACAACCCACCTTTCCATGAGCGTAGCCACAATCCAATTCAAACGCGAACACACACGCTGCGCCAGAAGAGAGTCTCAAACAAGCATCAATTCCCGAAAAGGGGCCGAAATTCTTCCGGGTTGGACCCGAACGAAACCGCACCGACCAATTTTTCTCCTTAGCGAGAATCACATTTGCAGGACATCCACTCACTCCAGGTTCCACAACTCCCGTTTCCAACATTTGATTCAATTGTTCATCAATAGCAGTCTGATATGGCAACGGCTGCCTCCGTAAGGGTTGTCTCACTGGACGAGAGTCCCTCGTATCAATTCTGTGTTGGGTTATCGTGGTTCGTCCCAAATCTCGGTCAGTGGTCGAAAAAATGTCCTCGTATCCGACCAATAAATCCTTCAACCGTTCCTTCACATCCGTCGGGACATCCTCCGAAATGTCTTCCATCAACTTCTCAACCAAATGGGTTTCAGGACCCGTCCGTCTGTCATTTTCCTTCCTTACTTCAACATTTACGGGATGCAATTCACCCAACATTTGATTAGCAGTCAACAAAGCAGATTGCTCATTCAAGTTTACTACACGAATGCACGACTTGTTAGCATCATCACCAAGCACGACTCTGGCTACATGTAACCCAGGCCGGATCTCTTTGGACTCCGTCATCCACGCCTGTGCAGTGGTCGTCAAATCTCTATACTGCGTTGTACAAGGTATATCGCACTGGGAACGAGGAAGGACAGTCGTCTCCTCTGCAACCATCACCCTGCGGCACCAAAGCGAACCATTTCCCTTAACCAGAGGAATGCGGCGGCGACCAACAAAAAGTGCGCCTTGACCAAAACCCAATCTACAGCGATGTTGTCTCAACCAGTCCATTCCCAGCATTGGTTCACCGATCTGATCCGAGACAAGAAAAGTAGTGCCAATAGAAAATCCTCTGGAAATCATAATCGGAAGATCAAGCTGACCCAAGACCCTAATCGCAGTACCATTAGCAGCTAAGAGGATGCGATTGCTCGGCTGGAGCAACAACCCATCAACATCAGACGAGGGAACCAGGCTTACCTCCGACCCAGTGTCCACTAGGCATGTTCTTTGCCGTCCGTTGATCGTTCCACGGATGTAGATCGCGTTGTTCGTTACACCCGTCGTTCGGTCTCTCGTTGTGTGGTTGGTGACGATCGGTCCATCATATTCGGGCGTGGTCGGACCCGAGTTGCGTGCGTCGTCTTGACGGTTGGAAGGCTGTCGGCGTTGGCGGCATTGGCGGGCCACGTGACCCACGCGTCCACAGTTGAAGCAGGTCACGGCTCGACCAGAGTTCCCGGGAGACCTTCCCGGAGGCGGAACCGGCGGAGAGACGTTCGGTTCGGCGTCGAGACTCGTCCGGTACGAACCTCGAAGTTCCTCCAGCTGTTGACAGATCCTTCCTTCCATGTCCTGTTGCCACTTTCGCTGGGCAGCGAAGAAGTTGTCCAATTGGGACTGAAGTTGTCCACCAGCGTCTCCATCTTGCGTCGTTCTCACCCGATTGGCTGGTCTCCGACGATCCTCCAATTCAGATGTCTGTTGATACGCGGCGAGGCGTAGAGCGGTTCGGTACGCCTCGTCGATGGTCTTCGGCTCGCGTTCTCTCACCTTGAGGGACAACTCACGGTCGCGGATCGCTTCGAGGAAGGCGTCCTTCGCGACGATCTCCGTCGTTTCGCTAGATGGAACCGGGTAGGCGAGAACGACGAGTCTCCGGATGTCGTGCAGCAAGTCGCCCAGAGTTTCATCTGATCTCTGCCGGCGATAGTAGAGTTGTGCCCGGAAGGTCTCGGCCTGACCCTCCGCGCCGTATCGTTGACGTAGTCTCTCGACGAGCTGCTCGTAAGTGACTTCCGTCCGGGCTCCAAAATCCCAGAGAAGCTGCGTTGCTGCTTTTTCCAACGAACAGCGGAGGAAGTCCGCTTTGTCGGCTGCAGTCCATCGGTTGTGTCTCGCGCACACATCGAATTGTGCCAGGAACGATTCGAGGGATCCAGTTCCATCGAATTTTCCGGGCTTGATTGGACTCTTCTTTTCACCAACCAAGCGACTGACATTCTCCAGAACCTTTGATTCCAAAGCGCTGGCGTCTTTCTCCGGAATCAGCATGCTTTTTCGCTCCCTCTTCGGCGAGTCGTCGAAATCGATTTTCTCCAGGAAACGGCTAGACTCGACCTCGTAGTCGACCAAAACGTCCTTTCGTCGTCCTGTCGATGGCGACGAAGTAGCAGGAAGGCCAGAAACACTTCCGTCCATCCCCGCGCGAGAAAACTCACCAGTTGCTGCGTTCCACATCGTTGTCAGTCCAGAATCAGATCAGCTCCCGCTTTCGTGTAACAGTTTGTAGCGGTTCGACGAATTTCAATCACCAGTTCAGCGAAGTTAAAACGGACAAAACCAAAATCCCACTTCTCGGTGCCAAATTTGTAGCGGACCTAGGGCTGGGCAGAAAGTACCAGGTGACCGATCACCAGTCCTAGTCCTTGAAGGTATCGTTGACGTGTCCGCAGGTCCGGCGTTAGCTGGGGGCTAACGACTAGCCGACTAGGCTTAGGCTAACTGTGCTTAAATGAACTGTAATTAAAACGAACTATATTTAATCGAACTGTGTTTAATAACTGCGAAATCGAACGTCTTAAACAAACTGTACACTGAATGCTAGATCACTGCGACGCGACTAAATGCGACTGAACTCTGTCGAAGAAGAAGCACTCCTGGAACTGCTAACTGACTCTGATTCCTCGAACACGAACTAAACGCTGGAACTCTGTCTGACTGATCGATTACGATTCCTCTGCGACTGCTCTATTTATACCCTCCTAGACGCAGGTGTGCTGAATAAGTAGATATAGGCCACAGTATGCTGAATAAGTAGACGCGCTGAATAAGTAGACGTGCTGAATAAGTAGATATAGGCCACGGTATGCTGAATAAGTAGATGCGCTGAATAAGTAGACGTGCTGAATAAGTAGATATAGGCCACGGTATGCTGAATAAGTAGATGCGCTGAATAAGTAGATATAGGCCACGGTATGCTGAATAAGTAGATGCGCTGAATAAGTAGACGCGCTGAATAAGTAGATGCGCTGAATAAGTAGACGGAGCAAAGCAAGCGCACCCTAACACAGCAGGCAATCTTCGAGTTTTTCCACAATACTATTACATATCTACGGTAGTTATCATCTCTAAATTTCTACTCGCTTCTGTTCCACGCTCTCAGCAGAGTATAATCGGAGCATGCACAGAACACATCTACAGCATATCTCTAATGTTGTCTTGAGAAGTTGGAAAGGACACACTGCGGTTGACTTAATGTCAACATTAATTTTATATTGCCTCTAAATTATAAAGTATTTAAAGACAAATATTTATAATGGGAGGCAGCAGCAGTTCTCCACCAAGGACACTATCTGTCGATAGCAACGAAGAAAATAGCGTTTCTGTGGTATATTTTGTTCTTGGCATCATTCTTCGTTCGTCTAATAACCTAAAGTGGTTACCGGTCACAGCACATTTTACCATTCGTAGAGCATGGTTTTGTGCCACAATTAAATTTCTTAACACCCCTCCCCTAGGGATTAGAGATCAGTAGGCGACAAAGAGTTTTGCTTCTTTCGGTCGACGTATTTATTTGTAAAATGGTTGATGCAATACCATGCAAGTTCAAGTTGATATTGCGCTTCGCGCAATGTTCAGAAGTGCACGCACACCTCGGCGACGCAGCTGCAATTATATTGCAGAGAAATTGTGAGTGAAGGACTTGCTCAAGGTCCCTACACAGTAACCGCTTTGGAGGAGGATCGAACCCGTGCTGTCCGCGTTACAAGCCGATCGTTCTTACCAATCTGCCACTGTGCCTCATAAGTCATGATGCAGTAATTTTGACTTCGGTGTGCATTTTTCTTAGGCATATATTTGATTCACAAAACTATTGACCCTCAGGCATTTCGTCTTCTAGGTATCCGAGTGTTTGACAAGAACTGAATAATTTAAACCGTATACTATTTTGATTCAATGACAGATTTAATTGTATTGTATATAATCATTTATGAAGTGCTTCTCTCAACAACAGCCTTTCAGAAGCGCTCCCAGTGTGATTGGCCCTGAGAGAAAAGGCAGGATTTGAGGCCAAAGAAAATGGGGAAGGGCTACTAGAGCAGAAGGCGGAGCGAACTCATGGTGGAAATCCATTCCATAGAGAGTGACCTATGCAGACAAAGCATATGGATTGAGACATGGCAGTCCTGATGTAGAGGAACAGAGAGCTGATCAGAGGCTCTAGGAGGATGCAGCCTACTGGCAGAGAGAGACGAAGCATAATATCTCAAAGATAATTTAGGAGTGAGACCCAATTGATAACCAAAAGAAGAACTTTGAGTTATATATGGGCAGTTAAGTTGTTCAGTCATGAATGTACAGATGTTGGCGAATTGAGGAAGACGGGTTTTCAGTCTAACAGCAGCATTGAGCACAGACATAGACAAGATAGATGAACCCAGAGATTATTTCGAATTAATGTGATGCAGATTCAGATTTCACCAGATTTAGTTTCCTGCTTTAAATTTAATTAATGCTTTACATTTTCCGATTAAGCAAGTTCTTTTATTCTTTTAACCTCTGATTCTGCATTGTTTTTCAGTCATCTCAAGCAGCTTCAATCAACCCAGTAGCAAGTAAGCATTATGATTAATTGCAAAATTTAGTTAGAAACTATAAGAATCTGCGGAAATGTGAAATATGTATGAATTGGTGAGTGGATCATGGCAGGTAGCCTTTTTAATGTCCAAGTGTCCACTGTGCATGGATAAACTTTCAAACAGATCTATGTAAACTTTAGTAAAATACCTACTCAGTAGTCAATGTAGACCTATAAGCCTATGCTATTGTCAAATAAAAATGGACACTGCAGATGCAGTTATCTCATGCATCAAGTGAATCATTTCAAGGGAGTGTTACTTGGAGAAAAGGTTAGAATCTTAACCATTGTAATTGTAACCATGCCGTTGATGTAAGCTGTTAATCAACCCATATTAAACTAAGAATTTTATTTTAGGTCAAATTTATTAAACATCTTAATTCATGTATGCTAATAACTTTTCGTAAATTTTTCTTTTCAGATCAAGGAAAAGTTGTGGTAAGTTATGTCTCTGTGAGCACTTGCTTTCTTAAATCTGTTATATATCAATCTTTTATTCACCAAATGATGGAACTAAGATATTTTTTTATGTAATTATTATTTGTGTATTCTGTATCTTGTCAACTGGTGCTATCAGGTTTATATGTTACAAGTTAAATGAAAGATTCTATCAGACAGAAATTGCACATTTTATTCATGTAAGTTTGCAGAAGCTGCCAAGGTGGAAATATATGGTAATTGGACTAATTTTCAGCCTTCACAAGGTTATGCAGGGTAGGATCTGAGGTGCAATTTGATCAAAACCTCAACTGATTTTGGCGACTGCATCTTTGACTGTGGGTCATTTCACCCAGGCTCGGAGATGGTTCTTGCTCACAGTTATGTAGCATCACTATTAAAAATTCTTGTAATATGTCTATGTGTGTATCGTCATCTTCATATTTATCAGTGCTATAAACCCCTTTTCAGGTCAATTTTGTTTCCATGATGAATGATATTAATTACAATTGGATATGCCTAGATGCTTGGAATTTTGTTTACCAGTTCTGACGAATAGCATTCTGTAAAATCATACTGTTGTTCATACAGATAAAGTAGTTGTTTACTGTGTATACGAACTGTGCTTCTAGCACTTAATTCGAAGATTTAAAATTGTTTATGAAATTTTCTGCAGGATGCTTCTTCAAAAGTTGACGAAGATGAACTTCGACGGCTTGAAGCGTATTACGAAGCCAAAATCCAGGAAATTGAAAAACAAGTAAGAAGACTGTACATAAATTGCTCTGGAATATGTAAATGATAGTACCCTACTATTGATTACTGCAGTTCTCAAATTCAATTCAATTCAATAACCATGGGCACAGTGCCCGTAGGAGTCCGATGCCCTCCTCATAATGTCTCTCCATTCCATTCTGTTCTGAGCTGCATGATATAAATTCTGCAAATCTGTTGTACACCACTCTTCAATGTCATCTGTCCATTCTTTATGCGGCCTGCCTCTTCTGTTCTTGCCTTCCATTATCCCAAATATCAGGAATTAGTATACATAATTATTTAAATTTCAGCAATTTGATATAGTGCCCCCTTTAAGGCTGGCCACTCAGAAGCATTCCCAGTCCAGCCCCCTGTCAAATATGACAGTCTTAAGAACAATGATAAATAGATACCAATATTTATTTGACAAAGAGTAATTGGGAGAACCATTCCAGGTCACATGACCAGCCACAGAGAAGGTGCGGTGCTGCCTGATTTTGCAATGGATCTGCGAGTGGGGGACAATAAGTTCCTCTTGTGCAGCGAGTAATTGTGGGTGATGCGGGTATAATGGTAGCATACTGGTAATTACGAATTGCCACTAAGATAAGGAAGAGCAGTTTCTTAAACTGACCTTGGAGGCAGCCATTGGTATGAAGTTTATAGTGACTTTGTGTGTCGTAGCCTCAGTGTGCAAGGGTGAGTGGCCAGTCCTCTCCCTTGCTGATAGATCTTCCCACTGACAATGAATCATCAGTTGATTTGGCCAAACAGCTTGTATAGAATTTTATTTGGAACTATTTTAATTAACCCTTTACAGGCCGAGGGTATATAATTTCCCATGCCATTTACTACACTGGTCATTGAAGGGTTACAGAAAGGACTTTTTGTTTTTCAGCCTCTGACAGAGCATTGTAATTTGTTTCTTTTGGTTGCATTATTTTAAGTACTGGTACATTCCTTGTTTCTTTGTAATGTAACTTGACAGATTTTCCCTTTGTTCCTTTTGTTGCAAATAAGATTATTTCAAACTGTGTGTCTGTGTATTGTGTCTAGAATGTCGAACTCTACAAGACGACAGTTGATCATTTTTCGAAGGCAGTGCAGCAGGTTGAAAAGAAATACCTGTAAGTTTACGAAAGAAATATTTTTGATTGAACTTTGAAACTGCTGGATTTTCTTTAGCAACAGTTTAGCAGTGACACTGCTCACTTTTCAATTAATTGATTGGCCGAGGCTTTGTGTAGCTTATTTGAATAGTTTCCTGAAAATGTTCATCCTTGTTAGTGTCTCCCATGATGAACTTTAGCCATGCATAGATATTAAGGCATCATCTAGCCAGGGCTGAAAGTGGTTTGGAAAAGTTACCGGGTCTGACTTTGGCGGATGAGCTGACGCCTTTGACCTGAAAATTTTCTGACAACCCATTTTTTAGTAATTTGCCCCAGATTTTACAAAATCATACCATTTTTACCTATTTTTGGTATGTAACAACCTCTTTTTTAGTCATTCGTCCAAAAATTTTGAAAACCTCTGCCAACTTCACTAAATGTTTCATCATCATGTAGATTTTTGGGTTTCTTATGCATTCATGTGTTAAACTTGTGACCCAGCAACAGCAGGTCACGAAAATCAATGCCAGGTCGCAGACCCAGACAGACCCGGCTCACTCTCAGCCCTGCATCTAGCGATTAGGATTTGATCACCAATTTTTAAATTAGTAGCTGAGTGTCATGCAGAAGGCCATTCAGCAAAAACTTTGACTATGGACCAGTGGCGAAGCCAGGAATTTATGATGGGGGGGGGTTGGGGGTTTTGTGGCCTGGCCAGATGCCCTTCAGGACCCCAACCCCACAGTATTACAGTAAATAAAAAGGGAATAAAGTAGCAAAGGGAATAAAGTCAGAAAAACAATTGTTACTTCAAGCAATTGTTTTGTTTTTTCTTATTTAAGTAGATAAAAAACCTGTAAAAAAACTTTTTCCCTAAGCCAATGGAAGTTTTAACCCCCGAAACCCTCCTTGGCTACGCCACTGATTCGGACATATGTACAGAAGGGGAGAGGTAAGAAAAATCAAGATGCTGGTGTTTGGAGTGATGGATTGGCATTGACAGAAGAGGAAGACCACATAGTGAATGGACAGATGATATCGAAGAGTGGTATTGGAAAGGTATAAAGAGACTTCATCATCTAGCTCTGGATAGGTTTAGCTGGAAAGACATTGTTAAAGAGGACATCGGACACCTACGGACACTGAACTCAGGGGCAGATCCAGGCAATCCGGCCATCCCCCCATTTAGAAACGTGCACAGACCGTGGCCCGCCCACCAGGTTTCAGTCAATGAAGCTTTCAATGAATGCAGTGAGAAAAGGGAAAAGATGTTCGAGAAAAGCAGCATAAGACTTTAAAAAAAGGTCATCAGATATTTTAACCAAAGACCAACAAAAAAAAGCTTTTGACCCCTCCCCTTAGAAATTTTATGTGTCTGCCCCTGAATGAATTATTAACGATGTTGATGAGTTAATATTATTAGACTAATGGCCTTTTTTTTAACAAAATTGGTTATTGATTCCTAGAGTTATACGAAGTTTGGTCTTCCAGCTTGTGAAATAGTTACCTTATAGTGGTCATGTTTGTTAAACACTAGTTTTATCCACTGCTCTTTCAGCAATACGTCGCTGCCATTAGTGTGTGGCGACTTGCAGAAGGCCGTAAAGAAGTGCTATCTGGATAACAAAAGTCAAAGCCTCAACTGTTCGACTGAGGTCCGTGCGTTTGAGCAGTGCGTTGAGAAACAACGCCAGGTAAGTGTTCAAGTGTACTGCGGCTAGTTTCCATGCAGTATCTGCAATTTGTTTGAAACGTCATGGTGTGCAAAGTTTGCCCTGTTGTACAGAGTTTGTGCTAAGGACATATTGTACATTTAGTGCTGTGCCTTACAAACCTTTGCGGAGCCTACACAAGTCTGAAAATTAAATATTGAATAAGCACAGAAATATTGCATTAAACATTAATGGATATATATATAATTATATGGTGTATATATAGGAAATTAAAATAATCTGCAATGCAACATGCTTGTTGAGATTTAAGAAAGGCTGCTGGCTTAATTGCTTTTTGTGTGAGCTGTGCTATTGAAACGGCAGGTCTCCCGTTACATAATAGCATTGTATTATGATGTTACTTTGCATTGTCTGTAATGAAGTTGCTTACTGTTGAGACTTCCAAGTGTAAATGTGTTTGGCACTTAATGTTACTGTTATTCTGTGTGTTACAGAGAATGTTGGCAAAGTAGACCGATTTGAAAGAAAGAAGAAAAATGCTGAAAGAAAGGAGAACGAGAAAACATGTGCGTGACTGGGCGAGTTTTTGTGAGACAGTCTTCGGTAAATGATTTCTGACTCGACCAGCTGGATGTTGCCTACAGAAAGACTGTTCTTCATAATTAATAAACCAAAATATCGTGACCACGAGTTGATTATATCCTGACAACAGCAACTCACAGTTGTGTTGGCTTATGTAATTAGTGTCAAGTTGAACATGCTTTAATAAAACCGTCCAAGTGCAGAACTGGTGACTACTTGCAATGGGCATAGTTGGGGAGGTTTGTAGCCTAAGGATTATATATCTCTTTATCATAATCATAATTGTAACCAAAATGAACTGTTTTACCTTTTGAAATGAAAATCTACAGTCCCAAACGTTTTCCTGTCAACAATTCAGTGCTGATCTTTTACGGACTACTTAAGTGAAATAAGTAGCCCTTATTTGCATCTGACAAATGTGCATGTGTTGCACTTATAAAATGATTACGTATAGTTTTAAAATAGACTAACAGTAGCAGACTATGAAGCAGGGCTGTTTTTAAGGAATTTTTAGATCTGCACAACGAATTCTTTCCTATCCTCAATTGTAAATTACTCCCAATAGGAGGAAAATGGCCTTTTCAACTGGTTTTTAGCTGCACAGAAGTGCTTCTACGTTTTTCTACAACTGCACTAATCCTTTTAGAACTGCACATTTTGTGTACAACTGCACGTTAAAAAAGCCCTGCTATGAAGTCGCACTTGCACAAATAAATATTACTAAAAATGCATCGGATTTTCTAAACTGTTTTAAAGGAATTTATATCAAACAAAAGGCAGAATGATAGAATATCCTCATAGCTTAAAGCTGTGGCAAGAGGTGAATGCTTTATATGGTGAACCTTGCCTTAGACCTTAGTCCCTCGATGCGCTGGCAGGGCATCGCGACAGCTTCTCCACATCACTCTGTCTTCCGAAATCCTCTTGGCCTCCCACATCATTCCATCGTCCTGTACGACCGTGTCTATCCCAGTCTTTCTCGGCCCCCAATGTTTTTATATGGCGAAAAAAATTATTTTTGTGAACCTTCCTTTCTGCTCTAGCAAGCGGCTCTCTGCAATGTGGATCTTCTTGCATATTTGCCAGGTAGGATCAAATTCGGTACGTGATACCAGTCATAGATCTAAAGGGCAAGGCAAACGGAGCTGCATGTTAAATGGATGATGCTCACGATCGGTCGTGGGAGAGGTAAAGTGAAGAATGATAGCATCATTTTGCAACATAACCTAGCTGCTATTTGGGTACTCGTTCCAACTGGCGCTGCAGCCACGGATGTTATCAAATGGATTTGCTGAACTATAAGTAGGCCTAAGGCTAGGAACTCATAAGCCTATGATTGTCAGAAAACATGCAAATTCACATCGCTCCATCTATACTATGAAATTGCTTGCTAGCGTTCAACGGAGCGGATACAACAAATATTCGCTAGCCCTGGTCATATGCCTTTCGATATGTTTAACGATACATCAAACTCTCATTTTCCGCTTTTTAGCGGATATTATTGTTAATATTATTCTATTATTCTTAGTACTTTTTTTAAATTATAATCCTCATTGATATTATTGCAGCGCTATAAAACTACGTGTGAAATCGAAACTGCCAACTGTTGCATGATATTTATAGTATCGTTAGAAGAAAGACGGTTCCCAGAAGTGGATGTAAGTTTGCAAAATGAGTTTTTTCTTGTTGAGAAATAAACTTACAACCTATATTGTTGCGTTGCTTGCACTTTAATAAAAAATTTAATTATAGGCGCCACGGATATTTACTGCAAATGAACGGGCACATTTAAATGACGTGTCTGGATGGATACAGCGTAACGATTTGAAGCTTTCGAAATTATACCTTATTTTAGCGTATGTGCGCGCGATTTCATGGCCGTTTATCAACCAAGCTGACATGCGACAGTTTTTTTATATATATATCTATATTTGCCCCCTTTGACCATGATATCAACGTCTAGTTAATTCCTTTCGTTTCATATGCTTGCTGCTTTAGTAAGTAAGTAGTAGCCGTTATTTGTATCTGACAAGCTCACGTGCATTTTGCCGAATACAAAGATTACATACATTTAAAAAAAAATAACTAGCAGGAGGAGATTATAAAGTGACATTTGCACAATAAATATAACTGAACATTTTTCTATTAACAAATTTAAGTACTTTAAAGCAATTTAGGTTTTACATAAGGCAGTATGAAACGGCATAGTAAGTAATTGTCCTCACAATGAGATGGCAAGAGCTGATGACTAGTGGCCAAATAACTGATGTCCGCTCGATGCTGTCAGTTCCTGTAGTAAACTGCGTGCACTGACTGTTGTTACAACGTGTTCCTTGACATATTTCTCAGTTTGCTTAATCGATAATTTTTTTATTAGCAGGTCTTGATTGTGCACGCTGTCCCAAAATGGCCAGATGCCAGGAATTGAGCGCTGATCGGCACGCCAACAACAACGACAGCAGCAGTTGTCCTGATATGGAGAACATTTGTGGAACAGGCAGAATCATTCACATCAGGATCGATCCTGATGGATTTGGTATCATCCGATCGCTTAACAAGGATAGGGTGTATTTTCAAGAGAAAAGTTACCTACCTCCTACGAAGGGCATATTGGAAGTTCTGAAAGCAAGGGATGCACTATGTTTCGTTGCCAGGCCAAGTCGTAAAACGTCTCTAAACAAAATTAGATGGACAGCGGTCAAGGTCTGGAAGCCCGGCTACGAACCTGGTGAGGCTGAGCTAAAGCCAAAGCGTTCAAAGGCTGTTGCGAAGAAGAAACGCAAGGAGGTGGGATTCGAGCCAAGTAAGGAAGTGGGAGTTGAGCCAGATGCGGAAGTGGGAGTTGAGCCAGGTGCGGAAGCGGAAGCCGTGAGTCTTCTGAGAAGCATTCTCGAGTCAAATTCATCACTGAACATCGGAGACTTGACAGGTTTCGTCGGCCGAGAATCGTCGCCGTATGTTCGAGGAATATTCTCGGACGAGCAGAAACTGAGGAAATTTCTGAAGCGTCACCCGTCTGTTTTTCATTTCACTATCGCCGACATGAATGTAAAGCTGATAACTGAAACGGTTCGCAAAACCATCAGATGTTTTGCCGACGTCTTGGAGAAACACGGTCGATTAGATCTTGCGGCACTGCGTGCTGCTATTATTGAGCATCCTGATGAAACCGTCGCATTGTATGGTCTCAAGTCCAAACGGCTAAAATCATTTCTGACGCGATTCAAAGATGTTTTCCATCTTCTGAGGGACGGAGATCAATGTTTCGTGACTCTGCAGCCGACAGACACCTTTTGTGATTTGGATGATAGCGAGTCCGTGGTTTCGTCCGCATCTCCGGCTACTTTCAACAGCACGGACTTTCGACTGCTATCTGCTGCATCCTCTATGCTGTCACTGAGTTCCGGCTCAAGTCCACGCGATTCCGTGAACGACCTGCCGTTTGCCGAATCAGCTAAGAGTCAAGGAATATCGAAAATGTTGAATGCTCTGCTGAAGAGAGAACCAATGCTGGTGAAGAACTTGATTGGATATATCCATACGAGCACTCCAAATGTTCGCCAGGCCATTGGTAACACCATGGAAACGCTGACTACATTCCTTCAGAACGATGAACATTTCTTTCTGCAGCAACCTGAAAATCTGGTGTTTATTAGGGGTAACGTGGAAACGAAAGCTTTGAAATATTTGTCGGAGCTTGTTGTTGCCAGCGAGGAAGGGAAAGTAGAACTTGATGATGTGTTGAAATATCAGGGTAGTCGTGCCCTTCCCGAGGTGAAGGCTTTCTTGGGTAAAATTCCAACTGAAGTCTCAACGGCAGTAAGGCAGATGCTCGCAAAAGAAGAACTGATGTCAAACTGTGCTTTGAGTCTGGATCCGAATGACAACTCGCTCAGCTTTGGATATTCCAATCGGGGTTTTGCTTCTGCTGCAAACTCCGGCAATGTCCAGCAGCCGAACGAAGGCGAGAACGATTGCGGCAAAGATTTTCTGTCTGGCACAATGCCTGGTTCATCAGAGCGCAGGAGTCCCGTTTCCGATTCAGACCAATCTGAGAACGAGGCCGTCGACTTTCTGCAACGTCTTCTGGAACTGGACGAAGTGTTGACCGTAGTGTCCGTCAGGGAATACCGACGGCAAGCTTCGAGTGGAGTTCGTCAGATCCTCGGTGACGACGATCTCATAATTGCGTTCTTGCGACGCCATCCGTCCGTGTTCAAGGTAACGGGAACTCTCAACCTGATCGAACTTATCGACGATGCCGTTCGAGACGCAATCGCATTCGTCAGTAGCATTTTGAACGTGAAGGGTGATTTGCGACTCGCATCTTTGAATGGTCACACGTCTGCCTCTCCTCGAATACACAGAGTCATCGGTGGTACAGATGCGAAACTGGAAGGCTTTCTGCGGCAATATTTTGATGTTTTCCGCGTATACCAAAAAGCTAAATCACTGATGGCATCCACAGCTTTAAGAACAAAACCCACTAGTAGACCGTCGGTCACAGTGGCTGAAGTACTGAAGAACAGTGCAGCTAGCTGGATGTCTGCAACCGCCACTGGGCTCGTGTTTTCTGAAGCTCCTAAGACTGAATTTGCAAAAGATGAAGTTCCAGGCGATGTTGTTTATCGACGTTTGGAAAATCTAAGAGCAGAAAATGACTTGCAGAATGAGCTCACAGTGGATCCTACTCACGAGAAACCTGGAACTTCTAAGGCAACTACGGCAGAAACAAGTCCAGGTTTAGACTTCCTTAGCGGTCTTTTGAAAACGCGCAGTTCAATGGTTCTGAAGGACGTCGTACAACACGTCTCAGCCGCATCGAAAGAAGTCCAAGAAGAGCTGGGTTGCAGCGAACAGCAGATTCTATCGTTTATCGAGGAAAATCCAGCCGTCTTCAAAGTCTCTCGATGTGGCGAGATCTGCATCGAACTGATGAGTGAAGCTTGCGGAGACGCCATCGAATTTTATCTCGACGTTTTGAACAAGCGTGGCCCGACCCCTGTCTCGAAGATTCACGGCCACCTCTCACAAGCCTCGTCTAACGTCAGAAATGCTACTGGCGGAAGCCCGGAAAGTGTAAAAACCTTTCTGCTTCAGTTTCCAAATGTGTTTAAATCGGACAAGGTCGACGGCGTTGAAGTGATTGCATCGCTTTACGAAGGCGAGTGTGACAGCAAGTCTGGTGGAGGAAGCGATGACGAAACGCCAGACGTAGCCGTCTCGCCAGTAGCATGTGCAGCAGAAAATTCAAAATCCATTGAATGCACAGAAACTGCTTCAAATTACAGATCCATCAGCGTTGGCGATCCGACATTGTCCGAATGGCCTTCCAAGTCTTCTGAAACTAATGCAGGGTCTACGCTCGAAGAGCTCGACCTTGACCTGCCTGCCGTGTCGGAGAAATCTCTTGAGAATTTCGTCTCGACCGAATACAGTAGCATCCGAGAGAAACTCGACCAGCTTGACCTGGATTATATTCTCTCGACGTCCGAAATCAACCAGTCTCGAGACGCCGAAACCAGAGGTGGATTCGGAATTAAGCTGGACGAGATTGACGACAGCGACGACAGTACGACGAGTTCGAATGCTGCGACCGCAGACTCTGAAGGCTTATCGGCCGACGCTGAAGAGGGAGGTCTCCTTACAGTTCGGGTTGACATTGCTACCGAGACAGACCGTCCTAGTGTAAGCGGTTCGTTACAGTCGCCGCCATTCCCGCTTGAGGCGTCAGGTGCGGCTTCAGAAGACGTGAGCAATCGTCGGAAATCGGATGCTGCCAGCGTGCCGTGTTTGTTGACGTGCGCTAAAGACGAGCACAACGTGATTTGTGACTTCTGCCTCCAGGCCCTTTCCACGAATAACGGCCGTGCCGTGGATATCGCGGAGCTTCTGACGATCTGCCAGAAGGCGGATCCCTTGCGTAGCGGCTGGCAGCGCACTCTTCACGTCGAGAAACTAAGAGAGATCATCCGAAACGACGATCGTTTCTTTGTTGACGAGTCCAACGGTGGCGTCATGCTGATTCGAGATGTTGAGTACACGGCCGCTGCATTCCTCAGGCGATGCATTCTGTACTATGGACCGATGGAACAAGCAAAGCTGAGCAGTTACAACTACCTGTCGTTTGCCCCAACCGAAGTGCAGGCGTTGCTCCGTACGCCAGGCCAAAGTCCGATGCAGTTTAACAAAAAGTCGGTTAAGTCGCTCTGCCCAAAGTACCGAGACCAGTTGGTAAAAAAAAATGGAGTTCTCACAGTGCCGCAAGACACAGAGTCGGGCGCGGTGGCATTTCTGTCCAATCTGATCGAAACTTACGGTCCTATTCGGGTGGACTCATTGCCTGGATACCTACCACAGGCGTCTGGCCCAGTCAGCGAGTTGCTTGAAGGCAAACTGGGCAGCTTCGAGACCTACTTGCAGAGCAATTGTTTGGACAGACAGTTCCTCGTGTGCAACAGTGTTGTTGATTTGGTGCGCAGTGGGAACCTGCAGAAAAACCGACTGATAGTTGAACAGACCACAGCTTCGTTCCTTGTCAACGCCATGCGTCTGGGTGGACCAGTACCGTGGAATGAAGCCAAGGAGCGGTTGGATCTACGGAAGGCCACGCCGGAAGTTCGCGAACTTCTCGGCCTGCAGTGGAATGCGCCTTGTTTAAATGTGATAAGACTGCAGAAATTCTGCTCGGAACGACCGGACCTGTTTGCGACGGACGAAGTTTGTCTGTCGGTTGGCGAAGGTGGACGTCAATCCTTTGGGTTCCTGGATAAACGAAGCGACTTTGGTTCTAGGGCCAGTCCTATCGATGATGCATTGACTTGTAAGGGTAAGCAATCGAAACAGACGGAACAGAAGGCAGTTCAGTTCTTGAAGGATATCATTGCCAGACGTGGAGCCATTCGCTGTAAACAGAAGCAGCTGATGTCAAGTTTTGACCTTCATGGTGCGCCCTCCGACATCAGGGTTTTGCTCGGTGGACGGGCGAATGCCGTCAGTTTCGATAAGAAGCTTCTGATGAAGGTCTCGTTACGTCACCCAACGATTTTCACCACGTACAAACGCTCCGTAGATCTCAACAGAAGTGTCTCCCGGTCTCAGCCTGCCGGTGCGGTTGTCGAACCTCTCCAACGTCCGGTCTGGAATCAGCAGAAAGTCTCGGAAGCGAGAAATCTTGCCGATGAAGTCGGACAATTGCAGCGAAGTCTCGACTCGGCGGTTGTCACTCAGCGACATTCTCAGCCTCTGCTATCCATGCCGTCAAACGCTTTGACGCGTTCGGACGCTCTAGGAGCTCCGGCTTACTTACCCAACGCATTTGTAACTGTGGACGCAAGCGGTTTGCCTCTTACTCCTTCAACCATGGTCGCATGGCCATCTTTTGCCGGTTCATATACGAATGTGCCGTGCAGTGAATTTAACAGGAGCTCCCCGATTTCAGTTGCGGTGCCTCTCTACCCACAGTTGGGCTACTTGCCGCTGAGTCAGGTTCCCCTGGCTCTGTATCCATACGAGCCGTCCTTGGGTGTGCCCTTCAATCACGGCCAGTCGTCACCGCATGTTCAACATTCTTGGACGCCTCCTGGTTTTGAAACGCTGCAGATAGCTTTACATCCTGAGGGTACATCTTCGCCGATAGCAGACAGTCTCTCTCCTGCTATTCAGGGCGGTATGACGTCATATGCGCCCACGATGAAGCCTTTCGGCAATGTGTCGCCTTCGCATATCTTGCCTCTTGCTGCGGACTCACGTTCGATTCTAGCACAGCCAATGGCAAGTTTTACCACCACTTGTGTGCAGCCTTCAATCGACTTGCCATTCGTTGATGCACACGACTCTGGTCACGCTCAACCGTTTAGTTTTGGCACGCTGCTGCCGCTTTCTTCTGATCAGGTTTTGCAAGGCAGTCAACCATTGACCGGTACATCCGAACAATCCTTGGAAAATGTACCTAATGTTACACAACCATTTTATGGTACATTGGAGCGTGCAATGTTAGATTCCGCTGTGATGCATGATGGTGTGATGGAAGTATTGGCTTCGGAAGGTGAAAAACTTGAAGAGATGGAAGAATCAGAAAAGGGAAAAGGACTTGAAGTACACGGAGAACCAAAAATAATTAACAGTCCTGAAGATGTGGAAGAGTTGGACAAGATGGAGAGTCAAGAAGGTCTTGAAGAATCGTGCTCTGCGTTAAGTGTGGCACCGGAACCAGATTCCACTGTTGCGCATGGCTTGATGGAGACTGGAGAATCCAAAACTGGAACGGATCTTGAAGTATATGCAGAACCAAAAATAATGAACAGTCCAGAACAGAATGTGGAAGAGTTTGACAAGATTGAGAGTCAAGAGAGTCTTGAAGAATCATGGTCTTTGCTAAGTCTGGCACCGGAACCAGATTCCACTGTTGCGCGTGGCATGACGGAAGTAATGACTTCAGACGGTGAAAATTGTGAAGAGACTGGAGAATCAGAAGAGGCAGGAGATCTTGAAGTACTGGAAGAGCCTAAAAATATTCCAGAGGGCTTAGAAGAACTAAACAAGATGGAGATCCGTGAAGGTCTTGAGGAATCATGCGCGGCATTAAGTTTGGCACAAGTAGAGGACACTCAGAATGACGACGGGCAGCCATTGTTGGAAGTTCCTCTGAAAATGAGTGGAAGTTTCGCAAAATCTGACGTATTGAGTGATGCCATAACAAATGAGATCCTGATGGAAAGAGATGCGGAGACAGAGATTGTTCGTGACAACGCGTGCGTGTCTAAGTCTCGCGGTACACTGACTACCATTGTGAATGTGCATGCATCATCTTCTGCTGTGGCTATTTTGCAAGCGTATGAAGCTGAGTTTGCAAACATTGAGGCCGGTGCGTCTTCACCACTCTTCAAGTCTTCCTTAAAGCCTTTGAAGGGCAGCAACAATTCACCGATAACATGGAAATCGACGGCTCGATCCGCCGACCTGCAGGATTTCAACGAACAGTTTGGTCGCTCGTTTGACGGGGTTTCCGAATACCTTTCGTTCTTAGACGAAAAAGCACGGACGGCGGATTTGTCGTGCTCTGCCGAGTATTTAAGCGATATGTCCGAGACCGATGACGATCTTTACGAGACGGCTGAAAGTGACGTGGACGGAGAAGGACAGGATTTTGAGACGTTAACGGGAACCGTGATTTCCGCTTGCGGAAACCAAGTCTACGTGAAAGTGGGAGACGACGACGAGGTCGTTCGCTTTTCGTCGGAAAACTGTTCCAGGCATTTCAAGCAGTGCCGCAATCTTGGGCGCCATTTTGCCGTCGGCGAGGGCGTTTCTCTGCAGTATACGAAGAAGGATCGTCGCGAACTTGTTTCTGCACGTTCGGTGTGTGCTTCTGCCACGGAGGATGAGGCGCTGGGTCCCTGTTGCAGCGAGCTTCACATCGGCCTTGGTCACGGTCGGGTCACGCTTACCGGCAGGAATTACGTGGTGTTCATGATGAGTAACCACGAGATGTCGGACTTCATCACCGCGAACCCTCACCGGTTCTCGCCCGACGATCTCATACATTTCTGGTCGACGAAAGTGTCCGGTTGCATAACTCCTTGGCGGTCGCACTCCGTGGTCTTCACCAATCGAGACGGGGTCACGATCGCATCGGGGTGTCATCTCCATTCACCGGTCGACCGAATTCCGGATTCTTCGCCGTGGAGGCTGACGACGGATGTGGGTTGTCAGACGGATCTGACATGTGGCGGTGCTGTGCCGACAGTGGCAGACGATCGTCCGGTCATCTGCCATCGGAATTCCCAGACATCATCGACTGGCCGCATCATGTCGTTTGGCTGTTACGCTGCCGAATAGACGTGCTGGTTTAGACGTATTTAAAGATTAGATATCATGAATGGATTAGGACTCCAGGACATTCCTTGAACTGTCTGAAACAAGAGCCGTTGTCAAGATGATTTGCAGACCGTTCTACAGATTATTTTTACTTCATTTTAACCGCTTTACTCTTGTCATATATTGGCTTTATCGGTGAAAACTCACATCTGATTTTTTTAAAATTCTTCAGTTATTGAAATCTTAGTCATCAGTGATCAATGTCCAGGTCAGTTTCTTTTTGTGGAACCTTTTTGAGTTTGACACACAGTATAAAAGCAGTTAATTTAAAGTTGTACGGTCTGGGAAAGTTCTTTGGTATTGACATTGGATCTAGGTGAATAGGTTTAAATCAATAGTCTGAGTAAAAATGACAAGTCTGTTGGTGTCTGTATTTCCATGCTGGGTTCACTTTTGGTATATCATTCTCACATTGGGTTCACTTTTTCACTTTTCATAAATCATTCTCACGTTGGTTTCACTTTTTTGTTACATGTCATTCTCATGTTGGGTACACTTTTGGTATATCATTCTCGGACCCTGAGTTTCAAATTAATCAAATAGGACATGATATACAATTATAGTACTGCACACTTTAAGCCTGTTACATGTGTCACTCTATTTCTTAAGGTTGAATTCCGTTTTTCAGTAATATACTTGACGCTGCCACTACCCCAGTTATTTTACTAGTCGGAGTTTGATGACAGTGGAGGATTTTCGTCCTGGCATTGAACGGTTGGGACATTGTGCATTAATGTGCAAGTATTATTTCGTACACAACTTCACTTGAAGTTCTTTGAAGACAAGTCTTTTTCTTGTCTTTATGAAAGGTCCTCTCTGGTTCTGGTCCACTTTGAAACTGAGAGAATTGAGCAAGCGAGGTAAAACCAAATGTATTTCGTTACCATCAGTAGAACCTTGTTTTTTTATTCTACTGAATTTTAAGGATTACACATGTTAACTTTATGGAGTGTTAAAGCTTGCATAGTTTACACGAATATTGATGAGTTGCTTAAACACGATGTTCGCCAAACTGCTTTTTGCGTTTCTAGCTTTTTTTAAATTGGTGATTGATTATCTTTGAGTCAAAACTATTTTACTTGGGCTGTAAATCTTTCTGCTGTTAGATGTGTCATTATTAGTTTGTGGGAATACAAAATTTTAGACGATATGTTTCAAGTAGATTCTTGTACTGATGTTCAGATACATTTATTATTACATCATTGTATTTCTTTGGGTCATACCTGAATCCTGGGCATTTTTGGTTTATTTGTTAATTGCTCTTTTAATATGTTGATGGCTGAAGAAATTGCACAATGAGCTTTATGATTTCATGTGCTGTAGAATTGTATGATCTCCAACTTATTTTTCTTTCTTGTGCTTGCATTTTATGTATGCAAGACGCAAGTTACTGTAGGGTATGACATAGCAAGACGGTTGAGGGTTCGGTTGCTCTTACATTGCGTTTTACCTGTTCAAGTAAATCTGAAAATATTTGTGAGAACAGTCAAAAGGTATGGTTGATTTACTGAAACAATAAAAAATGTTGGAATCTGTATTGAATTTGTTTAGCAAATTGAAAACAGTTGGCAGTTGCTATAATCAGTTTGACAACAATGCTGGGCATATAAATGGGGTGCCATGTCTCTTTTCACTCAGGGCATTGTGTTTTTGTAACAAGAAAATGTATACACTGCCGGTATGTGTAACAGCTCTCTCGATTTAATGTATTTCTTCGATCTTGAACTTTAAATTTCCATCTGGCTCAGTTTGAATGATAAACTTTTTAACGTTTTGTACTTTCAGAGAATTCCCCTTTTTCTTTTACCACATTCTGTGGCGGCTTTTGAGAGTGCAATTGATGAGATCATGAAAATGTTTGTAGTTAGGTCACTGGTTGAAGTGTTTATTGTAAAGTAGGTTGGCCCACTGGGAGTAGGTCTAGTTTCTGTCACAACTGGACCTGGTTTGGTACATGGCTTTTTTAACGTGCAGTTGTACACAAAATGTGCAGTTGTAGAAGCACTTATGTACAGTTAAAACTAGCAAAAAAGGTCCGTGTCCTCCGATTGGAAGTAATTTACCATGGATGATGGGAAAGGAAAGGTGTTGTGCAGTTCAAAAAATTCCTTAAAAACAGCCCTGGTTTGGTATTATGTTGAGAATACCATAACTAGTTAGGCCTACCATTTGGCAAAATGATAATACTTTTTAGTTGCTGTTTACATCATTGTATTGCATAGTAGTTTCCACTTAAATTGATTCTTATGGAGTGGTTGAACTGCTCCATTCATTCTTCTCTGTGAGTTCATCACAATTAAGACTTAGTGCATCCGATGTTGAGTGAAAGAAAATAAATTCTACATTTTGATACAGTGTTATCAACAACTTCTTTCTCAACTGCTCATCAAAAACTAGTTCAAAACTACCAAGTTTCCTGATCCTGGTGCAGTGACAATAAACCTACTCTTGTTAATGTATTTTGCAACATTGATTTGGAATTGAAGTATTCATTCACTCAAATGTTTATATAGCACCTTTTCAAGGAAACAACTCGGAGGTGCTCCCAACTCCAGCACGGTCAGAGAGAACAGTTTTCAAGTGCTCGTAGAATGTGTTGGAGAGTGACCTAGGGAACACCTGCAGTTGGAGAGTGGAGGTCATTTCATACCTCTGAGCCAACTACAGAATACAATAATGCCTGTGCTGCTTGGCTAATGTTGCTTATTCTGCCATTCTTCAACTAATCCAAAGCCTGTTTCATGCTATGTTCATTCCAGGTGAAATGCTTTTATTTTGTTGTGTAGTTGCATATCATATGATTGCTTATCTTACCAAAGAAGAAAGCCAGTTCTTTAATGTAGCCACAGAAAAGCCTAATAACAATAATGACTTCAATAATAAATTATTATTGCAGTTGGACTATTCTCAGTCTTACAATAGGCAGTAAAGGCCTGCCTACTCATATTATTGCGAGAGTGACATTGGGAGTATTATTGTTTCCCTGTAGAATATTTTAGAACGTATGTATATTACTTTGTATTAAATTTATGACACAGAGGCGAAAGCAACAAAACTAGTCATTCCCAATTTTCTCCCACCAAATTTGCACCACCACAATGCATTCACTACCCCACCATGACGTTAGAGGTAAATAGACTAGCTGCCAGAATGGTGACTTCACTTACGTATCTGAATTGGCTAAATATAATTGCATTTGCTAGATTCCACCAGTTTTATTAGCTTTACCAAACCCGAAAGTGACATAAAGCTTATGCATTATTCACGTATATTTAAGTGAGTGGAAGTGCAATTACTAGTCTACTTCCACTCCCTCTGACAGCATTGCCACAGTTGAACCAGCATCCTGCCATTAAACCATGCAGTTTTCTGCCAGGCTTGTTGATGTTTAACGACACTGCCATTTCAAAGATGATAGTGCACCCTCATCCTTTATCCAGGCTTTGGATGAGTCTGCCAGTGCCTACCAGTACTCAGTGTTGTAGACAAGGGGGTGTCGGGGTTAACCCCGAAACCCCATTGGCCTAGGAAAAGTGCTTTTAAAGGTTATTTATCCACTTAAATAAGAAAAAAACAATTGTTTTTCTTACTTTATTCCCTTTGTTACTTTATTCCCTTTTTTATTTACTGTAATACTGTCGGGTTGGTGTCAGAAAGGGCATTCGGCCAGGCCATAACCCCCCCACACACACACACACACACCCACACACCATCATAAATTCTACGCCACTGCCAGTACTGCACAATAGTTCGTTTTCTTAGTGTAGAATTGTTCAAATTGGGCATACAAGCAAAAGATAGACATATTTGAAATCAGGAAACAAAGCTGATGAAAACCTGATATAGCAATATCCTGAGAAATGAAAAATATAATCGACTTTTTCGGCTCAGAGGTTACTCTAGCTTAACTCAAACAATTTTGAGGAAGAATCCCACTCGACCACTTCTGAATTTGCTGAAAATTTAACCACACGTTCCAAGATGCATTGGAAATAAAACTTCCAAATATCATTGAAACACTTTAAATACTTTCCAAGATATCATAACTTCCGTGACTCCCCCACCCTACTAAATACATATACCAAAACTTCGAGACGTCCACTTGTTAAAGCTCAATATCTCTAGAGCTGTTATATCTATTTATACCGTTTTTATTGCTACATGTACAACTTCTTTCACAGATTCCAAAAATATAATTATTATTTTTGTGTGTCTTGTATTTGCAGCTATATTAAGTGTGAGATATGCCTTCAGATTAATGTTATGTCCAGATTCTGCAATATTCAGTGATAAGCTTATAAGCATCTCCATAGACACCAGACACTATTCATTAAAATTCTAATTGTATACTGTATACACTGTATATGTGATGGCAATTGCTGGAAACAGTTTGTTCATTAGCCTACTAGTTCACAAATGCTGGACATAGGGTTCAAATATGAACAAATCTGACAAGATGTCGTGGCGTACCCTCGTCCTATGCGAAGGCAGCGTCTCGATGTTCAAGACTCAAAGAATAGAGGATGAGTTTTACTTAATTTTAATTACTACAACTACACGGTAGTTAATAATAATGGATGACAATTGAATCAATATATAATTATAGCGTCTTTCTCAGCCGTTTGTAATAGCGGCTGATGGTTTCACACTCGACCATCCAGATCTTCAGTTACCAGTGAGAGAGCGCCCGTTTTCGCTTGTTACATATTTGATGACGCTGCCATATCAAAGATCAGTGTCGCCCTCCTCCTTTATCCAGACTTGGACTGGCACTGGCAGAGAACAAAACACCATCGGTGTTCTGCCCGTGACGAATTCCCGAAGCAGGCGTGATTTGAAGTCGTCACCGTTGTGTTGTTGACGGAACCGAAGAAGACCAGATGTCGCTGCTTGGCCTTGTGGAGGCGACTGCCACACAAGGGTCACAGAAAAATATATTCCTTAAACAGAAAAAAAATTTGTATTGCATTCAGTGGCGGCGCTAGGGGGGGGCTGGGGGGGCTAAGCCCCCCTACAAGAGGCTCAGCCCCCCCTAAAAAAATGACCATCTGAATTATTTTACATTAAAATATCCACGATTTTGGTCGACGACTAAAAAAAAAAAAGGTCGTCAGAAATTTTGGCGGCGAAAATGGAAAATTTGGCCGCGGGCTTCAGCCCCTCCAAAACTGAAATCCTGGCGCCGGCACTGATTGCATTTCTGATAGACAATAGGTCTTGACGCGTTTCCTTTATAATATCAGTACCAAAATTGTCAATCAAATGTGATCACTTCAATATAAATGACTATAGCACTCAATACACTGATTCCCGCAAGCTTGTAATCTCTTATTACAGAACTTGACAATCTTGAAATTTTGTGAAATTTCATAATTAGACAAGTTCACATACACATTTCTTGTGGAATTTAGCTGTTAATGTATCATTGAATAGCCCATCCTCATTCATCCAGGCTTTGGACTGGCACTGCTAACTAACATATTACTAATTATAGTTAGCAGTGGCTGAGTTAACTATTTTTGTATTTTTCAGATTATTTTTTATTTTTTCATTTAAGATTATTTTGTATTCTGTTCAGTTCAGGTAAGGCTGTATATATGGAACAAACAGCTTTGTACAATACTCTTCGAATGTTTTACAAACTCCTGGACGAATCATATGAACAATGGCAGCTCCATCCAAAACATAGATCTCCTTCCTGCAAATCAAATTATAATGATTCATTCGTAAGTTTATTCGATAAGAGCATCTTTAAACGTTATAAATTTACTAATCATCCCCAGTGCTATTCTCCACTCCTGGATGTCCTGTAATCGCCTCTCACTTAATGCTTCAAAGACTCAATTTATCTGGTTAGGTACCCCTAAGCAGCTCCAGAAACTTGATTTAATTCCACTCCCTGACAAAATTTGTGTTGTTTTCCTTCATTTCAAGTGTGCGGGATCTGGGTGTTGTACTTGATAGCCCACTTACCTTTACTGGGACTATATTTCCAATCTATAAACGTTGCTCTTATTTTCCCTTAGGAGGTCCCAGAGTTGTTCGTCATTCTGTCTCCTCCTCCATGTTCACAGCACCTTACTTCGTGCTTTTATAATTATCTTCTCGAATTGACTATACTGCAAAACTCTTCTCATCTCCTCTACAGTCTGTACTCAATGCTGCTGCTAAGCTAATTGCCCGTCTTCCTTGATTCTCCCACATTTCTACATTCATGGATGAACAACTTCACTGGCTTCCACTCTAAGCTAATATACAATTTAAATTCCTTATTTTAGTCCTCAAATCTCAGATGAGTCATGTTCTGAAGTATCTCTGTGATCTTATACTTCGCCTCATTTCTGCCACTTCACTTCCTCTTAAGTCCTCTGATCGGTTTGACCTCCTTGTTCCCTGCGTTAGGACCACTATGGTTCAATACAGGTAATTTGCCTGCATTGGCTCCTCCCCATGGAATGAACTTCCCCCATCTGTTCGCTCTGCCATCCTCTCTGGTAGTCTTCCGTCATCTTTCTCTCGTCTCAAAATCCGCCTTTTCCCTCGGATTGCACACACTGTGAGCACTTCTGAAAGACTTTTTATGTGAGAAGATACGATACAATACGATATCCTGCCATCCGAAGTTGTCTCACATTTCTATCTTTATGTTTAATGAACTTAATTCAAGATCGTCACTCTGATCCTCAGGGCACAGCTGGGTCCTGCCCCAATATCTGGCTGATGCTAGACTCACTCAGTTTCCTCCCACCCTCAATTTTATACATTCAACAGACTTGACCGTTTGGTTCCTCGCTCTGGAATTGCTATGGTTGAGTCAGATCTTGCATCAATCCCCATCATTTGCCTCAATTGGTCCTTCTGTTTCGAATGCACTTCCTCCTTCTGTTCGCTTTACACTTCTGTCTAGCAGCCTCTCTTCTTCCTCATCTCTTCTCAAAACCTGGTCCTTCTCACAGGGTCTTGCGCTGCGCATTTGGAGCACTTCTGAGCGATTCACCTTACTAGACGCACTGGTAATCCCGAAGACTGCGTGCCTGTCCATGTAAACAGAATGGCTGCCAAAAAATTGCTAAAATCGAGTGCTGCAGCCTTAGCTTCAAATTTTATATTTACTCCTATTTACTACACATTTCCCCTCATTTATAATTTTATTAACCTGACTGTTTTACATAGATCTTGCGTTGATCACTTACTCATCGAGCGCATTGTATCATGGGATGCGGCTGATAGGTCGCAGCGCTCTATTTTAGCTAAGTCGTTGGCAACCATATTGTTCTGTATACAGGCACGCAGTTTTCGGGATTACCAAGCACTTTATAAAGTATTACATACAATATAAAATACAATACAAGTAGAAGTTAGGTGAGTATACTACTTATGCAGTATACTGCCCCACAGTTTAGTACAGTGTACTGTCAATTGTGTTACAGTAAATCTCACATCGGTAGGCCTAATCAGACGAAACACTAGTGAATAAATTGGTCCCCTAAGCAACGAAAACATGGCTAAAATATCTGAAATAATTTTATGACGCTGTACGTATTAGGATATGGGCAAATGCAACCCGCACCCTTTGGTATTAAGTTATTAACGTTGTAGATATCCTTGACTAAAGCAGCACCCATATATTATCGCCCACGTACAAAAACTTGCAAAAATACTAGCGTACAGTACTCCGAATAAAGTATAATTCACAATACTGAAATATAACCTTTTACTTTAACATATACCAAAATTATATCGCTGGCAGGATTTTTCTGCACCTCTAATGTATTTTTTAATTCTACGAGCGGACTATAACTAGAAAACAAGCTGGTAACCATATCAACGTACTGCACGCAAAAGCACGCAACGTTGTGCCACAATTAGCCCAATAGTGCACAACTTAGCCCAAATGACAGCGCTGTGGTCTTCTACAAAAGTTACTAAATTTCATTATTTACAAATATTTTCATGGGCATTGCTATATCAGGTTAATTTTTAAATTTATTAACCTTTAAAATTGGAAAGTTTGTTGCTTGTACGTATAGTTTGAACAATCCGGGAGCTTTCTGTCTTTAATTGCCTGCACTACAATGTATATTCTAAGAAACTCTAACCAACCATAATCCTCAGTGTAAGTAAGTAAGTAAGTAAGAATATTCTTTAATTGACCACCAGCAAACGCACAGTAGTTTACAGAGGAAATAAATAATAGTGATTGACCTCATTTTCTTATCTCATTTTCATTCATTCAGTCATTCATTCATTACTTCGCCATTCACGGTTATTTCGTAAAGTAATAATGATTATTGCATCCAAAACTATTGAATATCAAATTTGGATAACTCATGAATATTCATGATTTTATGCTTTCAATCGTTATCCACAAGACGCGTGTTGTGGAGAAAAGAGAAAAGCGAGCACGAGTCGTGTCGCTTATCAAACGCTTTCAAATCGATTTATAATAATTGGCAATCATTTTTAACATAAGCAACGCATTCGTAGAAAATGAGGTTTTTACCCTTTAGTGTGTTTTGCGTCATGATGTTGCATTTGTGGCTGTGCCCGTTTACGAAAGTGGAGGAGAGTTTCAACATGCAAGCCATGCACGACATTTTGTATCACAGAACGGACATCGCAAAGGTTTAGAGTTTTTTTAATTTTAAAGCATATCGTTCATGAAATAATAGTATTTGGTAACATCAAACGTAGGCATAGAATAATAGTATTTGGTAACATCAAAAGTAGACATTTATGTTGCGCTGGTTTGTAACCTGCTTTAACGATTTGATAGAACATGCATTAGCAGTATTGCTGGTTATAATCAACCAGACTGCTCACACGAAATGTAATGCAGAGACTTCGATTTCAGAAAGTAAGTTAACTTCGTGGTTCATTGTGTTCTTCACGGTGTGTGTAAATCTATCTAATGTTAAGCTGTTAGGTATCTTATTGTTTTAATTGTAAGACTATGCAATTATAAGTGATTATTATATTCGTTTTATCGAGTTCTTGCTGACATACTGCAGCCAGTTGTAAAATAAGAAATAATACAGAAAATCGTAATAATTCTATCAAATGGGTGGAAGTCAGAAAGAGGGCAATGGTCGAGTATCTGTAAAGTACTCGAGTAATTTAGTTCAACTTTACTGGTTTTTCTTTTGAATAACACTATTCCATTTGTTGATGCAACAACTCTAAATGAATTTGTAATGCTAAAGCAATTCGGATTAATCACAGAAGTAATTTTGAATACTAAAATTAGAAATTATCGGTTGCTATATCGGGCTATGTTAATTTGAAATTATTACGAATGAAATGCATAGGCAGAGACTTAGGGGGGCGGGGGACGGTCCCCAATGTTTGTGGTGTGGGGGGGACCGTCCATGGTCATGTCCCCTCAGTAATCAAAAAAGAAATATCCCTAAATAGCAAAATAGCATCATAAATTTTGACAGTGGTTAATTGGTCAATTCTGGTAATATTAGACAAGAATTCGACCTATTACCTAATATGACAGAAAAGAAAAAAATGTTATCATTAAAAAGCTCATATGAGCTTTTTGACAGGAAAAAGGTATGTTTTCAGGAGATTTCATGTAAATGACTAAAAAAAAACAAAAAAGTCGTCAGAAATTTTGGTCGGTGAAAATTGAAATTTTTTATCGGCGACTCAGCCGTCCGGCCGCCCAAAATGTCACGCCTCGGCGATCGTCCTTTGGCCACTTGTTCATCCCCCTCCAACTTCAAAACCAAGTCTCCGCCCATGATGGAATGTATTGTCTGAATTTTGTAAAGTATGCGGCTGCTCTAGTCAAGTACAGTTTGATGCAATGTAATCACTAGACATTGTCCTTTAATGCACTGTTCTGTTGCTTGTGTTTAGTATGATCACTTGGAGTTTCCTGGTGTTGTACCAAGAACATTCCTTGGACCACTGTTCATCGGCCTCGTAGCTACACCTGGAGCCTACATTGGAAAAGCACTTGGCTACAGCAAGTTTCTTACACAGTATATAGGTGCGTGCGTCTGGTGCCAGAGTTGACCTTCCGCATAAGCTGAAAATGCAGTTAACGTATTTCTGAATGTAGTGCGCTGAAAGATGTTTCGTATGACTTAATCATTTCTGTGTGGGGTTGTGCTGCTCTAAACTGTTGTTTGGCAGAGCTGCTTTCATAGCTTTGTGGAACATTGGTCAGTGTTCCGCTCTTATTATTTATGCGCTTTACGATGATTTCAAAGTGGTGACTCCTAGACGTAGCTTTTAATGATGTTGCTATGCAGATTGGGTTCATTAAAATATTTAATTGTTGCCCTTTAAGAGTTTACAAATAAGCTGAATTAGTGGCTTCTATCCCCAGTAAACAACAGATTCAATCCCTCTCCTTCTCTCCGGGCCAGAGGGAAGGAGACTTTAGCAATCTTGCATACAGTTTTCCCTCTCTCCCTAATCCCAGATTGCGGTACGTGAGTTTTAGCTCATTTCAGATCAGATAAATATATATATTTTCATTTAATGACAAAACCAAGTGAAACACCACAAATGTGCCTGTAAAGTGGGTCCATCATAAGACTGTGACTGAAGACTGTTACAGTTGGTGGAAATATTGAAAAGAAACTCTTCTAGTTTTCACCTCTAGTTTTCACTGGGTCAAGTTTCGCCTGCCCCGAATATACTGACAATTTAGCAACAATTTCTTTTTGAATTTCTACATTGCAATGGCAGAAGCCCTCGGCTGAATGTAGCCTTGGAGAAAATTAATGTTTTGGGGCTTTTTTGCCACAGATGAATTTCTATTTATTTGTTTTATTTATTTAGTTTATTTTATATTGCGCCTCTTCAAGGAAGGCCTCTCAGAATCACTTCCTGCCCAACCATGACTAAACAGGACAGTTTTGAGATCTATTCTTAAAGAAGCAAGTGGACTGACTTGTGGACAATAATTGCAGTGTAACTGGAAGGCCATTCCATGTTGTACACTGTCAATGTATGTATGTGCATTGTGCACTTGTTATTGCGCCCCTTCAAGATTTCTATCCAGAAGCGCTCCTGACTACCTCTAGTTTTCACTGGGCCAAGTTTCGCCTGCCCTGAAAATACTGACAATTCAGCAACAATTCTTTTTGAACTTCCACATTGCAATGGCAGATGCCCCTAGGCTGAATGTAACCTTAGAGAAAATTAATGTTTTTGGGCTTTTGCTGATAGCTGACAGTCTATGCCACAGATTAGTTTCTATTTATTTATTTGTTTTATTTATTTAGTTTAATTTATATTGCGCCTCTTCAAGGAAGGCGATTCAGAATTGCTTCCAGCCCAACCACGACTAAACAGGACAGTTTTGAGATTCCTAAAGAAGCAAGTAGACTGACCCGTGGACAATTATTACAGTGTAACAGAAAGGCCATTCCACGTTGTAGACTGTCAATGTGTGTATGTGCACTTGTTATAGCAACCCTTCAAGATTTCTACCCAGAAGCACTCCCGACTACCGTGCGGACACTGAATTGGAGTTTCATGCCGAAGCGCTGAGCAATTGCGAGTGATGGACTTGCCCAAGGTCCCTATGACGCAATGTATGCCACTGCATCAAAGAAGGAAACTCTAACTTATTGTATGCTTTACACTTGCGTATTTGAATAGATCTGCTCTCTGTGTTTAGATTTTTCAAATAATTTTACTTGTGCATCTTATGGATTGTAGTCTGTGTTTTTTGTTTCAGTACGTGGCTGCCTCGGTATTGTTGTGCTCCTTAGTTTCCAGCACTTCTTACGAGCTGTAAAGGTGAAACTTGGTCACAGCGTTGCAACGTGGACCTGCTTCCTCACGATGACACAATTTCATTTTCTGTTTTACGCGACGCGTCCGTTGCCAAACACCTTTGCTTTGGCTCTCGGTAATTAGCGTTGATCTGTTAACTAACATCTATTGAGAAAAACCAGCCCAGTTGACTTTGTAATCTTAAAAGATGTATACATTCTCATCCATCACTGATCAATGTGCGACTGATGTTCGGCCAGGCCTTCACATGACCTCATTGACTTCTTCTCCCACAGAGGATCACTTACCGGATCTCTTCCTTGGTTTGGCACTGTCTAATGGTCTAATAGGTTTAACCCAGTAGTTCCCAAACTTTTTTACTTAGGGCCATTTTTTCAATGTTGGAGGACACAAGGGCCACTTTTTCTAAGTTGAAGGACATTAGGGGCACAGGGCTAAAATTTAATTAACTAAGAACATATAAAATTGTTGTAATTTAATCAAAATAGAATGTTTTATGTTATTTATGGACGTAAAAATAAAATAATTTGTAATAGAAAATAATTATGTGTTCTATCCTGTCCAAATTGTCAATTATGCCATATATTTTTGTTAATTCTTTGAGGGACGAGGGTCATTTTTGTAGGCCTGGCGGGCCACTTTTGGCCTGGCGGGCCACGGGTTGGGAACCACTGGTTTAACCCCTGTCTATTTACAGGAGCTCTGCCCTAAGCGTCCAGCGCTGTTGCTCTCTCCACTGTTCTAAGCATGCTGCTGAGCTTCTTCTCCCTCTTTTGTTGTGCAATGCCATGCCATTTCTGTTGCTGGTCCTGCAACCTGGGGAGTTGTGTCTTAAAGCCTAGAGCCCTTGAGACCATGTTCCACTCTACTCTTAAGACTAATATTCTCTTTAGCTGGGGTTGGGTCAGGAGCGCTTCTGAGTAGAGGTTCTTGAAGAGGCGCTATGTATGTATGTATGTATGTATGTATATGACCATTTATATATAATTCTCTGGAATGAATGAAAACATAAGTTCACTTTTTACTTGCAAACCAGACAAGACAATGTATCCTAGATGAAATTTTAGGGTGCTGTGAACGGTATATAATATATATTTTCTGTTTTTGTGACTGCAACCGTAACTCTGCTTTTGTGACTGCAACCTTAACTCTGCTTTTGTGACTGTAGCCTTACCTCTGCTTTTGTGACTGCAACCTTAACTCTGCTTTTGTGACTGTAGCCTTACCTCTGCTTTTGTGACTGCAACCTTAACTCTGCTTTTGTGACTGTAGCCTTACCTCTGCTTTTGTGGCTGCAACCTTACCTCTGCTTTTGTGACTGTAGCCTTACCTCTGCTTTTGTGGCTGCAACCTTACCTCTGCTTTTGTGACTGTAGCCTTACCTCTGCTTTTGTGACTGTAGCCTTAACTCTGCTTATGTGACTGCAACCTTAACTCTACTTTTGTGACTGCAGCCTTAACTCTGCTTTTGTGACTGTAGCCTTAACTCTGCTTTTGTGACTGCAACCTTAACTCTGCTTTTGTGACTGCAACCTTAACTCTGCTTTTGTGACTGTAGCCTTAACTCTGCTTTTGTGACTGCAACCTTAACTCTGCTTTTGTGACTGCAACCTTAACTCTGCTTTTGTGACTGCAACTTTAACTCTGCTTTTGTGACTGCAACTTTAACTCTGCTTTTGTGACTGCAACCTTAACTCTGCTTTTGTGACTGTAGCCTTAACTCTACTTTTGTGACTGCAACCTTAACTCTGCTTTTGTGACTGTAGCCTTAACTCTGCTTTTGTGACTGCAACCTTAACTCTGCTTTTGTGACTGCAACCTTAACTCTGCTTTTGTGACTGCAACCTTAACTCTGCTTTTGTGACTGCAACCTTAGCTCTGCTTTTGTGACTGTAGCCTTAACTGCGATCGGTGATTGGCTGCGTGGTAATCACAGTCGCTTCATCTGGTTCTCTGCTTTGGCGATCATCGTCTTTCGTTCGGAGCTCAGCGTTCTCATGGGTCTGCTGTTGCTCTATGAGATCGTTGTCTCCCGTCGTCTGACTGTTGGTCGGACTCTCCTGGTGTCTGGTCTTGCGGGCATTGTTTGCATTAGTAAGTTGGATACTTCTGCAGTTTAATTTTAATACTAATTAATATTTAATAATTTTAATAATTAATATTTTTTTGATAATTAATATTTTAATTTTAATAATTTTAATTTAATAATTAATATTTTAATAATTATAAATTAATTTTATTAATTAATATTTTAATTTTAATAATTAATATTTTAAATTGTAATAATTTTAATTTAATTTAAATAATTTTAATTTAATTTTAATAATTAATATTTTAATAATAATTCTCATTTATTTTTCAAACGGATGCAGTGCGGTATGATTACGATCGGTAACGAACGGATGATTGAAAGTTATTACAGAAGCAAGGCACTCATCAAATCTTGCTACTCGATTTTTACCTACGCTAACTGCCGAATGGAAGGTTGAGTGGACCTTTTAGGAGGGTGGCAGGAAATGATCCCGCATGTGTGCACATGCTCTTTGTGCCAGAGTGTATCATTACCCTTATCCCCTGCAGGCCCGCCGAGAGGGGGGGGCAGAGGGGACAAATGCCCAGGGGCCCGGCGACTTTTAGGGGCCCGGAGGGGCCCAGGCTACAGTGATTATAATATCTTTCATATGTTGATTACAGACGGGGGGCTCAATCTTTATAATCACTTATATTACTTAGCCTATTATTTGTGATTTATGTTGTTTTAATAGAGCTTAATAGGCTATTACTGTTACGCTACTACGGCTGTTTAAGTTTCGAACAACTGTCCATTACCATAGTTATCAATGTTTTGCCAAAAGAACACGCTCACTTCCGTCTCAGAACGTTCTTTTGCTAAATTATGCGTTGTCAGAATTCAATCGCAAGTGAACAGATCTAAATGATAAATTGCTCTCGCAACGATGGACTATTTTATAAGCACAAATCTGGAGCACAAAAAAGCTAATAAGTTTGAAAAGGCAAAATTTAGTAACCTTATACAGTAGCACACTATTTAAGTTTGAAAAGGCAAAATTTGGTAAGCTTGTACAGTAGCACACTATTTCGATTCAGAATCTCAAAAGAAGGCAATCAGAGCCAGTAATTAGGCCTAGGCCTACTCCTACATGGGCTGATTATAGTGAATTAAACGTGCCTGCATGATGATCGCACATAACTGAATGGATAAAAATGAAGTTTGTGGTGTTAATATCTTAATTCCAAATGAAGACATTATAAATAATCATTATGAAAATGCTGAAATTATGGAAATTGTAAAGAGGCATTGTTTTGATGTTGGCGACAGGGCCCGCGTTTAGGCCTATACACAAACGATTGAGACGAAATAGGCTATAAGCTTAAAATAAATGGTTCTCCAAGGCATTCGGACAATTTTCCAGGCGATGACGAAAGAGCATTTCCGAAGTGAATTTTTTAAGGTTCTCAGACAAGATAGAGAACTACCAGGATATTATAGGAGATATTGTTGCAGTTCAATCCAGAAAGGCTGCTTGTTGATTACCATATTATTTTAAAATTAAATTCTTTACATTAAGAACTGATTAAAATCATAAATGTAAGCATTAGCGTACATTCATACCCATACTATTGTTATTTTTGTTTGTTTTTGTGTAAATTTGCTCACCGTGTCTAAAGTTAGTTTGGGGCCCGTGACTGCTCAGCCCAGGGGCCCGGAATTTCTGTTGGCGGGCCTGTCCCCCTGCCCAAATTGTGAGCAAAATCACACAAGAATCAGAGGTTGGTATTTGACATAGACTAAAAATTGGATGGATGGATCCAGATTTGACAAGGGCCTATGACAACAGAGGCCGCTGCCCTCGACAGAAATTAGACTAAAAATTACATCGCTACAGAGTTTTGAATTGTTTTGTACTCCAGATATTTTGTTTGTATTTCACCACATCATCCAAGATTTAGTTAAGTACGCGCTATTAGCACTACAGACTTGACTGACCTCTTGGTTCCTCACTCTAGAACTGCTACGGTTCAGTGTTGAACATTTGCCTTAATTGGTCCTTCTCTGTGGATTGTGTTTTCTCCTGTTCGCTCTGCAATTCTATCTGACAGTCTCTCTCTTCTTCCTTAACTCTTTTCTCAAACCCTGCTTCTTCTCGCAAAGCTTGCACACTGAGAGAGCTTCTGGATGTTTAACCCTACTAGAGGCATTTTATAAGATTCACTTGATCTTCTGATATGGTAGCTTTATAAGGCGATCTGAAAAAACTCTTGGATCAGTTTTCAGGCTTCAGTTGAATGTAAATTTGGTACTGTATGGTAAGGCAATGAATTTGATAATGGGCCATTACGTTGATCTGAAATTTTGTTCCGAAATTTCTGTTTTTAGGTGCAACATTGGTGGTTGATTCCTCTTTCTGGCAGCGTCTCTTATGGCCTGAGGGTGAAGTTTTCTGGTTCAACGCAGTCCAGAATAAGAGTTCACAGTGGGGAGTATCCTTTTCAGTTTTAAACTGCAGATCAGTCACTGAGTGCATGCAGGGCATTTTTTAGCGTGCAGTTGCACACGAAATGTGCAGTTCTAAATGGAGTTGTGCATTTGTAGAGGCAGTTCTGTGCAGTTAAAAATAGTTGAAAACGGTCATTGTCCTCCGATTGGAAGTAATTTACCATGGAGGTTGGGAAAGAAAAGAAGCGGTTGTGCAGTTCTAAAAATTCCTTAAAAAGAGTCCTGAGTGCATGCCATCTGGACACAGCACTCTGGAATAATCTGATGCCTTGCGCTCAGCCATTTAAGTAGCACTTTGGAAATTGCGTGATAATAGTGATGCTGTCATGAATGTTGTTATCGGTACAATTTGTGGTTTGCATCACGTTTACTTATATGAGTGCTGCTTCTGAAAGGCTCATGCTGCGCTTTATGAATAGCTTAAACAAAGTATACGGGGCTGTGCATACATGGATTATATATGCAAGATGATGGGGTGAAAGGGGTTTCGACAAAATGTACGTAGGTAAGATAAATTTCTAATTATGACATCAACATTGGCTTATAAATTAAAATAAGGTTCTGTGTTATCCTATAATCGTCCGATGTCATTTGATTACATTACAATGAAATTCTGTTAAGATTGAAACAGTAAACCATGATCAGTTAACACATTTAGGTAGCAAATATGATATGTAAAAAATAAATAGTGGCCTGTGATAAAATAAATGTTTTATGGACAATTAATTTTTGTAAGGGGTTGGGTATAGAGGCTTATTTGTACGTACGCAGTGGTGTGGGGGAAGTTTTCTGGTTCAATACAGTCAATAAGAGTTCACAGTGGGGAGTTTATCGTTTTTTATAGCAGGTTCCACAAAATGTAGGAGTTGCAACAGTGGGCAGAGAGGTTGAAAATATGATTTTTTTGCATACATAATATATTAATGAGCTAATGAATATTATACATGAATTCCTGATGGTTGACCTTAACAGCGTCTGTTCACAGACCTCTCCCTTCCTCTGGTACTTCTACTCCGCCCTGCCTCGTGCGCTTGGTGCATCCCTGCTCTTTGTTCCGTTGGGCGCCTATCTGGATTCGAAAACGAGGCCGCTCTTGACCTCCGCCCTCATCTTCATTCTGCTCTACTCCGTTTTGCCTCACAAGGAATTACGGTTTATCGTCTACACGATTCCGTTGCTCAGCGCCGTTGCTGCAACCGGATGCAACAGACTGTATGTAACAACTGCTACTACTGTTTGTAACAACTGCTACTTGTCTACATCTTGTCACATCTGCTGCCATAAGTACCATATATAGCAACTACTAATAGTACTGTATGTAACAACTGCTATTGCTGTATATAGGCAGCTGCTATTGCTGTATGTATCAACTGCTACTACTGTATGTAACAACTGCTAGTACTGTAACAGCTGCTACTGCTGTATATAGGCAACTGCTACTGCTGTATATAGGCAACTGCTATTGCTGTATGTATCAACTGCTAGTACTGTAACAACTGCTACTGCTGTATATAGGCAACTGCTATTGCTGTATGTATCAACTGCTACTACTGTATGTAACTACTGCTGTATATAGGCAACTGCTATTGCTGTATGTATCAACTGCTAGTACTGTAACAACTGCTACTGCTGTATATAGGCAACTGCTATTGCTGTATGTATCAACTGCTACTACTGTATGTAACAACTGCTACTGCTGTATATAGGCAGCCGCTATTGCTGTATGTATCAACTGCTACTACTGTATGTAACAACTGCTACTGCTGTATATAGGCAACTGCTATTGCTGTATGTATCAACTGCTAGTACTGTAACAACTGCTACTGCTGTATATAGGCAACTGCTATTGCTGTATGTATCAACTGCTACTACTGTATGTAACAACTGCTACTGCTGTATATAGGCAGCCGCTATTGCTGTACATATCAACTGCTACTACTGGCCCGGTTAGCTTAATTGGTTAGAGCATTATGTTGCATGCATCTTTGAGGATGCCAGTTTGCCCTTCTATGATCTCCTATTTAAGCGATTTCAATCTTGGGTTATCTATGGATATGTCCATGCGCTCTACACAGTTACCTGAATTGGATTGGCACCATTTCAATGGGCAGTTATGGGACAGGATCTTGTTCAATCACATCATTGAAAAGAGAACAGGGTGAGGGCTTAAAGTGCCAATTGAAAACCTTTCTTTTCACTTCAGCACTTGGTTTGAAGCACCTCTAAGTACATATCTTGAAGTGTTGTTTTGTGCCATGGAATATGCATGCAAGTTAAGATACTTCTCACCGTGAAAAGACTCGGCAATTGTAACTCACCTACACGGCTACTAAGTTTTTGTTGAATTTCAACTTGAACATTTATTTTGGTGCAATAATTTGTTTAGAATACGATACTACTTAGCTTTTACTACATCAAGCTAATTTAACAAGTTTTTAAAGATATTCTGGATGATCTTGTTTGTCTAGATGTGTTTTCTTGAACTTCTTGGTCTGCAGGTGGATGACAAGAAATAAAAGTTTGTGGAAAAAATTGCTGGCGCTGGCAACTGTGCTGCACCTGGTGATCAACTGTGTAACTACGCTAGGGTTTCTTTACATATCACGAATCAACTATCCCGGAGGAGAGGCATTGCGGCAACTACATCAACTGGAAGCCACTACTCAGGGTTTGTGTTGCATTTGTGGTTTAGTGGTTTGCCTTTGTGTGTTTTTGCAATATTTACATGGAAACATACTATCTTACGTGTAGAATATGCTGTGAAATGGAAAGGAATTATTTTTTTAAATGAATTAGCTTATACACAATGTGTTATACACTGTGAGGCATAAAAAGCGAAGCCCCAAGAAAAATCGTTATTATTTTAACGATATTCAAACAATGTCAATGAAATTCAGGAAAGTTATAGCTAAATAGCAGGCAATGTAAAAACATTTACAGTTTGTACTCAAACTGTGCGCCTTTAGCTTCTACGCATGCGTGAAGTCGCTTGCGCCATTCACGCACCGCTGAGTCAATAATTCACTGGTCAAGATCATTCCAAGCTTGTATGCAGAAGTCCATGACCTCAGCCGTGCTCATTTTCCAATGAATTTATCAGGTTTCACTGCCATGCCAATTAAGGTAATGGTATAGGGCTGTGATAGACAAGATTTAATATCTATGAAATAAGCCATCTTCATGCTTGAAGTTTGATATCTAGGTTCTGTACAACTGTCAGTTCTGCAGTTTTTCGGCGTAACACTTAATGCTCACGTTTCCCGTTTTGTTTTAAATCCTGTGCATTTGATTTCTTTTCTTCAGACGTTAACGTTCATATTGATGTGATGACGGCACAGACGGGTGTAACACGGTTCACACAGATCAACGACCACTGGAGGTCATTTGCATTAACATATTTGATGAATATTCATTTAGTTTAGATTTTAGGTCATTTGCATTAACATATTCAATGAATATTCATTTAGTTTAGATTTTAGGTCATTTGCATTAACATATTTAATGAATATTCATTTAGTTTAGATTTTAGGTCATTTTCATTAACACATTTAATGAATATTCATTTAGTTTAGATTTTAGGTCATTGCATTAACATATTTGATGAATATTCATTCAGTTTAGATTTTAGGTCATTTGCATTAACATATTTGATGAATATTCATTTAGTTTAGATTTTAGGTCATTTGCATTAACATATTTGATGAATATTCATTTAGTTTAGATTTTAGGTCATTTGCATTAACATATTTAATGAATATTCATTTAGTTTAGTTTTGTGTTCATCCTAATTCTTGCTATATGTATGTATGTATATTGTATACTACGAACGAGTACGTGTTATAGCGCCTCTTCGAGACTACTACTCAGAGGCGCTTCCGACTACAGCGCAGCCACTGAATTGATTGTCAACAAATATGTCATGCCGAAGTGCATGAGCAACTGCGAGTGAAGGACTTGCTCAGGGTCTTTAAACATTTGGCGGCTTGAGGCTATGTTACGCTGTAAATAGGTTCATTTGAAGATTGTCAACAAATATGTGCTTCAGGAACTGCAAAGAGGGTTTTAAGGCTGGGTGAGTGAGTGACCAACTAAATGACTTTGCTTTGCTGCCCTGGTTCAGTCTCTGGGTCACTGGTTTGACCAGGTGGAAGAGATTTAGATCACGTTGCTAATCTTTATCCTTGGAGTCCGTTGTTCTAAATGGAAATGTCTCCTTATATATTATTGTGTGTAATCTTTCTTCAGTGTATTATGTAATTTGTGCAATTTTGATATGAAAAATTTGAAATCTGTCGAAATAGTATATTGTTTAGATTCAAATATTTCTGTTGGTCAATCAATGGTTGAATTGAAGTACATTATGTAACATGGGTTATTGACTGAACTATTAATATCATCATGTATATACTTATAGAATGTTTTGGAAGAAGTGGTTTTAGGTAGGTCTTAGGAGCCTTGTAAACGTTATATGTTCAGCAAACTGTATGTTTTCTTATAGTGCTATCTCATCAGTGTACCGTGTAAAAATTAAAATTGTATGTAATTGCACCAACTTCCACCGAGGTGTACACTCATGTTCTTTGCGAAAGAACTACTTCTTGCAAGGGAAATGATTTTTTAAGATTTATTTTACAGTCTGTTGACTCTGTTATCGTACTTGACATTCTTCTTCTTTAGGTCTGCTGCCTCTCGGCAGGTCCAGATGCCGAGAGGCAGCAGACCTAAAGAAGAAGAATGTCAAGTACGATAACAGAGTCAACAGACCAACCAAACTTGACATTGAAGACTTGCTACTGCGCTCAACTGCTGTTGCGGTTGACTTGTACGTCCTGGTTAGCCTGTTCCACCGCGGGTTCATTGTTCTTCTAGTCTTTGTCCTTGTCATCACAGCTTCAAACCCCCCGATAAAGGACAAAATAAATTACATTTCCCGAGAGCTATACAGACACTCGGTCATGGCCACCCTACCCTGTCTGACTTACACAGATTTGATTGAATTTTTCCAGTGGTGTAGCCAGGAATTTATGATCGGGGTTTGGGGGTTTTATGGCCTGATCGGATGCCCTTTCTGACACCAACCAAACAGTATTACAGTAAATAAATGGAGAATAAAGTAGCAAAGGGAATAAAGTAATAAGAAAAGCAATTGTTTTGTTTTTTCTTATTTAAGTGGATAAATAACCTTTAAAAAACTTTCTTTCTAGGCCAATGGGAGTTTTTAAACCCCGAAACCCACTTGTCTACACCACTGATTTTTTTGGTAGTTTCTTTAATAACTTCTTTAATCATTTCTTTCATTTTAACTGGTGTAGTACATGTCAACAAGAGCTCAATAACACGAATATATAATTATTCTATTTGTTTTGCTGTAGGTACAATAAGACTGAAGATTTGACGTCCGGAGGACCAGAGATGAATGAGTTCACGCATCTGTTGCTAGGTGTCGCCAGCAGCAGTGGAGAACTGGAACTGGAGCCGTATCGTCTAACACATTCCGTCTTAACGATAGTTAACGGCTTCACCCGTCTGAAACTGACCCCGAAATCTTATCCGTTTGTCGAGGTCTTAACTGACCCGAAAATTTATCTACTGAAGCGAAACAGCGAATGAATCTCTTGAAGAGTTTGGCTCTTTTGTTTGTTTTTGCCTAAGTGCACACAAACCCCCTTCCACTCTCTCTCTGTCTCTGACTGTCTGTCTGTCTGTCTCTCTCTCTCTGTCTGTCTCTCTCTGTTTCTCTGTCTGTCTGTCTGTCTCTCCTTGTCTGTCTCTCTGTCTGTCTCTCTCTCTCTCTCTGTCTCTCATCTTATCTTTCCACGTTTGCGTTTCGGATCCCTGAAGTGGCGTTTATGGTCTCCACCTCTCCTGATCTCCTTCCTCTTACTTCCTCTCTGTGTCTCTCTTTCTTTCTTTCTGCCTCTCCTCATCTCCTCTTACTTCCTCTCTGTGTGTGTGTCTCTCTCTATTTCTTTCTCTCTGCCTCTCCTCATTTCCTCCTCTTACTTCCTCTCTGTGTCTCTCTCTCTTGTTCCATTTTAGGAGTGCCTTGAAACTTGTTGAATTCTAAATGTATTTCGACAGCTCTTAATACTGATTATCTAGTACAGTGATACTCAGACTGTGATCCATGACCCAGTATGGGTCCTTAAGGGGGCTGTCTATATATTACTTGCACGGGGAGGCCGGAGGGGTTATCAGATTCAGGCAAATCGTGCACGGGTCTGTGTGTGCAACGTGGGGACGGGTCTCAACAAAATGTACGAATAAATTTCTAATTACGGCGTTAACTTTTGACTATTTATAATTCTGTATTATCCTATAGTCGTCCGATGGCATTTGAATACAATATACATTGAATTTAGTTCAGATCTAAACAGTAAACCTTAATAACAGCCAACAAATTTTAGCTAGCAAATATGATATGTTGCAAAAATAAATAGTAACCCGACAACTTTAGCTAATTACCTTTTGTAGGAAAGGGAGCTATTTGTACGTATGCATTGCATAGGGGTTTCCACAAAATGTACTAGTTGCAACGGAGAGGGGTCGAAAATACTTTGTATCCTAAAGTATAAATGATTGAATAATTGCGCACCAGGCTACCTTGCGGACAGCATCAAACCGCAAGCAGACGATCCAAGTAGGTCCCGGCTGCGATCGTCCAAGACTGCTGACTTGTCCGTTCCTGCGACGAAGACTAAAATGGGTGATCGCGCCTTTTGGGTCGTGGGCTCATGTGCCTGGAACAGTCTTCCAGCAACTATCCAGGAAATCAAGACTGAATCAACTTTTAAAAGACGATTGAAGCTGCACTTGCTCTCAAGCTCATGACATTTACAGTTACAGTAAAGCATCCTAGAAGTGGCTTGCTACTGATGGTGCTATATAAATTGTCTTAATTACAATTACAAGTACAAATTACAATTTTTCCATATGAGATTATATGAATATCGTCTAAATGATAGTCCTGAAGTAAAAGTTGCATTATGTGTTGAACGTAATAAATTGGAACACAATGGTGTGATAACACGATGGTGTGATAACACAATGGTGTGATAACATGATGGTGTGATAACACGATGGTGTGATAACACGATGGTGTGATAAAAACGATGGTGTGATAACACGATAGTGTGATAAAAACGATGGTGTGATAACATGATGGTGTGATAACACGATGGTGTGATAAAAACAATGGTGTGATAACACGATGGTGTGATAACACGATGGTGTGATAACACGATGGTGTTGTTACGTAGTTCACAGTTTTGAACATGCGACAGTAAAAACAGTTTAGCTGACAAGAATTAATTATGAAATATAAATTAATTTTAATGTGTAGTGTGTGTAATATGTTGCATGTAATTGATGTTGAGAGTTCCAATCAGCTGTAATTCTGGCAACACAGATGACAGTATTTGAAAATAGCAGTGATCCAGTAACCAGTACATGACCATTATTTCAACCAACATAATAATAAGTATGTATGCGCACTTTGTCATCAGACTACGGCACAACACCTGATCTAAAGTAGGCAACTCCGCCACGGCACTTGGCCATTTACCATCCTAGCTTTTTTGTGCCAGTCTCAACAGGGCTTTTTTAACGTGCAGTTCTGCACAAAATGTGCAGTTTTAAATGTAGCCTATTTGTGCAGTTGTAAAAGCAGTTATGTGTAGTGGAAATCATTAGAAAAAGGTAATTGCAGGTCGGTTTACCACGGAAGGAGAAGGACATGTGCAGCGAAAAATAGGAAGGTGAAATAAAAAAGGCCATCAGTTTTTTCGTCGCCGACTTGTGATATTTCTGGCAAAAACTTGGGACAAATTTCTGAACAAACGACTAAAAAGTCATCAGTTGTTTCGTCGCCGCCGACTTAATTGCGACATTTCTTGAGAAATTTTTTCATAAAGGACGAGAAATTTTCGCCAAACAAAGTCGCACAGCAAATTTCCTGGTTATGCGGTTCTACAAATTTCTTTTTAAAAACCCTGAGTTCCAAGCTCCTGCAGCTGGTCTATAAGGAGGAGGGCTGATTGAAACGTAGGCCTACTTGCCATCTTTGTCACTTGGTCCTTTTTGAACTTCAGGAATCGGCCTGCGCCAGTGCTATAAGCCTATGTTATGTCTTTGGCATGCATGTTGTGTTTTAAACCTAAACGACCCTCACGACGCCTTACCTGCCCTAAACGACACCTCGGTCCCCGCTACGATAGTTAGGTCGTATGTCGATCCATCCTACAAACTCGTCAAAAGATTATTTCACCTCTTGCTGTCAACCCAAGTGTTTCGCTTGAAACTGAAAGCACATCCTTTCAAGATTACGATTTCTGTCATTTCTTATTCCTTCTGCTTGCACTTCCTGTGGGTCGATCGATCACCCCTATAATCTTACTGCCACCCTTCTCTTAATGGTCCAGTATCATTTGGCGTCTGTCATAAACCCTACATAAACAGGCAGCTGTTATCTGGAGATTGCAATATTATGAAAAATGCTAAAACGCAATCGTTGTTGTCATGGCGACGAAGACGTACAATCGATTTTAAAATGTGACGTCACTTAAGTGTCTTTGGCGGTCTGCGTGTTTCTTTAGTTGAATACGTGGAACGAAGTTCACGGAGCATATCATATGATCAGGGCAGTTGTACACAAAATGTGCAGTTCCAAATGGATTTGTGCTGTTGTTGAAGTACTTATAATGAACAGTTAAAAATAGGAAGAAGGGTCATTTTCCTACGATTGTAAGTGATTTACCATGGAAGATGGGAGGAACGAAGGAGTTGTGCAGTTCTAAAAATTCCTTTAAAACAGCCCTGCATAATTTTTATGATATTGTGATAGCCTAGCTGTTAAAAAACCTACATTGACAACGTTTTCGGGTCAATGAGTGGCCATGCGACGTTCAGCAGCTATAGGTCAATTTGTTAAAGTCAGAGTCGATATAAATGTTACGCGTATAATTGTCGAATCGCTCTTTTGTCCACATTAAAACTATGCTTGAGCATGCACCTTTGCTTTAACGCTACATGTAGAGCACGTACAGTGTAGGCCACTCAACCAATCAGGGTCCAGAAATGTCAAATCAAAGATGTTATTATTAAGCATTGGAATTGCAATTCCAATGGAATCTAATTCATTCTCTGTGTATACTCACCTTAAATTTTTCGACTCTAGCATCAATACCACAAACATTGAATAGTTTAGTCTTTCGTTCTCGGCTGTTTCAACGCGCACAAAACAATGTTATTTTGCTTGGTCAAATGAAAGCTGACAAATGCCGAATAGGCAATGGTATGCATATTCTACAGTTTACTGAAGTCCGCGGGAGCTAGTCAAGTACAATTAATTTATATACAAAGGACTACCAGCCTATGATGATAATCAGCAGTAGCGTTTGTTGGTAAATTGCTCATTTGTGAGTTTTCACCGTTTTGATCTCAATAATCTGATTGCCAAGCGTCCGTACTGACCATAGGCGTAACGTTCTATTGTGACGGTGGTGTCAAGTCACCACCACTTTTAAAAGTGGTGGTGACAGTCACCACCACTTTTTGGTCCGACAAGGAAATATTTTTTAGGAACATGAAAGCATTAAATTTTGGCTGTCTAACACAATAAAGGCTATTCATGATTAACATCGCTATGGCGCCAATGCTGCTATAGCCTAGAGGTCTCCACTGTCCACACTTCACAGCGTGTTCATTGTCCACAGCCATGGCTTAAATCATAAGAAGCGGAGGGAAGGAATTTCCTACCACTTTAAATTTGGGGAGGAAACGTGAATCAATTCTCTCCCACAAATCGTAATGGCTCCGAGGCAGTAGGCCTACATGGCATGCCAACAGCCTCACAAAACTGTATGGAATCATTGTTATTATCAAAGTATCATTGAAAGGACCTACGTTTACCAGCGATAGAGACGGAAGGGTAAAGAGTGAGAATGCATAGAGAAGGGAGTGAGAGAATTCTCACCTGCATGAGTTCAACTCAGTTCATACTAAATTTGTATAGACTATTGGGAAGGGGTACAGCGCAGGGGGTTCTCAAACTGTGCATATGGGGTACGCCAAGCGCCGGTTAGGTGTAGGGCCTAGGCGAAAAATTCCAGAAATATAAATTTTCTTTGTGTTTATGGACTTTATGTCCATCTTTCTTTGATTAGCAAAAAATTTAACGTTGCAACATTATTTTATTTCTTTCACAACACATAATTAGACTCACATAATATTTAAGCTATATTGCATGCAACATATTTTTGCTCAGGTAGCCTATATTATTATAATTTTTGAAACAAATGGTGTTTAAATGTGAGCCAGAAATTCTCAGCGTAGGTCTTTAGCCAAGAGCTCAAAGTAGGGAAGAGCTGAGTAATATTGGCCTAACGATTAATTTCTGGTCGAGCGGTCGAGCTTCAAAATATTTGATTCCTTTCAGCACGTCATATCTGTGTCACTGTGTGAACTGGCTTTAAAACTCTTCTTCCTGTCAAAGAGAAATATAGCCTTAAAATTTGCGTTTGAATTTGACAAATATTAAGCCAGATATTTTAAATCTGCGCTAGTAAAAACAAGCCCACGAGTCACGACACCACAACGCTATAGGTTAGCTCTTTCTTACAGGGGTTATATAGACCAATTTTGCCTTTTTGTCAGCATGATTACATGACTAAAACTATGCATAGGCCTACCGATATATTTAAATTTTGCTCCTTAATACGACTCTGATACACGGGGTGGGGGACAATAAAAATGAAGTTAGAGAGCCGCTGGGTAACTGAGAAGTTGTGTGCCAAGGAATATATATATATCTATAGTCACCACCACTTTTTCTGGGAAAGTTACGCCCATGGTACTGACGATCACTGAACACGTTCTCACCCCACCCTGTCTGCCTCATATTGTCACTTCACTGTCACTTAATTAGTATAAAAATATTCCTAAAAGCATATAGGCCTAGTCTCTTAACCCTCATGCTGAAGCCGGGACTGCATTTACTCTACTGACCTGCATCATCGGCTACATGCACACATACATACATACATGCATACATACATACATACATACATACATGCATACATACATACATACATGCATACATACATACACACAATTGTACATTATGCATATTGACAAAGAATGAGGGTAAAAATGAAAATGGTGCGTATTTCCATGTATGCAACACCGAGATTTTTTCCTGTGGAACTTAATTCCACCCCCAAACCCCCAAAAACGTCTAGATTACACACTGACTAATAGGGGCACCAAATTGCACAAAACAGATTCAAGCCAGTGAAGTAATCAGTAAAAATCACGAGTGGCACAAACCATAGCACAGTCATACCTAATACCTGGAAGGAGTAAATGTACAAAGCTATCAATGCGTCGTGATGGTCGGTTATGGTCAGGTTAGGCGTCGTGAGGGTAGGTTAATTAGGGCTAGAATTAGGGTTAGCGTTGTCATTCAGTCCCCGATATAGTTTTGTCGAAACTAGCAAACGAGCCTTTCTTATGAGAACAAATATTATTATGGTAATCTTTTTCATGTAGGCCTAACGGTTTGGGTCCACTATTCCGATGGTCCACTATTCCGAAGGTCCACTATTCCGAACACTGACCCTAAACCTAACCCTAAACCTAACTATAACCCTAACCCTAACTCACCCCAACCTAACAATAACCCTAAACCTAACCCTAAGGTCCCTAACCCACCCCAACCCTAACCATAACCCTAAGGTCTTAAACCTAACCCTAGCCCACACCAGCCATAACCATAACACTAACCCTCCGCGTTCCCACCCACTTTAAACCCTGACCCTCCCCAACCCTAACCCTAGCCAAAACCCTAAACCTAATCCTAACCCACCCAACCCACCCTAACCCCAACCCTAACCCAACTACCAAGAATAACGAAAAAAATATGGCGGATTTTCGGAATAGTGGACCCTCGGAATAGGGGGCCATTACCAGGCCTAACAGGTTGCGTATGCGATGCGAATTGTCAATAAACGAATTAGGCCTACTAGTATAATTCAAACTAGTTCAAACTAATTCAAACTAGTAATATTCAAATTCTCCCTCTCAACCTACATGCAGGCCAAGTCTTTAATAAACGAGTGTAACCTATAGGTGAGTTTGGCTGGAGTGGAAGAAGCCTTACCATCGCAAAAGACTAGTCATGTAGGCAGCTGGTCGCTGTTTGGGCTAATTCTCCATTGTATCGTCACAGCGTGAATGATTTTCACTATAATTACGTCATTCTCTTATGAAGTCATAAATGCGGTCGCATCTTGTGACGTCAGTAATTGTTTTTTATGACGTAGTCTGTCTTTATAAATTGCTTTATGAAATAACTCTTGTGTACAATCTCGTCTATTCATTGAGATTATTTTTTTTACAAAATAATAGCCCACAGATACGTACAATACCTCTTTTTATGACGTCGTTTGAAGATTAACTCTACAATCGAAAATCACATTATCTCTTATGACGTCAGTAGGTGTTTTCTCGTATGACGTCAGCAGCTTTATGACGTCGGCTGTGTTTATTCTGGTTGATGTTGTGGATTGTGTTCATCTGAGTTCCAGGCGTATAGACTTAGAAATTGTAGCGATACAAGTGATTTATTTAGGAATTACCGAAGAGGTTTGGCTGTAAGGTCCTACCTAGGCTATTCTTAGCCCCTTACTCACTAGTATCCTGCGGGTGAGAGACACGACATAGGAGTAGACATTTAAAAGAGCACTGTATAAATCGCACGGATTTTGAAAACAGTTCGAGTTAGGCTACCTAGTATGTTACCTGTAGCAGCGCTATAGCAGTCGTCTCATAACGCCGGTATTATGAGCGGTTGGGTATAACTATTGTATCGGAGACCGGCATATACAGTAACCTTGGACAGCATCTATAATGATGACACTTTTCCTAACACTAACCGACCCTCACGACGCCTAATCTGACCCTAACCGATTCTCACGACGCTTCACCTAACCCTAGCCGACACGACGCTTAACCTGACAGTAGCCGGCACTCACGGCGCCTAACCTGACCGTAGCCGACACTCACGACGCCTAACCTGACCCTAGCCGACACTCACGACGCCTAACCTAACCCTAGCCGACACGACGCTTAACCTGACAGTAGCCGACACTCACGGCGCCTAACCTGGCCGTAGCCGACACTCACGACGCCTAACATGACCCTAGCCGACACTCACGACGCCTAACCTAACCCTAGCCGACACGACGCTTAACCTGACAGTAGCCGACACTCACGGCGCCTAACCTGGCCGTAGCCGACACTCACGACGCCTAACATGACCCTAGCCGACACTCACGACGCCTAACCTAACCCTAGCCGACACGACGCTTAACCTGACAGTAGCCGACACTCACGGCGCCTAACCTGGCCGTAGCCGACACTCACGACGCCTAACATGACCCTAGCCGACACTCACGACGCCTAACCTAACCCTAGCCGACACGACGCTTAACCTGACAGTAGCCGACACTCACGACGCTTAACCTAACCCTAGCCGACACTCACAACGCTTAACCTGACAATAGCCGACACTCACGACGCCTAACCTAACCCTAGCCGACACTCACAACGCTTAACCTGACAATAGCCGACACTCACGACGCCTAAACTAACCCCCAGCTGACACTCGCGACGCTTGACCTGACCCTAACCGACGCTCACGATCCTTAACCTGACTAAGCGACACGCCGGTTCCCGATACTATAGCTATGTCAGCGGTTGAAACGAACGCAGCGACCAGTGCAGCTGAGTCGAAGAAGTCAGCAGCGGAGGAGGATCGACCGACCGACGAGCAGGGCGATGGCATCGGACTCATCTCCCATCGCGCGGAGGTCTTCAGAGCGAAGATGTTGCGCAAGTTCCGGTTGCTGGACGCGTTCGACGAGGCAGGAGCCGTGGACACGACGTCGACGGCGGAAACTCCGCATCTGCAGACGATGGATGTCATCGAGGATGAACTGATGAGGACGACGATGGTCACAGAACCGCAGGGAATCGTCCTGCTACAAGTCTACAGCAACAAGGTCGGTGGTGTGTGTCTGTGATTCACGCTGATGACCATGGGCGGAGTATGGTTTCCGTTCTTGGAGGGGCTAAAGCATAGGCGCAACCACCCTATGGGACCCACGGGACGCGTCCCCCGAACTTTTGAGTGGTCCCCGAACTTTATTATTATGATCCCCCAACTTTTAGGACGTGATTCATTGGGTCCCCCCCAACTTTTAGGACGTGATTGCACCTATGGGCTAAAGCCTTCTTGGAGGGCTAAGACCGGGAAAAGATACCATTTACACGGTAAAAGAATGAATTTGGGTCTTCTTGGAGGGTGGGGGTCTTAGCCCCCTAGCCCCTGATAAACTCCGCCCATGCTGATGACCTTGAGTTGCCCTCAGGGCCTCACCTAGTTACCATGGTCTAGTTCAGCGTTTCCCAAAGTGGGCTCCGCGGGGTACCCAGAAGGGTTCCGCGGAAAGTCAGTTAATTGAAAGAAAATCTATCGAGACATTTTATTGGAATAAAACGTTGCAAACTGTTTTTAAGAAGTGCATGAAAGTTTGTAGAAAGTTTTAAACGCTGCCATTCCTCTTCTGTGCTTTAGGCACATTGGGCGATAATACCAACTTTCAGTGATTACGAACGATCTAATGGGTTAAAATTGCTGTTTTTAAAGAGTTCGCTGTTGTGATCGAAATAGGTCAGAGCTCTAAGTTTGAATTGTGACGAAACCATCTCTGCTATCATTTTCTCGACAATTTGAACACGATTAAAAGTCACCTTGACCTCTTGCCTCGACCTACATGTCTTGTCCTAGTTACCCTGACCTAGTCACTTTGACCTAGTTACCACAACCTGACTATTGCCTTTACATATTCACCCTTTAAGGTCTTTCCAAACAATACTTGACCCAGGACACCGGATCTGGCCTTCCAGGAGTTGGTCACTTTTCTAAGAGAAGTTTTATTAATAATTATGAGTACATGTTGTATGTTGCATCACTCTGCAGAAAATAATATTTCTCTTATTTATCTCTTCTGGACAATACTGTGCGTTTGCTGGTAGTCAAATACAGAATATTCTTACTTAATACTTCCTTCCTTCCTCTTTCCTTCCTTATTTCCTTACTTACTTACTTATTTTATACTTACTCACTTACTTATTTACATACGTGCATGTTACTTTATTTATTTATTCATTCACTTACTTATTTACTTATTTGCATACTTACTATACTCACTTACTCATTTAAATACGTGCGTGTTAGCTTACTTACATACTTATTTATTTACTTACTTACCTATTTACTTAAATTTACACAATTACTTATTTGCTATTGCATAGCATTGTGCATAGGCGTACGGGACATTTCGGCAGTGGGGGGGGGGCAAAAAAAAATTTTTGCCCGAAAAATCTGCCGACCTTTTTTTTAGTCATTCGCCCAAAAATTCTTAGGATTTTCCCGTCCGAAAAATCTGACGATTTTTTACCCCTGCGCGCCCGAAAAAATCCTCCCGTACCTGTTTTGCCCGAAAAAAATCAGAAATTTTTGGCCCGCCCATGCCTCTTTTGCCCGAAAAACACATTTGCCCGAAATTTGGGGGGCATTTGCCCCCCCTGGACCCCCGTCTCGTACGCCTATGGCATTGTGTTTCGTATTGTATGGTGTTCCATTGTCTCGTGTCTGTGCAGTTCGTGAAGGCTGTGACCGCGGACGACCGACGACTGAACCGCGTCCACAACAAGAACACGACGAATCCTCCGATCGACCTCTGGGCCAGCTGGGTCGTCCAGAGCAACTGGTTCCAGAACTTCATCCTGACGGTGCTCGTCGTCAACACGATCATCCTCGGTCTCCAGTCAGACCTCGGAGGGTCGAGCACCCCGTGGGCCATCCTCGTCGTCTTCGAGGTCATCGACATCCTGTCCCTATTCATCTTCGTCACCGAGATCATACTCAGCTGGATCGACGACTTCGTCGCTTTCTGGACGAAGAACTGGAACGTCTTCGACTTCATCATCACCGCATTCTGCCTCATCATCGAAATCATCCGGTCAGCTTTCTTAAATTTTTTTATTAAAAAAAATAATTAAAAAACTTATTTTAACTTTTTTTATTTTGATTTTCTTAATTTAAAAGAAATTAGCTCCTAGTTTTCTTAAGTTTAAAAAACTATTATTTTAACTTTTTTGATTTTTGATTTTTTAATTTAAATGAAATTAGCTTATAATTTTCTTAGCTTTTGATTTATCTAATTTAGAAGAAATTAATCTTTTACCTTGTTAAGTTTTAATTAAAAGCAACCGAAGGCAGGAGAGGGTGGAGAAGAACTGTTCAAAATGCGACCAACCCTCGTGTCGAGGAAGGTTGAAGGCAAGGCAAGGGAAGTTTTAATTTAGTTAATTTTTCTAAAAAGAATTTCTAGTCATTCTTCCAAGCGTTAATTAGGCCTACTTCAGTTAATTAATTCCAAAGAAGTTTAATAACTAATTTCAATTTTTTCCCTTCAAATTTCCAATCGTCAGATTCGTATCCATATCGACGGAGTCAGATTCGTCCGATCTGGCGTACACGGCTCAGAGTCTGCGCAGCTTCCGTATCCTGCGTTCACTGAAGCTGATCGCGCGCTTCAAGGACGCGCGAGAGATGATCGTGTGCGTGACGAAGGCCATCAAGAGCATCGTCTTCATCATCGTTCTCATGTGTATCATCGGCTACGTGTACGCTGTCGTCGCAGTCACCTTCTTTGACTACACGACGTATGTATGTGTGTGTGTGTATGTATGTATGTATGTATGTATGTATGTATGTATGTATGTATGTATGTATGTATGTATGTATGTATGTATGTATGTATGTATGTATGTATGCATGCATATATGTATGCATATATGTATGTATGTATGTATGTATGTATGTATGTATGTATGTATATATGTATGCATGTATGTGCACTTGCTATATCGCCCTTAGGCGTAGGAGGCGGAGTCCAGGGTGAGAAAATGCCCCCAAATTTCTGGCGAGTCTGTTTTTCGAGCAAGTAGACCCGGGAAAATACTAAACCACTATACTTGAAGTTCAACACTCGTTTACACCATAATATCTCTCAGTTCCAATTTGCCCGAATAGAGTTAGATTGCCTACTAGCCGTTGGGCGGACCTGCTTTGTAGGGCTCTAGGGTGCTATTAGCACCGAGTAGGCCTATTGCAGGCTGTCTGTTCTATTGGTACATGTACAGTCAAGAATTGTGTATTTTGTGATCTCAGTTCTTGTAGATTGTTTCAGCTGCATAATTGTATGCTGTAACCGGCTGCGTTCTGTCAACCGGATTGTTGAATAAACGAAAATTGTTATTATTACTATTTTTAGCGCCCGAGGTAGGCCGATATAGGTCTATGATCCCTCAGGCTTTAAAAACAATATTAAATGCTTAAAGCTGTGTTCTTCTGGAGTTAATGATCATCGTCACCGGTCGATTGTGCAAAGGTAGATCGAAAAGAAACAGCATTAATAATTATAATAATAATAATAATAATAATAATAATAATAATAATAATAATAATAATAATAATAATAATAACTTCTTTCCAGAAGCGGCGCTAGAGGGGGCTGGGGGGCTAAGCACCCCCCTAAAAAAGGCCATCTATTTTTTTCGCCATGTAAAAATGAAATATTTGGACGATTTACCCCCTTTAGCCCCCCCCCCCCAAAATGAAGGGCAAGGGTGAAGATTTAGGTCGATGACTAAAAAAAGGTCGTCAGAAATTTTGGCGGAGGACGGAAATTTTTTTCCCGAAAATCCAGCCCCCCCAAAAAACAAAAATCCTGGCGCCGCCACTGCTTCTTTCCTGTACCAACGTATTTCTTTAACGATACAACGTTTTAACGCGATCGCATTCCGAGGCACTTTCGATGATCAAGACAACGAAGAGTAGGGTCATTCTGGACTAGTTTTTAACCAATAGTTAGTAATGAAGTCCCTGAGGGATCCTAAATACCTGGGGGCAAACAAAAAATAATGAAGCTATTATTATTATTACTATTATTATTTTCATTGTTCCATCAGGATCAATCCGCACGAGCTGTCCTTCCCAAACGCCTTCATCAACCTCCACGAGGCGTGCAAGACCCTCTTCCAGCTCTTCACCAACGACCACTGGATCCCGATCGTCAGGGACCTCGACCTCGTCACCGGCAACCAGTACGCCGGCGGGCTCTTCGTCTCTACGTGGCTCGTCCTCAGCTGTTTCATCATCGGCAGCATCATGACCGGCATCATCGTCAGCAGCTTCCAGGTCGGTGACACGAAACGGAGTATCCCCCCTGAAAGCTATCCGGGGGGATGAATTAATCTATCCCCCCGGATGGAATTAACCGGTCTATACTATCCGTGGGGGTAAACCATTCTATCCCCTTTTTTGAAAAATGCGGATAATAAAAAAATTGACGCTGTAATCAAAATTTAAAGTTACTCTAATTGTTCCAAGTGTCCTAAGCAATGCTCAGATAAAGGTAACTCGAATTTATTTAGTGACTTTGAGTGTTTTTAAGTGTTTTACATGTTTTAAGCGCTCTAAAAACAGGGTAAAACATATTATCTAGTAGGAATAAACATACCTGTAAGTGTCATTGTTAAAAACAAAGCAGATGAAAATTAATTTGCAAAGAAAAATACACGCGGAAGCGGGTTTTTTTACTTTTTTTTAATTTGGGGGATACAATTAATACGGGGGATACTCTATTTCGTGACAGGCCGGCCAGGACGAGATCCGCGCCGAGGAGGAGAAGGCGATGATACGAGCGAACCGCGAGGACCGCGCCACTGAGTTCGCGATCACCCTCGACGAGGAGGCCGGCAAGAAGCTGAGCATCCTGCCGGGTGGGACGGGTGAACAGCCTTCGCCGACGCCCGGTCACCCGGAGTCCCTCGCCGCACGTTTCGAGGGGTCCGCGGCCGCCGCCACACGCACGGAGAAGCCGGGCGATATGAGCACCGAGGCGTGGACGACGATGGTGGAAAGGAACCTGGTTGACCTGGCGTTCGAGGAGTCGAACTTCTGCTGGCCGCGCGACACCCTGCTGCGCTACTACGTCCTCATGGAGACGCTGCAGGAGAATCTGGAGGAGAGGAAACAGCTGCTCGACCTGGCCAACCATGCCATCCTTCAGATGCTCGACGTCTAAGGAGGAGTCCGTGTCTTTCTTTTTCTGCTTCTTCTTCCATGCCAGCGTGACTCCCGTTGATCTGACGTAGGACACGTGTTAGCCGTGAATTAACATGACGTCGGTCTGTTTTAGTTTTTAAACACACGAAGCAACTGCGGCCGTTGTTATGTTTGCAAACGTCGGACTGTATAGCCTACTGCTTTGGCGGATACAGAAACTTTCGAATGGGAGGGGAGCAAAAGTTTTTGGTCTTGGAACAGTGAAAAATTTTCGTCTTGGTCGCCGAAAAATCTCATGACCTTTTTTCAGTCATTTGTCTCGAATTCCCGAGAAAAAGATACCCATTTTCCCCGCAAAAAATTAATAGCTGATGACCTTTTTTAGTCGTACGGATCTCGCATACGGACCTCGTGGGCGTGGGGTGGGGGGGCCTACGCAGCTACTCATGGGTGGGGGCACATCAACTTTCCAAGCCAGAATAGTTGGTCAAAAATAAAGAAATTTCTAAATAAGGGAGGGGCATGGCCGGATTGGCCCCCTGGATCCGCCCCTGCGTCGGACTGTAGGCTATAGCCTACTGCTTTGTGCACGTACACAGAACGTGAATGCGTATATATATACAGTCACACTGTATTCATTTATTCATTCATTCATTCATTCATTCCCCAAATTGTTATAGCGCACCATCAAAAGCCTACTCAGAGGCACTTCCAACCCAGCCACAGCCAGAGAGAAAGGTCTTGAGCAACAGGTAAAAAGCAGTCAAATTATTCCGAGGTAGGCTATTGAGCGCAGCGCAAGCGTGAGCCAATTTCAAGTGAAGGCACGAACAATCGAGAACAATCGAGAAGGCTCGACGCTGTCGAAGCGTATGTTAATAATTTTCGTTTATTCAACAATCCAATTGACACACCGCAGCCGGTTACAGTAAACAGCTATGCAGTTACCTCAATTACATGTAGCACCAATCTTAGGCTCTTAGCTACTTACAGAATAGACAGCATGCAATGCAAGAGCGCTAATAGCAGCCTATACAAAGCACGTCTATCCTACGCAGTTGTGTTATCCAATGCACAACCTAGCTCTCGGAGGAGGGGAATACTGTAATGAGGTCTGTTGTGTTTTTACATAGCGCACCTTCAAGGTAATCTACTCAAAGACGCTCCCAGTCCAGCCACGGTTAAATAAGGCGGTTTTTAAGTGAGAAAGGAACATATAATTATTGGTGTGACCGCTATACGCACCAGGCGGAGCGCAACAGGGTAGGCTAGCAACCGAAAAAAGCGCCGCTGCATTATGTAGGCCTACAATGTAGCCTATCGTAGCCTATACCGAAATCTACGTGTTAGTTCCATATTTTGTACCCGTATCGATCCCATATCAAACGTTCCCACATGGATCTCGAGCATCGAATGACCATTCAGCCAGCAGGGTTAAGCGGCAGCTGTATAGCACGTGCTGCGGTTTATCCTGGACCTCAGTTTAGATCAACACCTACCACACATCAACTGCGTCCCATGAAAGTTTTCATTGATAGCCATTATTGTTATTATTTTCACCCGAGGTATCTCAGATCCCTCGGGATTTAAAAAATTATGCTTGGAGCTACCTCGGGCATTAGAAAACTAATAACGAAAATGTTAATAAGCAAATAATTAATTAGAACAACAGCAGCAATAATAATAATAATAATAATAATAATAATGATGATGATGATGATGATGATGATGATGATGGTGATGATGATGATGATGATGATGATGATGATGATGATGGTGGTGATGATGATGATGATGATGATGATGATGATGCTGATGATGATGATGATGATGCTGATGATGATGATGATGATGATGATGATGATGATGATGATGATGATGATGATGAAGACAACAAAACATTGAAACAATGATGGCGATGACAATAATAGCAATACGTTCCACTCTTTGTTTAGATGTGTCACTACTACATAGCACCAATATATTAAGTCGTCGAGTGAGATCACCAGTTTCAAAATAACACCACGAAACTCCAAACTAAGTGTGCTGTCGTGCTGTGTCCATGAAACTATAATATTATTATTATTATGCTATGTATACAGCCCGTGTATTCATTTACTGAATTTCAGTTTGCAACAGTCTTTTGGAATGATGGCGTTTTTGACGGAATGCTTTAGCCTTCGTTAATGCGTTCAAATGATCTACGAATACATTCCTCAGAATTGTGATGTTCGACGGAAAAGCGGAACTTGGTATGCGGTCTTTGATGAGGATCGACATCGACCTAATTGTGATCCAGTGACTTTGAATAGTTTTTTTCTGACGGCGGTCATGATGGCTCAGCTTCAGCTCATGATGTTGTCATAATGGCTCAGCTTCAGCTCATGATATTTATCATGATGGCTCAGCTTCAGCTCATGACGTTGATGGCTGTTTTGGCAGTGATTAAAGTGGTTTTGATGGGCAGTGGGAACGCCGTTCCCATGCGTTCCCACCAACTTTGAAACACTGTCCTTTGGATCGAGTCACATGACAAGCGAGAGCTGGGTCCATGGCATAGCCCAATATCTGGGCGAATTTTCCAGTGAGGTGGAGGATGCGAAGGATGGAAGAGGAGGTCGAGGAGGAGCAGAGGAAAGAGGAGAAGGAGGAGAAGGAGGAGAAAGAGGAGGAGGAGGAGGAGAAAGACGAAGGGAAAGAGGAGGAGACGGAGGAGAAAAAGGAGGAGGGAAAGAGCAGGAGAAAGAGCAGGAGAAAGAGGAGAATGAGGGGAGGAGAAGAAGGAGGAGGAGGAGAAGGAAGAGGAGGAGGAGGAGGAGGAGAAAGAGGAAAAGGAGGAGGAGGAGAAGGAGGAGGGGAAAGCAACAGAAGAAATTTGGGGGAATATTGAGTCGCGAGATGTCAGATATATAGAATCTAGAGGATGACTGGCGTGGAAGACTGGGGTTCAACAGTTGAGCGACAGGCAGAACGTCTCGAATCAGAGACTGGTTGATTGATTGACTGATTGACTGATTGATTGATTGACTGATTGACTGATTGAGAGGCTGCTGGCGTCGACGATAGGAAAAATATTCGAACTCTTAGCAAGGCACGGAACAAACCCATCTCTGCCTCATTGGCTCACTCTTCTACTCTGTCTCTGTCTCTCTGTCTCTCTCTATCTGCATATCTCTCTCTCTCTCTCTCTCTCTCTCTCTCTCTCTCTCTCTCTCTCTCTCTCTCTCTCTCTCTCTCTCTCTCTCTCTCTCTCTCTCTCTCTCTCTCTCTCTCTCTCTCTCTCTCTCTCTCTCTCTCTCTCTCTCTCTCTCAGCTGGCTCCTTTAGAAGCGAAGTCCGTGACGAGGCGGATGAGAGGTATGCTGATGAGGAGGGAGAGGAGTTGTGTGAGCATTGGATGAAGAGATGGTTTTGTAGCGCTGTTGCAGTAGTGGCCTTTGCAGAAGCATCGCTGATGAGGCTGATCGTCTATCTGTTCGTCATAGCAACGAAGCAGTTGCGGAGGCGAATCGGAAGAGCATCCTCGTCTGTAAACACCTACAGAACAAGATACGACTGTATAATAGATGTACATACATAGATACGTACGCAGTAATGATATACTGTAGGTATTGTCTGAACGAATATATCCAGATGCATGCACGGACTTATGCCTACTTGCATAATGTCCACATCAACAAAATAATGACTGTCGTCAGAAATTGATGATGATGATGATGATGATGATGATGATGATGATGATGATGATGATGATGATGATGATGATGATGATGATGATGATGATGATGATGATGATGATGATGATGATGATGATGATGATGATGATGATGATGATGATGCTCATGAATACGATGATGATGACATGGGTGGTGGCGGTGATGATGATGATGATTATGATGATGATTGTGACGGTTGTGGTGGTGGTGGTGGTGGTGATGTTGGCGACGGTGGTGGTTATGGTTTGCTGATGATGATGACGATGATGGCTAACCATAGGCCTACATAGTCTCTTATGATAATATACAATCTTGCCTATAATTAACGTATGACGTAATTTCGTCTATTTATATTCCGGCGTCGTTTTTATAGCGCCTAAACATCAAGACGTGCTTATGTAAGAGCGGTATGAGCGAGGAAGATAAGTTGGTATCTGATGTCAGCCAACGCATAGGAACAGATGGCGTAAGTTGGCAACGATGAAGGATAGAAGATGCCCCTCCCAACACGGAGGAGATGGATGGAGCACGGGTTTACATTCATGGAGACTGGGGCGCAGCGGAAGGAAGAACGTCTCCTTCCGATGGCTAATCCCAGCCTAAGCCCTATAGTGGAAGGATCCGGGGTTCCACGAGAAATCCGATGGAAGATGCACGGCTTTAAATACATGCTTTATTAGCCTACTTCAATTACTAAGCTAAGACCACAGTATAAATAGCAAACAGAACTGTAGAACGAACAGAAGGAGAAGGAGCATTCCAAGGAGAAGGACCAATTGAGGCAAATGATCGAGACTGAGTCATTATTTTCAGTTCTAGACCGAGGAACCAGGAGGTCAAATCTATTGGATGAACGAAGTGGACGGTGGGAGGAAGTTGAGTGAGGATGAAGTATAAGATTAGTCAGATATTTATATGATTCGTCAGGCTAAACTCGACTTGCTGTATATATATATATATATATATATGTATATATATATATATAGGCCTATACAGATATGCGTATATATATGCTATAGGCAAGTTTAGACCAGCGCAATGGAGCGTGTACCGTTGATGGTGTGACGGAGACTGTAGCAGACGGCTCCTTCAATACATCTGGTCGCCTCTTCCTTCGTCAGGTTAAACTCGACTCCGCAACCAGCGCTCTCCGCCGATGAACACGTGTAGCACATATAGGCCTTTGGTCCTATAAAATGCAGAATTTATACACACACGTTAATATATTACGCATATTTGTTTGTATGTGCACTTGTTGTAGCGCTCCTTAAGCTCTCTACTCAGAGGCGCTCCCGACTGCAGAGCAGACACTGCATCGGAGTTTCACGCCGAAGCGCTGAGCAATTGAGAGTTAAGGACTTGCCCAAGGTCTCTACGCGGCGACTTGAGGTGGATTCGAACCTCGAACCTTCCGGCTTCAAGGCAACGACGCCACCACTAGACCACCGCGCCCCTCGACAATGGCATGCAGTGGCGTAGACAAGGGGGTTTCGGAGCCATTGGCTCAGGAAAAAGTTTTTAAATGTTATTTATCCACTTGAATAAGAAAAAACAATTGTTTGTGGTAAAAATTGTTTTTCTTACTTTATTCCCTTTGTTACTTTGTTCCCTTTTTATTTACTGCAATACTGCTGAGTTGGTGTCAGGAAAGGAACCCAGCCAGGCCATAAAACCCCCAAAATCCCCTATCATAAATTCCTGGCTACGCTACTGTACAATATTATACAAAAGCCTATCTCTACAGACCTGCACACAGAATTGATTAGTATCGAATAGGGTCTACATTTAGTAGGTTCTTCCAAGAAATGAAATTTGTGAGAGTTATTTTGATATAATCTTACTAGGCCTATATAAGTAACAATTTTAAGTAGCCTATACTGCATATAATAGTATATATAATTTAATTAGTACACATCTATAGCCTTTACATCTGATTAGATTTTAATTGTGTTATGTCGATCAGCGAAAATTTATGCGAATTTATGTTCACAATTTGAATTTGAAAAGATTTCAATGCCTTTAGTTTTTCTAAAGTTCTTATTAAACCAGTTTTAAGGGAAAAAACTGTTGTAGATTAGCGTCACTTAGAATGAATTTTGGTCTCCTAAAAAATTGTGTCATTTGCCGATTTAAGATAAAAAAAATTGCATAAACAAGTTTTTAAGTTTAAAATACAGTTTAAGATGTAACAAAGTCAGATTATTTTCCGTTTCAGTTTTTGTCTTTTTTCCGTGTTTTTCTGTTGTTGAATAAAAAACGACTGTTTTCCGTTTCGTTTATATTCCGTTTCTATTGTTATTTACATACATGTATATACCTACGCCTATATTGATAATGCAAAACGTTTTAAGAACATAGCATACTAGCTTTTATACCCGGCTTCGCCCGGGTTCCGTCAATTTCCCCCCAAATTCCCCCCCCCACCGCCACCCCTGCACAACACGCCACCACTTACTCCTACCTCCGCCGGTACGCCACCCGTGAAATTTTTGTTTTCGGGGAAAAAATGTCCCTCCCAAATTTCCCCCCCCCCACCCCTCCCCACCCCTCCACAACACCCCACCACTAACTTCGACCTCAACCGGTTCGCCACCCGTGAAATTTTGGTTTTCGAGAAAACATTTTTTCCCAAATCCCCCCCCACACCTCCCTCCACACCACGCCACCACAAACTCCGACCTTCACCGGTACACCACCAGTGAACTTTAGGTTTCCGGGGAAAAAATTCCCCCAAATTTACTCCGACCCTCCCCTCCACCAACCCCTCCACAACACGCCACCACTAAATCCAACCTCCACCGGTACGCCACCCATGAAATTTTGGTTTTCGGGGGAAAAAAATTGGCCCCCCAAATTTCCCCACACCCTTTTCCCACCCCTCCACAACACGCCACCACTAACTCCGACCTTCACCGGTACGCCACCCGTGAAATTTTGGTTTTCGGGGAAAAATTCCCCCCAAAATTTCCTCCCAGACCCCTCCCCACCTCTTCACAACACGCCACCACTAACTCCGACCTCCACCGGTACGCCACACGTGAAATTTTGGTTTTCGGGGAAAAAATTCCCCCCAAATTTTCACCCCCCTACCCCCCTCCACAACACGCCACCACTAACTCTGACCTCCACTGGTACGCCACCCGTGAAATTTTACTTTTCGGGGAAAAAATTTCCCCCAAATTTCTTTCCCCCCCCACCATCCACCAGGCCCACCCCTACACCTCCCACTCGACACCTCCCCCACCCCACCTCCCCACCTCCACAACACGCCACCACTAACTCTGACCTCCACCTGTACGCCACCCGTGAAATTTTGTTTTTCGGGGAAGAACATTTCTCCCCAAATTTCTTCCCCCCCACCACCCCACCTTCCACCACCCCACCCCCACCTCACCCCACCCCCTTCCCCACAACACCCCACCACTAACTCTGACCTCCACCGGTACGCCACCCGTGAAATTTTGGTTTTCTGGGACGAAGTGTGAAAATACATCCGGACATCCGGACATCCATACATACATACATACATACACACAAACGGAAGGACAAACTTTGAGAAATATATTATAGATAGTCACTTAGATCTACAGGGTGCGCCAAAAACATAATCCCCTTCGGTTTTTTGCCCATATCTTGGCCGAACATAAGAATTTTTAAATGAAACTTTACAGGCTTAAAGGCAATTCATATTTACGTACAGTGGTCAAATTACAAAAAAATATTTCAAACAGAACAAAAGTTATATTACTTTTAGTGAGGCCACCCAGCGTTTTTTGACGATTCAAAAACGAAGCGCAACGAAAAATTAGGTTTTTGGCCAATATCTTGGCCAAAAGTAAGTAGATCGAAATGAAAGTTTACACGCTTAAAGACAATTCATATCCGCACATGATGGCCAAATTTTATCAAAATATTTCAAACAGGACAAAAGTTATACCACTTTTAGTGAGGCCACCCACCGTTTTTGACGATTCAAAAACGAAACGCAACAAAAGTAACAAAAACACGCTTTTATTAAGTCTCATCTCAAATAACTGTTGTCAAATGAACTTGGTAGTGCTTCACAACTTGTGTTCAATGTGCCCACCACCAGTGCCAAAACTTCTTTTGAGTCTCTTTGCAAAGTTATTGATGGAGCTGTTGATTAAGCTGACAGATTCCTTATTTACCGATTTTATTGTCATCTTGCTAAGTGACTTCTCAGTGACGTGCAGCTACGCTGGCGTCCTGTTCCTTTTTTAAATAGTTATAATAATGATCATCTGGCAATATCAAGGCTATCTGTTAACAATTATTTGAGATGAGACTAAATAAAATCGTGTTTTTGCTACCTTTTTTCTGCGTTACGTCTTTGAATCGTCAAAAAACGGTGGGTGGCCTCTTTAAAAGTGCCATAACTTTTATTCTGTTTGAAATATTTTGCTGAAATCTGGCCATCATGTGCAGATACGAATTGTCTTTAAGCCTGTAAAATTTCATTTCGAAATTCTTACTTCCGGCCAAGATATTGGCCAGAAAATTTAAATTGGTTTTTTCTTACTTTTTGTTGCGTCGCGTTTTTGAATCGTCAAAAAACGGTGGGTGGCCTCACTAAAAGCGATATAACTTTTGTTCTGTTTCACATATGGCGATGAAATTTGGCTATTGTACGTAGATATGAATTACTTTCAAGCCCGTAAAACTGGATTTGAAAAATTCCTATTTTTGACCAAGATATTGACAAAAAGCCGTAGGGGACTACTTTTTTGGCGCACCCTGTATATATATATATATATATATAAGTAAATATATAAGTAAATTGTAAACACGTACATACTATAATAGACATACCATAATAGTCTGTGCACCGACAAATTGTAGACTATAATTTTATATATTAGATTGGCTGTACATACATGTAGGCCTAGAGATAAATATAGCCTTCGTCGTGGTCGTGTATACATCAGGTATACGTCTGCCAAGTTCCGAGGGATGCGATAGCGCTAAATAAACATCTTGTAACCATAGGATCACGTGTCCCCTGCAGTTTGCACGTCTTCAGAGGAATAGCCTTAAATGACGAGGCAATTACCATTCGAATGGTCTCTACCTCTCACTCTCTGTCTGTCTGTCTCTCTGCCTGCTTGTCTGTCAGTCTGTCTGTCTGTCTGTCTGTCTCTCTCAATCTCTCTCACACTCTCTGTCTGTCTGTCTCTGTCTCTGTCTATAGATCTGTCTGTCTGTCTCTGTCTATATATCTGTCTGTCTGTCTCTGTCTGTCTGTCTCAGTCTGTCTCTGTCTGTCTCTATGTCTTTGTCTGTCTGTCTGTCTGTCTGTCTGTCTGTCTGTCTGTCTGTCTCTCTCTCTCTCTCTCTCTCTCTCTCTCTCTCTCTCTCTCTCTCTCTCTCTCTCTCTCTCTCTCTCTCTCTCTCTCTCTCTATCTCTCTCTCTTCTCTCGCTCGATCATCCATCCGTTGTAAGATGAGTCGAGTCGAGACGAGAAAGCGTTTTCATTTACATGTATCCACACTGCAGCAGTGCATCTATGCTGGTCGATGCTTTCGTCCTAGTCCAGGCAAGATACAGTTTCACCTGGGCAAAATTGCAACACAAGCTTTTAAGACGGTTTCCTGCTCAGAATTTTATGCTGAATAACATATCCAAAATCCGACAAAATCCGACCATGGGGTCACCCCCCAAAATGGGGTTCAAAATTATGGGTTTTCGTGCTTTTTTGTATTGAATATCGGGCTGCAAGTACAGAAACCTGGTTAAAAATTGTTCACTATGTGATACAAGCATGAAATTTGGTACATTCTACGAGCATGTCATAAGAAAGAGATTTGGCTATAGGGCCTTCGCATATTTGACCCCTGGCCCCAATGGCAGCCATTTTTCAAAATGGCCCCCAGGTTACAAGTTTTTAATTATTTCAGCTTCCAGTACACTTAGAATCGTCATCTTGGTGTCTAAACATACATAGTTAGTGGCGAGGATTCCATCAGAGCCATTACAAATGTTCACAACGGCTTCAATGGCGGCCATTTTTCAAAATGGCCGACCAAAATACTGATTTTTCGATATCTCAGCTTCCAGTACACCTAGAAACGTCATCTTGGTGTCTAAACATACATAGTTAGGGACGAAAATTCCAAAAGAGCCACTGAAAATGTTCACAACGGCTTCAATGGTGGCCATTTTCCAAAATGGCGACCAAAATACTGATTTTTTGATATCTCAGCTTTCAGTACACCTAGAAACGTCATCTTGGTGTCTAAACGTACATAGTTAGGGACGAAGATTCCAACAGAACCATTGAAAATGTTCACAACGGCTTCAATAGTGGCCATTTTCCAAAATGGCGACCAAAATACTAATTTTTCGATATTATCAGCTTCCAGTACACCTAGAAACGTCATCTTGGTGTCTAAACATACATAGTTTGGGGCGAAGATTTCAACAAAACCATTGAAATTGTTCCCCATGGCTTCATTGGTGGCCATTTTCTAAAAGGGCCAACCAAAATACAGATTTTTCAATGTCTCTGCCATCGACATCAATGACCTACTTGTCCTGGATACCAGAGATCTGGCCGATCGAGCAGTCATAAACACCATTGTGCAACCTTGAGAAAACTGGACAAGAGCAGTACGAAACATTTGTCAATGAACGTCAAATTAACCAATTGCGACCTGTCAATGATCCAATAAAAGAAAACAATTCCCTCCCTTCAGTCGTCCACCCGTACGGGACAAGTCACGATCAAAACGACATTTGTCATCGGTGAATAAGGACTGTTCACTATTCAGTCTATTCTACAGGTTGTACATTTCCCGCCAGACACGAGAAGGAGACCTGGACGAATTTTTGCGAAAAAGAACCAGGCATGCCCACCATCACTCTCGACTATGGGCTAATTACGGCGAGGAACTAAGTCAGACATTGTGAGTTGCCAAGAAGAACTGATTCCTACTTCAACAAATGAGGCCAGTCATGCCATTCACTGGGTGCTCCAATTGCTTACGCTATTATACTGGATGGAGCCGTCATAGTCAAACATACTGAAGCCTGGCAATGTATGCACCTTTTCAGAGTATGCCTCCCATATTTTCTTGCCCAGCAACACCAGACAGCTAGAGCATGTGCATAGAGTAGATGTTATATTGAGTGAATATGTGGGTGGCAGCTTGAATACATACACACACAGTGTGAGGGGTAAGGGAAATCGAAGGCGCGTCAAATCTTCTAGTGCTCTACCCAGAAACTGGCAGGAATTATTGAGGAACGACGAAAACAAATCAGAGTTGTTTTCTTTCTCAAGTCTGAAAATATCAAACTAATAGAAACAGGAAGACAGATCATAGTCACATGACCACAAGGTCTGTACTCGGCAAAGAGACACAAATGGACTTGATCCGTGTACTCAGGAGGAAGCTGATACAAGGACTTTTCTGCATGTCTCCGGTTCCACCAAACATGATTATCGTAAAGTGATGATACGCACAGTTTACTCAGACGTTGGTGTTGGTCATAGCAGCTGAGCATTGATGAGCTGTGGGTTGGCTTTGCCTCAGACAAAAGCTTCAGATACCTACCAACCCATGAGATGGCGCGTACCCTCCTTGCCCTTCCTACACGCATTCAGCGGATGCGACACAGTATCATCCTTTGATGGCCGCGAAAAAAGGACTGTCTGGGACATTTGGAAGACATTCAAAGTCACCCCGCCTTCTGCACCTTAGTATCAACTCCCAGCTCTGTTTATGATCAGCTCGATGTAATTGAGCATTTTGTGGTTCTGGTGTTCGACAGTGCCAGTGGTGAGGAATAGGTGAACGAGGCAAGGAAACAACTGTTCGCACAGAAAGACAAACCTATGGAAATAGGTCCACCAACTCAAGCTGCTCTGGTGGAACACTTAGAGAGAATTGCCTACCAGGCAGGACACGTTTGGGCAGAGGTGTTCATAGCTGATCCTAAACTACCATGTCTTGGTCAATGGGAGTTGCTGCAAACGAATGAAGGTGGGTGGGAAGTGAAGTGGACAACACTTCCCGAAGTGTCTTTTGCCTGTTGTGAACTGCTCAGACATGGCTGTGAGAAAGGCTTAGGGGACAGTGCAAATGTGTAAACGCTTCTCTACAGTGTACTAGTCTCTGTCTCTGTAGAGGCCTATGCGACCGTGAATGACATGGATGAAGTTGTATAATTCTGTGGTCAGTATTTTGTCTGGATAAAGGCTCCCAAATATCGACTTAAATATGTCACGATACACATTTAGGCCTACGAGAACATCAATAATATCTTGAATTGCAAATAGTCCTAAACATG
>OX457050.1:25138194-25143194 GCA_949752735.1 Lumbricus terrestris
TACAGCGAGCTGACTAAATTTGACTTTTCGATTTTTCAGGTAAAGCCGGACACTTTGTTTGGAAAACTCGGACAACATAATATGCTTATATGATCTTATGTTGTTAGAGTCGGACAATCAATAAACTACACGATTTTCATCAAGATCTGTGCCTAAGTTAAGAGTAACATATACAATGAACATTGAAAAACTTGATTAAAATCAACCAAACGTCAGTAGGCCTACCTACATTTACTATAAAGGTTGCTCTAAGGGCCTATACTAATTCAATCGTCACAGGCCGCCACTGTATTCGTTCCAGCAATGTTTGTAACAGTTGGCAGAACATTTACTGAGGGTCGTTTGCAAGACCTTTATTAAGCAACTCGGTGAAGGCTGTAGCAACGTAAGTGACCTAGGCTAGGCCTACTATGGAACCTTCGTACCAGAAGACTTATGCATACAGGCAGGCCTATACACAAAATAAACTTGACTAATGGTTCGATCCTCGAAAAGTCGAATAGGACATGAACTTTTCTATAATTTCTGAAACATTCCTCATTCATCATAGCATCGACCTTCACATTTGCACCAATGTTATGGTGAGAATTGCCGTGGGAGTAATAGGAGTTCAACCCCCACTAGTCTTTCTTAGGACCCCATAGTAAAGTCCTCATTGCCCACTCCAACTCCGCATGGATCAAAGTCTGAGTGCTACTTATTTTTATACACTTCTCATTCTGACCAGACTTACCTCTTAGGATGGTAAAATTGCCATATTTAGGCATAGGATTAATGACACACATAAAGCAGTTTCCTTCGGCCTTTAATATCTCTAAATTTTTGCTAACCTTTTTGCCATGGCTTTGCTATCAGGCAAGTTGTCGTGAAAAAGATAACAAATATGAAGCATTGGCATGGACCTTGTTTATCAAAGTCGGACGCATTTCAACAGGTGAAATAAGTTTGTCCGACTTTGACACACGCATGTTAAATATGCGTATTTCAAAGTCGGACACCGTTATGGCAAAGTCGGACACATTTCAGCAGGGTGAAATAATTTTGTCCGACTTTGGCACACGCATATAAGGTAAAGTCGGACAGCAAAAAACTGCAGTTTCAACCATGACACTAAATCAATATCGCTCAAACAAGTTACGTAAAACATATATTATACTGCAATCTCTATGGAAAAAATTTGAAACTCTTCCTCTCAGCAAATAACATTGTCATAAACCCTTAGCAGTGAAAACGGGGTTTCACTATGTCAGATTTTAAAACACTAGAAATCGACATGCATCGAAAGGAGGCGACATCTTAAAATTTAGGCAACGATATCTTTAAGGTTGTGAAGTGTTAATCATCAGATGGACCCTCTGCAAATACAATCTATGATACAGCCATCTGGTGATCGAAGTCTCTTCTGCGTGGCAGGCAGGCAAAAATTTTGTCCGACTTTGCCTGATGTCCGACTTTATGTTAGTTCACCCTACTGTAGCCTATGAATGCAGCACTTACCGACGTTTGTCTTCATTCATTCATTCATTCATTCATTCATTCATTCATTCATTCATTCATTCATTCATTCATTCAATCCTTATTCATTCATTCGTTCATTCATTCAATCATTCATTCATTCATTCGTTCATTCATGCGTTCATTCATTCATTCATTCGTTCATTCCTTCAATCATTCATTCATTCATTCGTTCATTCATGCGTTCATTCATTCATTCATTCGTTCATTCATTCAATCATTCATTCATTCATTCGTTCATTCATGCGTTCATTCATTCATTCGTTCATTCATTCAGTCATTTATTCATTCATTCTTTCGTTCATTCATTCATTCATCCATTCATTCATTCATTCATTCATTTAAGTATTTATATAGCGCCTCTTCAAGAAAACTACTCAGAGGCGCTCCCGACTCCAGCACGGCCAAACAGAACAGTTTTTAAGTGCTTAAATAGAATGTGTCAGAGAGTAAATTCCTGGTTACGCCACTGCATGTATATATCGTATATACATATATCGTATATATTTGTATACTATGCATCATATATTCACTGAACTTATCTGGGAGCCAGTAAAGAATACAGAAGGCTGGAGACGTGCTGCAGTGGTATAAGCTATGGAAGCAGCAGAGCTTTAAAGACTATAGCTGTATGGCTGCACGTTGCAGATAATGACGATGTTGAGAAGATGCAACTGTGGCTGTTGCGTCAGCGCATCCATAATAATCGATTTTTCATGTCAAAAATTCTAAAAGAACTATAGACAGAACTGCCATCAACAATTCTCAGCCAAACTTTCATCTCGCACGCCTTACCTCCAATGCTTGCGCCTCTGAGTAAGGATCCTGAAGAGGCGCTATATAAATTCTGGTCGATTGATTCAATACGATGGATAAAGGAGATGGGGTTGAATGGCAACACGCTGGTATACGAAATTCGGAAGAAAGCGGGTTCGATATTCGTCTGCCCCAATAGGGTTGACTAAGGCGTCTACTGCCTAGGGGAAGACTTAAAGTGAGAATTTGGAAGTATGTAGGCTTGCAATTTTGGCATACTGCCATACAGTTGATCTAAATACTCTGCCAAGATTCGTAGACTGCGCATCTGTTAGTTTTAAGTAATGATAACTGATCCTATAGTAGACTACCAACTACCACTACGACCACAGCCACCACCACCATCACCACGACCACCACGACTACGACGACGACGACGACCACCACCACCACCAACACACACAGACACACAACCACCAACACACACACCACCACCACCACCAAGACACACAAACTACCACCACCAAGACACACAACACCACCACCAACACCACCATCACCACTACCACCACCACCACCAACACACACACACACACCACCACCAGCACCACCACCACCACCCAACAACAACAACAACAACAACAACAACAAAAACACCGACAACAACGACAACAATGGCAGAGAGAACAATGGTGGTCGGCTGCAACAAAACAAAGCCGCCCAGACTAATGAGAAGAGCATACCCATCATACTAATCGTACTTAATAACACAGACGTACGATTTCTCAACAAAACGCAGTTGCATCACCGGTTGTAGGACATTAGCCCCCCTGGACATTATCCCCCCCGGACATTGTCCCCCCCGGACATTAGCCCCCCCGGACATATTCCCCCCCGATTTTGCGTAGGACATTAGCCCCCCCGGACAAAGTCCCCCCCCTATGTGTAAATCGTAGAATAATGCCGTAACCGATAAGAGTTGTCATTGGCATTCACATACAAACAAAAGTATACTTAGTGTCATTTAGGTCCTAATTGTATCAATAGGCCTAGGCCTAGACTTAGATTTGAAATGAACGAATGGGAATCGTATGTAGGGCCTAGGGCCTATACAGTCTATTTGTTTAGTGTCTCACAACAAAGATTTGTTAACGTCATATTCCCCCCCGATTTTGCGTAGGACATTAGCCCCCCCGGACAAAGTCCCCCCCCTATGTGTAAATCGTAGAATAATGCCGTAACCGATAAGAGTTGTCATTGGCATTCACATACAAACAAAAGTATACTTAGTGTCATTTAGGTCCTAATTGTATCAATAGGCCTAGGCCTAGACTTAGATTTGAAATGAACGAATGGGAATCGTATGTAGGGCCTAGGGCCTATACAGTCTATTTGTTTAGTGTCTCACAACAAAGATTTGTTAACGTCAGTTAGGCTATGTCTCAGCTTCCTAGACTTATTAGTGTCATTTCAATTCAAAATTAGATTCAATACATTAGAGAAATGAACGAATGGGAATCGTATACAGTAAGTAGGCCTACTTGTTAGTGTCAGTTATGGCTACAACGAAGGTTTATTAACGACATTTACGTATGAGCTTCGTAGACTTCTTAGCGTCGTTTCAGACCTTTAAAATGTCTTATAATATACCTTCAATTAACTTAATATAATATTCCTACAGGATGTTAAACTAATGTGTAATGTATAGATATTCATTTAACATAGGCCCATTAATTACATTTTGTGCATCACTTTTAGGTAATGCTATCATATACTGGGGGGATAATGTCCTACCCCGGGGGGGATGTTGTCCGGGGGGGCTAATGTCCGGGGGGGATAATGTCCGGGGGGGATAATGTCCAGGGGGGCTAATGTCCGTTCCCCGCATCACCAACATATTTATTATGAATTATCTTCGTACAACAAATTATTCATAGACGTGAAGTGGACAGTTTTCGCCCCATGCAGCCACTTGTCTTCAGAGATGAGGGTCATATTGCCAACACACATTCCGTTGTAATAATTACAGGCAAACATGTAGGAACAGTATAATAAGGACGACGCTCTAGGACATGCACAACCCCCCCCCGCATGCATCAATACACACGTGCATTTGAGCATACGTGCGTAATGCGTATATGCGTGTGTGTGCTTGTTCGTGTATGGGTGTGCGTAGGTGTATGTGTAGGTGTGTGTTTAGGTGTGTGTGTGTGTGTGTGTGTGAGAGAGAGAGACAGACAGACAGAGAGAGACAAAGAGACAGAGAGACATAGACACAAAGATAGACAGACATACAGACAGAGACAGACAGAAACAGAAGCCGAAACAGAGACTGGCAGACATATACAGGCAGAGAGAGAGGGAGAGAGAGAGAGCGCCTGCATGTGTGTGCGTATGGGTGTGTAGGTGTGTGTGCCTACTGCCTAGGTGTGTGTGTGTGTGAGAGAGAGAGAGAGAGACAGAGACAGAGACAGAGACAGAGACAGAGACAGAGACAGAGACAGAGACAGAGACAGAGACAGAGACAGAGACAGGACAGAGACACAGAGAGACAGAGAGAGAGAGGGAGAGAGAGAGGGAGGGAGAGAGAGAGGGTGCGTGTTTGTATGTGTGTGTGTTTAGGTGTATGTGTCTAGACGTGCGTGCGTGCATGTGTGCGTGTGTGCATGTGTGCATGCATGCGTGTGTGTCATGTATTTATCCATTCGTGCAAGTAGATATAGGTCTAG
>OX457050.1:25148194-25165694 GCA_949752735.1 Lumbricus terrestris
TTCATTGCTCCTCTCTCTATATATTGGTCCAAGTCTTAGTATGTAGTCATTTAGATCTGTAGCCAGCACTGTTTCTTGTCCTGTGGCGTATCCGCCCTTATTTCCCTTTTGTTTCAAATCTTGCACATAGCAGTCCTTTACAACTATACGTGTTTTGTGCATTTCGAAATTTTCTGCACAACCGAACTTTCTTTTACCACCCTCCGTTTTAAATTACTCCCAATCGGATGATAATTACCTTTTCAAGAACTATTTTACTGCACAGAAGTGCTTCTACAACGGCACAGATCCATTTGGAAGTGCACATTTTGTGCACAAGTGCACGCTAAAAAGCCACGAAGTTGGGTTTAAAAAAATACACCATGTAACGATATGCCCAGCTATAGACTATATAGGCTCAATGCCTTCATTCAGCTCACTGTCCCCTTCAGCGTTCCCCTCGACTTGGAAGCCTCTGTGTGTACACAGTGCATATAATTATAGGTTACTCGGTTGCTCAGAGGACCACCAACGGGCGGAGTGTAGGAACTAGGAAAGAAGCACATTGAAAAGTAATTCTGCGCAATGTAGGCTATGGATGCGAAGATGCGCGTTTAAGACAAGAATCAAATGCGTTTTGAAACGAGGTCGACTATATAGAGCGTGACACTTACCGGCCAATCGATTTCGCTGTCTTCGATCTTTCGATCGACCTCCGCCTGTAGAGAAAAAGACAGAATTTCACAAAACAACAACGGCTAAATAATCGATAACAAAATAATCGATAACACCGCAGTGATTGTTGGATTCATTCGTTAGCTTTCTGCTGAGACTTTTGTTCTAGTTTAAGTACACTCCTGTGGATTGATTATGGGTTTAAAAATCCGACTGCCTTGGTTGTACCTATGGTCTTTCGAGGTCATCCACCCAGTAAAAACGACGATGAGGATAGAGTGGGTCATTCAAATCCGGACAAACGATGTGTCTATGATGTCTAATGCGCACGATCTCGTCTAAATATCTTGAAGAGGCGCTATCAAGCACCTCCCACTTGAGCTGCGCCTGTTCCCTAGATCACTCTATGACACATTCTATAAGCACTTAAAAACTGTTCTTTTTGGCTGTGCTGGAGTCGGGAGCGCCTCTGAGTAGTTTCCTTGAAGAGGCGCTATATAAATACTTGAATAAATGAATGAATGAATAAGAAGTGCTCATACATACACAAATTTCCTAATGTAGTTATTTCAGCGCAGCCGCTGTCGTGAACACCAGTTTCAGTAAGACGGCAAACAGAGCATGTAGGCCTATAATAGCGAGCCTTGCGCTTGCGGGCCATTTCCCCCGCCCCCGGATGCTGAACTATTTCATTCAGCAATTTATAGGTCAAGACACTTGTCTTCCGTCTGTCCTGGTCCAGGACTCCTGGAAAAACAGGGCATGCATGTTCTGTATGTGAGCTGTATAGAAAAATGACTAAGGTGATCAGACTAAGGTCCACGTGGAGTTGTGGTTTGCAAAAAGACCTCTGCAGCTATGAGCCCTAAGAAACACTGGGGGCTGAAGCTCTCAACCCTCTGGCAATTCTCTCCCTGCTGTTACTATAATAGCAGAGAAAACAGTTTATCACACTGACCTTAGACCGTGGACGCATGACCGAATACTGCCCTAAGTGGATGGTATACACTGTCGTGAGGAAGACCTGCTATGCGTTCTTTTATGTCACCTACCATGCGTTCTTATATGACCTAATATGCATTCTTATATGACCTAAAATGCATTCTTATAAAAGACCTATAATATACGTTCTTATATGGCCCATAGAATGCGTTCTTATATGACCTACCTGTACGTTCTTTATATGACCTACTATAAGTCTAAAACTGAGTTCTTATGACCTACTATAAGTCTAAAACTGAGTTCTTATGACCTACTATAAGTCTAAAACTGAGTTCTTATGACCTGCTATAAGTCTAAAACTGAGTTCTTATGACCTGCTATAACTCTAAAACTGAGTTCTTATGACCCAATACGAGTTCTTATTTGACCTACCATGCGTTCTCTTATGTGACCTACTATGCGCCCTTCTATGCGGCGCTCTTTTATGACCTTATATGCGTTCTTATGTGACCTAACATGCGCTCTTACAATGATGACCTAACAAGCGTTCTTATATGACCTAATATGGATTTTTATATGACCTAATTAGTAATTATGCGTTCTTATTTGACCTAGCAAGCGCTCTTACAATGATGACCTAACAAGCGTTCTTATATGACCTTAATGTTCGGTCTTATCTATTATGACCTTACGCTCGTTGCCGTAATTAGGCCTACTCAAATAATACTTATTATATCTTCGTTGCTAGTTCTGAGTGCTTTGGACGCTGTCATCTTAGCATCATGCCCACATTGATCTCAAGCAGGACCCATATTCCCACATGGGACCCGTTTAGAACCCGTGCGGGTCACATTTATTGCCCAACGCAATACTGGCAGGGAAGCTCGTAGGCCTATACATAGAAAAATCGTTATATGGTTTCATATATTATGCCTTATAATGTAATAGACGTTGTTGGCTCTGACTGCGTAGAGCATTGGCAAACATCCCTTTAGGTCATCCGAACGAGCCACGGAGCTGGGCTGATAAAAGATGGGACAACAAATATGCTGACTGAGAAAGCAGTCACAGCTGTATACGGCCGAAGAAAAACAGTTCGGTCTTTTGTCAGACCAGCGCTGGATGTTTTTTCAGCGAGTGTCTCAAGGATAAAACTGAAGAAATGCACACTGCGTGTACAAAACCAATACTGACTCATCGCATCAGCTTTATGCTCATCGTAGCCTATACATATATTCTATTCTATTCTATTCCATTCTAATAGAATTGAATAGAACAGTATAGATTTATATCTATAGGCTATAGATGTTTATAGTTGATTACGTGTAAATTCAGATGTGTGCAACGACGACAATATTGTTGTCGTTGTTGTTGTTGTTGTTATTGCCACTGATGTCAATGATTATGATGCTGATGCTGAAGATGACGATGATGATGATGATTTAAACTTACCTCAATTTTCTGTGACACTATAAGATGAAGCGCAAAATATTTCAAAGATAATCATGGTGGTGTAGGCAATGGTTATTGTTGTTGTTGTTGATGATGATGATAATGATGATGATGATGATGATGATAATAATAAAAATAATAATAATAATAATAATAATAATAATAATAATAATAATAATAATAATAATTTCAAAGTACTTAGACCTTCAGAAAACATACGTCTTCGTCCCCTTAGCCGTGGAAACAATGGGGCCAATCAACAACGAGGGCCTCGCCTTTGTGTCCGAGATTGGACGCCGGCTGTCGAAATTATCTGGAGATATACGAGAAGCGGGTTTTCTTTTCCAAAGCATTTCAATCACTATCCAGCGCTACAGCGCCGTTGCCTTCCAGGGCACCTTGTCTGGATTACCCGGGGCCATGGACCGGCCACCCTAAACAAACTAAAATTTATATGTAAAAACCAAATCGTAACTGTATATAATAATAATAATAGTAATAATAATAATAATAATAATAATAATAATAATAATAATAATAATAATAATAATAATAATAGCAATAGCAACAAGACCAGAGTTTATGGAAACACAAGGCGCAGAGACTTGTCTCTCAATAGACCTGTGATTTTCCACAACAATTCAACGTAATTCCATTGCGATTACTTTCAGGGGTAGACAACAATTACTGAGAAGTAAAGGGCGACAGCGAAGATAAACATCCCAGAATTACCTGCTCCCTTAATTTAATTGTTTTATGTTTAGAGTAGTTTTCAATTAACACGCTCTCGACTTTAACCTTTTTGTGTGACTAAGGTGTGATAATATATATATAGGTCTATATAATTATATATAGGGCCTATAATATGTGATTATATCAGGGGCGGATCCAGGGGGATCCAATCCGGCCATGGCCCTCCCATTTAAAAATTGCATGGGACGTGGCCCCCCCCATTTGGTTTCAACAAGCCATTAAATAAATGTAGTGGGAGAGAAAAACAGGACATCAGGCCCCCCTATTACAAAATCGCACGGGACTTGGCCCCCCCGTCGATTCAGCGGCGGATGTTTTCCGAAAAATTGGTCGATGACTAAAAAAAAAAGGTCATCAGTTTTTTTCGGGGGATGAAATGGTATTTTTTCCGGAAAATTTGGTCGATGACTAACAAAATTTTCTCCTGTCTCACAAGACCAAAAATTTTGGCCCCCCTTCGAAAATTCCTGTATCCGCCCTTGGATTATATATATATATAATATGCGAATGTTATATTTATGTAACAGCAGTATAATAATGGCAACGTGTGTAATTGCCAAAAATGATTGTACCAAATGATAAATCGTTCTGATATCTAATGAGTAAAGTCTATAATCATAATCTGAGAATAGATTCTAATTAACCGGACCGATACAGTTGGATTCCCGCGATCCGATCTTCAGACTCACTTGTTAGTTGCACCGATATCCAGAGTACAAGCAATGACCAACAAGTTCCTGTATTATTCCAAGCACTCGTCATGTCTGCACACAGACCGACCGACCAACCGACCGACCAACCCCGAACCAGTCTACGTCCACAGGCCTATCTTAGAGACGTGTCTGTGAAACTAAAGAACAAAGCGTAGGCCTGTAGACACACACACACACACACACACTGCAGCAGGCCTATTACAGTCAGCACAGCCGATAGATAGTATTGAATCAACCGAAAAGAATGAGGAGAAGGATGCTCTGGCTCGTCTAAGCGTTTTCAAACCACGTGTAGCTTCGACTTCTTTGCGTATGGCTAGCATGTCGCTCTATGATCAATATTTACATATCTCTCTCTCGTCCTCCTTGTCTGCCTCCTCCTCCACGTTGTTCCCCCGTCCCACCCTCCGTCCCTCCCTCCCTCCCGCTCGTTTCCGTTGGCTCGAAACATCACACACGCGCTGCAACAATTGGGAATGTGTATTTATGCGCGGATGGCGCTCCATCCATCCATCCATGCATCCATCCATCCATCCCCGCCCTATCTTCAGCAACACATTACATGCCATGATGCCAATTGCCAGCAGATGCTGTTAAGGCCTAAAGGGCTAAACAGCTGCTGCAGCAGAAGCCATAGAAACCGCTGTTTTCGAGGCATTCTCCGCTAATGGATGGACGCTCCATCTCGATGGGATTGCGTTGCAGAAAGTCGACGCCATTTAACTATGAAAAAGTAATTCGACGCGAATAACAAGTCGACAAAACTGACGGTTTTCAGTGTGCAGCATGGATAATAATTCTTATCTATCGAATGTCAGATTTATTGGATGTTTTATTTTGAGGCGCGGTAGCCGAGTGGACACAGCGCCTGGTCTGCAACGCGGAGTGGAGGTGCGGGGGTGTTAGGGTCCGAGTCCCCACGCTCAGACATGAACGCCCGAAGATGTTTTGCAGATATGGGATGGGGCAAAGAAAATGGCCGCGTTTAAAGTTTTCAGGAAGAGCATGAAAAATGCAAGGCAGGAAATTATGAACATGGGTATTTTTTAGAGGTTTGAACCAGGTCTTCTTTTAAGAAATTTTTGGAACTGCACAACACCTTCTTTCCATTCCCATACACCGTGGTAAATCTCCCCAAATTGGATGATAATGACCTGGTTTTTTGTATCCATTTTAACTGCACAGAAGTGCTTCTACAACTGCGAAAATCCATTTAGAACCATGCCACATTTTGTGTAGAACTGCACGCTAAAAAAGCTCCGGGGTTTCTTGTTTAAAAGTAAATTTCTCAGTTTCACTTTGTAGGCCTATATATTTGATAATTAGTATCATTAGCATAATTAGCATCATTGGCATAATTATCATAATTAGCATAACTAGCATAATTATCATAATTAGCATAACTAGCATAATTATCATAATTAGCATAATTAGCATAACTAGCATAATTAGCATCATTAGCATCATTGGCTTAATTAGCATAATTAGCACCATTAGCATCACTGGCATAATTAGCATAATTAGCATAACTAGCATAATTATCATAATTAGCATAATTAGCATAATTAGCATAATTAGCATAATTAGCATCATTAGCATAATTAGCATAATTAATGCTTTAGTGCGAAGAAATTTGGTGAATCCAAGCAAAGAGTTGTTAACAAATAGAAGTCAATTTTCCAGGGGGTTATTTGCTCCCTCTTGTCCCATGCGCGGACGCCCTATGCGATCATGTGATCATTGCGTGTGAACCTTCACGAACAAATGCCCCGTGTCACGCTCGAGGGTTCGCGTACCCTAAAATAGAATACGTCAAAATACGTAGGCCTACGTACTTTTCAAAAAATACCAGACGTACTATGGTAACGTGCCATCGAGCTTTGGTGCCATCGGTGTTCAGTCTTGGGATCGTGTCTGCACATCTAAACTCGTAATCGCAAACTCGAAATTTCTTATTCACGAGCGCTGCGTTGAGTTAGAAAAGTTGTCCGTGAGAGTAGTCCGTGGTGGTCCGGGTCAAGTTAACTGTAGAATATAGCAGCGCAACATCAAAAATAATAGGCTACAGTTGTATTACATGAAACATCAAATTTAACGCTTAGACGCAACGCAACTCGCTGGATAAAATAAGCAGACGACATTTGCTAGTTCTTGTTTACATTGTATGAATTCTGGCATAAAACGTCTGGCTGTGGATTGTCAACAATATTCCTGAACAGACTCAACATTTGGGACGGATGTCATAACTGCCGTATACCTATCATTATCACGAGACCTAGGTAGTCTTGCATAGTTAGTGGTGGGAGGCCAGATGGGTTGGTGTATGGTGTGCACGGTGGACGAGCAGAAGGCTGACGGCGGAATGTATGGAAGATGGCGAATCTGGGGTCGTGTGAAAGAAGGTTGAAGGAAGATGTCTGTGTGGTTAGTTGTTGCTGTTATTGTTTTACGACAATCTGTCATAACAAAGATGGTTAGCGTCGCACTCCTCCTCCTCCTCTTCCACCGCCTCCTCCTCCTCTTTCCCCGTCCTCCTCCTCCTCTTCTTCTTCTTCCTCCTCCTCCTTTTTCTCCTCCGCCTCCTCGTCCTCTTTTTCTTCCTCCTATTTTTCTTTCTGCTCCTCCTCGTCCTCTTCTTCTTCCTCCGCCTCCTCGTCCTCTTCTTCTTCTCCTTCTTCTTCTTCTTCTTCCTCCTCCTCCTTGTTGTCCTCTTCTTCTTCCTCCTCCCTCTCTTCTTCTTCCTCCTCCTTTTCCTTCTCCTCTTCGCTTCCTTCTCCTCCTCCTCCTCCTCCTGTTCCCCTGCCTCACCCTTCTCCTCCTCCTCTTCTTTTCCTACTCCCTTTCCTCCTCTCCTTCTTCCTCCTCCTTTTCCACCTCCTCCCCTTCCTCCTCTTCTTCCTCCTCCTCCTCCTACTCCTCCTATTCTTTTATTCTTCCTCCTCCTTCTCCTCCTCCTCCTTTTCCTCTCCCTTCAACTCCTCCTCCTTCCCTTTCTCCTCCTCTCCCTCCTTCTCCTCTTCTTCCTTCTCCTATCCTCTTCTTCTTCCTCCTCCTCATCTTTCCTCCTCCTCCTCCTCTTCTTCTTCCTCCTTCTCTTTTCGTTCTTTTCTTAAAATTTCTTCTTCTTCTTCTTCCTCTTCCTCCTTTTCCTTTTCCTCCTCCTCTTCTTTCTACTCCTCCACCCCCTCCTCCGCCTCTCTCCAGATGATAGGAAGGATTTACGGAATTCGAAGTAAGTTTTTAGATGTCAGGATTGGACACGAGAGGACTTGACATGAGGTGATGGAAGACTTAAAAACGGTCAAGTCTTCGTTCGCTTTTCCAGGAACTCGAACGAAAGCTATAGAATATAGATAGTTATAAGACTCTGCATTATAGACTTGCAATCGTGGCAGGGTCATAGCCAGGAAATCATTTCTGAGGTTCCAGTTGGGAAGGAGAGTTGCCAAGGGAAATGGTCTCAAAATACACAGAATTAGTTTTTTAAATTCGGAATTTATACATTGGGGCAGTTTTAGCCCGGAACCCCTAAATGCGCCAAATGAGCCTCGATATATAGTTGACAAATCAGTTGACAGGCAACCCTTGGCGAAATTGATCCTAACCATATCGATGGTTATGTGAAAGACAGTTGCTATGGTTATGTGAAAGACAGTGGTCTGGGATTGAAGAAGAGCAGATCGAATTCTCAGACGTGTCGGTGTTAGCAATGATTGATGTTGTTTAGTCAGAGTCTGATTTGCAGACTGACGGACGGACGGGTATGTGTATGTGTGTATGTGTGTATGTATGTATGTGTGCATGCATGTATGTGTATGTGTGTGTGTATGTGTATATCTGAGGCATGTATGTGTATGTGTGTATGTGTGTATGTATGTGTGCATGCATGTATGTGTATGTGTGTGTGTATGTGTATAAGTGCATGTGTGTGTGTGTATGTGTGTGTATCTGAGGGATGGATGGAGGGATGGATGGACGAATGGATGGAGGGAGTGATGGAGGGATGGATGGAGGGATGGAGGGATGGATGGAGGGATGGATGGACGAATGGATGGAGGGATGGATGGAGGGATGGAGGGATGGATGGATGGATGGAGGGATGGATGGAGGGATGGATGGAGGGATGGATGGATGGATGGAGGGATGGATGGAGGGATGGATGGACGAATGGATGGAGGGATGGATGGAGGGATGGATGGAGGGATGGATGGATGGATGGAGGGATGGATGGACGAATGGATGGAGGGATGGATGGAGGGATGGATGGATGGATGGATGGAGGGATGGATGGACGAATGGATGGAGGGATGGATGGATGGATGGAGGGATGGATGGAGGGATGGATGGACGAATGGATGGAGGGATGGATGGAGGGATGGATGGATGGATGGATGGAGGGATGGATGGACGAATGGATGGAGGGATGGATGGAGTGATGGAGGGATGGGTGGATGGATGGAGGGATGGATGGAGGGATGGATGGAGGGATGGATGGAGGGATGGATGGATGGATGGAGGGATGGATGGAGGGATGGATGGAGGGATGGATGGATGGATGGAGGGATGGATGGAGGGATGGATGGACGAATGGATGTAGGGATGGATGGAGGGATGGATGGATGGATGGAGGGATGGATGGAGGGATGGATGGACGAATGGATGGAGGGATGGATGGAGGGATGGAGGGATGGATGGATGGAGGGATGGATGGAGGGATGGATGGACGAATGGATGGAGGGATGGATGGAGGGATGGATGGATGGATGGAGGGATGGAGGGATGGAGGGATGGAGGGAGGAAAATGATGGAAGAATCCAACCGTCAAGAACAGCGGCGCCATTCGATGTTCGAACCGGCTGACCCCGTGTAGCCAGAGTAATTGAAGAGGACGCACAGCTGCGTGTGTATGTATGTATGTATGTATGTATGTATGTGTGTGTATATGTGTGTATGTATGTGTGTATTTGTGTATGTGTGTGTATGTGTGCATGTGTGTGTATGTGTGTATTGTGCATGTATGTGTGTATGTATGTGTGTGTATGTGTGCATGTGTGTATTGTATGTGTGTATGTATACATGTGTGTATTGTATGTGTGTATGTATACATGTATGTGTATGTATGTGTGTATGTATGTGTATATGTGTGTGTATGCCTGCATGTGTGTATGTGTGTGTGTGCATGCATGTAAATTGTACATGTATGTATGTATGTGTGTATGTGTGTGTAACTGTGTATGTGTGTGTATGCATGTGTGCATGTGTGTGTGCGTGTGTGCATGTGTGTATGTGTGTGTATGTGTGTTTGCATGTATGTGTATGTGTGTATGTATGTGTGTATGTATGTATGTGTGTATGTGTGCATGTGTGTATTGTATGTGTGTATGTATACGTGTATGTGTATGTATGTGTGTGTGTGTGTGTGTGTATCTCTGAAGAAGTTTGATCGCGTTACAACATCGCAGAGAAACTTATTTTACGTCTTGTCATATAATTATAGTCATGGATCAAAATATTATATACAAAGTGTTATAGGACATATAATATAGTAGTGGCTGGCAATGGTAGTGGTTTCAGTTGAAACGATAATGTGTGTGATAATAAAGACCACTAGAGTCGCCCTCCTCCTTTTCCCTGGCTTGAGACTGGCCCTGCCTGCAGAGTATGTGCTGTGGCGGAGTTAGACACAGAGGCGGGGACAGAGAAGACGGAAGAGACGTAGTTGGGGACACAGATAGAGAACGAGAGAGAGACAGACAGACAGAGAGACAGAGAGACAGAGAGAGGCAGAGAGACAGAGAGACAGAGAGAGAGAGAGAGACAGAGAGAGAGACAGAGAGAAAGAGAGACGAATCATCCCCAACAGAAATTCAGTAACACAGAAGCAGACATAGGAAAATAGAAGGAAAGAACCAGCTGAGGCGACAGCAGAAAAGGGAATAGAAACAGAGAACAAGCAAGAGGGATACAACGTGGGCGTGCGCATGTCAGCTTGCGTCTTAGGATCTATTGCACGTGTGAGACCAAAGTTGTCCATGCTTGCCTTTGATGTCTTTGATGCCATTGATGGGTTTATGATGAAGACGAAGCATACCAACGCCTATTCAGCCATACGTATTATAAGAGAAAAAGGAGCATGAGAAGAAGCACAAAAGGAGGATAATGACAAAGAGGTGAAGTAGGAGAACAAGGAAGAGGAGGAGAAGGAGGAGGAGAAGGAGGAGGAGGAAGAGGATAAGGAGGAGGATGAGGAGGAGGAGGAGGGGAGGAGAAGAATGAGAATGAGGAGGAGAAGGAGGAGGAGAAGGAGGAGGAGAAGGAGGTGGAGAAGAAGGTGGAGGAGAAGAAGGAGGAGGAGAAGGAGGAGGAGAGGGAGGAGGAGAAGGAGGAGGAGGAGAAGAAGCACAAACGGAGGATAATGACAAAGAGGTGAAGTAGGAGAACAAGGAGGAGGAGGAGGATTAGGAGGAGGAGGCGGAGGAGGAAGAAGAATGAGAAGGAGGAGGAGGAGAAGGAGGAGAAGAAGGAGGAGGAGAAGGAGGAGAAGAAGGAGGAGGAGAAGGAGGAGGAGAGGGAGGAGGAGAAGGAGGATGAGAGGAAGCACAAACGGAGGATAATGACAGAGATGTGAAGCAGAAGAACAAGAGGGAGGAGGAGGAGGAGGAGGAGGAAGAATTGTGAGTTGCAGATGCGATGGAAGACGAACCGAGAACAGTTAACAGATCTGATTATTCCGGTTACTTGCACTTTAGAGTTTAGAGTAAACTATCTCTCTCTTTATTTCTCTGTCTCTTAAGTTCTTTGTCTCTGTCTCTTTGCCTGTCTGCCTGTCTGTCTGTCTGCATGCCTCTCTTTGTTTCTCTTTCAGTCACCGATCAGTGTTGTGGTCTCGAGACCGCGGTCTTGGTCTCGAGACTGTCTCGAGACCAGAAAATTGCGGTCTTGGTCTTGGTCTTGAATGTGGCGGTCTTGGTCTTGGTCTTGGTCTTGAAGGTCCGGTCTTGGTCTTGGTCTTGGTCTTGAAGGTACGGTCTTGGTCTTGGTCTTGCAGGCCCGGTCTTGGTCTTAAAGATCCGGTCGATGCAATTGCTCAAGGTGACATTTGTACTTTTGAAAACATTGAGGAGCAAGGATTTGGCGGGCTTTATCCCTTGTTGGAAAAGTTCTTTTGTGTTCCTGCCACATCTGCTCCAATCGAGAGAGTTTTCAGCTGCAGCGGTTTGTTCATGAGACCACACCGGGCAAGACTTGGCGTTAAAACTTTGTGTGATTTGGTTCTGATAAAATGTAACAAACATCTAATCTAAGATCTACCCGGTAATCTAAGTGATCCAACCGGTCTTGGTCTTGGTCTTGGAACACTCGGTCTTGGTCTTGGTCTTGGTCTTGGTCTTGGAACACTCGGTCTTGGTCTTGGTCTGGGAACACTCGGTCTTGGTCTTGATCTTGGTCTTGGATTCTTGGTCTTGTGCACAACACTGTCACCGATATATGCACACATGGACGCGCACGAACACACACGCATACACATATGCGAATACAAATATATATAGTTATAGTATATGCGTATAAAATTATGTAAGTTTGGATATAGGCAGATAACATGATCATACATAGTTATATAGATTATATGTATATATATATATAAATCTGAGAGAGAAAGACAAAGAGAGACAGTGACAGAGACAGAGACAGAGAGCTGTGAAAAGAAGCAGCCGTTGCTGCATCTGTTCATTCGCGAAACAAAGATCGTTTTTAGACTGAGCTTCTGCGCAAAACAGACAGACAGAAAGACAGACAGACAGACAGGCGGACAGACAGACAGGCGGACAGACAGACAGAAAGACAGACAGACAGGCGGACAGACAGACAGACAGAAAGACAGACAGACAGACAGCCACGCATTAGATGCAATGAGTACAGACAGCACGAATGATATATCCAGCAGTTGCCCGTACCACATATACATGTAGCTACAGTAATTGTATGTAATTATGTCTGACAGGTTCTGGAAGCGCTGACAAAACTAACAATGTTCTCTCTGTGATCTGTGTTTAGCTTGATCAAGAGGAATCAACACAGCATTCGCAGTCCACGATGATACACACCGTCTGGCCGCCGTCTCTACAAGTATGTTGATGGTTAAAGGCGCTGCATGCGTCATGGTCGGAGTTTCTTGAGGGCTAGTGGGGGTTAAGCCCCCAAGAAGACACAGAATCAGTTTTTTTTACCGTGTAAACGGTATCTTTTCCCGGGTTTAGCCCCTCCCTCCCACCAAGAAGGCGCAGACTCGTGAATTTGTTCGTGGAAAATGGTTCTGTTCACGAACGCAAAACTTCCGAATGACTAAAAAAGTCATCAACTTATTGTCCGGGAAAATTTGTATTTTTCGGCGACATTTTAGCCCGAGGACTAAAAAGAGGTCATCAACTTTTTGACCGGAGAAAATAATATTTGTCGGCGCCGCTCGTTCTGGACCGAGTCTCAGCTCCAACAAAGCCCAAGTTCTTCCCAAGTTATTGTTTTAGCCCCTCCAAGAACGGAAACCAAACTCCGCCCATGCGCTGAGTTTAAAGCTCCTTCTGCCTGACATCGTTATCTGTTAGTATAACATCGTTATCTGTTAGTATAACATCGTTATCTGTTAGTATAACATCGTTATCTGTTAGTATAACATCGTTATCTGTTAGTATAACATCGTTATCTGTTAGTATAACATCGTTATCTGTTAGTATAACATCGTTATCTGTTAGTATAACATCGTTATCTGTTAGTATAACATCGTTATCTGTTAGTATAACATCGTTATTGTTAGTATAACATCGTTATCTGTTAGTATAACATCGTTATCTGTTAGTATAACATCGTTATCTGTTAGTATACAGGTTAGGCGGAATCTCTCCTGCATGGTTGATGTTACTCCATAAACTAGCAGTGAGTTTGAATGATCATTTAGCATAGCATAACATAAGAAGGGCTTTAAGTGGTTCAGAAGACGCAGCAGGGATCTGTGTTAGAACCACTGTCAATTGATATGCATGAAAATTTAATAGCCCAGTTTTCCTAGATTCCTTGTTTGACTGTGTTAACTGAGACAGAGCTGTCATCCAAACCGTTCGACACGTCTATATTCAGCTCTTGTACTGAAGAAGTCTTGTCCTATATTCCTTTCGAGTTCTTAAACAATTTGAACCTGTGATACTGGTTGCTGTGTTTGTTGTCAAAGAACTTCTACCAAACGTATAGTGCTCCCTTTCCAGCGGTTATCCTATAATTATGCTTCAATTACATAATTATACATCTCCTCTGCTCCTCCGTCTCTCCAGTGTTAAAGCTGTCGTCAAAGTTTTACGCACGCTAGAAGCACTTCAAATGTTTAATTCATCTCGTTTGTATGCACTACTGCACTTGTACGTTTCTTCACGTCTGCACAATTTTACTTGTTTCGATTCATGATCTGATGCTTTTAGTGTCACCATGAAATAGAAATGAGAAATGATCCAATCATCCAAGGGACGACCCTGCTAGAGAAATCATTTTGTTCCTTTTGAATTTGACACACAGGAACTGCTGCAGCATGTAAACATGCACGTAGGCTATACCTGCATTTTATTGTTCAATAATGCTTATGAATCGAATTGAGTTTAAGATTAGCCTAATACCTTGCACATAGGCTACTGCAAAGCAGGGCTGTAATCGAGAGAACAAAACGGGTATAAATGCACCAAAATGCAAGTACATGTTTTATTGTTCATTTGTTGCAATAGATCATGGTGTCAATTAAAGATCAAATGGTAAACCCACAAGGAACAGATCCTTTGCCTGCACACAGTGCATAGATCCCTCTATAGATATGGAATGGGCTTCCCTCATCAGCTCGCTCTGTCATCCTCTCCGCTAGTCTTTCATCCTCTCGTCCCAAAGCCTGTCTCTTCTCTCGCATTTGCGCGCACTGGGAACGCTTCTGAAAGGCTCCTGCTGCGAGAAGTGCTTTCGTAAATGACCATATACAATACAATATAATACAATACCACACGACGTTTGTTTGTATGTGCACTTGTTATAACACCCCTTCAGGCTCCCTACTCAGAGTCGCTCCCGACTACAGAGCGGACACTGCATCGGCGTTTTGCGCCGAAGCGCTGAGCAATTGTGAGTGAAGGACATGTTCCAAGGTACCTACGTGGCGACTTGAGGTAGGCTAAATTCGAGCCTGCAACCCTTTGGCTGCAAGGCGACGAACGTACCCACCACATCACCTCATACATATTTGTGTAGTGGGTCTATGCAAAAAATGGCCTGCGGATAGGCCTAGGTAAGTGTAGTGTACAGTTTAGGCCTGCTCACCTCTTATTTTGCCAGTACAGCTCTGCTGCAGCAAAGTAGTCTACAACTGGTCTTACTCGGACATTCATTAATGTAAAATATTTCTGCATTGAGTTTGGCTGAATCTAAATTTTAATAATAATAGAGACGTATAAGATTTATTTACTCTATGGCCTATGCTCATAAACTACAATAATTGTGGTCTTCTCTTCTTCTTCTCCTCTCCTCCATCAGGCGCATCATGCCGATGGTGAGGCCTGTACTCAACTCCCCCAATTCTTTCTTTCTCTGATTGTATCCACGGCTTTTCTGATGTCCATATCCATTTCTTCCAGATCTTGACGTACTATGTTGTCCATCCATGTCTTCACCTGCCGTCCTCCGCTCCGTTTTCCCTCCACATGGCAATACTTTGCTCATGCTGGTAATCTCTTTTCCTCCATTCTCGTCACAATGCATGTCCAAACCACGTCAGTCTACTTTTTCTGATCTTATGTATCAATGTTTCCGCCTGTCCTAGCTACCTTCGCTTATGGTACGTATCTATTATTCCATTATTAGAGGTATAGATGTTCATTTTGAGAATATTAAACAAGACCTATCACTTCGATTATCAGGTATGATATAAATCTATTAATTATTATAGCGGTTCATTTTGAGAAAATAAAACTGGGCTTATTGTGGCGTCACCTTGATTATGATACAGATCTCTACTATTATAGAAGTTCACTTTGAGTAGATACGAACTGAGTATATTGTGACGTCACTTCTATTATTATTCAAATCTACTATTATAGGAGTTCAATTTGAGAATATAAAACTAGGCCTATTGTGATGTCACTTCAATTATGATACTGATTTCCTGCATATATGTTCATTTTGAGAATATTAAACTAGGCCTATTGTGACGTCAATTCGATTATGATACAAATCTACAATTTTAGAAATTCATTTTGAGAACACATAATTAGGCTTATTATGACGTCATTTCAATTACGATACAATTCTACAATAATAGAAGTTCATTTTGAGTATGCATAACTAGGCTCATTGTGACGTAGCTTCGATTATGATGCAGATCTACTGTTACGGATGTATTTTGGGTCTTTAGCAACGTCACTCTAGTTATGATACAAATCTATATAATTAAATTTCATTGTGAGAATATTTAACTAGGATTATTGTGACGTCACATCGATTATGATACGGATCTGCTACAAAAGATGTTCATTTTGAGAAGTCACGCAAAGCTATTGTAGCGTCACTTCATTTTGAGAATATAACTATGCCTATAATAAACTGTGGCGTCACTTCGGTTATGTTACAGATCTTCTATTATAGAGATTCATGTTGAGAATATCAAACTTGGCTTCTACAGTAGGCTATAGGTGTAAAATTGCTTATTTTGAGAATATCAAACTGGGTATTTTGTATCGTCACTCTGATATCATGATACAAATCTGCTATCATATCATTATCAATCATTTCATTTCGAGACTATGAGGCTAGGCCTACTGTGACGTCACATCGATTATGACGGAGTCTACAGATCTAATTTTATAGTTCACTTTGAGAATAAATTTTAATTTTTAAACTTTTGAGAATATAAAACCAGACCTATTATGTCACTTCGATGATGATACACATCTACTGGATACTATATATATATATACATGTAACCTAGGCCTACTAGTCTATATCGTGATGGTAATCTCGAGACTTCTACAGCGCCCACTACTATAGGTAGACGTACAACAATAGGATACCATGTTATCGTATCGTATCGTAATCTCCTAATTTCTAAAGCGCCACTCGAAAGTCAAGCGCGGGGCACCGGCCTATTCACGAGCGCTGCGTTGAATCAAAAGGGTTGTCCGTAAGAGTAGTCCATGGTGTTCCGGGTCGAGTGTTATTAGGATTATGCATTATATAGGCCTACGCTACATGACGCATAGTCTCAGACTGGCTAAACAAGCTGAACAAGCGAATTCTCGGTTATGGATGTACAGAGGTAGCGCCAGGATTTCAGGGGTTTTTTTGGGGGGGGGGCGGGGGGCGGAACCCATTTACCATGTTCATCCGCCACAACGACGCCTAAAATACAGTACGACATATTATTGTGGAAGAAGATCATGCGTCAACAATGGACTACTGTACACTGTACACTATACACTGTACAGCCATCGACTAAGAAATTCTGAAAATACAGACCTATCTGCTTTGGATTGGCCGGTTTTTTATAGGTCTTTAGGACCAAGCTGATGGCAATGTTCTAAAAAAACGATACACTGTACACCCAATGTGTGTTCTGCTACCGCAAATATATCGATACCGCGGCACACAAACTCGAGAATGTTGACAATAAAAAAGAACACCAGAGCCAGACAATTTTATGTATGACAATGTAGGTTTTTCGATTAACCAATACCAGATCTTTGAATAAACTCAGAAGTGACTAATCAATCTTGTCTAGATCTATATTTACAAAATGCCGATCGCTTGGTAGCCTAACGATGTATCGACTAAGTTGTCCGTCCAATCGGCCATTGGCCTTATTTGTTTGTATGTGCACTTGTTATAGCGCCCCTTCAGGCACTCTACTCAGAGGCGCCCCCGACTGCAGAGCGGACACTCCATCGGAGTTTCACGCCGAAGCGCCGAGC
>OX457050.1:25170694-25205694 GCA_949752735.1 Lumbricus terrestris
TGACACCTTGAAGCGTCTGGGTCACTTGTGTCGTGGTTTTCGTCTGGGTCACTTGTGTCGTGGTTTTTGCGGATTTCAATCGTCTTGGTCCTTTACTGCCAGCATATCGCCACCCATCTGGCAGACCTTCCTCCTTTTATCCGGGCTTAGGACCGGCGCAGGGACGTTGTTGGTTCCCTGTGGCGGAGGATGGATGCAGCTTAACGTCGTGCCCAGGACAAAACCCTAGACATACAATTTGTCCATTGTATGTCTAGGGTTTTATAATATCAACTGCATGCCAGTGTCCTGCATCTATAATTCTACTTAGACCAATGCTGATCGCATCTAAATTTGAGCTTTGTTATCGCCTAATAATTATTAGGCATCTCCTAGTAAAAAGTCAGTTCTATGTGGACCTCATCCCACATCAAGAAGTCAAGGAAATCATAGTCGCAGTATTGCACACGTTTCTTACCAGAGTATATATACATGGCAATAATTTATTATGTCGATAATTTATGGAGCCATATTGCCATATTGCCGCAGAAAGGTAAGAAGCGCAATGCGTAATCCTGGAAAAGGTAAAGAAGTGTAATGTAGGCCTACACTCATGGAAAAGGTAAAAGAGGTGTATAATGTACACACCTGGAAGAGGTAAAGTAGTTAATGGAAACTCCTGGGATTAGTAAAGTGCACAGTTCCGGAAAACTTCCCAGCTGCACGCTCGAGTACCTGTGATTGCAATTTTAATCGAGAATTGGTATCGTGGCGCTCAAATATCAAATCAGATAAGAGGAAAGTATACGACATAGAAATAATGGAATATTACTAATCTGTTCTTTAAATACAAACAGGTAACGATTTATATTTGAGCACTACAAAACAAGTGTTGTCATCGTTTAATACCAATGTAGCCTATTGTGGGGCGCGGTGGTGTAGTGAGTATGTCCGCTGCCTTGCAGTCGGAGGGCTGCAGGTTCGAATCCACCTCAAGCCGCCGTGTAGAGATATTGAGCAGGTCCTTTGATCACTCGCAATTGCTTGGGAGCTTCGGCGTGAAACTCCGATGCAGTGTTCGCGCTGTATTTGGGAGCGCCTCTGAGTAGCGAGCTTGAAGGGGCGCTATAGTAATGGAGATAAATGTCTTGCCTATCATCCAATTTACCGTTAATTTCGAACTTCTTTTTACCAAAGAGACTTTTGACGAAACAAGACGTATCACATCTAATGCAGAGTTTTTGAACACGAAACCCAGAATAATTCGGTCCAATTATTTCCGCCACTTCAAAGCGCTGCTTTAATTCTAGTATGCGGTGGATAACCTGAAAGTCCTCCGGTGCTTTGCAGCGCTCGTATAGTAGTATCATGCAGGGATGTCACTCACAGCTTTTCCCACCTAGATCTAGGTTTTTCTGTTTTGTCTTGGTTCCTCGGTTTCTTTGTCAAGATCTAGTTTTTATGTGACGGCGGTTTTTCATACATTTTTTAAATAGAGATTATTATTTCAGGAAAATGTCTGATTTTGGAGCAAATGACTTTTAAAAGGTCATCAGCAAATTTGAAAAAGGAGAAAATAGGAAACTCTGGAAATTTTTGGCACCTGAAAGACTGAAAAAAGTCGTCAGAAATTTCAAGTTCGAAAATTCAATGTATTTTTCTGAAATTTCTCGATCTAGCTTTTTCTAGCCTTTTCTCGGCCGTATCTGGCCACTTTTAAACATCAGAGTGGCATCCGTGTCGTATCCATGTATATCTGAACTTCCAATTAACCTGCAGCTCCTGCGGGTTTCTTCGCTGCCGGGCGAACGTTGCTCCTGCAGTTCTAATAGATCCCCATCGTTTATCCGTTTATCGGGACTTTTAATGATGAACCGTGTATAATACGGTCTCAAGAAACGTATACGGTACAATTATGGACATCATTTACAAATGAGACGCTATACTTTATTATGGCTTTGGTCTTGGAAGTAAAGTGTCTCTGGCGTCGTTCCTAATAATATGGACCGACGATTATCAAGCAAAAATGGTCTGCCATTAAATGTGTAGTGGCCATACGTTGGAAAATGATGGGGCTAATATGCGACGGAAGTCTCTGGCGTTGATGATGATCGATGCTGTTATGTTATGTGTGCGCATGTATCCAAGAATGTATCCATGTATCTGTGCATGTATGTGTGTATGTATGCATGTATGTGTGCATATATGTATCCGTGGATGTGACAATGTATTATGAGTGTATATTATATGTGGACAAATTCCTAAATATGCCGGAGACATTATACACTGGCTACCTATAGATCTATTATACTCAACAGCGCATTGAGCATAGAATCGCTTGCTATGGTTCGGCGATATCAGCTTGGTGCTACACCAGTCTACCTGCGAGAGCAGATCGGTTGCGTGAGTGTATGCTTTTATCTACGCTTGTGCATGTATTTGTGTGTGTGTGTGTGTGTGTGTGTGTGTGTGTGTGTGTGAATGTATGGTTCATCTATGTAACTATGCATGTGTATATAATTATTATTTACATTCATGTCAAGTGACACCTACCTCTCCGTTGAAGAAACAGAATATCATTGAAACACAGATGCCCTGTGAGAAAACAGAAGAAAACAAGAAATCAGGTGCAGCGAATTAATTTCAAAGCCATGACAACATGCTTTACAACAACAACAGAAACTATGCATTGCTAATCAGCTGTTTTGATACATGAGAGCATACGGTTTATGCTTCAGCCGGCAGGGCGCTTAGACACAGGGTGCTAATTGCAGAAGAGATGTCTAGGGTGTGTTTTGACATACATGTATTATTATAAGCTTAATTGACTTCAATTACACGACAAAGACGCAACAACAGACCGACTGCTGTAGGTGTAAAGCAAATTCATGAATTGGCGTTTGTACAGGTACAACTGGAACAGTAAGACTTCCTCATTCGATCTGCTCTGCTGTTGACGTCAAGTCCTAGCTTTCTGGAGGCGTCCTTGTAAAGTGGCACAGCTCTGTTGCGGCGCCATAGAAATCGTCGCTATTATCATAATATGGTTAATGGGTGACCGGATAAAATGGTAGCGGACAAAATGGTACGGACAAAATGGTATGGATGAAATGAAAGCTGGATTAGTGAACTTTTATATATGAAATAGACGCTGGATTAATGAAAAGACACTTGTGAAATGGAAGCTGGATGAAGGCTCTGCATGGATATTTTAATTTTTATATATGCAATGGAAGCTGGATTGATGAAAATAACGCTTTAGATATAGAAGCTGTACCGTATCAGGATATTTTCATAGCTTAAATAGAAGCTGGATTAATGAAAGATGCATTACAAATGGAGGTTGGAACAGGAATCTTATGGCTGAAATTGAAGCTGGATACATCATGAAACACATTGACGAAAGACGTCAATTCAGCTTCCATTTCTCAAGCATTTTTTTCGCCAATCCAGTCTCCTTTTCTCAAGCTTTTTTCTTCACTAGAGCTCTACTTCAGCCATAAAAAAGCCACCCACGCTCTATTTCAGCAATAAAATACCCTCATCTAGCTTCCATTTAAACACACCGTTTTGTCCGTACCATTTTGTCCTAGAACCGTTGAATGCGGTACATGCTATCTACCAAAGCAGAGCATAGCATAACATAGTATAGTATGTTATGCAATGCTATGCTATGCTATATGCTATGCTACGCTATACACCCCGCTACACTACACTACACTACACTACACTACACTACACTACACTACACTACACTATACATTACACTACACTACACTACACTTTCTATGCTACACTATACTATGCTATGTTATGCTATGCTATGTTATGCTATGCTACACTACGCTATAGTATACGCTACGCTACGCTGCACTACACTACACTACACTACACTACACTACACTTTCTATGCTACACTATACTATGCTATGTTATGCTATGCTATGTTATGCTATGCTACGCTACGCTATAGTATACGCTACGCTACGCTACGCTACACTACACTACACTACACTACACTACACTACACTACACTCTACTGTACTGTACTGTACTGTACTGTACTATACTATACTATACTATACTATACTATACTATACTATACTATACTATACTATACTATACTATACTATACTATACTATACTATACTATACTATACTATACTATACTATACTATACTATACTATACTATACTATACTATACTATACTATACTATACTATACTATACTATACTATACTATACTATACTATACTATACTATACTATACTATACTATACTATACTATACTATACTATACTATACTATACTATACTATACTATACTATACTATACTATACTATACTATACTATACTATACTATACTATACTATACTATACTATACTATACTATACTATACTATACTATACTATACTATACTATACTATACTATACTATACTATACTATACTATACTATACTATACTATACTATACTATACTATACTATACTATACTATACTATACTATACTATACTATACTATACTATACTATACTATACTATACTATACTATACTATACTATACTATACTATACTATACTACACCATTTACGGATTGATAAAGCGCCTCTCGCGTCATAACTAATCAGAGGCGCTCCCAGCAACAACACCTCGAGAAATAAACGTATTAAGACAATGAGCAGAAACAGTAGTGCCTCCAGATTAAATCTGAGTACGAGTTATAGCAGGAAGTCCATTTCACAACAAAGGACCAACAAAGGCAACTATTGCCTGGCTATTGAAATACATGCAGCTTATTATATAATGATTATAGGCTAAATGGACAATAATTTAGGCATTATCTCTAGGCCTACTTATACCTTGACTGGCTAAATAATTTATCATTACAAAGGTTGAACGCTAAGTAGACTACATAGCGTTAATGAATTAGTTGAATTTTATACAGGGAAGAATAAAGTCGCCTTGAAGAAAAATTATCCAACTCTATGAATAACCGTTTTAGGCCTATATAATCATGAGGCGATAAATAATCTTCTCTTATTATGAGCGCGATCTGCTTTTGTTCATGAAAATAGCTAAACGATACATCACGACCATCGTCTGAACAATAAACACGCTAATGAACATGCATTAAATGGACAATTATTGTGCCATCCCACGCGCGTGCTTTGGCGTGGCCTACACGTGTCTTTTGTTTCCCAGCTTTCACTCTCCTACTCGTTTTCTATGACCACGCTTTTGTCTGGGTTTCAGAAGCTTCGCATTTGCATTTATACACGAACTGTAGTATTAGAGGGAAAGAGACTCACAGATTTTATACCTCCGACAATACGTACACAGAGCGAGAATTGCCGGGGGTCATTTTCCACATTTCTCACTCTGATAAAAATACAGGTCAGTGGCGTAGCCAAGGGGGTTTCTGGGGTTAAACCCCCCCTTGGCTTGGGGAAAAAGTTTTTTAAAGGTTATTTATCCACTTAAATAAGAAAGGAAAAACAATCGCCTGTAGTAACAATTGTTTTTCTTACTTTATTCCCTTTGTTACTTTATTCCCTTTTTATTTACTGCAATACTGCTGGGTTGGTGTCAGGAAGGTCATCCGGCCAGGCCATAAAACCCCCAACCTCTCCCCCCCCATCATAAATTCCTGGCTACACCACTGATACAGGTAGGCCAATGAAATTTACAGAGAATCATGGGATGGGACGTTGTATTTCTACAGTCAAGTCAAGCAATCTTTAATTGCAACCAATTTCACGCGCGCGCACACACACACGCACACACACACACACAAACACACACACGCACACACACACACACAAACACACACACACGCCGTGACAGACTGATGAGACATTGGCTACAAATGGGTGGCCCAAAAGATATATCGCAAAACCGCTGGGTGGGACACCGATAGCGCGAATTATTATAAAATAAATAGAAAGATGGAACAAATATTATACATATATAGTGCCTCTTCAATGGACTACTCAGAGGCGCTCCCAAACACAACGCGACCAAATAACACTGCCATATAAAATGAGCCAGGAATGCTTGAGAATGAGTTCTAGAAAACTTTTGTAGCGCAAATGTTGGAAGGCGAACGTATGGGGCATGGTCTGTATAGTCTACCTGTGAGTGAGTGACTATGAAGGTGAACATCTCGAAGACCCTTGCTCCTCTCTGGTCGATGTCTGGACTGTAGATCGTCAGCAAAAGCTGGATTCCGAAAAGTGGAATCAACATAAAACCAGCCTTCAGACCACGTCTAAAAGTGTCAATAGCAACTTGTAATAAACGAATATTTATATAGGGCCAATCAAACAAACAGGAACCTGTTTTCGTCATCACCACCATCACCACCATCACCATCACCACCACCACCATCACCACCATCACCATCACCATCACCACCACCACCACCACCACCACCACCACCACCACCATCACCATCACCATCACCATCACCATCACCATCATCATCATCATCATCATCATCATCATCACAATCATCGTAATCATAATAGTAGTTGCAGTCATCATTGTCGTCATTATATCTCTATCGTCATCACTTTCATATTCCATAATTTTCATAGTCGACCATTATTTAGCGCCGAAGATTTCTTAATCATTGCCATGGATTTGAATCATTTATCGTCACCATGGCTATGTTATGTTTAACATTATCATCGTCGTCATTATCATTATCTTTCTCACAATCATCGTCGTCGTCGTCATCGCTGTCGTTACCTGAAGTTGCTCGGTTCGTGTGGATGAGAGTGCAGCTGAAACATCAGCGTTCGCAGAATGTTGCACAGGAACAAGAGATTCGCCTGAAGAAGAATTCCATCACCATCATCATCATCATTATCGTCGTCGTCGTTGTCATCGTCGTCATCATCGTCATCATCGTCGCCATCGTCGGCCATCGTCGTCATCATCGTCATCATCGTCGTCGTCGTCGTCATCGTCGTCATCATCGTCATCATCGTCATCGTCGTCGTCGTCGTCGTCATAATCATCTGTTACTGACGTGGGTCATAATTTTATATGGCGGTGAAAGGTACACATAAATTATCTACTGACTCCAGTCATTAGTCGAGTCTCCTGCTTCTCTAAGTATACATGTACGTCCTAATGATTATATTTATTTCTCCATTTCTATAGCGCCCCTTCAAGCTCGCTACTCAGAGGCGCTCCCTACTACAGCGTGGACACCGAATCGGAGTTTCACGTCGGAGCAATTGCGAGTGAAGGACTTGATCAAGGTTCCTACACGGCGGCTTGAGGTGGATTCGAACCTGCAATTCTTCGGCTGCAAGGCAGCGAACATACCGACTACACCACCGCGCCCCAAAATGTCGTGATGCTACATCCTCATACATATTTTCTAATGTAGGTGCAATCTTGGTACGCCCTTGGCTCTTGTTTTCTTTGAAATCTTGCATGCAGTGCATTGTATGATATTTGGTCAACAGTTGGTATCCGCTCCACATTTAGAATTGGAGTCCTCGGTGACCAACGTTGTCCAGCAGAGTTGCTTGGATACCTGATAATTATCGTCTTATGTCATCGCTGACAAGTTTCTTTAGCCTTGAAATACCTGTGAGCTTCCGTAATCAACTCGTTTTTTGCCGTACAACTTTTATAGCGCGCTTATGTTCCTCAAGAATACTGCTCGCAGTAAGCCAAATGCATCAATGTGTGTACATAATCATGTATGCATGCTTGTAGGTCTATGTATGTATGGATGCATGAAATGATGAAAGCATGCACATGTTGCTTTTAGACTTGTCATATAGCCACAAGATGCGCAGCCACCATTCCGTAGACTCCGTAATGAGTCCGTATACTGCGCTTAAACTCGACACGGACCACCTTTGGACTATACTCTTATACGGACATAACTTTTGAGTCAACGCAGCGCTCGTGAATAAACTGGTGCCCCGCGTTTGGCTTTCGAGTAGCGCTTTAGAAGTTTAGAGATTACGATTACGATTACGGTTTGTATAATCTACGACTTAAACTGAGAGGAAGTTTGAGAGAGGAACAGAAGAAGTTGAGACTTACGACAAGACAGATCAGATTTGGCAGATAAATGATCCACTGTAGAAATCCAGCGCTTCTTGTCCAGCAACTGCACGGGACAAAAACAGACGAACATCTTCAGTGCGTTTAACAAGAAAGTAGGCATACAGAAGAAAATATATAACAGACAGACGGACGGACAGACAGACGGACAGACGGACGGACGGACGGACAGACATACAGACAGACAGGCAGGCAGACAGACAGACGATTATTATTGAAGCCTTTCGATGGAAGCATAACCTCTATAATTTTTATATTATATACCCTACGACGCAGCTTAGTTCCAGAGACTCTGAACATCTGTCCACACCATCTGTCAGCTGTCGACGAATTCCGTTGGTTGGCTCCACCTGCGTATGTGTGCGTGTGTATGTGTGTGTGTGTGTGTGTGTGTGTGTGTGTGTGTCTGCCAACAGTGACTCTTCCAGCTTACTGTGCATTGTTTACGAACTTGTGTATTATTTTTGGTCTTAATGGCACCTAACATCAGACAGGCCAGCACAGAGAAGATTTCTTGAAGGGGCGCTATATAAATTCTTGGAATGAATGAATGAACGAACATATCTGCCAGATCTTCCCGCCAACATTGTGTGGCAGTCAATGTGATTTACAGTTGATTTGGCTACATGGGACAAATCTCGACACAGATAATTTATTCTGCCCTTAATAAACGAAGACCCAACTACTGTACAGTAGCCTTCAGTTTAACAGTCCATGCAGCTCGTTAAACAGCCAGACCATCGCGCCCCCTTTGTGTTATAACTGCTCACAGTGCACCAGAGGCGTGTATACCGTCACAGTTGGACCGATCATTCATTACATATTAGAGATTATAATAATATGAAGTGTGCGCTGCCACTCAGGTGCGCCCCGTTTAAAAGATGCTTCATGTGTGTTGAGTGAAGGTTATTTTAGCAAGCGTTGAGATCTTCTTTCATCTCAGTCATTCATCTTTTTATTTAGCCTACTTATTTATTAATTAATTAATTTTATTACACCAAGGAAACAAAATAGAACACAAGTATACAGGTAGTGGATACAGAACAGTTTCTGAGCAACACGAAGTCCGGAAAAAGCTGTAGGCCTAAGCTTATTTCAATCTGGCCCATAATAGATCTATACAATCACACTACAGTTAACGTTCCAATGTCACACAGTTATAAGCAACGATGTTCTGTTGAAACCGAAGGTATGTTAGTACTGACCAATAATTGACAGTTTATAAAGCAACATAATGAGTACAAAAACTGTATAGACTTAGTTAAGTTGAAACACAGGTGCAGTATATCGCATAAAAAGGAGATCTAAGAAAACAAAATTAAGAAACCAACAACCGAAACTAAAAAGAATGATGCTGAGGTATGCGTATATAACAGCAAAATTATCAATACATGGTTGACATGGGAGATTTTTTATAAAGACCTGTTTATCATTCAGTATAGGCCTAATACTGCAGTAGAAAGCCTGATTTCACTTTCCTTTTAAATGTAGGTAAGAATTTTTCTTCTTCTTGTAATTAAAATCAAACTTTACACTCAACAGACGTCATCGAACTCTTCGAAGCCGTGACCTTATAAGATCAATATTCCATTTTAAATTGAAATTGTAATTTGTAAGTGCAGGCTATAACGCACAATTGTAAAGAGTAGCTGTTAAGTGTAACTGCAAATCGTGCAAATAGGTATACAATGTTTCTACTCAAGGTGTGTCTTGTCAAGAAATCCGTGGATTGCTTTGATTCAGTCTGTGCCTAAGAAAATCGGGTTGCCCGTTCAAACTTAACAAACTTTACAAAGGACGATCTCAATGTTTGAAAATAATGTTTGCTATTTATTGTTATTTTTTCGAACTACTACTGTTGCCTATGTTGTTCATTTTTATCACCATAAAATATTTTAAAAGGGCAAGCTGTAATACAAGCATTGCACTTAAAACGGCTGCTGCCTAGATGATGATGAAGCCATATTTAGAGAGGCACCGAAGTCGGTCATTTTGTCTTCGTTATATCGCAGAAGCCAAAAGTAAACCACTTAAAAGCATCGCAGAGTCAAGAGAAGGCGTATAAGAGAACCGGAAAAGATATCACCGACATTAATACCACGCAGAGACAGAGAGAGAGGGGGAGAGAGAGAGAGAGAGAGAGAGAGAGAGAGAGAGAGAGAGAGAGAGAGAGAGAGAGAGAGAGCGAGAGAGACAGACAGACAGACAGACAAAGAGAGACAGAGACAGAGACAGAGAGACAGGCAGACAGACAGAGACAGACAGAGACAGACAGAGAGAGAGACAGAGAGAGAGAGACGAAAAATGAGAAGCTAAGCGTGAACAGTGAACACTGAGCAGTCTCCTCAACCACACATGTCATTTAAGGGTATCCGTTGAATTGAGCGCGCACATTTCGCCGACCTTCATCTCAGCGACCTCAATTCGCCGCCGCGAAACACAGCGCCTACACAATTCGCCGCCATTCATTTCAGCGCCTACACAATTCGCCGCCATTTATTTCAGCGACTACACAATTCGCCGCGATCAAACACAGCGCCTACGCAATTCGCCGCCATTCATTTCAGCGACTTATATGATAACAATGTCAAATTTAATTTTAGTGATAAAACGTTGACAAAAACTTTCAGTCAGCAATGGCAAAGTTTATTTTAAAACTTTCAAACAGTTTAAATGTATTACATGGCATATAGAGCTGCAATAAGAAATAATTCAAATAGTTAAATCGTTTCTTCAGTTATCCAGCTAATGTTAAGTAGGCAATAGCTAATTCAAAACATGGAGGTTCTTAAATTTTGCTTTGAAGTTCTAGTCAAATAATAATGAATTGGGCGTCGGCAGCAATCAATCAAGTTCGGCTCCGTGAATAAGAAGCCCAACCAATTTTGCTTCGATTTTGCTTTGAAGTTCTAATCAAGTTCAGTTAAATCAGTTCGTGCTGTTCAGTGTTCACGCGCGGTATTTAGTAACTTCTTGAAGCAGCGCTGAAATGAATGGCGGCGAATTGTGTAGTCGCTGTGTTTGATCGCGGCGAATTGTGAGGCGCTGTGTTTCGCGGCGGCGAATTGTGTAGGCGCTGATTTTCGCCGCGGCGAATTGTGTAGGCGCTGTGTTTCGCGGCGGCGAATTGAGGTCGCTGAGATGAAGGTCGGCGAAATGTGCGCGCTCAATTCAACGTAAACCCATTTAAGGATATACAGGGTAGACCAAAAAAAGACCCCTAGGTCAAAACACAGTGGGTGGCCTCACTAAAAGTGATATGACTTTTGTTCCGTTTGAATTATTTTGATGAAATCTGGCCATCATGTGTAAATATGAATTGTCTTTAAGCCTGTAAAATTTCATTTCGAAATTCTTACTTTTGGCCAGGATATTGGCAAAAATCCTAGTTTTTTTGGCCCTCCTGTGTATAAGAAATTTTAAGCCCTTCGCTGCTTCAAGTCTTTCTTATACTTCATCGGGTCTTTCACGATGAGAGCGTCTCTGAATTAGCTAGTATACTGCAAGAGACACTTTATGAATATTCTCATGTACGATACGATACGATATGAACGGACAAGAATGATGATGATTTTTAGCCATTTGTCTAGAATTCCAAGGAAAAAGAGACCATTTTATTGGCCAAAATAGTTGACGACCTTTTTTTTAGTCGTACGGACTTCTAAATGGGGGGCGTGGCCGGATTGCCCCCCTGGATCCGCCCCTGATGCGGACTAATAGAAAAAAGAATTATTTTAGTAGCAGATAGGAACTGCGAAAAATAATTATATCAGACTCACAACAAACTAACACTTTGCTGCGCTATCGCTCGAGATTTTCAATGCAATTGTTATTCATAGCATTTCATCACAGAGTTTTAAGGCTCTTTACGCTTTTTCTCTCTGTTTCTCTCTGTGTCTCTGTCTGTCCGGCTGTCTCTCTCTCTCTCTCTCTCTCTCTCTCTCTCTCTCTCGTATCTCCTCTCTGTGTCTGTGTATGTGTCTGTGTGTGTGTCTGTCTGTCTGTCTGTCTGTCTGTCTTTCTGTAGGTCTAACCGGCAACACAAGAGAAATCAAATATCTCTTCTTCCTCCTCCTCTTCCTCCTGCTCCTCCTCCTCTTCTTTATCTTCTTTCTACTCTTTCTCCACTCCTCCTCCTCCTTTGTCTCCCCCTCCTCCTCCTCCTTCTCCTCCTCATCTGTCTTCTCCTCCGTCTCCTCCTCTCCTCTTTCTCCTCTTTCTTCTCCTCCTCTTCCTATTCCTCTTCATCTTCCTCATTCTCCTGCTCTCGCTCTCGCTCCCGCTCCTGCTCCTCCTTTTCATCTTCCTCCTCTCTCTGTCTATCTGTCTGTCTGCCTGTCTGTATTTCTCTCTCCCCTGTATCCTGCAGTCTCTCCTCACTGTTTCTGTGTTTCTGTTTGTCTCTGTCTGTCTGTCTGTCTGTCTGTCTGTCTGTCTGTCTGTCTGTCTGTCTGTCTGTCTGTCTGTCTCTCTCTCTCTAACGGTGATATACGAGAGAAACAAGCCATCTCTCTTTCATGGCAATGGTAACACGAGCCAATGCTTTAATGCCATTGCATTCCAAGGCATATTTACTCTGCCGGTCGGACCGTGCACGTGATTCTGCTGCAATTCCAGAAATGGATTTCTATACTCTACGGATAATTTTTTAATTCCTGAGTGATTACGAGATACCACGGGACAAGAATGATGATGATGATAATAATGATGATGATCATAATAATAATAGAAAAAGTAATGATAATGAAAATCTGTAATAATGACAATAACACTAATGGCAATATTACTACTACTGCTGCTGCTGCTGCTGCTGCTGCTACTGCTACTGCTACTGCTACTGCTACTGCTACTGCTACTGCTACTGCTACTGCTACTGCTACTGCTACTGCTACTGCTACTGCTACTGCTACTGCTACTGCTACTGCTACTGCTACTGCTACTACTACTACTAATACTACTACTAATACTACTACTAATACTACTACTACTACTACTACTACTACTACTACTACTACTACTACTACTACTACTACTACTACTACTAATAATAATAATAATAATAATAATAATAATAATAATAATAATAATAATAATAATATTAATGACAGTTAGCTGCTGCAGAAGCACCACTTTTATAAAAAAAGATAATAAAATAATAAAAAATAATAAATATATAATAACAAATAATAAATAATAACAAATAATAAATAATAATAATGATGATACAATTGGCACAGCGTTTGTTCTGCCTGGAATATTTGTTGGAAAAAATAAATATCCTGAGGATAAAAAAATAATAATAATAAGGAAATCTCTTTCAGAAATTCCTTTTCTTATAGCGACTTGACATCACATATAATTATACCTATATAGCGCGTATCTATAGAACGCCTATGTTGCAGCTCCAAATAAATCTCTAATTCTAGTTGCAAATTTAAAAAAACGCTGTTTACTTAGCTTACAGTCAAACTAATGATAGTGCATCATAATTATAAGCAAATATCCAGCATACACTTCTGCAAATGCCTTTGGGCCTATATGGCTGAAAACGCTCTATGACAAACATATACAGGGTGGGCCAAAAAAATACCCCCTAAGGTTTTTTGCCAATATCTTGACCAAAAGTAAGAATTTTGAAATGAAATTTTACAGTCTTATAGACAATCCATATTTACATATGATGGCCAAATTTCATCAAAATATTTCAAACAGAGAAAAAGTTATGCCACTATTATGGAGGCCACCCAGCGTTTTTTGACGATTCACAAACGTAACGCAACAAAAAGTAGGTTTTTGCCAATATCTTGGTCAAAATTAAGAATTTCGAAATGAAATTTTACAGGTTTATAGACAATTCATATTTACATATATGGGCCAGATTTCATAAAAATATTTCAAACAGAACAAACGTTATATCACTTTTAGTGAGGCCACCCTACGTTTTGTGATGATTCAAAAAAGTCAAAAAAAACGGTGGGTGGCCTCACTAAAAGTGATATAACGTTTGTTCTGTTTGAAATATTTTTATGAAATCTGGCCAACACATCTAAATATGAATTGTCTATAAACCTGTAAAATTTCATTTCGAAATTCTTACTTTTGGCCAAGATATTGGCAAAAACCTACTTTTTGTTGCGTTACGTTTTTGAATCGTCAAAAAACGGTGGGTGGCTTCACTAAAAGTGGTGTAACTTTTGTTCTGTTTGAAATATTTTGATAAAATCTGGCCATCATGTGTGAATATGAATTGCCTATAAGCCTGTAAAATTTCATTTGGAAATTCTTACTTTTGGTCAAGATATGGGCAAAAAATCTAGGGGGGTCTTTTTTTATGGCCCACCCTGTACACTTGTATTTGATGTCTGATGCTCTCTCTATATACAATACATATACAATCATGATATTAGATATACAATTATACATATATATATAATTACATACTACATATATAATTCCATATTATATATAGTATGTAACTTATATATATATAATTTTATATGTATATACGTTACCTGCTGTTTTCAATGGCGGCTCTGACCGATGCGTAGATGATAGAAAAGAGCAACGGAACGACTGAATAAATATACCAGAAAGATTCAGTTACTTGTCATCCATTATAAGCATAACGAATATATATATATATATATATATATATATATATATATATATATATATATATATATATATATATATATAATTCATAGGCAATGTGTGCGTGTATGAATATATATAAATTATACGCATATAATACAATGATATACACGGTGATTCATAAAAAACGTTACCTTACTTATTTTACTGTAACTCCACCAAATATCGTGTTATGTCAACGAAATTTTACGAGAAGATAGAGGAGTCGTTTCTGAACATTAGGGAAGTTAAAAATTATTCATGTTCGAATTGACCTCCTTGGGGAGTTGCGCATGCGCGAAGACGCGTACGCTAATGCTTGACTGATTCATCAATGATTCGCTGATCCATTTCATCAGATGCATCGACAATTCGACGACACAAACTCGTTGACATCACATATTCGAGATCTGTAGACATTTTCTTGTATGACACTACATATCTTATAGTCTACTGGATTTTAATCAGGGATGTTGGGTGGCCACAAGTAGGCGGGATGAAATCAGGTGTTTCAGTTTCCAGTGACGCAACAGTCTCTCGAGTTCTGTGCGCAGGAGCCCTATGCTGCTGGAAGATGAAACACTTCGTAATGTCACGAATGTCTGGCAAAGACCTTGTATTAGTCGAGCATGCATGTCTGTACTATTGTCCATTGATCCCAACACCGGGCAGTGGCGTCTACCAATTGGGAGAACGTTCTCCCACGGTTTCTGAAAGTGGGGGGTTTGACGTTTTTCGGGTGTAAATTGGGGGGGTTGGTGAATAAAGGCCTGGAATACGAAAATTATTATTTGTGCATCATTTATGTATCGAAAAACATTATTATCTTGGAATAACGAACCCACGGTTCGCTTGATGTCACTTATATTTGGTAGGGAGCAGGACAACTCATAGACATTAGTGTCAGTCAGGTTCTTGGCATACAAGTGTGGAACACACCCATTCGGGATTGACGGCTTATCGCTAGTCTCGTTTACTGACGGAACCAAGCCGAAGCCCCACCCTTGGCAGGTGATGAAGGAAACAAAATTAATGATTGCGACGGTCGCGCACCAAGAATCAAACGACCCGTTTGACACTTGCTGTGCACGTATAACCTACCCCAGTCTTCGGACAGTGGTCCCTTCTTTAAAAGTAGCCTAAGCCTAATGAAGCTAATAACAGATGTTTCGCATTAGATTCCCAGCCAGCATATCGCTGAAATGGATAAGAGCAGCTCTGATGTAAAGCAGAGTCTTTCCATGCTATAGAGATGCAGCCATAAGTGCAGGAAGCTAGATGGTAGTCATAATACATGTAGGTCTACCATAGACAACCGAATTTGACTGTTTCTGTGTTATAAGTTTTTCTTATTTCGCGAAGAGTTGCATCGACATCAGCAGGAGTTGTCAACAGCTAAAGGTCTGCCTACACAGAGAGTTTCTGTGGAGAATTCGAATTATTAGCTTTCAGCTTCTATAAGCGCATGGACGGAGATTTAAAGGGGTGGCGGAGATGCCTATATCGCCCCAATGTTTCATAAATATTTCATAAATATCATTCTAATTTACTACAGTGTTATTCATTGAGCTTATTTATCTATAATGAAAATTCGTCTAAGATGATAACTTAAAAGCCGCCATCAGTCTGCAAATTTAAAAAAAATTAAGCATTGGGAGCGACATTTATTGTCATTTATTGAAGTCATGAACCACATCTCTGAGCACTGAGATCATCATGACAGCTTAAAATGCTACGTACGGCAGCAATGTGCAAATCCAAAAATTGTATGCAATTGGGAGGCGACACTCTAAGCCTAAGGTCTCAAACCATGGCTAGGCTAGTATCAGCATGGAAAAATGAGTGCCGGTAATTTTATTAGGACGACACCTTAAAATGCTGCCATTGCAATGTCGAAATTCAAAAAGTTTCTAATGGGTCACTGAAAAAGTACAGCTATTTTGTTAAGACGACACCTTAAAATGCTGCCATTGCAATGTGCAAATTCAAAAAGTTTCTGATGCGGAGGGGCGCATCCCCTCCCCATACCCCTGCCCCTCACAGTGCAGCGTGCATCACGAGCGTCCTTCGGACGCTCAATTGTCTTCCCCCCTCCCAGAAACCTCAATTCCCTCCAGAGGAGGGGGACTAGATTAAACACTGTGCGTACGTAACTTATGAACAGATTCCCATACAATTGTTTTAAGTCGGCGAAAATGGGGGGGTTTGTTCTCCCACTCCAAGTGGGGGGGTTAGACGCCACTGACACCGGGTTCGATTAAATGGATATGTTCGTGCGACCAAGTGCAGACACCATAAGCCTAAGGGATTTGCTGAAAGTTGGTCGATACTGCAAAACACGATTTGCTGAAAAGTCCATCTTCCGTGTACCGACAGATACGTAAATGCGATCATTCTGATTGCTACTGGGTGCAGCTACGGTAAACAATTTCTCACCATGATGCTAAACCAGTTTAAATTGACCAGGTTTGCATGATAGTCTACAACCTCAGTGGCTGACCGGAGCGTTGGAATCTTGCTTGTTTATCGATATAGTCGTTACGTCATTATAGTTTCGTCAACCGCGTGGCGTCATTATAGCTTTGAATGTGAAATAATTTATATAGCACTTGGAATCAAGGGTCATTATTCTGAAATTTCATTAAAGTTGATTGTAATCGACAGGAGTCCTGTTGACTTATGTAGGGTTACGTTTTTATGAATCATCCTGTATAATTATATCATTGCAAATGAGGACATAACATCACTTAAAAAGTTAAACTAACAATTCTAACTTGAAGGAATGAACTTGGAGAGTGACCAATGACAATAACGTAGATATTCGTACCCGTCGCCCACAAATATAGCTGCGTCAGGAACTAACGACGACGATGTCAGCCACGATGATGATGATGACGACGACGATGACGATGAGATGACGATGATGATAACGATGATATATCAGTACTATATAAATATATAAATATATATACATATGTACATACTACAACAACGCACAATATATAATACACAGTGTACGTCTGTTTGCCCATGCATTGCCTTGCATGTGCATCGTATAATGCATAGATAATACATGTAGCCTACTATTATAGGCTACACACATATACACAGTTGCAGAGATGTCGTTGTATGGTTTCGTTGCTGCCTCGGGTTGTTCTGACGATATTTAATACCACAGGATATAGATACATTTCAGACGCATCTCTATGCGACTTTGATTAGAGGAGTTAGGACCCTGAAGCAATAATCTAACCTGGGTCTATAATGATTAGAGGACGGTATCGATAGTATCATCGGAAAGTCAGCACTGCTATATAGGTCTACATGTATGGCCATGGCAGCAGGGTCATTGGGTATAGCATCCGATACATCATTTTCCGCTCTTTAGCTAATTTGAAGGGAACTCCCTTTCCACAATAAATAGATGACATTTTCTTTTAAGGTATCGCGTGCAGATTTGCGCAATGCACCGTCAGAATGTTCTGAAGGACAAGAAATTGATTGGCTACATTCATAGTGCTAGGGTTACCATAAGTGCTCAGATGAAAAAGAGGACGTATAAAATGTTCATCTGGTTACCATCCCGTATACCCGGCTCCTAGCCTCTTATAGTGTTACGCCAGTGTTAAGTGTTGTACAAATAGAAGTAACGTTAAACTACACAAAGTTTTGTTCTTATTGTGCATGGTTTTAATTTCAACTATATTGAGTGGGTGTTCAGAATTTCAGTTCGGTACACATTAGGCCTACATTGCTGTCACTGACTGAACACAGAAGCAAAACAGTGACAGATTCGTCGCGTTTCGAACCCGGCCAGTGTTACGAAAAATTTGGTTAATTTGGTATATGGAGTTCCTCGAACACTCTTAACATGCTTCGGCGTTTCGACGTGCGCCTTTAAATCCAGTGCACCTTATTGGCACCTGAGATATAAGTTCCGCTGCCCCATGTCAAACACTCAGATTCATAGTCGTAATGACCTTCACCGTCACGAAGGCCTACGTGTAGGCCTATTGGGCTTTCAGTGCGTCGGTAAGGAAGCACTTATGTTTCGGCATTTTATGTCAATGTTTTCGTTAAATTGAAAAATTACTTATTTTGTTTACAATCATCATTACGTAACTCGCGTTATAGTTATAGTAGAAGAATTTTAGCTGAAAAATCATCAATCGACTCAATAAATTATTACAAGTTAGAGACTTGGCATAGTTGTTAAGTACACCCCACTGACGAAAATACCAAAAGTCCCCATAAATCCGAGCTGTGCTCGAGCCGCCATCTTGGAAAATGGCGGCCTAAATTCGGTATTTTGACAATAACTCCGGAACCATCACAGCTACAAAGAAATATAAAATAGCAAAATTGATCCTCATTAAAAGACAAAGAAGTTTTATGTATAAAATTTCTTTCTAGGAATACAAATAAAAATGTTACATGGGATAAACTAGTCATTATAATTGTATTTCGATGCGATGTACTAATTTTATGGCGGGAAAAGCAAATGCTGTGCTGCGAATTATAATTTGAGATCAAATTTATATCAGTGTCTATGCTACGCTGATGTAACTTAGTTCTCAATCATCTTGTATTGTATCTGACCATTTATAAAGCGCTTCTCGCAGCAAGAACCTTTCAGAAGCGCTCCCAGTGCGTTCAACCCAGTGAAAAAGGCAAGTTTTCAGATGAGAGCCAGAGAGGATGGCAGAGCGAACTGATGGGGAAGCCTATTTCAAAGGGAGAGACCAATGCAGGCAAATGATCTGGATTGAGCCATGGCGGTCCTGACTCGGGGGACAAAGGGGTCATGCCGATCAGAGGACGCAGCGAAGTGGCAGAAAGGGAGCGAAGTACATGATCATACAGATACATGTACTTCGGAGCAAGACCCAATTGAGACTTAAGGTCCAAAATCAGGACTTTAAATTGTATACGGTATAGGCCTACATCTGTCATCTGGTGACATCTTAACTAGGGAGTTAGCGCGGGTAATTCCTTGGCATCCTCCACACATCGCTAAACACAGCACACCAGACCGTCGAGGCGTAGACACTTGCATCCTGGGATCCAAGTCGTTTCCCAGCCATTGCTGGATCTGCAGGTACATGACTCTCTTTACGAGTGTTGCTCTGCATCTGCACTGGTTGGAGGTAGAGACGCCAGTTGAAATGATGTTTCAAACTTCTTTTTGGCCACCATCCGGTTGTACAAGAAGTCTCTCAGATCATCCAAGGACCTTGATGATATAGAGCCGTACAGTTTCAACAGGACTTGATTACTTCTTTACCGGTACTGGCATACTTTTGGTTAAATATTTTCAATTCATCTCTCAACTCCTCGTGATTCTGAATAAGCTTTAGACCCATAATTTTTCCCTTTATAGTACAGCGCTGAAGTCGTGTCACATCCAGTCATTGTATGAGCAAAGAGTAGAAGTTCACAAGCCTCCCCCATATTAGTCACTTTCTCCATGTGTACATGTATGTTTAAGATGCTGGGTGCACCGTTTGATTTTTCTGGCTTCAGAAACCAAGGTTCTTTAAAATCTTTCAGGGCCAGTGCAGCTGCAATTACTAGTAGATCCGTGTCCTGGCCAACGATCACCGTTGAAATGTTATTTTTGACTTTATCTAGATCAGCTGCGACAAAAACGGTATCTACATCACTTTCCACTTGCAGAACCGAATAACCCCTAGATTTCATATACGACTTGGACCCACTCTTTGGTCCATGACAGGTGGATCACTTAAACCTATCCCTAAAAGCAAAGAAGCAGCTCCAGAACTTCTCAACCTAATTTCGTGCATCTGCAAGCTAGTTTGCACCAAGCGATGCAAGTGTCTACGGTCTGGTTTGCTGTGCTCAGCGATGTGTGTGGGGATGCCAAGGAATTACCCGCGCTAACTCCCTAGTTGAGATGTCACCAGATGACAGATGTATACCGTATACAATTTAAAGTCCTGATTTTGGTCCTTAAGTATCAATTGGGTCTTGCTCCGAAGTACATGTACATGTATCTGTGTGATCATGTACTTCGCTCCCTTTCTGCCACTTCGCTGCGTCCTCTTAGGTCCTCTGATTGGCATGACCCCTTTGTCCCCCGAGTCAGGACCGCCATGGCTCAATCCAGATCATTTGCCTGCATTGGTCTCTCCCTATGGAATGGGCTTCCCCCATCAGTTCACTCTGCCATCCTCTCTGGTAGTGTATCCTCGTCTTTCTCTCATCTGAAAACTTGCCTTTTTCACTGGGTTGAACGCACTGGGAGCGCTTCTGAAAGGTTCTTGCTGCGAGAAGCGCTTTATAAATGGTCAGATACAATACAAGATGATTGAGAACTAAGTCACATCAGCGTAGCATAGACACTGATATAAATTTGATCTTAAATTATAATTCGCAGCACAGCATTTGCTTTTCCCGCCATAAAATTAGTACATCGCATCGAAATACAATTATAATGACTAGTTTATCCCATGTAACATTTTTATTTGTATTCCTAGAAAGAAATGTTATACATACAACTTCTTTGTCTTTTAATGAGGATCAATTTTGCTATTTTATATTTCTTTGTAGCTGTGATGGTTCCGGAGTTATTGTCAAAATACCGAATTTAGGCCGCCATTTTCCAAGATGGCGGCTCGAGCACAGCTCGGATTTATGGGGACTTTTGGTATTTTCGTCAGTGGGGTGTACTTAATAACTATGCCAAGTCTCTAACTTGTAATAATTTATTGAGTCGATTTTCCTAAAATTCTTCCACTATTATGCGTTTGGTTTACAAAGAACCGCTTCAGGTACCGGAAATTCAATGGTAGCCTACTATTGACCTAATATTTCTGGAACGCGTGTTTAGTTCGCGTAACGGAATAGTATATAACACGGAAAAGTAAGTAAGATCGATCGATCGAGGACGGACGGCGGAAACCCGGACAAAATCCACATTTCTGGAAAGCCGCCCGGACGCCCGGACAGGGGCCTAAAAAGAGGACATGTCCGGGGAAACCCGGACGTATGGTAACCCTACATAGTGCCAACGACGACTACGACAATGATGATTATTGTGATGATACTGAGAGTTGTAGTAGTTGTACTGGTAGTGTATGTGGTGGTGTTGAAGGTATAATATTGTAATTTGTGATGCATGGGATTGATTTCCCTATAGGTATTGTGTCGTTATTATTAATCCGCCATCCATGCATTACAAATTATTAATAATAATAATAATAATAATAATAACAATAATAACAACAGCAAAATGACTCTTTTGCCTTTAATCTCTGCTTTTGACATGTCCTATTTCTCTTTCTCTCTCTTAATTCATTCACCTGTTTCCTTTTCTGTCCATATCGCTTTAAAAGAGACTACACACTCAACCATCTTGATATAAAATTAGTTTTTTTTATGGTTCTCCACGTTTAGCGGGATCACTAGCTCCCTTTCTGGGCAACAAATTCTCATGGATCTTTTACCTGATAGTTGATATTATTAGCTTCTTGTTTTAACTGCGCACTGTTATTTTGTCATTTTGCCGAGTTGAACTCTTTTGATCTCTTTGAACAGGGCTGTTTTAAGGAATTTTCATAACTGCACAACTCCTTCTTTCCTTTCCGATCATCCATGGTAAATTACTTTCAATCGGAGGACAATGACCTTTTTGCTAGTTTTAAGTGTACAGAAGTGCTTCTACAACCGCATATTTTGTGTACAACTGCACGTTAAAAAAGCCCTGTCTTTGAATAAATAAGTTGAATTGACTCGAATGACAGCAGTGGCTAAGAAAAATAAGTGTCTGGACGCCCCTTATACCTTTCCAAAAGAAATGCATGGACGCCCCTTACCTTTCCAAAAGAAGTGCCTGGACGCCCCTTACCTTTCCAGCCTGTGCTCGCCAATAAGTGGCTGGACGGCGTTCAGAATTTAAAACAAGTGCATGGACGCCGTCCATGACCGTCCAGGCACACTTTAAGCCCTGATTGACGGATAAAACGCATCGTGTTAATTTTACATACAATATTGTTGTCGTCTCACAACTTACGCCATCCGATCAGGTAGATGCCCAGCATCGATGTGGGAGCCTCGAAGGCGTTTGAGATCAACCGGTGCAGGTGGTAGCCCTCGAAGAACATCCAGAAGTAAGTGGTACTCGTCAGGTAGATTTTGAAGAAGGACAACACACGACACCACACCTAAGGAAATCAATCACATTCACTTATCGTATATGCGACATCCGTATCAATCAATCAAGGAATCAATCAATCAATCAGTCAGTCAGTCAGTCAGTCAGCCAGCCAGCCAACCAATCAATCAATCAGTCAGTCAGTCAGTCAGCCAGCCAGCCAATCAACCAATCAATCAATCAATCAAACAAACAATCAATCAATCAATCAATCAATCAATCAATCAGTCAGTCAGTCAGCCAGCCAGCCAACCAACCAACCAATCAATCAATCAATCAATCAGTCAGTCAGTCAGCCAGCCAGCCAGCCAACCAGCCAGCCAACCAATCAACCAATCAATCAATCAATCAATCAATCAACCAACCAACCAATCAATCATTCAATCAATATATCAATTAACCAATCAATTAATCAATTAATGCTTTTTATTTAAACCATTTCAAGGCAAAGCACTCTTAATCATAGGATGCAAAGACAATTAAACGGCATAGGCTACACGTGAACAACGAACATGAATTATTGTGATCTAGATTAAATTCAATTTCAATCTGTTTTTGCTTTTGTTTTATATCATTACTGGCGTTGAAGGATTCACCGTGAATCATTCACGGGATCCTATATAATTACAATAGTCTATGGCTGAATAAGTTGGCGCAGATAACCAATCCATGCTCGGAGTAACAACGTTTCCACACTCGAAGCCCTGACAAATAGTTGCGATTATGTTTATTTCTGGAATAAAGTATCTCACGCCTTCGTTATACGTGCGAACGGTGCATTGCTAACGGATATATACAAGACCCATCCAGCCGTATACATTGCTCACAATGGAAGTGACTTAATATAATGGAATCAATTCATACGTTAAGTGCTGGAGGGGAGAGGAGGGGAGACTGCGAGGGGAAAAAACGATGATAGATATGGAACGGTGGTCTGAAAAGAACATCGTTTATCTGGGCACGGGATAAATTGGACGAAATTGGGAAGACCAGAGAATGAAAGGAGAGACAGATTGGGAAGCGGGTTTATGGGAGCGTGTGGAAAGAGAAGATGGTGCGCCGTGGATCTGTGGAAAGGCAGAAAGGGGTCAGGCAGAGGTGGAAGATATATACGGGGCGGTGGTGGAAGAAAAGGAGGAGAGGATCAGTGGAAACAGTAGAGAGGTGGGAAAGTCTAAGGGAGTAAGGGAGATGGAAAATAGGGAGGAGCGCTCGAGACGTGGAAAAACGGATGCGGGGGGTCGGAAGTAAAGACGAAACGGTGGATTAGGATGGGAAGAAAAGGGAGTGTCAGCAAGAATAGAAGACAAATGGAAGGCCTGGAATAAAGGGATAAAGAGAGGACGCGCGGGAAAGTGGAACGGATATAGGGCCTAGCGACGACAGAGCAAATAAAACAATGAGCATTGTGTGTACAGAGCTCGTGAGAATGTGGAGCACGGATATATCAATCAAGAGCTACATGTGTTAGACGTTCGGTTCTAAGATGTGTCTTGAAAGCAACATGGCGGGATATGTAGAATTCCTGGTTGTATCGGAATGAGAAACCTGAAAATTTAAACTTATAGAGCAGCTCTTCAGAGTAACGTACATTGAATCGGTCGGCGTGAATAATTCAGGTATATAGGGTATTTTCAAACGCTGACTGCCCACAACGGAATTATCAATTTGCTGAACAATTCATGTAATAAAAGATCTATTATTTTTACATCGGAACCGTCCATAAATGACGCCACGCAATTAGGGGATGGGTCACACACACACACATGATGATGTGTGACGATCCCAAAGGGCACTAGATTAAACATTGCTGGTTATGGCTAAAAAAATTAATTCCTTTGAAAAAGACGACCTCCCGATTTCCGGTAGGCCTGCTGTAACTGCTATAGCCTAACTCAGTCTCGATAATTTACTTCAATTGATCCTTCTCTTTGGAATGCCCTTTCTCCTTCTGGAGTTCTGGTCACAATACAATTCTATCTGGCAGTCTATCATCTACCTTCACTCTTCTCAAAACCTGCTTCTTGTTGTGCCTTGCGCACTGAAAGCGCTTCTGAACGGTTCACCATATTGGAGGCGCTATACAAATGCTCCAATCTTGTAATACAATACGGTAATTATTTAATATCTGCGAAGCAACGGCAACACTGATGACGTAATTGCGATAAACACGTCATCTCATGATTGCTTATCGGATGACGTCACAATTGTTGCCATGGAAACAGCCAGTTGAGACTCACTTCTAAAATCGTACAAGACGTCGGTTAACAAACAGGGCGAAACATTTCGAAGAGAAACTTATCGAAATTCATTGAACAGAAGAAACAGAAATACAAAATTCGATTGAAAGAACTTTGACTCCCTTCGAAGACACATTATATCATTGAAAGATCGACACGAAAAGCGGAAAGTCATCGAAAAGATCGATGAGAAGAAAGAAATTCATTCGTTTTGAAGACAAACGATCGAATGGTAGGACTAGGCTAACTTTATTACTCACATTATTAATTGTCATTTTTATCAGAAAATCATCGACGATTTCAATTAGAGCAAAGAATTTAGCTTTTTGAAGACGCAAATCGGAGTATATGCCTCTAAGCCTATAGACTGTTATTATTATTATTTATTGCCAAAGAAACAAAAAGAACATGTATACAAGTAGTAGATACAGAAACGGTCTCTGAGCAACAGGAAGCCCGGAAAAAGCTAAAAGCTTATATCAACCTGGCCCCTAAATTACATTTACATTTCAGTCAACGATACATGTCACACAGTTGTAAACAAAAAAGTTCTGTTGAGACCATATGAATGTTAGCACTGACCAATATTATACAACAAAGTAGCAACACAATCAGTACAAAATTATAAAACAAAATTAAATTGAAACACAGGTGCAGTACCTAGCCTAGTAAAAAAAGGATATATGAAAACAAAATTTAAGAAAACAAGAACCGAAACTAAAAAGAAAAGGTGCTGAGGTATGCATAACAGCAAGATAATCGGTACAAAGTTAAGCGATGAATTGTTTAGAAAGACCTGTTTAGCATTCAGTATATTTCAGTAAAAAGTCTGATTTCACTCCCCTTTTAAATGCAGGTAAAAAAAATTCTCGTTTAAGGTCATCAGGTAGGGAATTCCATAAACGAGGACCCAGAACCTGGAGGTTATGTGCTCTGGAGGCAGTTCGTGCATAAGGGACAACATAGTTGGACGCGGTCCTGGTATTGTAAGAATGGGTTTGATCAACTGTCATAAAATAATTACAAAATTGATTAGGTAACAAGTTGTGTACAGACTTGAACATGAACACAAGTTTCGATAAATGGGATAATTCATAAATTTTTAATATTTTCAGCTTATAAAACAAGGGATTTGAATGAGAAAGGTAACTGGAACAGGTAATAATTCTTACGGCAGCTTTCTGGAGCCTTAGGATACGGTCTAAATTCCCAGTTTTATGCGGTGACGACCATACAGAGCAGCAGTATGTCAAGTGTGGCTCCAGTAAAGTGTGGTATAGTAGTTTTAATTTATCGGCATCAAGAATATGGCCAACCCTATAGAGTATGCCCACAATTTTCGATACCTTGTTGACTACCATATCTACATGTTTCTTCCATTTAAGGTCATCAGAGAACACCACTCCAAGAAATTTGATTTCATGCACTCGATTCAAAGAAACTCCGTTTATAGTAACATTAACATCAGTATCAGAAAACATTTTTCTAGTAAATACCATAAAGCAAGTTTTTTGCAGGTTCAGAGAAAGTAAGTTAGCTGCGAACCAATGACAAATTTCCTCCAGTTTACTATTTAATGATGCAGCCAAAAGGATAGGACAATGACCAGTTGCAAAAATGTTCGTATCGTCTGCAAACATGATCAAGTTCAAGTCGGTCACAGATTGTATATCATTTACATACAAAAGAAATAGGAGGGGGCCGAGAATTGAGCCCTGCGGGACGCCGCATATTATAGGTAAGAAAGATGAAGAGGTATTATTGAGAGAAACATATTGGTATCTATTAGATAAATAACTAGTGAACCACTTTAGAGGGGTACCCCGTATTCCGTAGTGTTCAAGTTTATGCAAAAGTATTTCATGGTTCACAGTGTCAAAGGCCTTCGAGAGATCCAGAAAGATTCCAATTGTAGTCTGATGATCATCTAAGGATTTACTAATTTGGTTAGTAAGATCAATTAAGGCCAATTCTGTAGATAGATTTTTCCTGAATCCATACTGGGTATCTGCAAGCAGATCATTGTGTTGCACAAAAGTGGTAAGCCTAGTGTAGACAATTTTTTCTAGCAGTTTGGAGAAGGGTGATAAGATAGATATGGGACGATAATTAGAGACCTTTAATTTATCTCCAGACTTAAAGACTGGAATGATTTTTGCTATTTTCAGTGGGTCTGGGAAAATACCTTGCATTAAAGACTGGTTGAAAACATCAGCTAAAACAGAAGAAACTTCAAAGGAGCAATGTTTTAAAATCATGGTTGAGATATCATCATGGCCCCTGCTCTGAGAATTATTCATTAGAGCAATAGTGTCTATAATTTCAGGGGGCGTTACAGGGGTAAAGAAAATAGATTGGGTGGTTCTGGACTTTAGGTAGTCCTGAGGCTTAGTATTAACTGGCGCAATGGTCTTTGCTAAGTTAGGGCCTATATTACTAAAATAGTTGTTGAAGCCCACAGTTATAATTTTAGGATCAGTGACCCTAGTTCCACCATGGTCAATTTCAGATATCTTAGGAGTAAAAGCGCTCTTCCCAATGATTGAATTAATGGTTTGCCAAACTTTATGTAGGTTATTTCTATGGAGTTGAAGTTTATTAGCATAATAGCCTTTCTCGGCCGCCCTCAGCAGTGATAAAAGCTTATTCTGATAGGCTTTGTATTTATTAAACAGAACCCTGTTATTGGAGTTTTCCCCCTTTACACAATCTTTGTACATTTTATTTTTCTTTTTAATAGATTTCTTCAGCGCCGAGGTAAGCCATGGGAGATCAGTTTTACGACTTGCATTTGATTTTCCTCCCAGCCGTCTATAAGGAAAGCAAAGATTGTAGCAGTGGGTAAACTTGCCCAAAAAATCATCAAAAGATTTATTAGCATCAGTATTCTCAGTCATATCCCAGTCAATAAGTGTCAACTTTTGTTTAAAATCCTGGAGCGAAGTATCATTAATAATTCTTTTAAAAGGTAAAGAATTTGTTTCCAGAGGTGGCTTATTAAGCGTAACACGGGTCGTACAGCAAACAGGCAAGTGGTCGGAGATATCTGTAATCCAGATTAAGGAGTTCTTAATCACTGCCGGGTGGACATTTGTGAAAATATTATCTATAAGCGTTGCAGAATCAGGAGTAATGCGGGTGGGTTTGTCAATTAATGGGTAGAAGCCATATGTGTAGAGTAGATTAAGGAAGTTCTCAGTTTCTCTGTGTTTATCAGCATTCAAGAGGTTAACATTAAAGTCCCCTAGTAAGTAACAAGGTTTCCTTTCTGAGTGTAGTCTAGCTAAGAGGTTATCAAAGGCTGTATTAAAGGATGAGAGGTCCACATTGGGAGGCTTGTATACCACTCCAACAATAATGGATTTACCAGCACTAGGAATCTGGATAAACATGGTCTCCATTAGTCGGTCATCAGTAGGATAGCATTTCTCTGAGTAGGAAGTAACAGTTATGTCATTGAGAAATAGGCCAACTCCCCCTCCCATGCCAAAAGAACGGGATTTAAGGAGCATAGTGTATCCTGGTATAAATGTCGTATTCAAGTCACTATCCGTTGTCCAGGTCTCAGACATGGCCACGATAGAAAATTTATATTTCAGTTGGGCAAGCTCAATATTGATAACCTTAGAGTTTTTCCTAATACTTCTAGCATTTATATGAAGAAGTGAAAGATCTACATTTTCAGCAGCAGTTAATATCTCACTTAACTGTGGTGAGTCAAGATACTGAACGTAAAGCTGTGACAACTGGTCATAGTAAAATTCATCTACACTCTAACCAAAAATCGAGAATTAGGTATCTATATAAAGTCCTAGGAAAACCATAAGGCAAGCAGCTTACCAAAGGTATGTGTGGCAACCAGTAGCTAACTACCCACACATAAAGCAAGTCGGAGCTAACTAAGTCTCATCTGAAGCAACATGGAGGTAACTACAAGCAATTTTAAGCATCCTGAAGTAAGGTAAAATGTTGGATTGGTATTGGGTGGTGTGGGGGTGGGTGGGGAGTAGTGAAGAGGGGGACTTGGGTGATAGCTGCCTGGGTTGAGTGGGTTCTGGTGTTGGTATAGATGTTGAGATGGGGTAGTGGGGTGGGAATAGCTCAGGTGGGGCGGAGTGGGGTATGGGAGAAGGTGAAATACTTGGCCCCTGCCACTCGGTGTTTCACACCTTGACACACCCACACTCCACCCCAAATCACAATCACTGGCCCACACCACCACCAACTTACACCCCTGCCCTCCAAACTTTACATCGCCCTTGCCCCACCCTGAACTTACTCCGCCCACAACTCAGCCCCACTCAGTACCGGGTGGAAGCGGGTTTGTGATGCTGTGGGCCGGGTAGTTTTGAAGTGGGCGGCGTGGTGGGACGAAATTCGAAATTTGGGTGGGTCTCGGTGGTTGGATGAGGGGTAGGTTGGGTGGTTGGCGGGTGGGAGCAAGTATTTATATGTGGAATAGGTGGGACATCTCCCTCGTCCACCCGCCCACACCACCCACCAGATACCAAACCCCACCACTTAGCCCCACTCAGTGCCGATTGGAAGCGGGTTGGTGATGCGGCGGGTCGGGTGGTTTGAAGTGGGCGGCGTGCTGGAACGAAATCCGAAAGTTTGGTGGGGCTGGGCGGTTGGCAGAGTTGTTGGATGGGTGGTGGGCGGGTGGGAGCAAGTGCTTGGTATGTGGGGTAGGTGGGACGCCTCCTTCGTCCACCCGCCCCACCCACCTAATATCAACCAGCCCACCACTCAGCCCCACTCAGTACCGGGTGGAAGCGGGTAGGTGATGCGACGGGCCGTGTGGTTTTGAAGTGGGCGGCGTGATGGAACGAAAACCAATATTGGGTGGGCTGGCCGGTTGGCAGAGTTGTAGGTTGGGTTGTGGGAGCGTGGGTGGGAGCATGTGCTGGATAAGTGGGAAAGGTGGGACACCTCCTTCGTCCACCCGCCCCAGCCACCGGATACCAACCCGCCCACCACTCAGCCCCACTCAGTACCGGGTGGAAGCGGGTTGGTGATTCGGTGAGCCGGATGGTTTCGACGTCGGCGGCGTGAAGGGACAAAAACCGAAATTTAGGGGATGTGACGTGGGGCGCTTAGGATGTGGGAGGAGGCATAAGTATATTCTTAACAGGCTGCAATTCGAATGGCGGCGCCAGATCTACATTGATTTCGGGATTTTCGGCAGGTCGCGCCACAGTCATAGAGCCGTAAAGTAACAGTTAAATCACCCATGTAAGCACTATTATATATGTATACCAATTTCTTACGACAACTTAAGATGCTGCCACTGTAAAATGGAAATTTTAAAAACTTTCAGGTAGTGATGGCCACACTGTGAGAATAAAAGTGGACATCATTATTAAAGCAATTTGAAGTCAAGTTCGTAACCTTGGAACAACGCATCGTGCAGCGCACATTAATTTCTTCAGATAACACATAACACATACTAGTGGAGAGGGAAATATGCACGTGTATGTTATGAATTTTAAAAGGAATCAGCGACCTATGGCTATACTGTTGTTGACGTCGACATTATCTTCTTGTGTTCTACACACTGTCGTAGGGCGCTATATAAGTTGTATATTGAAGCATTTAATTCAAATTAAGAGGCATCTGAGGACCCCATCGCCAACCCAACGGTCGGCGAAATCAGCAGATGGAGATAACGACAATAAACATCAGAGGTCGGCAAGCCCAGGCAGCAGCCCTGATAGAGTAGTAATTAAGGTTCCAGCTCACAGACCCTTGCAACGCGGCGGCGGTGGTGGTGAGAGTGATTACAATGATGATGATGATGATGCTGAAGACGACGACGACGACGACGATGACGATGATGATGATGATGATGATGATGATGATGATGATGATGATGATGATGATGATGATGATGATGACGACGATGATGATGATGATGATGATGAGGTTGCTCACTTTGTCTGTTTTCTTATCCCACCCTCTCCTGACCCTCGCTGTCTTCCACCCTTCTAATATTATGTTTAATTTTATAACTATCTTCTTTTTTGTGCGGACTGAGCCAGTGCTCTTCAACTTTTTTCTCTCAAACCTATGCTGCCCGTCCACCGTCGTCCTGCTGCTACTTCCAGCGCTGAAATACCGAAACTCATGTACCACACACTACCAGAGCCTGGACGCATACATAAATCCATCCTCCACAGGACAATATAAAGAACACAAAACACGAGCGGCTTGTCCAGCAAAAATTACGCTCAAGGCCCATGCATTCGTGAATTCCCAAAACGACTGTTCAAAGAATATAATACAAACATATTGAAAAAGAAACACATGCACTTGAAAGACACATGTGCGGGGAGGACACATGTGCATGGTGTCTGAGGCGCGAGTATTATATGTATAATTGTGTATAATTATATGCATTGGTGTATGTGCATGCGTTTCGGCATGCATGTAAGACTGTTGTAAGTATTATACAGGGTGGCCCAGCATAAATGTCCCGAATTTGCACGCTTATAACTTCGTCAATTACTGGAATTTATTTATACTTTATGCGTCAAATAAAAGGTATTTTGCTCTAGTATTTGCACCTAAAAAATGGAACGGGTACAAGTTTAGGTTTTAAATATATGCTTGGAACAGCGCTAGCTACCATATTTTGTTGTCATTGTTGACGAAATATGGCGCCGTTTCCCCGGGATGTTCACAAATCGTTTTTCGCTAACACGCGCATAGACACAATCATTTTAGGCGTTTATAGGAGTCTCCACCATGAATATCCTATTTTCGCTAAACCATTTCTTTCAATTTTATCAACAGCCGTGCGCGCTGCCACGCGCCGCTTTAGACGCAAAGAAACGGCTGGCTGTTTCGCTGCCCGTTTCTTTGCGTCAGTGTTGGAGTGCTGTTGGACATCACGTCGACAAATAACTTTAGATCATCTTTTAGAATACGATGTTTCTAGGACTACCTGTTTCGCGCTTAATGACCTGGGGAGATTTGCTTGTAGAGCTTATCCGGGTCGTTGTCTTGCCGGCCAATTTACTCGAACCCAAGAGCAGTGTTAGCGGATATGCGCGCCTTAATTCTCATGATTTACGATTAGAAAGTCCTGTTTTTTAAATCAAATTTCCGTAGCAGATAATTAAAGGTATTGTTTATTCCATCCACTGTTAGAAAAGTCGTTAATCATTTCAACCGAATTAAATCTTTTATCAATTCGGAAAATTAAGATCAAAACGCGATCATCGTCAGACTCTGTCAACGGCGCGCCAGATTACGTCAACAATGAAAACAAAATATGGTAGCTATCGCTATTCCCAGCATATAATTAAAACCTAAACCTGCACCAGTTCCATTTTTTAAGTGCAAATACTAGAGTGAAATACCTTTTATTTGACGCATAAAGTATAAATAAATTCCAATAATTGGCGAAGTTATACGCGTGCAAAGTCGGGACATTTATGCTGGACCACCCTGTAGTATGTCTGTATAAGTGTATATGAATTCACATGTATACATATACAAGTATTTGTAAGTAGGTATATGTATGCATGTATATGTATGTACGGCTTTCTTAGCTATATAATTATATATTATATAGATCAGCGGTTCTCAACCTGTGGGTCGCGATCCCCGCGGGGGTCGCCTGACGATTTGCCAGGGGTCGCCTGGACCTTCAGAAATTTGTAAAATACGCAATAGTAGTTTCAGCTCTAGTTAGTACACTACAGCAATTTAAAAAAGTTCTTATACTTTTTATATGATTCATTCGTTAGATTAATAGATTGCGATAGCTAATAAAAGTTTTGCCATCTTAGTTTTCAAATGTAAAGTCTACTTTTACCATTCTCCCAAAAAACAAGGGTGGTGTAAGTCTTAAACCACCTCTCTGAGCACTGAAATCATGAGTAATTTTGCTAAGATGAAAGCTTAAAATTTTACAGTGTCCAAATCCCAAAAAATTTAAACAATTGGACAGACACTCTGAAATTTTAAACCATGACTATCAGAATTGAAAATGAGCAATTCCATTGAGATGACAGCTTAAACTGCAGCCATTACAGTGTGGATATTCAAAGAATTTAAGCAATGAGGAGGGGACATTTATTGAAGTCTTAAGCCACGTCTGTGAGCACTGAAATAATGAGTTATTTTTGCTAATATAAGGTACCGGTAGCAGCTTAACTGTTATAGTTATAATAAGTGCAAATCCCAAATTTGTAAGCATTGGGCCGAAACTGTGAAGTCTTATACCATGACTATCAACACTGAAATGATGAAGAATTTCGTTAAAATGACAGCCTAAATTGCTACCATTGCAGTGTATGGAAATCCAAAAAATATTTTGACAATTGGGAGAGACACATCCCCTACCCAAACTCCACTCCATTTTCGGCGCATTGATAAAGAACACAGTTAGACCATGGCCCAAGTTCATCAAATTCGTTGCCAACCAAAACGAATCAGTAACGGTGAAATGAGAGTTAAGAAATGAAGAACTAAATGATATTGACCATTTTTTTAGAGTAGCCTATAATTGTTTAGGCTAATAGTTGTTAGGCTTCACAAGTCGAATAAACTTATGACATTTTAACTTGAAATTACCGAATGGGTAGGGATTGGCTCTAAGCATTGCAAGAGCCAGTAAACCTCAATTGTCAAAACCAGTTTTCGAGTTATGGGGGTGAAAATGCATGACAATGGACAATGGTAACAAAAATGCAGTGAAGGGGTGAACTCAATCAATTTTGCTGTTGGGGTGGGTGGGGGTCGTCATAACTTTCGAACTGTTGCCAAGGGGTCGCCGCACTAAAAAGGTTGAGAACCGCTGATATAGATCCATGCGTGAATGTATGAATATGTCTGAAGTTGTTTGTATATGGTCATATGCATGTGTTTTAGGCCTACATGTAGGTATATATGGATATGTATGTATGTAGATATGTATTTGTATATATATATAGATATATATTATTATGTATGCTCACAAATGTATATATGTATGTATATGTTTGGGTATGAGTTTATGCATACATTTATATACAAGGTTTAAAATAATCATGCACATGAGAGTGCCTTGTATACTGCTAGATGTATACGATTCTATAATTTTGTAAAGCCATCGATGAGCGTATACATGAATGGAGAGAAGGTATAATTGTGTGTAGCCTATATTTGTATGCGCATGTATGTATCGCTAATGACACTTGCACGGGTCTGAGGCTTCTGCAAGTGATAAATCGGCCATGGCCAGGATGGGAGCATACCCAACACTGTTGTATGCGCAATGAAAAAACCTAACTCCAGTCTCCTCAGAGAGGTTTTCTGGTTGGGTAGCCGGTGAGTATTGCGCTGACCATGCATGGCACCAGTTTGCAAAACGTCGCATATGTAGTAAACCACCATGCCAAAAGTTGATCATTGCAAAGGACAAAAACGATGATATTGCGATGATTATTATTAATACCATTGTACCCCAAGGTTCCCTGTGTGGATTGATCTTGATTATACCCAGTGGCAGGGAACGACGGTCGCTGACCCCTTGGGAGCTACGCCTCATAAACAGTTCGGTCGACGACGCTAATGTCTCGCAGCGAGAGGTCATAAACTTGACGCGACCGTGACTGATTGACAGATAAGCGCTCAACGGCTGTCGCAGATGTGCTTCCTCGTATAGGCAGACACTTAGACGGATATAATTATAGTACATTAAATATATATGTATATACATGTGTATTGTGTGTGTATGTATAAGAAATCTTCCTGCAATATACGCATATATTATATATATATACATATCAAGGCAGAGGCGTATACTAAAGAGAGGTTCTGGTCGGTGCAGTTAATGTAGATAGCGTTGTTGATCGGATCGAAGCGCTGGATGTTATACAAGAAATTTTGAAAAGTC
>OX457050.1:25210694-25258194 GCA_949752735.1 Lumbricus terrestris
TCTACTGTTTCAGTGGAGGAATTGCTGCCAAAATTGGGCAACATAAGTTATGTTTTGCGCCTCTGATCAGTGTGCACTTGAGAGTCGTTACATAAATTTTTAGAGCACGATGCAATACAATAAAATACAATGTAGGTCCTACATTGTAAGCCCGTGCACGTAAAAATGATGTGGCTTTACTAAGTGTTCAAGGATCAAATTTGACTGTCTGAAGTTTGAAAGATAACATTGGAGAGAAGTCATTTAGTTGTGCAGAATAGTATTTGTATTAACATTATTTTTTAAATTATAATATGATTGTATTATTTATTAAAATAGTAAAAACATAATTATATTCATGTAATAGGACATTTTTATTATGGTATATTATAGCTGTTGTAGCAGTTCATGTAATTCAAAAATGCAAATAGTAGCCTAAGTAAAAACTCAAAGTGTTTAAAGTGCATACATTTTGCTAAAAACTATTAGGCCTACCATTTTGTTTAAATTTATATGGAGGGGAAGTATTTTCTGGGGGGATCTTCCTCCTAGTTATGCCTAGATTGAACGCTGCCTTCCATGTCCGACCTTACCCCCCCAACCGACGTGAATTTTGGCTATGTCTTCTGATCCCCCTATTTTTCACTGGGCGCAAGCTGCGTCCGCCATGTAGCCTATAGGGATAGAAGCCCCTGGTCATGGTATGATTTAAAAAGGGTCTGCACTCCAGCAATCCATAATTGTCGGCTTCTTATACAACCCATAAGAAAGATAAGTCCAAGAACTTTCTCATCACAGGGACTGTTGTAGAGTGCCAATTGTGAGCCCTAGTTTTTCGGCTGACTTTTGTAGAAATTGGTTCGCGAATTTGTTGGACTGTTTTGCCATGAAGCTCACTAAATCCATCGTCAAGAATAAATCGAAGAAATCTATTGAACGTAACTCAGCAGTTAGGTTAGTTTGATAGAGCTGCTAAGTCCATCCTTATACTCAGTTTCAAATCCACCTTTGGTGCGTAATTCGTGTCAGCAGCTTCCCAATCCCCTGTTGTAAATACAAGTCTCAGCTGTCTCATGCAGCATCAGCAAGGTCCGGCCTGGAATACAAGTATGTCTCAGAGCCATCATTACCAGCATCTGCAATTGAGGCCTTGCAGGTCTCAATTGTCTAACTCTCGGCATCACTAAAAGGCTCAATGTCATCGATTGTTGATTGTGTATCTTTCTCGCGACGCCATCTAATCAGAAAAATAATGTACTGCGTGAGTCGTATGATGGCAGTTAGGACTGCAATAAAATTGCATCGCTAATAAACTAATGATCGCACCTACACTCCTACAGTTACAACAGACAGACGTCTCCACCCGCCCTATAATAAAACTCGAGGTCTGAAAGGGTACCGGTACCGTGCTCTCTTACACGTGGCAGCCCATCGTAAATTATACGGTAGGAAACCCTTTCGCTTAATGACACACGTCAGCCCTGTTGAAAAGCATCGACAAGCCAGGCCAGGCTGAGAATCTGATCTCCCATTACTAGAAGTACCATAGATTGCCAGCACGACGCCTAAAGTTCCTGTATATCTGTTACCTCGTACCTCGCGGTCAAAGTGTGAATTAGGCCTAATGATTATTTATTTATGTACATATTATTATATTATATTGACTGTCTTTCTTAACTGATCGATGTTTCCGCAGTGCGTTTGCAGGTGGTTCATTAAGGTATATACCTGCTTACTTATTGCGCGCGAGATGAACTGTTTGATAGGTAGCCAGCACATAATTGCAGTAAGCACAGGGCGTGAGGCGTCTAAACATGGCGATATGAAAATATGCCTTGCAGAGCATGATATACGGCCCATAGCGCAATTCGATTGCATGGGAGACTTAGCTCTAATATAGGAGGCATGTGCATGTGTTTCTAAAGCTATAATCATTATTATTATTATTTTAGTATTAACTAGCTGGGGTACCCGGTGTTGCCCGTGAAATTTAGGATTCGTCCCGATGCGGCTACAACCCAACCACACCACACCCTCCACAGCCAACCACACTCGAACCTCCACCTACGCCCAGAGAAATTTGGGTTTTCGGGAAAATTTCCTCGTCCCAGCCACACTTCCACCCCCAACTCCACCCCAACCGTCCCGTAGCAGAGCAAAGGAATCTACGGCCTGGAATGCTTTTGAAGGGGTGCTATATAATGAATGAATGAATAAATGAATAAATGAACGAACGAAAAACAGGTATCAGTTTTAAAGAGGCAAGTTCTCCATCAAGTTACTTCTATATTTTAATCGTAATTTCTAAACTTCTAAAGTGCCACTCAAAAGTCAATGTAGGGCACCAGCTTATTCAGAAGCGCTGCATTGAGTCAGCAGGTTGTTCAAAGGGTAGTCAAGAAAGAGGTTCGAGTCGGATGTTATTGCAGGTGACGTTTAGGAAGGTGGAGGATCCCGAGGATCAGAAGAATAGGGTATCAATTATTCTTCTGAACAGACTAGACGTTGGTTTGGGGAGAAAATCTCGAGGCGTGATACCCAGAGCCAATTACCCAAGTTTCTCCACAGCTTGACCTACCTAAATTCTGTACTGGTAGCATGCAAAATGGACAAAATGGAGCTTGACTTAAAGCAGACTTGATTCCATATATAACGCTGGTGAATATGTAGATCTCTCTGACTTAATTTCAATGGGCTGTTGGGGGCGGCCGGTAGAGTAGTGGTTAACACGCTGGCGTAGAGTGCGAGAGGTTGTGAGTTCGAGTCCCCGTTGCGCGGATTTGCTTTGTAGGCTGCCATTGGCGCCGTGTAATTACAAAGCTGTCTGTTCAGTTAGTAGTTAAGTTTAATTAAGATTACTGCATAACTTGTAAATGTAAAGCGCCGTGCGTCTTGCAGGCGTTTAATTAAGGAAAAAATATTATTATTATTATTATTATAAATTTCAAATTTTTACATTAGTGTAATTTATTGGTATTTAATTTTGGTGCATTTGTGAAAAATTACATTAGTATACAGCGAGATTCCAGACAAATAGGCCATAATCGATAGGAATACCATTTGCATGGGCACTCGCGGGAGGGTTAAAACTTAGGCATAGATCTAAAAGTCAATGTTACCGTTTTCAGCAAGAGCTTAAAAATGCAAGGCAGAAAATTAAGAGCTTCTTTATTTCTAGAGAGATTTCTATACTTTCACTGAAATGTATCATTTGTAACAATAGTATTTTAATGGTAAGAAATTTCTTAAACCCCAAAAGTAGTAGTTAAAAAAATGGGTGTCAGTTTTCAAGGGGGTGGGGGCAAGTGCTCCCCTTGCCCCTATGTGCGGGCGCCCATGGGCGAGCCGCAGCATTAAGGACATATTGTAACTTAGTTATTCGTGAAAGGGCTAAGCCCGATTAGCTGGCACTTCCATAGTCATTTCTAATGCATATAAATGCATGCATCAGAGTAGTGGCGGCTTTGGTTGTAAGCGAGCGACGCACTGAGCGAATCTGATGGAGACGGTAGTAGCACTTCCGACATGCATTCCTCACGTGATTAGAAAAGGTCAATTGCACACCCAAATCACGCACAATGGTAGAAAAGTCATGATAGGAAAGCTATGTTGCAGATTTTGCATATCAACTTTAGAAACTTGCAGGGCACTTCCAACTCAAATAAATTGTGCTTTTGCAGGATTTAGCTTGAGACGGTTGGATGACATCCAGACGACAATCGTTTCCGACGTCATGAGTATTTTCTCGACTAGAGAAATAACCTCTAAAGCTGGACCCTAGACAAATGCCTCTGCGTCATCAGCATATTGATATGCCACAACCCCCACATAAGACAAAATCTTATTTAGGTCAGAGGTATACAAAATGTAAAGCAAAGGCCCTAAAATAGAACCCTGTGGAAGACCAAAGGAGACTCTGGACCAGTCAGACCGGGTGGAACGAAAAACCACAGACTGGCTGCGCCTTCATGGTCCAGTTCAATGGCGTCATTCTTTTGTCTTCATCTGATCTCTTCATCATCATCATCATTATCCATGGGTTAACAACCCGTAGGTGTCCAATGCACACTTTATCGTTCTCCTCCAAAGTCCGCGGTCCTGAGCAGATCTGCTTAAGCTGTAAATGTCTTGATTGCACCACTCTTTGATGTCGTCTATTCACTCTCTGTTTGGTCGTCCTCTTCTTCCATTACCATCCATACTTCCCAGCATCACACTTTTTATCTTTCTGTCATCCTCCATTCTGCATATAGGCCCTATGTCCGAATAGGCTGAGTTTCCTCCTCATTACTTTCTGCATAAGGTCTTCTTTTATATTTAACCTGCTACGAATCTCCTTGTTTGTAACCTTCATTGTCCAATTCGGATGTAATATTCTTCTATAGCAATACATTTCGAAGGCCAATATCTTATCTCGATCCGTCTTCTTGACAGTCCATGCCTCACATGCGTATAGTGCTGTGCTGAACACACATGTCATTAAGACGTTCAATTTAGTCCCGTAACTTATTTGCTTGCTGCTCCAGATGGTGTTCAGTCCTGCCATGGCTCCTTTTGCTTTTACTATTCTTGTCTTTATTTCTTTTGTGCAGTCGTTATTCCACGTCAACAGGCTGCCCAGGTACACAAACTGTGTTACATTTTCAATCGTCTGATCTTGCACTTTGATTTCCTTGTCTATTGTTTCTCTCCCAAACACCATTGTTTTTGTTTTGTCCACATTTATCCTTAACCCAGCCCTTTGTGCATCCTTATTTAGCCCACCTACACTTTCTTGTAACCTTTCGCAACTATACTCCAGTAAGTCAATGTCATCTGCAAATCGCAAGTTATTAATTTGCTCTCCTTGTACAGAAACTCCAGTTGAATTCTCCTGAGTATTCTCCATTACTCTTTCCAAGTATGAAATAAATGTGTTTGGTGAAATTGGATCACCCTGTCTTGTGCCTATTGTAGTCAAAAACCAACCTCCTACTTCCCATCCGACTCTTACTGCAGACTTTGACCTCTCTGCAATATTCTTTAAGATTTATATCAGTCTCTTGCCTACTCCATAGGATTCCAATATTGCCCAAGTTACCTCATGCTTGATGGAATCAAATGCCTTTTGAAAAACAATAAAACAGTTATAGACATGTTTGTTTTTTCTTTTGGCTTTTTCTGCAATTAATCTTAACATCAGGATTTGTTGAACAGTACTTCTATCCTTTCTAAACCCTGCCTGCTCATCCGACATGTATTGCTCCGTTCTTGCCTTCAGCCGATTTAGGAGAATCATCATGAGCACCTTCCCCATATGATTTATCAATGCAATTGTTCTATAGTTTGTACATAGGGTTAGATCTCCTTTCTTTGGTATTGTTACAAGTATGGATTTTGTCAATGCCTCTGCTATTGTTTCCTCTTGTCATACTAGTTTACATATCTCGTGGATTGATTTTATCATGTCCTTCCCTCCAGCTTGTATCATTTCTCCTGTTATTCCATCCGTTCCAGGGCTTTTACCTTTTTTCAAGTGATTCACCGCCTTTTCCACCTCTTCATGTAAGATGTTATCCTTCTCGTCCTCCTCATTCGGTGGGGTTGTTTCTCTTAGTTCTTCAAGCAGCTCTTCGTTCGTTTGTTCCGTCTCTCTATACAGCTCGCTACAGTATTCTGTCCATCTTTCCTTTATCTTTTCCTTGTCCATCAGGATGTTTCCGTGTTTATCTCTAACTGCTGTTTGTCTTGGTTGCCATTTCCTATTTATTCTTTTTATCACTTTAAACACTTCCCTTGTTTTATATTCTCCTGCGTACTTTTCGATGTCTACACACTGTCTTTCCAACCAGTTCTGTTTATCCATCCTAGCTGATGACCTCCCGACATTGCATAGTTTTCTATACTCTGTCTTTGCCTGTTCAGATTTTTTAGCTCTCAATCTCATCTCCCTTTTTTCCCTTGCCAGGTCTAATGTTTATTTGCTTATCCATTTCCTCTTCGGTTGTTCTGCTAAAGGTAGGCTATTACTGCTTCAACAGTTTGTTGTATGATCTTTTCGAGTGCCTTCACCTTTCCCTCCAAGCTAAGATGTTCCATTGCTGTCTCACTGATTTTCTGATCTCTTACTCATTACATATTCCCTTGATTATATAGGGTGACACGAAAGTTCGTTCACCGTTTTCAAAATGCGTTATCTCAGTAACGGCTTCATATTTCTCTATAATATTTTGTCCGGTGTATACATCAGTCAAATGAAAGATACTGGTACAAATCTGATTATGATCCGGTCCGTTTTCACCATTATGTATAAGAAAATGTAAAGACGACCAGTTTTTGCTGAAAAAAACTGCGTAGGCCTATAGGCTACGCCTAGCCTCGTATACAAGCGTGACAAGACACTGTTGTTACCTATATAGGACATACACAGACGTAGGCTATTAGCGTGCAGTATCTGCTTTCTGCTTAATGACAGAACTTACTCTGTCCCACATAGGAAGAGTACGTTCCGCCTGCTCCACAGATGAAGTTTTAGTCCGTCGGTGATGGTTTGGGGTGGGATGACTGCCAGGGTCTCACTAAACTTCAATTTGTGCCAAATGGTACCAGACTGAAGTCGCAGCTAGTAGGCCTATTACGTACATCACAGACATTTTCGAGCAGATCGTGAAGCCAGCGTTCTAGAGAGAAAATTACAACGGCAGCGCCTTTTTTATTTGTTGACAATGACCTATATAGGAGTATTTCAGCAGGATGGCGCACGCTGTGATACATCAGCTGTGACGACAAAGTGGCTAGAAGACAACCTCCCGTCACACATAAAGCAGAAGGATTGGCCACCCAACTCTCCGAAACTTTCTCCTATTGAGGACTTGTGGAGTATTTTATCTCTCGGCGTTTATAAAGATCCTGAGCCAAAGAACGTTGATCAGCTCAAGCGTCGCCTCCAACGAGCGTGGAGATCGACAACAGTCGGGACACTTCAAAGGCTGATCCAGTCATGCCGGATAGTCAGTGCTGTCATTAAGCAGAAAGGAGACACTGTACGCTAATAGCCTACGTCTTTGTATGTACTCTATAGGTAACAGCAGTGTCTTGTCACGCTTGTATACGAGGCTAGGTGTATACACAGTTTCTTTATTGTGTCAATTTGACGAACGCAGTTTTTTCAGCAAATACTGGTCGTCTTTACATTTTCTTATAAATAATGGTGAAAACGGACCTGATCATAATCAAATTTGTACTAGTATCTTTCATTTGACTGATGTAAGCACTGACAAAATATTATAGAGAAATATGGAGCCGTTACTGAGATAACGCATTTTGAAAACGGTGAACGAACTTTCGTGTCACCCTATATTATTCCCAGGAGAGAAACCCTCTCAGAATGTGGCCCAACCATTGTCTGTGTTAACAGACTGCATCTAAGGTATTTTGCTGTTTGCATGTTTACCAAAATATTCTTTTTTCTTCAGGTATCCAAATGCAGAGCTGCTGGTTCAAGTCTTCCAAGTCTTGCTGAACCGTTTTTCTTTTACGATGGATTGCAGCCCATCTGGATATGTAAGCAGAGTGTTTGTAAATTAATATGTAGCCTATCATTGGAATTGTTTGTATAATTATTTATATTTTTGATGTTGTAAGAGATTAGATGGCGTAATTTGTTGTTTCCTTTACAACACTTATAAATGCAAAAATGTGAGTTAGATGTGTTGGCCCTAACTAGTACTAGGATGAAATTTCCATTGATATCACATGGTCATCTTATATATGCCTGCTTAAGCGTAAACGACGTTATCACTAGTCTTAACGGCATAAATAACTTGAACGTTCAGAAGGCTTTGGGGTCCTTCTGTATGGCAGCGCAGTACTTGAACTTCAGACTTTCGCAGCGCGCAACCGCCTGTTTGCCGCCAATGCTACTGACTGTGTTATTATTATCTTCTTGCTTCATTGTAAATGATTTAAAACACTATATAGCACGATTTTTCTATTTTTGATGCTGTAAAAATTAGATGACGTAATTTGTTGTTTCCTTTACAACACTCATAAATTAATGCAAAATGTGAGTTAGATGTGTTGGCCCTAAAATACATCTAATATATGCCTGCTTAAGCGTAAACGACGTTATCAGTAGTCTTAACAGCATAAATAACTTGAACTTTCATAGGGCGTTGTGGTGCTTTTGTATGGCAGCGCAGTACTTGTACTTCTGGCTTATTGCAACGGGCAACCTACCTGTTTGCCGCCAAAGCTACTGACAACTGTTATAAAACTTTGTGGCAATGCCGTATGCAGTTGAAGTTAAGAGATTTTCACAGCGCACAACCACCTGTCCGCAACACTATTATCACGTCTTCTTCCGCCATTTGATGCGCTAGTTCTTCACACTCTTCGAGACATATAGCAAGCTGAGCAATTATGGGGTCAAGAATACCGCCATCTTTAATAGACCTCTAGATGGTTGGGGGCTGAACATAGAGAGGTGACGTGGGTGGACTCCGCAGTGGACCACATGGCCAGCAATTTTGGAAGGCTAGCAGAGAGCGACTGAAATGTTGGTGCAAGGAAGGTGTATATACATTGTAAGATAGATGCTCTTTATTATCTGCTGGGGTTCCACCAGATTTTAAAATGTTGAGTTTATATACTGCTGAGGTTCAACTGTAGAGGGAGATGTGAGAATAACCGTTTTTAAGCCAGTCATTTCTGACTTTTGAGCAAAAGTTAAATAAAAATGAAAAACTACTGTAATTATATTTTAATTATAGCCTACATAGTAGACTTCTCTGAATAGAACTGCAAAAACCGTACAGATTAATGAGTAAAGATTACACGACAAACTGGACAAAACGACGAAAACGAGAGAAATAATTGTTTTTTATAATCAGTTTTGCTGTATTTGTAAAACTTTGGCTTTACATTGATGTCCTATTATGATTTTGACCTTAGATTGATGTTCTTCGAGGCAAAAATCATATATGTAAACGACACTATGTCGCATGTCGGGTGGGTTATGCCAAATGGGTACATAACACTAAATAAATTTCTAATGATTGTTATATTCATATTAGCCTATTTTCTGTGGTAGACCTACTATAATCGTTCTATATAACTTTATTATATTATAAGTTAACTGAGTTCAATCCTAAACAAGAAACAATAACAGTTAACAAATTGGAGCTAACTTAAGTTCGATTAATGTCTTAAGGATATACATTAAATTTGGTAAAGAAGGTATTAGCGAAGATTAGTTTTGCGTACGCATGCGGTACATGGGAGAGGGGTGCACAAAACGTAAAGAAATATTTTCGTAGTCTCACTTGTACTTGTACTTCTCTTTATGTTCTATGCTATAATAAAAAATTCACTGGTTTCACCAGGTCGGCAAGATTCACAAGCTTTGCTGCTACATGCGCACATTTTTATCCTTATTTAGTAATTTTATTCGTTTTTGTCGTGGATGTTGTAATTGGTTTTATCAAAACTTGAATATTATGGGTTTCGTGGGATTAGTAGGCCTAACGATTGGTTTTTGGACTATTTAAGTAATAGAACCCAATATGTTTGCTTTAATGGACATAAATCACTGGCTTTGAATGTTTTATGTGGTGTTCCCCGGGGTCAATTCTGGGACCGCTTCTTTTTCTATTATACAATAATGATTTATCTATGTCCTCTACTATATTCAAATTTATTTTATTTGCTGATGATACCAATGTTTTCCTTTCACAGCACTCCCCTGACTGCCTATTTAATATTGCAAATAATGAACTTAACTTAATAGGTGAATGGTTCAAAACTAATAGATTATCCCTTAACCTCGACAAAACCAATTTTATGTTATTTAATATAAAAAATAAATATGTCTTAGATGTGAATAAATCTCTTTTAATTAACAATATTCCAATTACCCAAACGAAGTCTACTAAATTTCTGGGTGTTATTATAGATGAGCATCTTACTTGGCATGATCATATTTCAACCATCTCTAAAAAAAGTGCCAAAAATATTGGGGTCTTACTTAGAATTAAACACTGCCTCCCCAATAAAGTCCTTATTGATCTCTACTATTCACTCATTTACCCTTATTTGTCCTATTGTAATATATCCTGGGGTTCCAACTATTCCTCTCGACTCAAACCTCTGATCACTCTACACAAACGGGCTGTAAGAATTATCTGTGATGTACATTGGAGGACCTCTACTGCCCCCTGTATTTAAACCATATGTTACTTTCTCTCCCGAACATAAATAAATTTCAAATTGGCCTCTTTATGTTTCGCTATCATCATAATTTATTGCCTAATTCTTTCTTAAGTTACTTTACTGTTGGCTCCAAAATTCATGACCATGCCACCAGATATGCTAAATGTTACCGTAGTGAGTATGCGCGCTTAAAAATCAAACAATTATCTATTAAATATCTGGGTCCCAATTTATGGAATGAACTCCCGGCCTACTTACTCTCTCTTCAATCTATTGGCCTTTTTTTAAAAAAACTTTAAAAATATCTTATAGTTAATTAATGGTTCTTGTTTTACCATATTATATATGTCACCACTTTGATCTTTTTAGTCTGATCATCATAGCTTGGCACTTCCAATTTATATGCTACCTATACTCCCACTCTATATTTTATGCTGTGTCCCTAATGCATCACTTCCTCATCTCTGTCTTTTAGGAAAGTCCTACTTTGCATTAATTACTTTTTGTCTTCTTCTCACTTTGTCTCTTTCTGTGTTCTTTTCTTTTCTATATTTTGCTTAACAATAAATTTTTCTTCCTCAGCTGTCATGATAATTTCTTACATTGTTACTCTTTTCTTTCGTCAGTGCGTCTTTATTGTCAATTGATTTTTCTCATGCATTGATCTCTTTGAATAAACGGATTTGATTTGATTTGATTTGAATATCACATGGGAAAATTTTCTAATTATCAGTTTTATGTTATAGCGCAAGATTTACGAATTTAAGGCTGAACTTTTGTTAAATTTAAGTTTTTGATGTTTTTAGGAGCCATCGTCATTTGCCATCGAAAACCTAATGAAGCAAATCCACTGATGGTGTCGTCAATAACGATGACAGCAAATGGAAAAGTGGTCATCTGTGATATTGCTGGAATTCCTCAGGCCCTCTGTTGTTTGATGGCAGTGTATTTTATTTTAGACATTGCATTCTTCCTGCATTGAGGAAGACACTATCGTTTTTACAAAGTTGCGTATATGAATTGGAATCAGCGGAGTGTATATGAATTGGAAGCAGCGGAGAAAGCGTAGTGAGGCAACAGAATGAACTGTTGAGATAAGGAGGATAATTTAGTTTCCTGTTGACCTTTTTTAATCCTTCGCAAGTTCAAATGCAAAATAAAGGTATACAGGGTGGTTCGAAAGGTCTTTACCAATATCTTCGCCAAAAGTATGAATTCCATAATAAATTTTCACAGTCTAACTAGGCTATAATAGTCAAATTTCACCCAAAAGATCAAGAACTAAAATTGTATCACTCTTAGTGAATCCACCCACTGGTTTTTAACGAATCGCAACATAACGCAAAAAAGCAACAAAAGAATTTTTATTAAGTCACATCTCGAAATATTTAGGCTATATGATTCAAATAAACTTGATTTAGTCAGATAATTTTTATTATTTAGAAAAGAACAGGACACCAGCGTAGCTGCACGTCGCTGTGTAGTCACTTAGCAAGATGACGATCATGCTGGAACATAAAGAATCTGTCAGATTATTCGTTTTGTTATTAAAGAAATTAAATAAAATTTATAAAAAGGAAATGGCCAAGATGTCTTTGGCAGAGAAATTAGACATTTATAGACTTCAGTGTCAACTGCCCGGTTTTTCAATGAGAAGAACCAATAGCCATAAAAATTTCAGGATTTTAACTCGAAAGATTATCACGTGGGAGAGCTATGCTGGAGAAATACCACAATCTACGTCGAAAATTAAATCAATGTCGACAAGAAAAAATTAAAAGTAGATTTGGAGTTGGTTTGTGCAGGTTTACCTCTGGAACCTATTAACAGGGCCTTCATAGATTTTAGAAAGATACGAGGGACATATGTCGGTACTGGAGGCTCACACATTAAACATAAAGTTGTACCGAAGTGTCCAGATTTCATGATAAAACACACTTAAAATTAAACTTAATCAAATCTTTACTTTGCTATTTTTTGGTTGCATTGTGCTTTTGGATAGTCAAAATACAGTGACTGGACTCAATAAATGTAGTATAGCTTGTGTTTTGTTTGAGATATTTTGCTGAAATAAATTAGTTGATTAATGGTGCCTAATTGGTGATTAATTGTATTTAAGCCTGTTAAAGTTGATTTAAAAATTCTGACTTTTGGACAAGATATTCGTAAAAAACTTAAGGTGTACTTGTTTGCCCATCCTGAACATTGCTTGATTTTAATCCTTAATTGTATTTCGTTTAATATCTTCTTGCAAATGGTCAGTTACATTAAGAAAATGTCATGTTGACACTATCAAATTCTGTTGAGTGATGTGTCTTTTTCTACGACCGGTGAGCTAATGTCTCACATGGAATTGATGTAGCTGGTATAATGCAGAGAACATTGTTGGCCAATGGCACTTCTTCAGAACGTGTGTACATAGATTTCGAATAATTGTTGAAACTATTTAGTGATTAATTGTTGTATTACTTTTTCTAACTTTGTCATTACCGTTTGCCGGCACAATGAATAGTTAATATTTAGCAAAAAAACTACCAGTGTGTATTTTTCGCTTTAGTATATGTCCATGTCCTATATAAAGTGATGCTTGAGACTTCTTATAGTAACCTAAGTGACAAAAACACTTTTCTCTAGAAGTAACTTCCAAAATAATTACTTAGACTGCTTATTTTCCAAGTAACCTGAGCTTGCCATGTTGAAACCTAGACGACCTGTTTTCCACACTGTATAACCTTCTCATGTAGAAACAAAAACAACGTGCTCTCCAAGTAACCTGAGGTTCCATGTAGAAAGCTAGACAATATAGTTTACAAGCAACCTGAGCTTGCCATTTAGAAAGCTAGACTTCTTACTTTACAAGTAACCTCATCTTGCAATTTAGAAAGGTAGACAAGTTGCTTCCAGGTAACCTGAGCTTGCTATGTAGCAAGCTAGACAAGTTGCTTTCCAGGTAACATGAGCTCGCTATGTAGAAAGCTAGACAAGTTGCTTTCCAGGTAACCTGAGCTTGCTATGTAGAAAGCTAGACAAGTTGCTTTCCAGGTAACATGAGCTCGCTATGTAGAAAACTAGACAAGTTGCTTTCCAGGTAACCCTGAGCTTGCTATGTAGAAAGCTAGACAAGTTGCTTTCCAGGTAACCTGAGCTTGCTATGTAGAAAGCTAGACAAGTTGCTTTCCAGGTAACCTGAGCTCGCTATGTAGAAAGCTAGACAAGTTGCTTTCCAGGTAACCTGAGCTTGCTATGTAGAAAGCTATACAACTTACTTTCCAAGTAACCTGAGCTCGCTATGTAGAAAGCTAGACAAGTTGCTTTCCAGGTAACCTGAGCTTGCTATGTAGAAAGCTAGACATCTTACTATGTGGAAAGCTAGACATCTTACTTTCCAGGTAACCTGAGCTTACCACGTAGAAACCTAGACAGGTTACCTCCGAGGTAACATGCTGAGGTTACCAGTTGTAGTAAGGTAGAAAGCTTACCTTGGAAGTAACCTACGGAGGTTACCAAAAGGCATAGCTTAAACTATCCACCCAGTGGACAAGCCGTAGTAAGCTTAAGCTTACCACATGACATACTTCGCGTTTAGAGTGTACGTCCGATTCATGGCCCACCCAGTGTGGGAATCTATTGAAAGCAAAAGTAGCATTCTGAACCTTATAGTAGTCAAAATTAGGGAGAAAAGGTAGCCCTTTTATCGCCATATTAAATTCAACATCATCAGTAATATGATTATACGGAAAAATGTCATGTAAACAAACACTACAATAATAGGCCTCCTGATTGACTAACAGACATTTGCAGCCCAGGTAAGATCTCCTTCCACATAGTAGGTTGATATTTGAATGATTGACACGAAATCATAATTTCAAACAGAATTGATCTAAATATACATCACAAAATGTAAATTTTAAAATCAGAGTATGACGTAAGAACTGTTCGTTCTGACGTCATTCGGCACGACTTAACAAAAAATAGATTATTTCTCTATGAGAAAAATATAATAGACCTATAACCTATTTGAAAACCATCGGTGAAAAGAAGTAGGAATGTTGATGTAATTTCCGATGCAAGTAAGAATAGTCACTTGAAAGACATCGACCAATATGTGTAATTTATTTATCGCAGCGATTTTTTGTTTAGAAGAGAAAAATCTTCGAAATTCTTCGATCGTGAGAAGGAAGTAGAAACTGAAAGATATAGACGCAAGATTTGATCAACTTGAAAATGGAGATCGATGCTTGAGCAGGCGGCTGATCGACGCAAAGATAAATCTTGACAGAAAGTTGAAATCAAAGGTAAGAATTGGTCCACACAATGTTTGTATGTGCACTTGTTATAGCGCCCCTTCAATGTTACTGCTCATAAGCGCTCCCAACTACAGCGCGGACACTGAATCTGAGTTTCACTCCGAAACGCTGAGCAATTGCGAGTGAATTACTTGAACAAGGTCCCTACTTGGCGGTTTGAGGTGGATTCGATCCTGCAATCCTCCGGCTGCAAGGCAACGAACATACCGACTACACCACCACGCCCCACACATTTTTAAATGATACAAGGTCTTCCTATACCGAGCACTGCGCCTATATATTTACTAAGTTCCTGCAGGGTTGGCTCCTAAATACCTCTGTGACTTGATGTGCAAGCCCCTTTCGGCAAGATCTTCACGCCCTCTTCGTTCTGTTGACCGCCTTCGAAACCACTTTCAACCCGGATTAGCCAGCAAACTAGACACTTCCCAGCAGGATAGTCTCCTAATTTATTTCTTCCTATGATGACACTATATACAGTGATACAACAATGATACTATAATGATACTACAGTGATACTATAATGATACTACAGTGATACTATAATGATACTAGAATGATACTATAATGATACTACAGTGATACTATAATGATACTATAATGATGCTGCAGTAGGCCTACTGTAATATATCTATCATAACATGTATTAATTACTTTCGCTGGCTTTCTGTCTTGATTTAGGAACCGCTACATGGCTGGCTGAGAGGAATGGTTTGAGTGCACGGAATGCGATGAGTGATGGTTGTGTAGTGATGTGTTTGTTTTTGTTGTTGTATGTGTTTATTGTTTATTTGTATTAGTACCTGCCGGGCCTCTGGCGTGGTGTAAAATCCCGTAAGCTCCTCGCAAAGGCAGGAGGGCCCCTGGCGCGGATCAGCCCAATATCCCGCAAGCCCACTATTATTAATTTTAAATTTATCTTTTATTTGTGTGTTGTGCGTTGTTGAGTTGAGGAATGAGAAGGGGGAAGATGGGGCGAGATGGTAAGAGGGCAGAGGTGGACGTCGGGCCGGATCGTAATGGAATATCGAAGCTGCCTCAAGAGAAGGACAAGCCTCAACGCGATCGACAGTGAGGAAAGATTATTATCCGACCGGACACAAAGACTCTTCATTACGAAACAGAAAGAGATTTTTAGCAAATATAATCTATTAATTATGTGTAGAGACACATCCTTCATTCAGTGGACTTTATAATAAATTACTTAACAGTTATTTGTTCAATTGATTGTCTTTTCTGTATTGTGTCTTCTAAGTTCTGATTGTTTTCGACTTTGCCTGTCGCCTTCCCATCGTAGTTCCGTAGGCCTACTTTTTCTGCAGTATAATTATAGCTGACGCAAGTTCTGATGGAGAGTTTGACACAGTGAAAAATCGTGGAAAAATAACTGTGGGGTTTGGACAATGATCCAAATGGAATTGGGGTGGGAAAAATACTTTACTATGGGGCACTGAGAAAAACTGGGGGTTGAAACCCAACACTCCCGGCAATTCTCACTCTGGAGTTTGCCGAATCTCTACTATACTTATCCCGATCTTTGATTGTATAACTCCATATTGAGAATATCGATATACGAGCAGTACATGTACTTCAGTAACTGAGACCGAAAAGTAAAAACGCTCAATGTAAGTGCAGCGCCGCGTGATACCGCACACTATGCTTTAAGCTACTCTATGCTACCAGTCTGCTGCATTATGCTATAAATATAATACGCATTTAACTGTAAACTGTGTCCTCGTTAAATTGTGTCCATGAGGGATTATAAATGAAACGGAGAAGACCGCAGAAGAACTGGCAGGAGACCATAATAGACAATTTGTAAATAGTAAGCCCTCTAAGCAAGTGCTAAGTATACGTACTTTCTCCCCAATAACTAAGTACGAACTAAGTAATTACTATGTAAGCACGGCACTAAGTAAGTACTAAATAAGCACTTTCTTCCAATGACTAAGGAGGAATAATGTAAGTACTAAGTGAGTATTAAATAAGAACTTTCTCCCCAATGACTAAGGAGGAACAATCCAAGTACTAAGTAAGTACTTTCTCCCCAATAACTAAGTAGGAACAAAGAAAGTACTAAATAAGTACGGTACTAAATAAGTACTAAATAATTTCTCCTATTTCCTACGTAGGAACAAAGTACACCTAAGCATTAATTAAGCACTAAGTAAGTATTAAGTAATTACAAGCCAGTGTTAATTAAGTATAAGTAAGTGATAGGTAGGTCGCAGCACTGAGTAAGTACTAGTGATGCTGATCGCAGGTTTATTTGCCACCACTTCAAAAAAGAAAGTCATCAGAGGAATACGCAAGCTTACGTAGGCTATACATGTATAAATAGCCTACTCATAATTATAAGCGCATAGATCGCAATTGTATAAAACCTATACGCGTGGATAGACTTACATGTACATGAAAACCCTGATAGATGGATCGCAAGCTAAGTACATACATGCATATAGGCTACTCCTCTCAAAACCACTTTTAAGCCGCTACGATTTATGACCGTTTTTCACCTCGCGAAGACCTTCAGCGGCGCATAAAGAATATCAGGCAAGGCAGAAGAAGCTGACTTTGCAAAACTTCAGTGCAAAGCAGCGATAATGGAACTACTATAACTATAGGCCTACTATATGCTGTTTTTGGATTTCTAAAGCACCTCTCACAGTAGGCTCTTACTAGACAGGTTAAGAGATCAAGTGTGTGTGTGTGTGCGCGCGTGCGTATGTGTGTGTGTGGGGGGGGGGAGGAGGAGAAATGGGTGTATGTATGAGTGTATGCTGGTGTGTTTGTGTATGTTCAGCGCGGTATATTTATGTGCATGTGTTTGTGTGTATGCGTATGTGTTTGCGTGTGCGTGCGCATGTGCGCGCGCATGCGCGTTCGTGCTTGTGCGTGTGAGCGCGTGTATGTGTGTGTGTGTGTGTGTGTGTGTGTGTGTGTGTGTGTGTGTGTGTGTGTGTGTGTGTGTGTGTGTGTGTGGGCATGTGTGTGTGTGTTTATTGGGACATGATCTGCAATGCAGATTATTATCGGATCTTCGTTGTCTTGTTCTTCCTGACGTGGAAGCCAGTGGTCTTACTGGATGTCGTCTTCGTCTAACAATACTTGATGTAAGCTGTGGTGTCGCATCGCTTTCCAGCTGGCCGTGATTGAAGGGCAGACGTGACCAAAGATGACGTCATAAGCTAAAGACCTCCTCTATGTGTACACAGACAACATATCGTTTCCGACTTGAGCTTCTTGGCCTTTCTTCGCATCATTTCCGCCTTTCAACAACAATCTATCGCATAATCGTGGTTTTCTTTTATCCACCGGAACCTCCTTAAACCCGCGTGCTTTTTGCAGATGGCCCATTATCTCTCTTGTCCTCTCACTCGTGTTGTAATTCATCTTAATCTTCGCTCTTACTTCTTGTCTATCTTCTCTTTCTACGACTTCCTGTTCTTGTTATTTCTCTTCCTCTTCTTCTTCAACATAATCTTCATCATCCTCTTCCACTTCTCTTTCCACCTTTTCCATTTCTCCTTCCTCCTTTTCCTCTTCTTCTTCCTCTTCTTTATCGTTTTATTTCTCCTTCATTTCCTACCTCTCCTTCATCCTCCTCCTCTTTCTTGATCTTCCTCTTCCTCTTCTTCATTCTTCTCTTTCTCTTTCCTCTTCCTCCTATTCCTCTTCTTTCTCCTCCTCTTTCTTCTTCTCCTTTTTCTCCCTCCTCTTCGTTGTCTCCTAATCCTTCTCCCTTTCATTCCACCTCCCGATGCTTTCTCTTTCTTCTCTTCCACCTTCTCCTTACCCTTCTCTTCTAGCTGTTTCTGTTAAACATAACATAAACATAAAATAACATAACAGGGTTTACGGTGGTTCAGGAGACAAGCGATCTGTGTGAGAACCACCACTTTTACAATGTTTTAAAAACCTATCTGCCCTAAAGCTTCTCCTTGAAGTTTATGAGTGTTTCCACCGACACTGCCTCTTCGCTCAGCTCGTTCCAGGCCTTCACTGTTCTGCTGCTAAAAAATCTTTGTTTGATGGCACCCTCGGACTGTCTGAATATTTTATATTGGTGTCCTCTTTTAAACCTCTATTGTCAGCCAATTGAAAAAATCTTGAGTGTTATTTCTTTGTTTGTTCCTACAATTCCTCCTCCACTTCCACCACATCTACCTCTTACACCCCCATTTCCTCCTCCACCTCGTCCTCCAGGCTCCACCTCCCCGTCCTTCTCCTCGTTCTATACCTCCTCGTCATCCTCGTCCTCTTCCTCAACCTCCTCCTCCCCTCCTCCCTCTCGTCCTCCTCCCCTTTCTCCTTCTCCTCCTCTCTTCCTTCCTCTCCTCTTCCTCCACCTCCTCCCTCCTCCTCCTCTCCCTCCTCTTCCTTCTCCTCCTCCTCTCCTCTTCCTCCTCCTCCTCCTCCTCCACTTTCTCATTCTCCTTCTCCTTCTTCCCCTCAACCTCCTCCTTCTCTCTCTCCTCCTCCTCCTCCTCCTCCTCTCCTCATCCTCCTCCACTTCCTTCTCCTCCTCGTCCACCTCCTCCTTCTCCACCACCTACTCCTCCCTCTTATCCTCCTTCACTTCCTCCTCCTCCTCGTCCTCCTCCTCCTTCTCCACCACCTACTCCTCCCTCTTATCCTCCTCCTCCTCCACTTCATCCTTCTCCTCTTCGTCGTCCTCCTCCTCCTCCTCTCCTCTTCCTCCTCCTTCTCCTCCTCTTCTCCTCCTCTCCTTCTCCTCCTTCTCCTCCTCCTCCTCTCCTCTTCCTCTACCTCCTTCTCCTCCTCCTTCTCCTCCTCCTCCCCTCCTCCTACTCCTCCTCCACCTCTTCCTCCTCCTACTTCCACCTATTTCATTCGATTTGTTTCGATCCTGTCACTCGACAGATGTCGTCTCATTTCCGATCGAACGAAAGTCGTCTGCTGGAGATCGCATGCAGACGCGGGAAACCAGCGTTGCTTCTGGGATTCAACCTGCAGTAGTAGCTGTTCAACCGTATATAATACACCTAAGCTTCATTGGTATATGATGAAAATTGATCGACATAAGCACCACGCTGTTCACTATCTGTGCTTAGCAGTTCATCGTTGCGTTGAACCCTGCGTCCGTTCAATCAATCTAAAGAGGTTTCTAGATAAACTGGTCTCGACAGCGTCTCTACAGTTAAGTCACGTGTAACTGTGGCGTATACCGTACGTTGATTTCTGCGATTATCTGTAGCGTGCAATGGCAGAACTTTCGTAAGATACTTAAAACGCGATATATTCGGTATTATTCTACATAAGCATACATAAGCCAGCAGAGAAACTCTGTGTATGCATGTGCACTCGTACGTACACATATATACGGGGAAGGGGCCGCGCATTTGTGACGATTGCATTGCATTGTATCAATATATTTTTATATATGTATGTGCACTTGTTATAGCGCTCCTTCATCCTTCAAGCGCGCTACTCAAAGGCGCTCCTGATTATAGCACGGACGCTGAATTGGAGTTTCATGCCGAAGCGCTGAGCAATTGCGAGTGAAGGACTTGCACAAGGTCCCTATACGCGACGACTTGAGGTGGATTTGAACTTGCAACCCTCCACATACTGTATATATAAATACAAACCTATACCTCTGCATACATAGGCCCTACATATAAAAGTCAGTATACAAACATTACACATAAAAGTTAAACATACAGACCTGCACATACACAGTTTTACACACCTATGAACATACACCGTGATTCAAAAAAAAGTAAGCCAAATTATTTTTCGTATATCTCCAATGCCTGATAACATATCACGCTAAAATTTTCAAAATATTTAGAGAATTGGACCAAGAATGTGATTCCAAAATTTCATGAGATAATGTTGAACGGATAAAAAGATATGTATCTTTCAACTTCATATGCCGAAATTTCAGTTTACAAGCAATTTTCTGTTAGATTCAATAAAATGTGAGTCAAACTTTTTCAGTGTAACCATGGCCTGATAATTAATCATGCTAAAATTTTCCCAATATTTAGAGAATTGAATCAAGAATGGGATTCCAAAATATCAAGTCATAAATTTGAACGGATAGAAAGATATGAATATTTCAACTTTATCTCCCGAAACTTCAGTTTTCAGCAAGTCTGTTATGGTGTTCTTGCGGTTTCGACGCTTGATAGTTCCCAATTTTGGTCTTCAGTGACCCTGGAGTAAAAATTAATGGATCCTATTATCGCGGCGTTTTGCTGTCACAACATCCTGTATCTGTAATCAGAAATTTAGCCCCCAGAAGGCTGGTTTTTTCAACAGAACAGTGCCCCAGCCCACAGAGCCAAGGAAACCATTGAAATGCTGACGAGAGAGATGCCAGACTTCATTTCTCCCACATTATGGCCTCCGAACAGCCCAGATTTGAATCCTGTCGACCATAAAGTGTCGAGCTTGATGCAAGACGGAGTAGTTAACAATCCATGGTATAAGCGATCTGAAGTAGCGCTTGATGGAAGTGCGAGATGACCTGGACCAGCGGATAATCGACGATCCTGTTGCCCAATGGCGCCAGCGCCTCCAGGCTTGCGTGCAAGCAGGAGGAGGACATTTTGAGCATCTTATTTAATTAAATAATCAAATCAAACTGTGGGAATCATGTTGTTATTCAATTCTCTACATATCTGGAAAATTTTAGCATGATTAGTCATCAGGCATTAGAGATATAAGAAAAAGAGTTTGACTTACATTTTATTGAATCTAACAGAAAATTGCTTGTAAACTGAAATTTCGGCATATGAAGTTGAAAGATACATATCTTTTTATCCGTTCAACATTATCTCATGAAATTTTGGAATCATATTCTTGGTCCAATTCTCTAAATATTTAGAAATTTTTAGCATGATATGTCATCAGGCATTGGAGATATTTGAAAAACATTTTGGCTTACTTTTTTTTGAATCACGGTGTATATACAAATATTACACATATACAAAAAACCGGCTCAAAACTCACTATTTCTCCTCGGTTTTTAAGTGCTTGGCTATCTAATTGCATTTCCCTCTCGTGGCTGACTATCCGCGCCTCAGATTCACATTTCGGTGTGACCTTGCGCGCGTAAGAAATTTATGTATGTACAATTATACATACATCATTTGCATACATATGTATACAATTATACATGCATATAAACTCAAGCGCGCGCAAGGGTGCATGCACACACATACACAAATACATACTTGCAGACATATACATACAAACATGCATGCATACATATATATAGGCCTACGCATCCCATACACCTATAGTAACATGTATAATACGTATAGGCGTTGGGCAAAAGCAGCGATATAGAAGATACGGAGATTTTAATCGTCAGAAGTTATGGAGACGTCGATTCATTCGCTAGAAACGGAAGTAGCTTCGAAGATCAAAGGAAGTGTCACGTGATCTAATCATGCAAATGAGTTATTACTATGATGACTGAAGCCAAAAGAAAGAAATGAAATGAGGACAGTGTACAGAGGGAGAGAGCTAATTAGAGAAGGATCTAAACCTTCGGAGATAGAAAGAGAGAGAGAGAGACAGACAGATAGACAGACAGACAAACAGACAGACAGACAGGCAGACAGACAGACAGACGGACGGACAGACAGACAGACAGATAGACGGACGGACAGACAGACAGGCAGGCAGGCAGGCAGACAGACAGGCAGACAGACAGACAGACGGACGGACGGACGGACGGACGGACAGACAGACAGACAGATAGGCAGGCAGACGGACGGACGGACGGACAGACAGACAGATAGGCATATAAAGTGACAGAAAGAAAGATACAGAGACAGGCACAGAGACAGGAGGGACAGGGACAGAGACCGAGACAGGGACAGAGACAGAGACAGAAACAGACAGACAGAAACAGGACAGACAGAGGCACAGCGAGGCATAGACAGAGACAAAGTCAGGGGCAACTTGCAGCGACGTACAATGTGCATTTTAATACATATACAGGAATTTCAATAAACTAGAATTAATTATTCAATCAATCAATTGACAATTATCGTGATTTATTATTGCTAATTATTGATTAATCATTCGATTAATTAAATTAATTAATTAATTAAACAAATTTAATCAATTTTCTTAATTTAATACAGTTAATTGATTGATTAATTTGTAATAATTACTGGGTTTTGTCGAACGACTGATTCGCTGTTTCCGAGACTTGTGATGAGTTCTTTGTGGACGAAGATGTACCAGAAGATGTTGATGAGGCTGACGAGAGTCAACGAGACGAAGAAATGCATGTGTAGACGAATCCTATCCTGACGATAGAGGTCTCTGCGGATTATTCAAAGAGCCATATTCATAGAGTCAGATTTAAAGAGTCAGATTCACAGTGTCCTATTAAAAGAGTCAGATTCAAAGAGTCAGATTCATAGAGTCAGCTTCAAAGAGTCGGATTCATAGAGTCAGATTCAAATAGTCAGATTCATAGAGTCAGATTCATAGAGTCAGATGCAGAGAGGCAGATATAAAGATTCAGATTCAAGGACTTAGATTCATAGAGTCAGATTCAAAGAGAGTCAGATTCATAGAGTCTTATTAAAAGAGTCAGATTCAAAGAGTCAGATTCAAGGAGTCAGATTCAAAGAGTCAGATTCAAAGAGTCAGAATCAAAGAGTCAGATTCATGGAGTCAGATTCATACAGTCAGATTGAAAGAGTCAGATACAAAGTTTCAGATTCAAGGAGTCAGATTCATACAGTCAGATTCAAAGAGTCAGATTCAAAGTGTCAGATTCAAAGTGTCAGATTCATGGAGTCAGATTCATACAGTCAGATTCATAGAGTCCTATTAAAAGAGTTTGTCCGTTTGTCCATTTTGTCCATCCATTTTCTCCATCTGTCTCTCCCTTTTTTCCTTTGTTTCTCCCTTTGCTGCTTCGCTTCTTTTCCCTTGTGTCCCTTTGTCTCTTTGTCCCATTGTCTGTTTCCTAGAGTGATACTTCTGACACGACTACCTAGTGTTTGTTTGCTTGTATGTTCACTTGTTATAGCGCCCCTTCAAGCACCCTACTCAGAGGCGCTCCCGACTGCAGAGCGGACACTGCATCAGAGTTTCACGCCGAAGCGCTGAGCAATTGCGAGTGAAGGACTTGCCCAAGGTCCCTACGCGGCGACTTGAGGTGGATTCGAACCTCGAAACTTCCAGCTTCAAGGCAAAGACGCCACCACTACACCACCGCGTCCCACAGTAACAGTTTATCGTTGGTGGATATTTGTCTTACCTGAACATCGCAAAGATGACGATGGCTGGGACTAGTAACGCGAGGCTGATGACACTGAGAGCGACAGCAACATGGACGGGCGCCAGATATCCCTACAGACAGACAAACAACACAGAACATTTAACCTTCACTAATTTCTGCAATGCTCTTCGACGGTAGTTTGAGATCATCTTTAAAAAGCAGATGAAGACTTTCATAAAATAATAGACATACAAACATACAAAGATTTACACGTGCATTCATGGGGAATAGAAAAAAACTATAACCGCACTTTATGATCTCAACGAGTGTGTATGTGTGCTTCTTGGGTGTGTGTTCGTGTGTGTGTGTGTGTGTGTTCGTGTGTGTGTGTGGATGTGTGTGTGGATGTGTGTGTGGGTTGTGAGTGTGTGTGTGAATATGTGTGCGTGTGTGTGCGTGTGTGTGCTTGTATGCTTGTACGGGTTTGCCATTGGTTTTAGTCTTCTACAAATTGGTTTGCTTGCGGACGGTATATCTAATCTTAGTTGGCATTTAACATTTGACATACATGCATACAACTGGGTGTGTATACATTGTATATGCCCGCGTTGAATGAGGACATCACTGCTGATATTATGCTATACGTGCGATCCAAAAGCACTCCATGCTTCTTTACTCAACCCAACCACCCAGTATTACGCATGATGGCGCCAATGAGGTCACGGAAGTTGGCAATGAAGTTGAACTTTGAAGATATTGGTTCGTAGACTCCAGAGACATCGATCACGAAAGGGAAAAATTCATCTTCAACCGTCGACATGCAACATCGTCAGCCTACATTGGACTTCTACATTGCAGGCGCCTTAGAACAACATGGACAGACAGAGACGGGACTGGCAGACGGACAGACAGACATACATACATACAGACAGACAGACAGACAGACAGACTGATGGACAGACAGATGAATAGACAGACATACATACATACAGACAGACAGACAGACAGACAGACAGATGGACAGACAGACAGATGGATACAGAGACAGACAGACAGACAGACAGACAGACAGACAGATGGACAGACAGACAGATGGATACAGAGACAGACAGACAGACAGACAGACAGACAAAGAGATGAACAGACAGACAGTTGGACAGGCAGATGGACAGACGGACAGACAGACAGACTTACAAATATGTAGATAAACAGACATACATACATACAGACAGACAGACAGATAGACAGACAGACAGACAGACAAACAGATGGACAGACAGATGAGATGGACAGACGGACGGACAGACAAACAGACATACAGACATACAGACATACAGACAGACAGACAGACAGACAGACAAACACATGGACAGACAGATGAGATGGACAGACGGACGGACAGACAGACAAACATGTAGATAGACAGACAGACAGCTACATGCATATCGTCGGTAAAGTCACGCTATAAACCATTCGGTTGCGCTGCACATTTGCAACAGGCAGCACATCATTACATGTAAGACCTCACGTACTCCATTAAATGACATGTCCGCTGAGCGATGAGCTGACCCCTTGATTCCTTGACTGATTGATTGATTGATTGATTAATTGATTGATTGATTTAATTGATTGATGACACTGAGATTATTATAACACGGCATTTGATTGAGTTGTTTTACTGAGCGACGACGACGCAACAAGACGTTTCAGTTGATCAAAATGACGACATAAGCTCTAGCGCACATTCAGCGTTTAACACCGTATATCGTACAAGCTTAGAATCATATTCCTCACATCATATCATTCATTCATTCATTCATTCATTCATTCATTCATTCATTCATTCATTCATTCATTCATTCATTCATTCATTCATTCGGACATTTATATAGCGCTCCTTCAAGAAAAACTACTCAGAGGCGCTCCCGACTCCAGCGCGCCCAAAAAGAACAGTTTATGCTCTATGTGTTCTTACGATCGTTCATCCATGGAGGGAGGGTGTTCATAGTAGATGTGGGTTGGTCGCTCTAGAGCTTTTACCAACAATGCTGTCGTCACCTCTGGTCTCCAGCATTAGTTCCTGATCATCAGGAAGGCAGAAGGTTCACATCTTTGTCGTGCGGTATTTTAATCAATTCGCTGCAACTGTAATTAGTTAATTATCGACAATAATAATAATAGCACCCATGCTGGTAATTCTACAGAAATCAGCCTAGCAGCTATATAGGCCTGATAAATAATAATTAATTTATTGATCGCTCTGTGATGGAGTGTAAAGGTTCTAACCCTCACACAGCCATCAGAGCTAAGCACACTAAAACACAAACACAAAATTGTGGCGAATTTGTCGGCTATCAATAAATTCGCCATTTTTCGTCATTGGCGGAGTTTGGTTTTCGTTCTTGGAGGGGCTAAAGCCTTCTTGGGGGAGGACTAAGCCCGGGAAAAGAAACCATTTACACGGTAAAAAAATGAATCTGGGTCTTCTTGGGGGCTTAGTCCCCCCTAGCCCCTGAAAAACTCCGCCCATGTTTTCGTATAGCTCATGATATGCTCGAGAACGAGCGTAGGCCTTTTAAAAAGATTTCATAGTCTATTAGCTGCTAATAGCTTTGGGACTTCTCCTGATTCAACGATAGTAGCATTAAATCAATTGTCTACTTGTAAAATGCGAGCTTTAAAAAAAGTTTGACTACACTGTGTTATAACAAAGATGATTAATGTCGCCCTCCTCTTTTATCCAGGCTTGGGACTGGCACTGTCGGATAGCGAACAGCGGCGGGGTTTAAATGTGAGCGTTTGACCTCCATTATTAAATGGCTACTTTCTACTTAGGCCTACTTCGGTGAAATGGTTGCTATAGTAGGGTCGTAAGAAACCGCTAAATATCTCCACATGGAACGAGACTTAGCCTAATGCTGATGGCTTAGACCAGCAGTCTGATTAAGTTTTCAGAGACCTATCTCTACGAAAACAGACCATCGTTAGCCGGATGTTTTTTTAGAATTGAACAAAGACTGGAGTCTCTGTCTATAGGGCAGGGCCAGCTATCGTTCCGCTGCTTTGCTGGTCATTATATGTCAACGTTATGCTTTTAAACGACCCCATGAAATGGCTGTATATAGAAGAGACCACCTAGTGCCCTGTTTTTTTCTGGCAAAACACTAGTGAGCAACAAAAATGACTGGCCAGTCTTCGCGATTACCAAAGGCTATAATAAAAATGCATAATGTAGGCCTAACCGTAAAGTAACTGTAAATGTGCCAACCAATGCTCCGATTGGAACAGGAGGAACTAAGTAACGTAAATGTACATTAATTACGAGAATTTCTAAACGCCTACAAAAGAGTCACGTCCAAGGGACCAGCCAATATTTACAGGCATATTCACTATGTATAACGGCTACACAAACACCCACGCACACACACGCACCTACACAGGCATATACATACATACATACACACACACACAGTCACATACATACACACACAGAGGCACATACTCACCTACACACCTACACACACCACATGCCTATATAAATGCGCATAACCGGAGACATATTCACAAGCAACTTATGCTAATTTGACGGTTTTGCGGCCGAAAGGATGATAAACAGAATTTTATTGTTACACGAAGCTTTTAAACGGCGCGCATAAAATAATGTTTGGCGGAAAACCACGATCGCCTTTCTACGACGAAACATTGCACCGGTCGAAAATTTAACCTCATATAGAAATAAAGCTGATGATTTTTCATTCGTCTTTCGTCTGCAAGCAAGCGAAAACATTAGGCTATCTCAGTTCTTTTGTTGCTAAGGAACAAAATAATGATGCGTTTAGTGTAACGCATAAACAGAACAGTTTCTCAATAATTCTGTAGTTTATGATCGAGGGGCTGTGTTTCATGTTACAGCCGATTCAGCAGTAGGCAGAAATATTTCGTCCATTTGACGCCAATGTTCTAGCATCACAGTTTTAGGTCTATTTAAGCAGACCAGCCATGCAGGTTCAGTACAGGCAGTGGCGGTGCCAGGATTTCAGTTTCGGGGGGCTGAAAGTTGAAACCTCGACCGAAATCTCAAGAAAATTTTCCATTTTCGCCGCCAAAATTTCTGACGGCCTTCTTTTTTTTAGTCATCAGCCCAAAATCGTGGATATTTCACTTATTTCATTGTAAAAAATTTCGGATGGCCCTTTTTCTAGGGGAGGGAAGGCTGAGCCTCTTGTAGGGGGGGGCCTTAGCCCCCCTAGCGCCGCCACTGAGTACAGGTCGTGCCAAGATCACGGGAGTTATTCGACTGTCGCAGAAATTACATGTATACACCTTAAAGTAAGACATTACAAGCTCCATATAATTTTTGACAGGTCATGAAGCAGGTCAGGATTGAAATAGGCATTATGCAAATGACCTCCATATATTTGTGGTCTATTTAAGCCTTTTATGAGGATTTGCCAACTCTATTTAGGTTTAACATAGGCTATTACGTTTCCTTATTACAAATTTGATTGGCAATAATTCTTAGCGAACATGACTGCGCATGTCCAGCGTTCAGATTAAATGGCGGTCATAACCGGATTGATTCCTATCCTCAGAATAATAATATTTGTAGGTTGATCCGATTTGAAGGACGACTGCATCATTAAAAGACGGCCGTGTACCGAATGGATCTGATAAGACCCGATGCGATTTGATCATTGACGCAATTGTAATCGTAAGCTCAAACTTTGTAAAGCGCTGCTCTAAGCTAAGCTGCGGGCACCCGCTTATTCACGAGCGCTGCGTCGAGTTAGAGTGGTTGGCAAGAGAAGCTAAGGGGAGATCTGGTCATTAGACAGACCGGAGGAGTAGGCAGAGAAGTAGAGAGAGTAGGCAGAGAAGCAGCAGAGAGAGTGGGCAGAGATGCAGATAGAGTAGGCAGAGAAGCAGAGAGAGTAGGCAGAGAAACAGAGAGAGTAGCCAGAGAGGCAGAGAGAGTAGGCAGAGAAGCGGAGACAGTATAGGTCGCGAAGCAGAGAGAGTAGGCAGAGAAGCAGAGAGAGTAGGCAGAGAAACAGAGAGAGTAGGCAGAGAAGCAGAGAGAGTAGGCAGAGAAGCAGAGAGAGTAGGCAGAGAAGCAGAGAGAGTAGGCAGAGAAACAGAGAGAGTAGGCAGAGAAGCAGAGAGAGTAGGCAGAGAAGCAGAGAGAGTAGGCAGAGAAACAGAGAGCGTAGGCAGAGAAGCAGAGAGAGTAGGCAGAGAAACAGAGAGAGTAGGCAGAGAAGCAGAGAGAGTAGGCAGAGAAGCAGAGAGAGTAGCCAGAGAGGCAGAGAGAGTAGGTAGAGAAACAGAGAGAGTAGGCAGAGAAGCAGAGAGAGTAGGCAGAGAAACAGAGAGAGTAGGCAGAGAAACAGAGAGAGTAGGCAGAGAAACAGAGAGAGTAGGCAGAGAAACAGAGAGCGTAGGCAGAGAAGCAGAGAGAGTAGGCAGAGAAGCAGAGAGAGTAGCCAGAGAGGCAGAGAGAGTAGGCAGAGAAGCAGAGAGAGTAGCCAGAGAGGCAGAGAGAGTAGGCAGAGAAGCAGAGAGAGTAGGCAGAGAAACAGAGCGAGTAGGCAGAGAAGCAGAGAGAGTAGGCAGAGAAGCAGAGAGAGTAGGCAGAGAAGCAGAGAGAGTAGGTAGAGAAACAGAGAGAGTAGGCAGAGAAGCAGAGAGAGTAGGCAGAGAAGCAGAGAGAGTAGGCAGAGATGCAGAGAGAGTAGGCAGAGAAACAGAGAGAGTAGGCAGAGAAACAGAGAGAGTAGGCAGAGAAACAGAGAGAGTAGGCAGAGATGCAGAGAGAGAGTAGGCAGAGAAGCAGAGAGAGTAGGCAGAGAAGCAGAGAGAGTAGGCAGAGAAGCAGAGAGAGTAGGCAGAGAAGCAGAGAGAGTAGGTAGAGATGCAGAGAGAGTAGGCAGAGATGCAGAGAGAGAGTAGGCAGAGAAACAGAGAGAGTAGGCAGAGAAACAGAGAGCGTAGGCAGAGAAACAGAGAGAGTAGGCAGAGAAACAGATTGAGCGTGGGCACAGAAGCGGAGACAGTATAGGTCGCGAAGCAGAAAGAGTAGGCAGAGATGCAGAGACTAAAAAACGCCCCTCTAATGGTTTTACCCCCTCTACCCTACGCCCTTCGACCCGATTGGCCGGTCGGGTGAGATCGGACCGATGTATATACGTCAGATTTAAGACATGCAATGGGTTGAATGGGGGTATAGTCTACATGTACATGTACCTGGCTCTCCAGACACGGTGAGAAATCCGTCCACTCCAATCCGTTCCTCTGGTACCATGTCCCGTTCTCCGTGCAGATTTTACTCGATTCCTCTGCAATGTATGAATGAACGAATTTGTTTATTGCACACAAAAGTCAAACGTTGCAAATGTGAGGCAATAAAATACAGTCGCCAAACTGCACTCCAATATGAGTCCGGAAAAGCTAATAGCTTATACTACCCGGACCCCTCTTCCTTGACTATTTTCATGCATGCTATTATTTCACTTAATTAGAACATAACTGATGAAAGTACTAGTGATAAACATAATATGAAAATTATAATAATAAAAATAATAGTAAATAATTATAATAATAATACCAAGAAAATAATAGTGCAGCAGTATATCAACTCAAACCACATTGATGTAAAAGACACCAGAAAAACATCATTATCAACAGTCTGAAAGGAATACTGACATATACAGAGTGCCACGATACTGCATATATATATATATATATATATATATATATATATATATATATATATATATATATATATATATCAGCCAGTCTTCAATCAGAATCGAAGTCGCAAATTTAGGCGCACAGGAAAGGCTTGCAATATTATATGCACACACTAAGGAATGTATCCTATTTTATAGTACAGAAGCAATCGAGTGTGTAATTTTTATTATTTCATCCATTATCGGTATAATTGGCAAGAGTTGCGAACAAGTATGAAGGAATTAATGTTTATTCTGTGCAAAATAAATTTATAAATAAATTTCCCCAAAATACAGAAAGTCTTAAGTCCCACTACCCGGTGCATGTGTGATATGAAACGCCGTTGTAAATTTAAAAATATTTTTTCTAAACACAGGAAGTGGTCCGTATTACAAGACCTTGTGTGTAACCTGGATGGTTGACGCTCATAATTTAAACAGTGATTAATCTAGACATCTCTGGTGGAGTTACCAGGAATGAATTTCCTCCAGGAGAAATTGCAAAGTGTCGCATACATGTAAATAAGCAGCATTTTCTCCACCAGAAAATCACATTGTAATAATTTCCTTCCCACCCCCACCCCAAGAAAAATCGACAGGTCCTATGTACGTCATTTTTGGTAAAAGTGAAAGAAAGACTACGCTGGTACAATTTATTTTGACCGAATGACTAAAAAAACGAGTTTCTCCCACACGCCTCAGAAACCCGAATCTCCCCCTCAAAGCGGGGACTAGATGAAACACTGCATATTACACATTCGATGATTGACGAAAGTTTTATAGGTAAACAAAGTTATTGTTTTATAAGATAAAGAAATGATTAGAAATCGTCTGCTTTCTGAAATAATAAGAGTGGCACAATTGTAATCCTAGACTACACATAAGCTGCTGAAGTTTGACCATTCTTATAACAGTTTATTTTAAATTAGAAACATTGTTATATTTCCTGCAGAAGTTGCGTGCAAGGACAGACATTCACAAAAGAAAGTTGAAATCAGTTGAAATCACTGCAAGAGCTCTCCGCCGACATGATATGCTTTGGAGAAACAGTTGTGGCCCATATTGCGCACTGCCCCATATTGCAAACCTATCCCCTATATACACCGTCACTTCGCATGCATTTGCCGATAAATATTTTAGCGATTAGTCACTTTAATCACTTAATTATTGGTCGTTGATGTTCAAACAACTACGCTGCATGGTTCCCTTTCTCTCTCCGCATCCAACATAAACAACGGCGGCGCCATCTATACGCAGTTTCAGCCGGTCGCGACATAATCATGGACGTTACTCAGCGGGTCGAAAAATTTAATGGAACGCAGATATCAGAGAGCAAAGAATCCCTTGAAAAATAGAAGTCATAAGACAGCGGGAAGAACTATTATAGCAGGAACTAACAGGAAGGTCATTCCACAACAAAGGACCAACAGAGGAAGCGGCGCGATGCTGGGCTGTGGCAGTTAGAGACCGTGATGTACAACAGTGGCGGCGCCAGGATTTAAGTTTTTTGGGGGTGGGGCGGTTGAATCCTCGCGGAGGAAATTTTTCATTTTCATCCGCCAAAATTTCTGACGATCTTTTTTTAAGTAGTTCAGCCGAAATATCATGGAAATGTTCCATTTTCATCCGCCAAAACTTCAGTTTTATATATAAAAAATCCGGATGGCTTTTTTTAATGGTGGCTTAGCCTCGGATGTGCTTGTTTAGGGGCTTAGCCCTCCTAGCCTCCCCTGTCGCCGCCATTGGTGTACAAGAAGGTCATGACGATATAAAGAGCGGATAGGACTCCAGTGATATAGCTGAGATAGGTTGCCTAATAAGATCACAGAGGTATAGCGAGGAGCTTGTAGTTGCTTGTCATGCTTGCAAGTTGCAATGGTCTAAAACTCTAAATATGTTGCATATATACATGTAAATAGAATACAGTCTATAATGACAATCGTACACTGCATAAACGCAGTGTCCAGACATTTCTTGGATGGAGGATGCTTACAACAGAAATTTATATGCTAATCCTTGGTATCAACAGATACATATAAACTTATTTCAAACTGCTAGCTGTCGAAAGAACCAATCTGAAGCATAGATAAACCCCTCGCTTGATTCAGAGTTGTATTAAGACCACTGATTAAATTGCCGGACAAGGCAAGGTTGGAGGTCACTCATGTAAAGCGGATGGCACAGTTCGACCCTCTCCCAGGTCTCCTCTGAGATTTATTTATTTTATTATTGCATTTGATATAGCGCCATTTTGAGCTCACTACTAAGAGGCGCTCCCGACTACAGCGCGGACACTGCATCGGAGTTTCACGCCGAAGCGCAAGAGCAATTGCAAGTGGATTTGCTCAGTGTTCCTACGCGGCGGCTTGAGGTGGATTCGAACCGGGAGCCATCCGGCTTCAATGCACCGAACACACCAATACACCACCGCACCACACAGATACATATAATTCTGAGGGATTATAACATCACTCAGGGGAAATGACAATAATAATAGTGAGAACAATAGTAACAGTAGACTAATAGGTCCTAAGTCACAACAATAATAATAATAATGATCATTATTATTCTTAATTTCTTAGTGCTTGTTTATTTTTATTATTATTTTTCAACACATTTTTCAACAAATATTCCAAACAGAACAAAAGCTGTGTCAATTTCAATGAGACCAACCACCCTCATCCACGTCAATTAGGGGCTTAATAAAGGAACCTGTAAAAGCCACAGGGCTATTATTTTAAAAAAAATTTGCCCCGCGGTAGGCCTACATGTGATCCCTCAGGGACTTACGCCCTAATTGCTAAAATAAAAACATCTGGAACGGCACCTAGTCGTCGTTGAAATCCAGTGCAGGAAAAGAGCCGCAGAATGCCGCCGCATTAAATCGCTGGATTGTAAGAGATAATATTAGACACACGATATATTAGTCTCCATAATTACCACTGTATGGTCTCCTCCCCCCTTATATTGTATCCAACTCATGTTTATCAATCTGAGTCGTTTAGCAACAGAACAGCTTCTCCTCTCTTTATATCTCTACATGTGTCTCTCTGTGTCTGTGTCTATGTCTGTCTTTCTGTCTGTCTCTCTGTCTCTCTGTCTGTCTCTTCGTCTGTGTCTCTGTTTGTGTATCTGCGGTTCTCATATGTCTGTGTGTGTGTCTGTGTGTGTCTGTGTGTGTATCTGCGCTTCTCTGTACGTCTGTCGGTGTGTGCCTGTCTGTCTTTGTGTCTGTCTCTGTGTGTCTCTCTCTCTGCCTCTCTCTCTGCCTCTGCCTCTGTCTCTGTCTCTGTCTCTGTCTCTGTCTCTGTCTCTGCCTCTGCCTCTGCCTCTGCCTCTGCCTCTGCCTCTGCCTCTGCCTCTGCCTCTGCCTCTGCCTCTGCCTCTGCCTCTGCCTCTGCCTCTGCCTCTGCCTCTGCCTCTGCCTCTGCCTCTGCCTCTGCCTCTGCCTCTGCCTCTGCCTCTGCCTCTGCCTCTGCCTCTGCCTCTGCCTCTGCCTCTGCCTCTGCCTCTGCCTCTGCCTCTGCCTCTGCCTCTGCCTCTGCCTCTGCCTCTGCCTCTGCCTCTGCCTCTGCCTCTGCCTCTGCCTCTGCCTCTGCCTCTGTCTGTCTCTGTCTCTGTCTCTGTCTCTGTCTCTGTCTCTGTCTCTGTCTCTGTCTCTGTCTCTGTCTCTGTCTCTGTCTCTGTCTCTGTCTCTGTCTCTGTCTCTGTCTCTGTCTCTGTCTCTGTCTCTGTCTCTGTCTCTGTCTCTCTCTCTCTCTCTCTCTCTCTCTCTCTCTCTCTCTCTCTCTCTCTCTCTCTCTCTCTCTCTCTCTCTCAGAATCCAAAGCCAGTCTATTCTCTTCCGTCTCATCTATGGACGAGAGAAGACGTCATTACAGATAATCCTCTGCGAACGTTTCTTACGGCGCTACATCATCTTTCCGTGTTGCGCTGAAGAATATCGAACTCCGCTTAATAATTATAATCAACAGAAATGGCCATAAATTTTATGAATCGCGTTCGCATCGCTTAGGATAATTCAGCTTTATGGCGACACTAATTATAATTATTTCGCGGATTTCGACCGTAATAAAACAAATGAGGAATTAGTTTCGAATAATGATGATTACTGTTTATGGTGGAACAGGTATTGATCGTAAAGGAATGGGTTGCACTAACTGCAGACGTTGGAGCAAGAGTATTTTTAATGATTGAAATGATGTAATGATTTAATGATTGAAATGATATAATTTTAATGATTGAAATGATCTAATCATATTGGTGGAATTGACCTAATTTTAATAATTGAAATGATTTAATTTTAACGATTGAAATGATATAATTTTGATGATTAAAATGATCTAATTTTAATGATTGAAATGATCTAATTCTAGTTATTACAACTACTTCCGGCCAAAAGCTGCAAAGAGTAAAGATATTTGTAATAAGGTAGCCTAATCATGGACATTCCAGCTGAAACCTCAAAAAATTACTGGGTGTGTACCGTGTACGCTGTAGATGTAGGTTTGAATACATTCTCAATATCCTTAAAGTAAAAAATTGACTCTGACCCAGGGGGGACCCTGACAACCGGGGGCCTTCGTGCACTGCACAGGTTGCACGCCCTATTGCTACGCCACTGAGTCGAATAATTTCAATTCAATTCATTTACTGAACCCAAAATATGCATTTTTACAGTTAAACAATGCATCAATAGAACAAAGCAACAATGAAACAATTGAAAACAGCAGATTTTCAAATAAGATTAAGTGGGAACAAAGGGCACACCTGAAGGGACAGGTTCCACTAGTAGGGTCCCATTGAACAAGTGAGTGGCTGAGAGAGTATATATGGACTGTTAGGAGCTAGATGGGGTATTATGTATCTTGTGTGTTAGATGGGGTATCATATATCTTGTGTGTTAGATGGGGTATCATGTATCTTGTGTGTTAGATGGGGTATCATGCATCTTGTGTGTTAGATGTGGTATCATGTATCTTGTGTGTTAGATGGGGTATCATGTATCTTGTGTGGTAGATGGGTATCATGTATCCTGTGTGTTAGATGGGTTATCATGTATCTTGTGTGTTAGATGGAGTATCATGTATCTTGTGTGTTAGATGGGGTATCATGTATCTTGTGTGTTAGATGGGGTATCATGCATCTTGTGTGTTAGATGTGGTATCATGTATCTTGTGTGTTAGATGGGGTATCATGTATCTTGTGTGTTAGATGGGTATCATGTATCCTGTGTGTTAGATGGGTTATCATGTATCTTGTGTGTGAGATGGAGTATCATGTATCTTGTGTGTTAGATGGGGTATCATGTAACTTGTGTGTTAGATGGGTATCATGTATCCTGTGTGTTAGATGGGTTATCATGTATTTTGTGTGTTAGATGGAGTATCATGTATCTTGTGTGTTAGATGGGGTATCATGTATCTTGTGTGTTAGATGTGGTATCATGTATCTTGTGTGTTAGATGGGGTATCATGTATCTTGTGTGGTAGATGGGTATCATGTATCCTGTGTGTTAGATGGGTTATCATGTATCTTGTGTGTTAGATGGAGTATCATGTATCTTGTGTGTTAGATGGGGTATCATGTAACTTGTGTGTTAGATTGGATACCATGTATCTTGTGTGTTAGATGGGGTATCATGTATCTTGTGTGTTAGATGGGGTATCATGTATCTTGTGTGTTAGATGGGGTATCATGTATCTTGTGTGTTAGATGGGGCTTCATATATCTTGTGTGTTTAGTGCATGAGTACGGATTTATGTCCTTTGAATTGTGGCAGACTGGGAGCATTTGGTAGATTGTTCCACGCTAGGGAATATAACTGTCGGTAGCCATGCAAGGCATGCATCCATCCATCACGTCCCGTGGCTCAATTTATCAACGAGATCAACCGAATGGACGGTTGTGTGCAGGGGCGGATCCAGTGGGGCAATCCGGCCATGGCCTCCCATTAAAAAAGTGCATGGAACGTGCCCCCCCCCATTTGGTTTGAACAAACCATTAAATCAATGCAGCGGGAGAGAAAAGCAGGACACCAGAGAGGCCATTACTACTCCGACCAGGATGACTGATGACTAAAATAAAGGTCATCAACTATTTTGGCGGATGAAACGGTATCTTTTTCTTGGGAATTCGAGACAAATGACTAAAAAAGGTCATCAGACTTTTTGGTCGACCATGACGAAAATATCTTCCTGGCCCAAGACCAAAAATTTTGCTCCCCTCCATCGAAAATTTCTGTATCCGCCCTCGGTTGAGTGGACCTTTAGGGAGGGAATCGGGAAGTGATCCCGCATCCGTGCACTCTTCGTCACAGAGTGTTTACCATTAGACCAGGGCCCGTATGCACATAAGGGCTTAACTCTTATAGATAGCCTAAATACCGTCTATGCGGGAGAAGCGTGTTAATTCGGTATGCATGGCTCGAGCTTAGCGAGCTGTGCTAGGTATAACGTTATTCCAAACCCGAGGTAGGAGTTGGCCGGCTACTCCCATTGTGAACAATAGACGGCCGACTCTAGCTGGACAGCGCGAACAATAGGCAGCCGTCCGATATTTCCCTACGGGCCGCTTTAGGTCTGATTCTGTTTACCCCACGCTGAAAACAATCGCATATAAATATCTTTCACGCATGCGCGCTCAGTTATAACCTATTGAATGGGGGGAAGAGCAAGCGTCATGCATCGTCGACTACAAGGAATGTGTAGCTTAGTTATTCTGTTTGCTATTTTGTTTCGTGCATACGGATACATTCCAATGGCTATATCGGGAATTACTAAGTCGCGTTTAGGCACTAAACATAGATAGCCTTATGCCATGTCTTGTACATACCGGCCCTGATCCCTCCCTGGTCGCCTATGTTCCTGCAGTGAACTTCTGAAGAAGGCTCACATGCTGGTGTATCGTAAGTTCTACAGGGCTTTTTTAATGTGCAGTTGTACACAACATGTGCAGTTGTAGAAGTACCTCTGTACAGTTAAAAACTAGCAAAAAAGGTCATTGTTCTCCGATTGCAAGTAATTTACCATAGATGATGGGAAAGGAGAGGAGTTGTGCAGTTCTAAAAATTCCTTTAAAAAGCCCTGAAGTTCTATATGGTGTCATCAGTAAAGTACGGTAACATAAACAGAATCCCCCAGTGCATTTAACGGTAAACCTAAAGAAGGTTAAGCCCTCTCCTGTCCCACGTAAAATTATGGGAAGCCATAATTATGCACCTAAGCCCTATAAGTAAAAATCTTAAGCAGCGAGTGTATCACAAGGTCTTGGACGCCAGGATAATGAAAGTATCGGTGGACGCGACGCTTAGACCTACATCCCAGCTTACGTTGGAACCGTATAATCTATATAAATAAAGAGAAGATTCTGTCTGTCTGTTTAACCGGAATGCATTTCCACAGTTTTTGAGCTTTTCACTCCAAACCTTCACTACTGTGTCCGTCTCGGCATCGGACGCGTAAAGAAGGGGTTCGCGAATCTCTGCCACCATGGGGGCCAAAGTGGGGGCCCAAAACCCCTCATTTTCCCTGTTGGACCTTGCCCTTTCAAGCTTATGACAGCACTTTTCTTTCGGATCCCATACGCATGAAATCAGCGGTTGACTTTAAAGGCAGAGGTTAACAACGTTTTAAAGGTGTTTTAGGTCAACGCTAAGACCTGGCTACGCACGCTGTAGGGTTCTCAATGACGTCCGTGCGCAATTTCAACTTGAAACCGTTTTTAAGGGTGTTTAAGAACATGGCTTTTGGTAGTCGGACTTTCGGTCCCATACGCATAAAAGCAGCACTTGCAACCTTTTTAGAGGTGTTTAAGGTCAGCTCTTTTGGCAATACGGATTTCTCGGGTCGCGTACCGGTGGAGGCTGGGGAGGTGTAGGGTGGGGGTTGGGGGTGGAGGGTGGATTGGGTGGGGGTTGGGTGGAGGGGTGAGGTGGAGGGGAATGGGTGGGGTGGGAGAGGCTTGGGGTGGGGGTGAGGGGTTGGGGTGGGTGGTGGGGGTGGTGGAGGGGATGGGGTGGGGTGGAGGGGTGAGGGTGGGGTTTGAATGGAGGTGGGGGTTAAAGGGAGTTGGGGGCGAGGGTAGAGGGGTGGAGGTGGGAGGGGTGCGGGGAGGGAGTTGGGGCGAGGGTGGAGGGGTGGAGGTGGGAGGGGTGGGGTGGAGGGGTGCTGGGTAGAGGGGGTATGATGGGGTGGACATTTTCCTGAAACCCAAATTTCTCGGGTGGCGTACCGGTACAGGTCGAAGTGTGGTGGAGTGTTGTGTACTGGGGCTGTGGCCGGAGCGGATCGAATCCTAAATTTCTCGGGCAACGCCGGGTACCCCAGCTAGTACTTAATATATATAATATACAGTTTATACACGCACACATAATTATTATTTATACAGGTCTACCGTTTGGTGACAACTATGTATTTATATGTATATAATTTTCTATATATATACATTATACAATGCATGTAATTTTATATATGTATTAGAGTGGTCCAAAAAAATGAACATTGAAATATTTGAAAGGCATGTTGTTTTTTCTGTACATCTGGTACAGAAAACCCACAGTGCAAAATATTAAAACACTGACTCTATCTTCAGGTCACTCACAGCTGTCAAAGTTTTAACATACTAACTATATTGTAAACACTGCAATATAACTGCAGGCCTCCAGTCAATGAGCACTGAGCCTTCCATTTTAGCTGTTAGCAATATTATTTAATTGCCAGCATGAAAAGCAGCTGCAATTAGTGTTTAATTGACTTCCACTGTCTAATAAAACTATCTAAGAATGCGGTCAGCATGTCACAGTGTCGGTTCAGAAAGTCGAATTTGACCACGAGGATCACGATGAAGCTTCGTCACCTAGAGTAATGCTTAGGGTCTTCGCTCTTCGTCAGCGAGTCATTGACGGTAGCCTACTGATTGTTGCAGCTAATCTCAGAAATCTCTCTGCCACATCATTCACGACTTGGTCTGTAAGCCTATTTAGGAGGAAGATCCAACAACGTCTCCTTGATACAAAGAGATTTCATAAACCTCTGGCTCTCTGTTATTTCCTCTCCTTTTTCCCTTAGGAACCCACCTCTTGCATTTTAGGTTCTTCTTCTTTACTTGTGTCTTGATTATTTCTTTCCTCATTTATTAACTGTTTCTTGGAGAAAAATAAGAACCCAGCAAGGTCAATTCCTAAATACCAGAAATGACGAATGAAATTAGTAAATGCCGCCTTAGTGATCTTCTCATTTGCAGCGTTGTGTTGGTCATCCAGGAGAGCTGCAGATCCCCTGTTAATAGACTTACAGAGGCACGAACTGTGCAAGTCTTCATGACCACGATGGCTGCATCTTGGCACTTTCTGCAGTCAGTTATTTTAGAGCCTGAAATGCGCGGACTAGCGGACTGTTATGATGAAAGACCACTGTTGGTGATAAACATTTGAATAGCTGGATATCGGGTTCAGATGATGCAGCCATCACAACTATGAAGACTGTATCCAATATAGACTCTGTTGCGAGATGTCTGCACAAGCTAAATGCGACAGAAGCCAACAAAATACAACACCGAACAGTTAGCAACATCCATAATGGATCCCATGTGTTGGCAGCAGTAGAGTCAAATAACAGAGCTCTTCAATAGGTTTTCCCATGTCCATTCTTCAATGATCTTGAGAGCGACGTTGGTCATGGCAGCTCCAGTTCCCAATGGAAGCTTTGGCACAGCAATGAGCTCATCGAATTTGATATTTGGACTTGAAGTCAACAATTATTGACAAAAGGTCAACCCAGTGTGAGAATTGTGGGAAAATAACTGGGGGTTGAACCATGATCCACTTTTAATTGGGGTGTGAAAAACAGACTTTACTAAGGGGCTCTAAGTAAGATTGGGGCTGACACACCCAGTAATTCTCACCCTGGGTCAACCTATGCGCCCTCTTCTTTCTTCTGTAAGGTCTGCTACAATTACTTTACTATTCCAGAGTGAAACTAAGAGAACATCTTCCTTCTTGACTTCGTGGATGAAGAAATCTCTCAGATTGACGCCATATTGGTTCACCTGTCAACCCTGGCATGCCAAAGTGAGCTTTGAGAAATAGACTTTGGCCATACAGTATTGGACTGCAAATAGGATGTGACTAGAAAGCCTGTTAAAAATAATGCTGCGGTCCAGCGTTGAAACCAGCTCAATTTATAGAACACCATGGGGGCACGTGCCCTAATGCTCCCTTCGAGTCTCCTAAGGGTAGGCCTGTTTAAGTGTAGGCCTACTTGTAAATGTTCTGAGAGGGACAATCAACAAATTTATGAAAATTGTTCTTGAAATTTCACTTTCCAGCCACATTAAGGTTGTCAGCAGCCCGATATTCAATGTAAAAATGCACGAAAAACCATTATATTTTGAACCCCATTTTGGGGAGACCCCATGGCCAGATTTTTTTGGATTCTGGATATTTTATTCGGCAGCAAATTCTGAGGAAGAAACCGTTTAGAAAGCTTGTGTTACAATTTTTCCCAAGTCAAACTGCAAATTGCCTGGACTTTTAATATATAGCTCCCAAACCCCAACTTTGATGCTCGTGAGTGATCCCTAAATATTACATTTTTGGCATAAAATTTCACACAGGTACTTTTTAGATCAAAATGAACAAATGTATCAACATGCCTCAAAAATCCAAAAGAAATTTTTTTTACCATGCAATTTTGGACCAGTCTAATGTATATATATATATATTGATCCCTACGTCAGAACTGCCATGGCTCAATCCATGCAGATGCTTTGTATACCTACATAGGTAACTCTCTATGGAATGGACTTCCACCATCAGTTCGCTCCACCTTTCTCTCTTGTAGTCTCTCCACGTCAACTATATCACTCCTCAAATTCTACCTTTTGTTCTCGGGGTCGATCGCACTCGGAGCGCTTCTGATATGCTTTTGCTGATAGAAGCACTTTATAAATGGTCACTATACAATGTACAATAAAATACGCAGTGGTGGCGCCAGGATTTCAGTTTTTAGGGGGCTGAATTTGCGGGAGAAAATTTTCCGTTTTCAGTCGCCGAAATTTCTGAAGTCATCGGCCAAAATCACAAGAAAATTTTCCATTTCAGCCGTCAAAATTTGTGATGACCTTTTTTTTAGTCATTTGGTCAAAATCTTGGAAAATGGTCCTAAACTGTCTGGCGAATCTCGTGCGTACCTTTAGGTTTTTTGGGGGGGGCTAAAGGGGGTTAATCGTGCAAAAATGTCATTTTTACATGGGAAAAAAAGGATGGCCTTTTTTAGGGGGGCTTAGCCCCCTAGCCACCCTAGCGCCGCTACTGAAAATACAGTGCAACGCAATTCAACACAACACAATCGTAATCGTATACTCGTAAACTTGAAATTTCTAAAGCGTCACTCGAAAGCCAAGCGCGGGGCACCAGCTTATTCACGCGCGCTGAATGTAATACAATGTAATACAATACAATAAATGCAATGCAATTCAGGTCTATCGAATCGACTGAGTGATTGATCACTGTGCACTAAGGCGACATAGTTAACTCTGGCTTTTGATGGCGTTGTGCAAACGAGCGTCACAGTCTTTCTCAAGGTCTCTGCGAAGCTGAGCAATTATGCCAATGGATGCTTCAACACTGTACCGCCAATCGGTCGTCCATTCTCGTCTAGACTTTTATGCTACACCCTCGAGACTGATTGAACACCGTTATTTTATGCCGTGCTGGAGTCGGGAGCGCCTCTGAGTAGTTTCCTTGAAGAGGCGCTATATAAATACTTGAATAAATGACCGATTTAACACCATTATTTTATGTCGTGCTGGAGTCGGGAGCGCCTCTGAGTAGTTTCCTTGAAGAGGCGCTATATAAATACTTGAATGAATGACCGATTGAAGACCGTTATTTTATGATGAGCGATTACACCTCTAGATGGTCTTTCCGAGTCTTTATATATAATACGGCCAGCCATTTTACTTAGCGCATTAAGTGCCTCGCTGCACGCGTGCAATGCGTGCGTATACGCACTCAAGGATTCTCATTGCGTCTTCATAGCTGTTTAGTTTCCTGTGTCGTGTGTGGTTAGCTGCGGTCGTCAACAGTAACGACCTAGACGCAACAGGAGTATCTATTTGATTGACAGGTTTACGAGGCGCGGGTAAAAACGAACGAAGCGCGGGTGATTAGAGCGTTGAAAGGGTTGGTGCACTGCCCGTCGATATCAATGGCAACGTATCTAAAGCCTTAATCGAGGACCATGCAAGAGATTGAGCCGTTAGGAGTATTTTATGCAGCGCCGTATAAGAAATTGGAGAGAAGATTGCGAGTTGCTTGACGGGAGAATGCGAGAAGACAACAAGGCAAACCAGGGCCGTAGCAACAAAGAACGTGGCCCCCTCCAAACATAAGTCTGGGCGACGGGGCCCCTTACAATGCAGAAACTCGTTTACACGGTATACGTATACAATTATTCTAAGTATAATTTCGTTTCATGATTTCTGATTATTAGAAAGCACTAAGTCTCTCAAAGTCCGACACACACCTCAAAGTGGTGAGGGGGCGTTAACAACTTAGTAAGAGATTGCCTGCAGAGGAGGCACACAGGACTTCTTTTCCTACTAACACCCACATTGTCTAATTTCGAGAATGTACCACAGGATGAACCTTTCAGCACTGCTCCCTGCAGGTAAATAACTAACTAGCCGTATATATACGTTTCAGGGTTGCCTCTGACGAGATCACAGATTCTCGAATTCTACGCGGTGCAGTTGGCACTTTTTGGCGCGGCATGTCCATGCTCTCCCTCTCTCCTCCTCCTCTTCTTCTTCCTCCTCCCCTCCTCTTCCACTTCATCTCCCTCTTCATCCTCCTCCTATTCATCCTCCACTTCCTCCTATTCATCTTCCTCCTCCTCTTCCTCCTCCTCCTCTTTCTCCACCTCCTCTTCCTCCTCCTCTTTATCCTCTTCCTCTTTATCCTCTTCCTCTTTATCCTCTTCCTCCTCTTCCTCCTCTTCCTCCTCCTCCTCTTCCTCCTCCTCTTCCTCCTCTTCCTCCTCCTCTTCTACTCCTCTTCCTCCTCCTCCTCTTTCTCCTCCTCTTCCTCCTCCTCTTCCTCCTCCTCTTCCTCCTCCTCTTCCTCCTCCTCCTCTTCCTCCTCTTCCTCCTCCTCCTCTTCCTCCTCTTCCTACTCTTCTTCCTCTTCTTCCTCCTCTTTCTCCTCCTCCTCCTTCTCCTCTTCCTCCTCCTCCTCCTCCTTCTCCTCTTCCTCCTCCTCCTCCTCCTCCTCTTCCTCCTCCTCTTCCTCCTTCTCTTCCTCCTCCTCTTCCTCCTCCTCTTTCTCCTCTTTCTCCTCCTCTTCCTCCTCCTCTTCCTCCTCTTCCTCCTCCTCTTCCTCCTCCTCCTCTTCCTCTTCCACTCCTCCTCCTATTCCTTCTCCTCTTCCTCCTCTTCCTCTTCCTCTTCCTCCTCTTCCTCCTACTCTTCCTCCTCCTCTTCTTCCTCCTCTTCCTTCTCCTCTTCCTCCTCCTCTTCCTACTCCTCCTCCTCCTCTTCCTCCTCCTCCTGTTCCTCCTCCTCTTCCTCTTCCACTCCTCCTCCTCCTCCTCCTCCTTCTCTTCCTCCTCCTCCTCCTCCTCCTCTTCCACTCCTCCTCCTCTTCCTTCTCGTCTTCCTCCTCCTCTTCCTCTTCCTCCTCCTCTTCCTCCTCCTCCTCCTCTTCCTCTTCCACACTACCTCCTCTTCCTTCTCCTCTTCCTCCTCTTCCTCCTCCTTCTCTTCCTCCTCCTCCTCTTCCTCCTCCTCCTCCTCCTCTTCCTCTTCCTCCTCTTCCTCCTCCTCTTCCTCCTCCTCTTCCTCCGCCTCCTCCTTCTCTTTCTCCTCCTCTTCCTCCTCCTCTTCCTTCTCTTCTTCCTTCTCCTCTTCCTCCTCCTCTTCCTTCTCCACCTCTTTCTCCTCCTCCTCTTCCTCCTCCTCTTCCTCCTCCTCCTCTTCCTCCTCTTCCTCCTCCTCCTCTTCCTCCTCTTCCTACTCTTCTTCCTCTTCTTCCTCCTCTTTCTCCTCCTCCTCCTTCTCCTCTTCCTCCTCCTCCTCCTCCTTCTCCTCTTCCTCCTCCTCCTCCTCCTCCTCTTCCTCCTCCTCTTCCTCCTTCTCTTCCTCCTCCTCTTCCTCCTCCTCTTTCTCCTCTTTCTCCTCCTCTTCCTCCTCCTCTTCCTCCTCTTCCTCCTCCTCTTCCTCCTCCTCCTCTTCCTCTTCCACTCCTCCTCCTATTCCTTCTCCTCTTCCTCCTCCTCTTCCTCTTCCTCTTCCTCCTCTTCCTCCTACTCTTCCTCCTCCTCTTCTTCCTCCTCTTCCTTCTCCTCTTCCTCCTCCTCTTCCTACTCCTCCTCCTCCTCTTCCTCCTCCTCCTGTTCCTCCTCCTCTTCCTCTTCCACTCCTCCTCCTCCTCCTTCTCTTCCTCCTCCTCCTCCTCCTCCTCTTCCACTCCTCCTCCTCTTCCTTCTCGTCTTCCTCCTCCTCTTCCTCTTCCTCCTCCTCTTCCTCCTCCTCCTCCTCTTCCTCTTCCACACTACCTCCTCTTCCTTCTCCTCTTCCTCCTCTTCCTCCTCCTTCTCTTCCTCCTCCTCCTCTTCCTCCTCCTCCTCCTCTTCCTCCTCTTCCTCTTCCTCCTCTTCCTCCTCCTCTTCCTCCTCCTCTTCCTCCGCCTCCTCCTTCTCTTTCTCCTCCTCTTCCTCCTCCTCTTCCTTCTCTTCTTCCTTCTCCTCTTCCTCCTCCTCTTCCTTCTCCACCTCTTTCTCCTCCTCCTCTTCCTCCTCCTCTTCCTCCTCCTCTTCCTCCTTTTTCTCTTCCTCCTCCTCCTCTTCCTCTTCCACTCCTCCTCCTCTTCCTTCTCCTCTTCCTCCTCCTCTTCCACTTCCTCCTCATCCTCCAACTCTTCCTCCTCCTCCTCTTCCTTCTCCTCTTCCTCCTCCTCCTCTTCCTCCTCCTCCTCTTTCTCTTCCTCCTCTTCTTCCTCCTCTTCCTTCTCCTCTTCCTCCTCCTCTTCCTCCTCCTCTTCCTTCTCCACTTCCTCCTCCTCCTCTTCTTCCTCCTCCTCCTCTTCCTCCCCTCTTCTTCCTCCTCCTCCTCCTCCTCTTCCACTCCTCCTCCTCCTCTACTTTAATCAAGCTATGCGTATTTCGCCTCCATCTTTCTATTCAACTTCCAAGCCAAGTGTCAAGGACGCGCTGCTATTTGGACCCTGGAGTGAACCGCGCAAATTTATGGATCAAGCGATCAATTGAAATCTAATGGAATTTCTATGGAGCGCCTGCATGCGCAGTGACGACATCCGGGCTTTGATGGCAAGCGTAGTGATGATTTCTGATTATCATGCGCTTTAAAAGATCCCTGCTGATCTGGAATGGTCGACGTGACTCATTTATTTATCCGTTTATCGTGATTTCCATCCCTGCGGTCGCAACATTGATTTTAATCCAGTATACGCTTAACGAACAGTTGATCCAGTTTCTGTGTAAGGGCTTATGCGTAAAAGTGCCTTTAAAACATTTAAGACGACTGTTGGCTGGCATGCACAGACAGGCAGGAACGCACACAAATGAACGAGCAGACAGACAGATATATGCAGAGAGCCATACATGTAGACAAGCAGACAGACTAGATTACTATAATCGTATCTATAAAAATTTTGTGACGCGGTGGTGCAGAGGTTAGTTCGACGCCGTGTGACCGAAGAGTCGCAGGTTCGAATCTACCTAAAGCCACTACGTAGAGACCTTGGACAAGTTGCTCACCCACAATAATTGTCTGTGAGGAAGGCAACGGGAAACTAACTCACTCATCTCATCCCCTGAAGCGTAAAGCCAATGAACTTGCCTTAGGGTAGAGAACTTATCATCATCGTCATCGTCATCGTCATCGTCACCGTCACCGTCACCGTCACCGTCACAGTCACCGTCACCGTCACCGTCACCGTCACCGTCACCGTCACCGTCACCGTCACCGTCACCGTCACCGTCACCGTCACCGTCACCGTCACCGTCACCGTCACCGTCACCGTCACCGTCACCGTCACCGTCACCGTCATCGTCATCGTCATCGTCATCGTCATCGTCATCATCATCGTCATCATCATCATCATCATCATCATCATCATCATCTATAAATTTATAAAGCGCCTCTCAGCGGTGAAAGATCCACAGAAAAGCAAATGGTTTTGAGACTGCGAAACGATGTACCAGTTAGTAACTAATAACATGTCAAATTGTCAATGGAAGAGATGATTAAATCATACGACGCTGACACGAAGATGAGAAGACCGAGGGTTCGACACCCGCTGTACTGCAGAACCAAAAGTTGTAACCTTAGCGCCTTTGACTCCTTTATGGGACGATGGTAAAAATTAGGAGCAGAACTGATGGAGACTTACAGGCTGCCATAGAGTTAAATTCGACTCCTGTTCAACCTGCGTTCACTGAGCGCCTCAGAGTATATTATGGATCTTGAATGGGCGCCATACAAATTCCGATCGATTGATATCTGACTACCATACATAACATCTGACTACCATGTATAAGATCTGATTACCATATGTAACATCTGACTACCATATATAACATCTGACTACCATATATAACATCTGACTACCAAGTATAACATCTGACTACCATGTATAACATCTGACTACCATACATAACATCTGACTACCATGTATAAGATCTGACTACCATACATAACATCTGACTACCATATATAACATCTGACTACCATATATAACATCTGACTACCAAGTATAACATCTGACTACCATATATAACATCTGACTACCATATATAACATCTGACTACCAAGTATAACATCTGACTACCATATATAACATCTGACTACCATATATAACATCTGACTACCAAGTATAACATCTGACTACCATATATAACATCTGACTACCATATATAACATCTGACTACCATATATGACATCTGACTACCAAGTATAACATCTGACTACCATATATAACATCTGACTACCATGTATAACATCTGACTACCATATATGACATCTGACTACCAAGTATAACATCTGACTACCATATATGA
>OX457050.1:25263194-25705694 GCA_949752735.1 Lumbricus terrestris
TCAATAAATCAATCAATCAATCTTTTTATTGGAACCATTTCAGGGCGTGGCATTCTTAAGTAAAGATGAAAGATAAAATGAGGTAGCACACTTTTTATTGGAACCACTTCAAGGCAAGGCATTCTTAAGTAAACATGCGAGACAATAATATTATAAGGTAACAAGATGGAGACACAGAATGTATAGTATCCGGCTACTACTATAGGGCACCTGTTGAAGGCAAATAATGTGATGGCTACGCAGGCCACACCTTGAAGATGGGATTTATATTTACAGTTCGCTTGAATCTCTCCAAAGGGGGAAGATCGGAAGAAAAGAAGCAAGAATGATATTAATGAACTTTGTGTTATGATGAATGAGGGTCGTAGTTAGCTAATTGAGACACCTGCATGGACAGCGAAAAAAGTATAAGGGGGCATTGGAAGTGCATGCGAATTTGCGAAGATTCAGAATGATGTTAATGGGATAGATGATGAATGAGGGCTACAGCAATCTATAATTACACAACGAAGAGCACTAGACAATTGTAGCGGAAATCGAAGTGTATATATGAACGTGCCAAGACACAGAATGATGAAGGAATTAAGGTTATAGGCCTAACAAGCTAAAGGAGAGTGCTGGACAGAGAGAGATTAATGGGACATTGAAAGTAGAAATCTGTCTTAAAAGCAGATAACCAACAAGTGAAGATATATATCATCCACGACGTGTATCTATACCGACTATACGTCTACGATGTTGTAGAAAAAAGAGGCAAAGTTTTGGTTGTCTGGATCTGTTCTGGTTCAAATCGATTCAGGTTTTTAGGGGAAATGACACGTTGGAATGTCTATGACGCATATCATCCCATTTGTGCGGCGCCAGTCCTTATGACATGTCACGGAGAGGACCGATTTGTTAGAAAGGATTCCCTGCATCATGGAGCATTGTTAGAGCAGTCTTGAGTTGTATTCTTGGTCATTTGTCCATCCATTATAATCCAGCGGCACTCACGCAATTCCACGCGTGTCTATTCAGTCCGTCCTCTCCCCTAAGATTTATACCATGTAATAAGTGTCCACCAACATTCTCACATCATAATTTATAGGCCCATGTATGACATTGCATACAATATATTATATAGGATGCACAAATGAAGAGTTTCCAAATATTATATATATAACGATTCCTTTTATTGGTGAAAAAAATAACGGAGTCTTTTACTTTCCGAAAGGTTTTTAGTAAGTAGTATATCCCTTAATGAAAAGCACTTGCAAGCGCACATGTAGTACTCTACAAGCTCAATACATATACAAAGAAAAATATTCATGCAAATTTTATATAAGCAAGTCAAGAATTTAATGAAAGAAGTTACTGTATATATACATCAAGGGGAGTATAGGATATACGCGTGGGGAGAAACCGCTGGGGTTAGCATACATAGGAAAAAATTAAGACATTTTACAAGCGGAAAGCATACAATGAAAAAGATTCATATTTAATTTCATTTAAGAAAGTCAGGAATTTGATTAAAAGAGGTCACTGTATATATATATATATATATATATATATATATATATATATATATATCAAGGGGAAACGAATTAATGGGGAAAGAAGAGTCGGGGGTTATATCATTATATCATTGTGGGGCGCGGTGGTGTAGTGGTGGCGTCGCTGCCTTGAAACCGGAAGGTTCGAGGTTCGAATCCACCTCACGTCACCGCGTAGGGACCTTGGGCATGTCCTTCACTCGCAATTGCTCAGCGCTTCGGCGTGAAACTCCGCTGCAGTGTCCGCTCTGCAGTCGGGAGCGCCTCTGAGTAGAGAGAGAGCTTGAAGGGGCGCTATAACAAGTGCACATACATATACATACATTATAGGGGAAATTAAATGAGACATTTGAAAGCTTCTTTCTGCACTGCTTCATGCAGCTAGAAATTATATAGAATCACAATAGTTTTATAGTTTTATTAGTGGCGTGAGTACATGTCAAAGTTAATGTAAAATATTAATGTTGGGCCTTTATCACAGCTTCTCGAGACAAAATATTTCTTCGTAGAACTATATAGGCTATACTGCCGTGCTTAGCAAAAAGGCCGTATCTGCAAAAAGTTCATTTCGAGATAAATGGAAAAAACTAAAATTGAAAATGCCGAGACTTATTTAAAAAGCTACAGTTCTCGTTTTCTCAGATATGAAACGTCTTATTGCTTCAAAATTTATGTCATTTTTATTTTTTCTATTTTTTAATTTTAAATGTGATAAAATGTGATAAAATGCAGATACTGCCTTTTAACTAGGGACTAGGCTAGGAACCATGTGATCGCAATGCTTAGAAAGAAAAGCGTATCTGCAGTAATATGAAGGGAAAATCTTCGTCGGCGACAATTCTACCCAAGAAGTAACTTTTTCTCAAAATTTCCGTGGCGGAAGATGTTCGTGGAATTTCGTGCACGTGTAAACCTTGGTGCATGCGCGTTGTAACAATTTATTACTTTCTATTAATTGGCGCTGTGAAGGTCCTGTTGGGTCGGTTTAGGCGTCGTAGAAATTGGTTAAGGTCAGGTTAGGTGCTGTAAGGACCGATTACTTTCAGGACTACAGTTACTTTCGTCACTAGAACAATTTAAAGTCTTCCGCCGCAGAAGTAATTTCTCCATGCGTTGTGTGGCGGAACATTCCGCTGCCGAAACACCATGCAAGTAGGTTTGGCGTCGATAAAGTAGGTTAAGTGCTGCAAGGACCGATTTGCTTCAGGACTATGGCAAGTTTCGACACTAGAACATGTTAAGAAGCCTTCCGCCGCAGAAGTAATTTCTACATGCGTTGTGTGGCGAAGCCTTCCGCCGTAGAAACACCATGCAAGAAGGTTAGGCGTCTTTTAAGTAGGTTAAGGTAGACCTATGGTTAGATATTTTCAGGGCTAGGGTTAGTGCCGTCACTAGAACATGCTAAAACCTTCAGCCGCAGAAGCAATTTCTTCTTACGTTGTGTGGCAGAACATTTCGCTGCAGAAATACTATGCAAGAAGAAATGAACCTTTCAAAGTCATTTCTATAGACGCTGAAAGGGGAAGAGTCGGTCATATGTGCCTAACTGATTCTGCAAATGATTTGCACACCAATTCAAATTTCCCTCTCTTTGTACAGCTTCTTTTTCGTAATTGACCCTCCCCCATACTTTTGGGGCAGATTTATACTAGTAGAAACCGCATAGGCTTACCTGTGCATAATCTGTATATTAATTATTTGTTTCGCATTCTGTCAAGCAATTTTTATTGCTGTTTTATTTGTCATGTTGTTAAATACCCTTGGTTATTAGTATTCTATGGATTTCGTTATCTTTAAAACTGTAACAAGAATATAGCCAGATTTTAGTCATTCTATCACAAAATTAGGCAAACCATGCTTAGTTAACAGCAACATGTCAGTCTTATTTAGTCACAAACACCAACAATTAAATAACATCCACATGAGCAATCATGGGCATCATTGTTTCGCAATTGTCCATTTGTAAAGCACTTCTCTGGGCAAGAGCTGTCACAGGGGTCATGAGTTGCCAGCAGCAACTTATCTGTTTCATTAGTCAAAATATGATTAAATAAAATCTACCATAACTGGTTTACAATGAAAATATCTAGTTCGCCATTGCATGAGTTACCAACTGCAACATATTATCTGTTTTATTCAGTTAAAGCTTAATTTAATCAAATTAACACCAAATCAAACAAACTTTGTACGCGAACTCTGTAGGTAAACAATGTCTACAATGAACAAAGCATGGGCATAATTGTATTGTATTTGCCCACTTGTAAAGCTAGAATGATCTGGACAGCGTTGTAGTGTTATATAACAGTCATAATTAAATTAGTGAAAACCAATTAAGAATTGTGTTAATTTCACATTTTGTTTATAAAACCTGCAAATGTTATTTTGTAATGAAAGCGGCCTATACACATTCTTTTAGAGCGAAGGTCAGAAGTTAGACAACATAGAAGTTAGCCCAGTTCGACACAATAGTAGGAGGAGACGTTGATGTAAGTTTAACGACATTAGCGTCGCCCTCCTCCCTTGTATAGGCGTGGGACTGGCACTGCCAAAGTGCAAACAGTGAAGGAAAACAGTGATTGAGTGCGTATTATAGGCTACATAGAATTGGGTGTTTGTAGCGGTTAGCGATACAATGAGTATAGCGGCGTAGGAACAAAAAATCATTGCAATATTTTGAGATATCGCTGGGTAGCAAAAACTATTAGTTCTGTAGTGAATGTGCAAATATTGACTAACTGTAATCTAGTGGCACCCTGGTACAGGTCGACTTTATGTATGGACACGATACCCGCTATACATGTATAGTATGTATAGCCACATAAAGGTGACTCAGTGTTCAAATTCCGCCACTGGTTGTTCTCTGCCAGTGCCAGTCCCAAGCCTGGATAAAGTAGGAGGGCGACACTAATCATCTTTGACATCGCAGTGTCGTTAAACATGTAACAATGACTCAGTGTTCAACTGCTTGAGGTAATTATAAAATCAGAAGTAAGACAGACCTTGCAGGTTGGCATATATCTGTAATGTGATTTCTTTTAAACACCAGCCAAAATTCTGTTACTAATACATCATCATGTGATACTACTGCGCAAAACCTGTCAGCAATTCAATTACTAATGAAGCATCATCACTTTCACCATTCCCGACGCCATCGCCATCATCTTCATCATCACCATAGCCGTCGTCGTCGTCGTCATCGTCATCGTCAGCGTCAGCGTCATCGTCATCGTCATCGTCATCGTCGTCGTCGTCATCGTCGTCGTCGTCGTCGTCGTCGTCGTCGTCGCCGTCGTCGTCGTCGTCGTCGTCGCCGACATCATCATCGTCGTCGTCGTCGTCGTCGTCGCCGACATCATCATCGTCATCATCATCATCATCATCATCATCATCGTCATCATCATCATCATCATCATCATCATCATCATCATCATCATCATCATCATCATCATCCATCATCCATCATCCATCATCCATCATCCATCATCATCATCATCATCATCATCATCATCATCATCATCATCATCATCATCATCATCATCATCATCACCATCACCATCACCATCACCATCACCATCACCATCACCATCACAATCACCATCACCATCACCATCACCACCACCACCACCACCACCACCATCATCATCTTCATCTTCATCACCACCATCATCATTGCAAAAGTTCTTGAAGTATTGCACTTTAAATGATGCTGGACGGTATGTGCCGTGTTGAACCTTCTCTCGGGATACAACAGCGACAGCAGCAGCATCAGCAACAGAAGCAGCAGCAACAACTGAGTGATGCAGTACATGAATGGAAATAGCATCCACGACCATAGAAGACACGAATCCATGCCATTAATATCAATCTCTGCTTCCGTGCATTTTAGAACATGCTACCATTTTTATATCTAGATTCTAGACCTATATAAATAATACATAGTGTGCGCCTATGTTTGTGCGGGTGTCTGTGCGTGTGCATGAGAGAGAGAGAAAGAGACAGACAGACCGAGATACAGAAACAGAGACAGAGATAGCCAGAGACAGAGTGACAGAGAGAAAGAAAGACAGAGGCAGAAACAGAGAGACAGAGACAAAGACAGACAGAGACAGAGAGAAAGAGAGAAAGAAAGACAGAGGCAGAAACAGAGACAGAGATACAAAGACAAGGACAGACAGAGAGATTCAGACAGACAGAGAGAACGCGTTATAATGCATGTATGCATGCACAAAATTTTGGGGCCAATTTATTCATTTCGTATCTCTGTAAATAGGAGGATTTTTATAGATCATAAAACGCGATTATGTATAAACGAGATTTATGTTGTCTCAGTATTTAGGCAAGCTTTACACTGCACCTCAATTTGCCCACATTTTGACCTGACGCTGTAAATCTCTCCGCCTATGGCCTACTAGTTGATACACGCATATAATATTTAGTATATATATAATATAATACAATTATGTAAGATCATAATATAAAGCCATCAACAACCGCATATAATTAATTGATATATTGGATCAAGAAGGAACGCGTCTAAGGCATATGCTTTCAACTTTTACCTATAGACTACTACATAAAAACATTTGTTTACTTGGATCTGTAATCACAGAGGATGCAGAATGTAATAAGGAAATTCGGGCTAGATTGAACAAAGGCAAAGGAATCACATTGAAAAAACATATGGAGAAGCCATGGCATATCGGTGACAACAATAGTAAGACTTTTGAGGGTACTGATATATGGTAAGTCGCAACTTATGGTTGTGAAGGATGGACCATCAAGAAATCTGACGAGATAAGGATAAATGAATTTAAAATGAAAGTACTGAGGCAGATGCTAAGAATTTCATGGATTGCAAAGAAAACCAATGAATGGGTACTGGAAGAAATTGGCACAGAACGTCAGCTTTTAAGCAACATTAGAACAAGGAAAATGAAATACTTTGGTCACATCATGAGGAAAGGTGGAAACTGTTTTGAAAAAGAGATAAATGCAGGGCACAACAGTTGGATCGAGAGCACGTGGAAGACCACGAACAACCTGGATTGGAAACATTATGTCCTGGACAGGCTTGACTATGATTGAATTATTTCTTTTAAGAGCGCCGCTCTTCTGTCGGTCGCCCTTTTGTCGGCACCCTTTTGTCGGCGCCCTTTTGACGACCGCCCTTTTGTCGGGTCACCCTTCGGATCGAAGACGGCTACAGACAGTCTACATAATTGTAGATCGTGTGATATAACTTTGCAGCACACACACACACACACACACATATACACACATATACACACATACAAACACACGCTAGTACACCCACAAAGACAGATACACAGACTCAGCCTGTACACGAGTAAAACTAAGTTCGCTGTGTATTCTCATATCAATAATGTATGTGTGTTAATCAACGTCTTAAAAAATATACGCCTGTGTCGAAGATGCATGTTGACCAATCATAGTAAAGATCGGCCCCTTGCGACCCTTTATGCAACTGACCGAGTTCAGAGCCGGGATTGGGTTAAATTGAATTCATTTGTCCCGTATAATAGATGGCGTTGTTGTCGTCAGCAATAACGATTCGAAATAAGTCGCTCTACCATTTGTGTAAATCATTACTCTGTTCCAATTTGTCTGTGACACTTTCATCTGACTATACGTGTACATGTAGCCTACGTCGCCGCGCGTTTATGTGCTAACTTTGCGGGGCGCGGTGGTTGTAGTGGGAATGTTCGTTCAACTTCGTTGCCTTGCAGCCGAAGGGTTGCAGGTTCGAATCCACCTGAAGTCGCCGCGTAGGGACCTTGGGCAAGTCCTTCACTCGCAATTGCTCAGCGCTTCGGCGTGAAACTCCGATGCAATGTCCGCTCTGTAGTCGGGAGCGCCTCTGAGTAGAACTATGTGCTTTAAGGGGCGCTATAACAAGCATACAGACAAACTTTACTATACGTACCTCTTCAAGCAATTTCTGACGCCTTTCTCCGACTTACCGATCCGAAAATATGCACGATGCTCATGAAAAAGATCCCAAGATATATTATAATGGTCGAAGTTTATCTTTAAAGATTGTTAATACGTTTGAACACGAGTGAAGATTTGCTGGAAAAACTGGTCGTCACCGAAACCCCTCAACTCTCCATTTTTTCTCAACTCTCAGCTCATCAACTCGACATTTTTCTCAAATCTTAACTGAAACGAGTTCATATTGATGATCATGTGGTCACCAAAGTCAAATGTCGTTACAACGTATATTCACACCAGTCAGCAAAAGCAACATGCGTTAACTGTAACTGATCTTGAAATTACACGATTTTACGGTACGTATTATTTTCACTTATCTTTTTTTTATTCTTCCTTAATTAGTTAGGTGTTTGCACTCATGGGCGGAGTTTGGTTTCCGTTCTTGGAGGGGCTAAGGTCTTCTTGGGGTGGGGGGCTAAGCCCGGGAAAATATACAATTTACACGGTAAAAATGAATCTGGGTCTTCTTGGAGGTTTAGCCCCCCCCTCCTAGCCCCTGATAAACTTCGCCCATGTCTGCACTGAATAATTTAGCTAAGTTACCGTATTATTGTAAACATTCACTGTCTGCAATAATTGTCAGCCATTGCATACCTTTATTTACTTGTACGTAGGCGTCCCTATTAGCAGGATCAGTGATCTCTTCAGGGCCTATCCTTGTGGCCATCCCCCTATGAATATGTGATTGCAATTGTATAACTGTAAAATGATTGGTTTCAAAATAAAGGATTGATTGATTGATTAATTGAACAAATCTCACGTATAAGGATAAAAAGGTGGACGTGTTGGTCCATATGCAATAAATTATGCGTCTTGTCTACGGCCTATAAATGAAAGAGGTACATGTAGTGGATCGAAGAGGTTTTTATAGTTGAGGTATAAATCATTCGTCCTCTGAGTCGCAGGGAAGACATTAATTCTGGACGTTATCTGGACTAATCTGACCGCTCTCCACCGCCGCCATTTGTCATTTACACACGCGTTAAGTAGTTGGACATGTCCGTCTGTCCGTACAAGCCTGTGCCTGCTCTTGGGTGTCTGCAGATGTCTGTCTGTAAGTGCCTGCATCTGGTCGTGGGTGTCTGATTGTATCTGGTCGTGGGTGTCTGTTTGTGTCTGTGCGTTTGTGTCGGTGACCACTTGCCCTTTTCGTCACATCCTACTCTTCGGTGCATCTGACGGCGAGAGAAGTCGTTTTCCGCCATGGATGCACTGGTTCCAGATCGGAATGAATGAATGATCAAGGGATCGACCAGACTGTTGACCAAGGTCTTCGATAAGAAATGCCCTATAATTTATTGTGCGCATGTACATTCGCAGTTGCAGAAAGCAGAAGAGTAGAACGGACGATTTAAGTCACATTTGCATGTGTCCGTGTGTTTCTGCGAGCGTGTGTGTGCATACTTAATACTAAGTCGTCATCATAGTGAAGGCCGTAGCTAGGGTGTGTGTGTGTGTGTGTGTGTGTGTGTGTGTGTGTTTTGGGCGTTTGAACACCCCCGAAATGAAATAATGTGAAAACTGAACAATGCGTTTTCTAGCACATAATGTAAAAACTATAAGGGCAACCGACCCGTACCTCTTTTATAATACTATACTCTTATGGACACCCCTTTTGCCTTAACGCAGCGCTCGTGAAGAAGCTGGTGCCCCGCGCTTGCCTTTCGAGTGGCGCTTTAGAAGTTTGGAGATACGATTCCTTGTTGTCATCCGCTCGTCCTCCTGAGTTTGTTACCATTGCAATTCTTCTAGACTCGTTGCTCTTCCTTCTCTTGTTTGTATCACAGAGTATAATAGTTCAGACAATTACAGCTTCACCTGGGCAAATTTGCAACCTAAGCTTTCTAAACGTTTTCCTGTTCAGAATTTGTTGCTAAAAGGAGTTTTTCACTTTGGTGTGACCTTGCGCGCGTTATAAATTTATGTAATAATAATAATAATAACATATCCAAAATCCCACAAAATCAGACCACACGGTCACTCCCAAAATGGGGCTTAAAATATGATGGTTTTTCGTGCTTTTTGCATTGAATATCGGGCTGCAGCCTGGTGAAAAAAAATTCACTTTGTGATGCAACCATGAAATTTGATACATTCTACGAACATGTCGTAAGAAAAAGATCGGAACGAACACCTTCCTGCTTTCATGCTGTCAACATTCGTCTGCATTTCAAGCTTCTTTTGTTGTGTGCCTCTGTTGCTCACTCTATACGTCTCGCTAGTTCATCTAAATGTCTTCCTTTCGCATCCTATGTGTTACTCTCTTTCTTCGGTTATTAGTTTTCCTTGATGTCTACTTAATGATTCACTCCGTTGCTCCCTGTGTTTCGCTATACAGGCACTTTATCTGAGTGTCTCCCTTTCTTAGCCTGTGTTCCTCTCTCTCTCTCTCTCTCTCTCTCTCTCTCTCTCTCTCTCTCTCTCTCTCTCTCTCTCTCTCTCTCTCTCTCTCTCTCTCTCTCTCTCTTTCTCTTTCTCTTTCTCTCTCCCTCTTTTTCTTTGATTAGTTTCTCTTGATGTCTTCCTGCTTCTTCTTCTTCTTCTTCTTCATCTTCTTCTTCTTCCTGCTTCTTCTTCCTGCTTCTTCTTCCTGCTTCTTCTTCCTGCTTCTTCTTCCTGCTTTTTCATCCTGCTTCTTCGTCCTGCTTCTTCTTCTTCTTCTTCTTCCTGCTTCTTCTTCCTGCTTCTTCTTCCTGCTTCTTCTTCTTCTTCGTCCTGCTTCTTCTTCCTGCTTCTTCTTCCTGCTTCTTCTTCCTGCTTCTTCATCCTGCTTCTTCTTCCTGCTTCTTCTTCTTCGTCCTGCTTCTTCTTCTTCTTCTTCCTGCTTCTTCTTCCTGCTTCTTCTTCCTGCTTCTTCTTCCTGCTTCTTCTTCCTGCTTCTTCTTCTTCTTCCTGCTTCTTCTTCTTCTTCTTCCTGCTTCTTCTTCCTGCTTCTTCTTCCTGCTTCTTCTTCCTGCTTCTTCTTCTTCTTCGTCCTGCTTCTTCTTCCTGCTTCTTCTTCCTGCTTCTTCTTCCTGCTTCTTCTTCCTGCTTCTTCTTCCTGCTTCTTCTTCCTGCTTCTTCTTCCTGCTTCTTCTTCCTGCTTCTTCTTCTTCTTCCTGCTTCTTCTTCCTGCTTCTTCTTCCTGCTTCTTCTTCTTCTTGCTTCTTTATGCTTCTTCTTCTTCTTCTTCTTCTTCTTCTTCTTCTACTTCTTCTTCTGCTTCTTCTTCTTCTTCCTGCTTCTTCTTCCTCTTCCTCTTCTTCTTCCTCTTCCTATTCCTCTTCCTCTTCTTCTTCTTCTTCTTCTGTTGCTGTTACCCTTCCGGTCGTTTCTGCTTGAGTCAATCAGTCACGCGCCAGTGAGCTTTCTAATTACGTTCAGCCATGACAGGGCTGCCAATGCTTCCTGCCAAATAAAGAATGGACGCACGAACGTCATTCCATTTCTCCAAATCTCCACCGCCGCCCACAACTCCATCAAACACCCATAATCCACCACCACCAGCCATGATTTCCGTGCTGACCATCCATGGTACCTCCTAGACCTCGACAGAGATCATAGAAGTCGTTGGACCTACCCACCCCTGACGGTCAGAACCAGGCGCCCACAGATTGCGTCATTATATTTTCCAGTCTTGACAGCCGTGCGATATAATGCAGCGGGGCGTTCATATTGCACTAATTAAGTTTCCGCGGGGGGTTAGAAAGTGATTTGGAAGTGATTGGGATGTATATTCCTGTTGGCATTCTTAATCATCATTTTCATCGTCGTCGTCGTCATCATCATCATCAGTATCATCATCAGTATCATCATCAGTATCATCATCATCATCATCATCATCATCATCATCATCATCATCATCATCATCATCATCACCATCATCAGCATCATCGTCGTCGTCGTCATCATCATCATCTTCATTATCATCACCACCACCATAGGCGTACGGGACATTTCGGCAGTGGGGGGCAAAAACAAAATTTTTGCCCGAAAAAAATATGACGACTTTTTTTTAGTCATCCGCCCAAAATTCGTAAGATTTTCCCGTCCGAAAAATCTTACGACTTTTTTACCCCTGCGTGCCCGAAAAATCCCTCCCGTACTTGTTTTGCCCGAAAAAATTCTCCGACATTTTTTTGCCCGTCCAAGCCTCTTTTGCCCGAAAAACACATTTGCCCGAAATTTGGGGGGCATTTGCCCCCTCTGGACCCCCGCCTCGTACGCCTATGACCACCACCACAACCAGCCACCACGCCATCAGGCTTTGATTTGACCAACAATTCGTATAAATACATTTGAATTAATTTTTAAAAATTGCTTCTAACCTGTCTTACGACTTCAACTGCAGATCAAACTTTCGATTAACTCTAATTAAGCCAATTTTGAAACTTTCATTCCCACTCGTTTTGCTGTCCCGGTTTTTCGAGGTGGCCAAGTTCGTGTATGTGTAAAGAAAACTGGGCAGAACTGGTCATGTATGTAGTGGTGGATCACTTGTCTTTTTCAAATACTTTATTTCTTCCGCGATATCGTTCGCGATAGCCTACTATTTCTTTTAAGAGCGCCGTTCTTCTGTCGTCGCCATTTTGTCGATAACTGAAAATAACTATAGAAAGGGAAAGGGAAGCTGGGCAGACGCGCAGTCAACTTAAGTGATGGGCTTAAACGCTTTTGACGTTTACTCGAGAACATTCGACGTGTTATTTGACGTGAAAACGAACCGTACGAAGCGCTTATAACGAAGAAAATCAACGCACAGTTCGTTTTGGAAAAGTTAGTGGGAAAATAGATGGGCGTTCCGATTTCACATCGCATTTTATCAAGCTCAACCTCGTCTGACTTCTTAGCCTTCATCATTGGTTCTGAGTAGGATTTTTGTACGCTTTTGCTCTTCGTATTCGCAAAACCCATGAGACATCATCGCCTTGTTGATCATTTAAGCCTATAAAGATGATTGCCAGATCGACCGGTCAAAACATCAACGCTCGTCCTAAGTCGTTAGAGTTTGTCAAGATTGCAGTCAAAGACTAATCTTGAATATATTTCTCAGAGTTTGTCCTTCTGTTTGCTTGTTTGTTTGTATGTTCGTATGTCCGGATGTATTTTGACTCTTCGTCCCAGAAAAGGCTCGGAAATGACAGAGTGTCGGTTTACCAAAATTTCTGCAATTGATTCTTACCCAAATTTTAAGGTCAACGCGATTATTTTCAGCTCTCAATTCACTTTAAAACCCGCGATATTAGCATTTTAATCCTTACAGATTTAATGTTGCCGCATCAGTAAAGAGACAACAGTCCGCATGACGCCATTCTCGCCCAATAATAATTTCCGTTTATCAACAATCCGGTTGACAAACCGAAACCGGTTACAGTGTACAATTATGCATAAGAACGCAGATCACAGAAATATTAATTATACTAACAGAACAGACAGCCTGCAATAATTGTATTAGGCCACAGTCAGCACACACACCCGGGTCATGTTTGGCTTTTTCGGGAAGCGGGGGTGGTGTGGAGGGGTGTTGAAAACCCTAAATTTCCCGGGCAACGCGGAGTCCCACATCTAGTCAAAGTATAAACCCGAGCGTATTGCCATCATATGAACAAGCTGGTATCGGTGTCTGTCCCTCAGCCGGTCCATTCATTCGTTAGACCATCTATTAGTCCGTCCGTCTGTTAGTCCTTTTTTCGGTCCATCCTTGCTTTTGTCCGTCCTCTCTTCAGTTCGTCCTATCTTTGTTTCATCCTATCTTCGGAAATCCTTTCATCGGTCCGTCCCTTCTTCGGTCCGTCCTTTCTTCGGTCCATCCTATCTTCGGTCTGTCAAATCTTCGGTCCACCCTATTATCCGTCTGTCCTATCTTCGGTCCGTCCTTTTTCGGTCCGTCCTTTCTTCGGTCTGTCCTTTCCTCGGATTGTCCCTTCTTCTGTTTGTCCTTTTTTCGGTCCGTCCTTTCTTCGGTCTGTCCTTTCCTCGGATTGTCCCTTCTTCTGTTTGTCCTTTTTTCGGTCCGTCCTTTCTTCGGTCCATCCTTACTTCCGTCCGTCCTTTCTTCGGCTCATACTTTCTTCGGTTCGTCCTTTCTTCGGTCCGTACTTTTTTCGGTCCGCCCTCTATTCGGCTAGTCCTCTCTTCGGTCCGTCCATCATTCAATATGTTGGTCGGTCGATAAATACGTTCACTCCTTCCGGCTTCTTTATCAATTGCCGCAAAAACGAAGCGGTGTGTGATTTCCAATTTCCGGTTCACGGTAGACGTCAGAAAGACGCGATGCATCATGGGTCGTCGGGGCGAATAATAATCGAAGGGGAAGAGCCCGGATGATTAACTGCTGCCGACTAGAAAGAATCCCAACAGGACGCCGTTTTGCCGGCGACATCCGAACGTTGCCGAGTCCACCGCTCCCGCGAAGCAACAAGGCATGCCGGGTAAGACTAACCGCGCATGCGCAGCTGTCGAACGGACAAAAGTGGTAATTGTTTCCGCTTCCGGCGACAAACTGGGTCCACTTCCGTCAGCTGGAATCGACTCGTGGAGCGGGCGGAAGTTGGACGATTCGTCCGATGAAGGAGAAGTTAACGGAGACGACGATTTTGCAATCAACGAACTGACATGGAGACGACTAGAAGACTAAAAACTTGTGTGCGATGCTTTTCTTCATACAATGGCGATTCATCTGTCTGTCTGGCCGTGTCTCGTTGCGAGATTAAGGCCATTCATGAAAGAATCTTTTCAGTGTTTTCCGGAGACGTATAACGTACCCAGGACTGTGCTGTGTACGGCATACCCGGGCATACCCACCTCCGGGAAAAAATGACAGCGTGTAGGCTACTCACCTCTGAAAACGAGAGTATATACTATATATACATGTACGCCGGTATACAGCGTCTACTCACAAAGACCAAGTGGGTATACGCAGTGAAAAATCGTGATTTACGAAGTGGTTTACGCCGTGAGAAAGAATTTCGGGCGAAAAATCAGAAATGATTGGCTCGAAAAAGGCAATTTTTTCGGTGGCAGGGTGTATTCACCTCAAAAATTCAGAATGCACCCCTGATCGTACTCATGCAGTATACCCGGATATATATATATATTATATATATATATATTATATATATTATATGAATGTATACACAATGCACATGTATATAATATAAATGTATATATATAATATGAATTTGAACATATATATATATAATATGAATGTATAATATGAACGTATGTATCCAATATAGCTTCCGTTTTGGCCACTCAATAAGCGGCTTCAATTAGCATATATAATGCAATGCTCATTATTCAGTAGCAGGCATCGTTGTTTTTACTCTGCATCTATTTCCTTTCATTAGCATACATTGCAAAGCAAGAGAACCATCCTTACCGATGCAGTGAAAATGTCTTTGGGCAGGTTTCTTGAAGAGGCGCTATATAAATTTTCGAAATGAATGAATGAATGAATGAGGGGCCTTTGGATGGTAATTTTCCTCTGAATCATCGAGAATGAAACTCCGAAAACATGGCTAAAACGACCGAGTTTTTGCCCCTATACACTGTTAAAAATAACCGTATATAAGCGAAGATTTTACGTTTTTAAACGATTATATCCCCGCTAAAAAGCGGCCGATTGCCCGCAAAGACCCTAAACGGCGAAACCCACATTTATCGGCGCCATTTTGCGGTGAAACTCCCGTTTTTGGACGTTTGCTCACAGAGCACTTTTGACTTCGCGCGCGCGATAATGTAGTTCTCCGACAGCCCCTTGTAATAGCTGCCTATAAAATTAGCAAATAACTATTTCGAGTAACTAAGCATTTTGTTTAATTATGTTATTTTGTTCTCAAGTAAAAGGATAAGTGGAAAATAGCTATTAGAAGCTCATAACAGCCGCATTCCTTAGAGCGGAATGCGCATTAATACCACGATGAAGCTAGAATTCCGAACAAAGGGCTTGGGTTGCATAAAGGTGTAGGCTTACCACAAAAAGGATTACTAGTGCAAGCGCTTAGCCTACGTTGACAGATTATAAGACGGACGAGCATGAGCCAATAATCATTTATAAACAACCGACATTATTCTCCGTTGTGATAAATTTAGCGTCTAGTACGCATATGCACCTTTAAAGGGTTTAGGATCGATTTTCACTCAAGCGCATCATAGCTCAACTGGTTAAGACGCCGCCAAATGATCAAAAGTTGTGGGTTCGAAACCCATGGCCGGCTACCAAACTAATGTTTTTTTATTTATTTTGGCAATCAAATGTAGCAAACATGAATAGGACCTGTTTTATTTTCCCCCTCAGATATTGGGCTACTTTTAACTTATGCCATTGAATTTTGTGTAATCGAAACTGAAAATGCACTTGGAGAAAGAACAAGCTTTTAACGAGCCAATTTATAGACAACTTATTAATAGCCAAGCTTACATGGAGCGAGCATGAGCCCTGGCAGTAATGAGCATTGGACAAAGTTTACCTAAGCGTAAACACACAAATTATAGTTGAATAGTCGGACATTTCAATTAGAAATGCCATTAGCCATTAGACTAAAACACATCTTTTTAATAAGTTTCTAGCGTTCGGTATGTGTTTAACTATGAATTTCAATGTCTAATACACTGTGTGCCATTTAGCTCATCTGATAACGGAGGTGCGTAGATTCATACAACCCAGAGGTCGCAGGTTCGAATCCCACTAGGCTATCAACTTTATTTTTCACAAACTTATTTAAGGTAATTGTTCAATTGATTTTTTTCTTTACAAAGAGACGTTTCGATGCTTAAACTTAACGTTTGGTTATTAGGCCTTCAGCTGCCAACAAATTAATTTCTATGTAAATAGCTTTTCGTTCACAGCATCTGACGTTCACAGCATCCGACACGTTAACGAGCATTAGCCTAAATAGGCCTAACAAAGACCTAAACAAAAGCAAACAAAAAGTCTCGCTTCTTGCCATCTCCCCCAAGGTCTTTCACAAGAAACTGAAAACTGTTGCTTAAACAATCCAATCCCTCTGACGCTTTGACCTGGAACTGTTTTTCACTTTTTCGATTCTGTTTTGACTAAATGCCTGTAATCAAGATCTAGGCCTACCTTGCATCAGTAGAAAACTCCAGGATCTATCTTGTGATATGCGATTTCCATTGTCAGCAATGCTACATGGAATTTCTGACGACAGCTCGTAATTATTGGGGCTTTATAATAATCCTAATCGTAATCTCTAGCATCTGCGTGCGTCTGATGCTTGACTATTCTTTAGAGCAGCAAGGTTAAAATAGGCCTATCCTGGAATTTTAATTTGGTGTACATATAATTAAGTGAACAAACCTATACGAATTGACAATTTGATATGAAGTGATAAGAAAATTTTCTATCCTGTCGCTTTAATGTGGTTTCTAACAGGCTTAACTAGCCTACTTACTTTTTAAGCAGCAGAGAATTGACCCTATTGATTTTCTTTAAGTAGGCTACATTTGACGCGTAATACAATATTCGCAGCAAGTAAATTTAATTTATGTCTATCATAGCAAACATACTTTGAAGGATAGCCTAATCCCATTAAATGGAGACCAAAAGTTATAGATGATCTAATTTCTGAGGCCTATAGGGCATGGCGAGTAGGTTAACTGCAGAATATATATCCTTATTGATCTGAGCAGTGTTGTATTATTTTTCTTCATATGGTGCCATCATGCCATGCATCTATATGTGTATCTGTTCACCACCGTTCAAATATATATGTAGAGAAACAGCATCAAAGTCCAACGTGTTAAATGTTGTCATTGTATTTTTTTACTTCTATCTTGCCTGTACATGATGCTCACGATATCAACATTAGGCACTCTTAAACCAAAATATATGAATATCTATAGTGATTAGGTCTCAATCCAGAGGTAATTCCAGTCAATTGTAAGGTGGATATGAAAACCCGGCAAAAACCATGGACAAACACTGTGCATATGTAAACACAGAGCACCGCGAAAACCAGCATGTCATTGTATTTAAGAAGTTATGCCAGTGCCTAATGCAGAAGGAAGGTACCACGGTACTCTCAAACCAACCTGTAGTTAGGTCAATATGCAGAAGATTAGTGGACTGAGACAGTTTGCAATGGTATTGGCCTATATATTAATTAGTATATAATGGCCTACTTTGTGCAGAGTCTGTACGTTAATACCATGTGAATTAGACATTGACAAGATTGAAGTTTCCAAATACAGGAAAATTACCTGTTGAAATTGACACTGATTTTGCATTTCCTCTGTTGTTCCATGTTTCAAGTTTAAATTAATATGCTTACAGATAGTGTTATGCATCACTGCAGTGCTGAGTGTTTTGAAGGGGAGATATTTAGTGATTTTTTTCATTGATTTGATTGTGCTATTTTTTTTTCTTTTTTGCAGAACACTTCTGCTCGTGGCACCGGTAATTTTCAACCGACGTTGAAAATGGGCTGTCCATCCTCTTCCACTACCAGGCATCGAATGGGTTGACTGTATGGTTGTTCTCAGTGTAACCATCAGCAATGACTTGCGGACTTCGTCGCATGTCAGTCGTGTCCTGAGTTCTTGCTCTTCCTCCATCTACGCCTTGAGCATCCTAAGAGCTCGGACTCCCACCTACTGCCCTACACAACGTTACCAGATCTACAAAAACAGCGAGCTTCCTGTATGCTGCCCCTACCTGGTGGAGCCTAACTACCGCTGACGACCGATCAAAACTAGAGTTTTATTGTAGGATGCGACATTACGGTTTTCTTACTCCTGATATTAAGAACGTTGAAGCACTTGTACATGACATCGACAATCGGCTACTTCGTACAGTGATCCAACGCGACACACGTTTTGATTAGCATTTCCCACCGAGAGTCCACAGGCCTTATAATCTTCGTCCTCACAGTTTTGAACTACCGATTAAGGACGAAAGAAATTACATTTCTCGAGTACTTTACAGATACTCGACCATTGCCCCTCTTTCTGAGTTCCACCCATTTGATTGAATTATTATGATTTTCTGTATTGTTTCTTATTTGTCACTGGCTGTGGTACTCTATTGATTGTTTCACAGCATAAACAATGTCACAGCACTGTTTCATGCATTCTGTTTGTTCTGTTGTACTAACAACGAGCATGCATTAAGTGTATCTGGTGCATCGATAAAGTGTTATGTTATTAGGAGCTAAGCATCAAATTCGTCCGCCACAGTTAGCCTGCACATTACTCGATTTCTGTTTTTTTCTTCTGATTTCATCAGTTATTATCGTGACTTCTTCAGTAGACTGTTGTTGACTTTTTTATTGATGCTTCTTGCAATACGATAAGATGTTATAGAAGTCTTTATATTATAATGTATAGCTTTACATTAAGTCAAATTGTTCAATGGCATGAACATTGTGTATTGTTTTCTTTCTAGAAATGCAAGTTTAATGTTTTTTTCTTGAGGATGTTCTATATAAAATGTGTTTAATTCATAGTTCTGATTCAGTTGATGTGTCTTATTTTTTTATGCCTACTTGCATTGCCGATTTAAAATCTGATTTCAATTGCCTTAACAGTTGTGTTTCAAATTAACACTAATGAAATAATGTGCTTATGGAGAGAGACAGACGGAGAGGGAGGAGGGGAGGGAGGGAGGGAGGGAAAGGGGGCGGCAGGGGTAGGAGGTGGGATGGCAGGGAGGGAGGGAGGGGGGAAATACGGAGATAGCCCGTTAATAGAAGGCGATTCAATGTAAATACAGAACGAATAAATCGTAAATATACGGCGATTTCCCGTTAAAAATGGTAGCAATTAGGCGTAGATGACCGGCGATTTTCCGTCGGATAACGGCAAATCTCCGCTAAAAAACAGATATTCACCGTTGAAATGCGCTGAATTGCCGTGAAAAATACGGGAAATCTACGCAAAAATAAGGAGAGTCGCCGTACATAAAACGCTGAATTGCCGTGAAAAATACGGAAAATCTACGCAAAAATAAGGAGAGTCGCCGTACATAAAACGCTGAATTGCCGTGAAAAATACGGAAAATCTACGCAAAAATAAGGAAAGTCGCCGTAAATAAAACGGGGAGTCCCCGTTATAAAAAACGGGGATTGGTCGTAAATTTACGATGTCACCCGCTTTTGAGATTACGGGCGCCCGTAATATTACGGTGAATTGCATGGCAACTAAGTTGCCATGCAATTCACCGTTATTTTACGGGATTTATTTTACAGTGTAATAATCGATTGGTCAATGGCCATGCACTCAAAGCTGGTAAAATAGCTATAAGAAGTTTTGCACAACGGTGAATTATATAAAGCGTTTCCCTTCGATTATTCAATACGCAAATTTATATAGCGCTCATTCAAATCGACTGCATACTCAGAAGTTCTAACGACCCATGGAGCGCGGCTTAAAAAAGACAGTTTTGACGTTGTTACATGCTTAACGACTCTGCCATATCAGAGATGATTAGTGTCGCAACGCCATTTAGGTCCCCGTGCTAGCCCGAGATTTTGACTCTCTAAATAGCCACCTTCGGGAAGCGAACCGCCAGGGCTTTTTTAACGTGCAGTTGTACGCAAAATGTGCAGTTCTAAATAGATTTGTGCAGTTGTAGAAGCACTTCTGCACAGTTAAAACTAGTTTAAAAGGTCATTTTCCTCCGATTGGAAGTAATTTGCCATGGATTATAGGAAAGAAGGACTTGTGCAGTTGCAAAAATTCCTTAAAAACAGCCCTGCGAACCGCGGTCCGCACGCTCTCTTTCATAGAGTCGCGTACATACGTGCGGCCAGCGCTCTTACCGACGTAGCTAAGCGAGACAGTTTTGAGATGCGCGTATATATACAGTTAGGCCTATGTTATAGACAGAGTGAGAGTGGACTCTTGGGAACAAGCGCGCAGCAATAAAGGCGATGGTCGAACCATCGAGAAAAAACACGATTGACCGACACAGCACACTTGCTTTGAAGCCTTTGACTATATATATATATATATATATATATATATATATATATATATATAACGGAGTGTAATCGTAATCGTAATCTCCACACTTTTATAGCGCCACTCGAAAGCCAAGCGCAGGGCAACAGCTCATTCACGAGCGTCGAGTGGCTTTCACTAAACTCCGCATATAGAATAACAATGTATACTGATCAATCGTTTTCTCCATCTTTTTTTGACTGTCTGCTGCTGCTGCGGGGGTCTAATTAAAACAGTGGCTCAGATGGCTTTCTGGACGACTTCCCTGCTTGGTCTTTGATTGAACGAGTCGCCATAAGCACACTTGCAATATGCGAACATACACCGTGTGCCATAATCTATTTCCGATCTTCGCTTATGAATAAAACAACCGTAAAAGTCCGTGGACCATAAATGACTATTGACTATATCTCTCTCTACGCGTCTAAATATAGGGCACGTGTGTTTATTTAGACGATATATATATATATATATATATATATATATATATATATATATATACTTAGCACTGCACGTGTATATAGCATAAGTATCCGTAGACACTATAGACGAGCATATATATATATATATGCACACATTTATGTTATGCATATATAAATATATATTTTTATTCTTTTATTTTATATATACATAGTATGTAGCCTATATGTATAACAAAGTGTATATATGTATATATATATATATATATATATCTATTTTCTATGTATACATATAATATTATATATATATATTATATAGTCTATACACAATACATATAATATTATATATATATATTATATAGTCTATACATGTCTGAAAGCAGTGCCAATAATATTTAATGGCCGTGTCCGATGTAAAATCGATTAATGATCTCTGGCAGTTATTGCGCGAAGAAGCGAAGACACCAATAAAGACAAAAGAATCACGAACCGACGAACGAAGAGAAGAACAGACAGAGACAGACAGACAGACAGATAGACAGATAGACAGATAGACAGATAGAGACAGAATAGCAGAGAGACAGACAAAAAGACAGAGAAAGACAGACAGACATACAGACAGACAGACAGACAGACAGAGAAGAACAGACAGAAAGACAGAGAAGAACAGACAGAAATACCGAGAAAGACAGGCAGACATACAGACATACAGACACAGACAGATACAGAGACAGAATAACAGAGAGACAGCCAGAAAGACAAAGAAATACAGATAGACAGACATAGACAGAGACACAGACAGACATATATATATATATACAGACAGACAGACAGGCAAAAGAAGAAACAGACAGAGTGAAGAGAAGGATAGATGAACGAACGGACGGATGATCGAGAAATGTAACTTAATTATAGAAAAGAACGAAATGTCAGAATTTACTCCGACTGCATCGATTAAATCTGATACTTAAGATATCAATCGTCTTATATAAATATAATTCATTGTTAGAATCATAATAGACAACGTTCGGATGATTTAGACGATTGCTTATCAAATAAGAATGATATATTTACCAAGCAGTCTACTTTCAAACCTGATTGATATCACATCATCATGACGTCATGATTGTATCTTCAGGCACACAACAGTTTGATCCGTATGCATCAACCATGCAAGCGTACATGCATAATAATAATACTAATAATAATAATAATAATAATAATAATAATAATAATAATAATAATAATAATAATAATGATAATAATAATAATAATAATAATAATAATAATGATAATAATAATAATAATAATAATAATAATAATAATAATAATAATAATGATAATAATAATAATAATAATAATAATAATGATAATAATAATAATAATAATAATGATAATAATAATAATAATAATAATAATAATAATAATAATAATAATGATAATAATAATAATAATAATAATAATAATAATGATAATAATAATAATAATAATAATGATAATAATAATAATAATAATAATAATAATAATAATAATAATGATAATAATAATAATAATAATAATAATAATAATAATAATAATAATGATAATAATAATAATAATAATAATAATAATAATGATAATAATAATAATAATAATAATGATAATAATAATAATAATAATAATAATAATAATAATAATAATAATAATAATAATAATAATAATGATAATGATAATAATAATAATAATAATAATAATAATAATAATAATGATAATGATAATAATAATAATAATAATAATAATAATAATAATAATAATAATAATAATAATAATAATAATAATGATAATGATAATAATAATAATAATAATGATAATGATAATAATAATAATAATAATGATAATGATAATAATAATAATAATAATAATAATAATAATAATAATAATAATAATAATAATAATAATAATAATAATAATAATGATAATAATAATAATAATAATAATAATAATAATAATAATAATAATGATAATAATAATAATAATAATAATAATAATAATAATAATAATAATAATAATAATAATAATAATAATAATAATAATAATAATATATAATTGCGACAATGTATGTGTGTATGTTTGTATTTATCTATTTATTTATTTATCTATTTATTTATTTCAAGTATTTATATAGCGCCTCTTCAAGAAACCTACTCAGAGGCGCTCTCTGCGCTAACTAGCCGAAATGATGTTAAGTGTCATAACAACAAGAAAATTACACTAATTAGCAAAATAAGTCACAGTGAGCCGGAAACAGTCATCAGTGGCGATCCCTCGCAGACACGTAGAATCATCCAACCGAATCCCGGCAACAGCTTTCAGATGGTGTGAATGCTCAGAGTCTCTGGCACAGGTTGCGTCAATAGTAGAGCGGCGACAGGTGACAGGGCTCGCAAACACGAAACTGAATTCTAAATTAAACTGAATTGTATGCATACGTGCATGTATGTATGCATGTATGCATGTATGCATGTATGCATGCATGCATGCATGTGCACTTCTTATAGCGCTCCTTCAAGATTACCACTCAGAAGTGATCCCGACTACAGCGTGGACACTGCATCGGAGTTTCACCGAAGCGCGCAAGCAATTGCGAGCGAAGGATTTGCTCAAGGTCCCTACACGGCGGCTTGAGTTGGATTCGAACCCGGAACACTACGGCTCCAAGGCACCAAACCAACCACTACACCACCGCGCCCTAAAAAGTCACACGTGCACAACAAAATGTCGCACTGAACATTGCAATTTATGTGGCGCAGTAACGCGGTCACACCATTACAATTAAGGGTGTCTTACAAAGCAAACATACATAATAGTATTGTGTATGTTTTTGTGAGTGCAGGTGTTTGTTCTGCATACGTGTAAGTACGTGGGTGCGTGCGTGCGCACAAAGCATAGCAATACATTAAATAGTCGTAATAATCTGGTGTGATTTGCAAAGGCTGGTGTATTATATATATAATATATACATATATATATATAAAATTATATATACATATTCGTATAGTCTATATATATATATATATATATATATATATATATATATATATATATATATATATATATATATATATATATATATATATAGGTCGTAATAACTCTGCGCATATACGTGCTTAGCTGGCGGAATAACCGATTGCAAATATGTATATATATATATATATATATATCGTTGGCGACGCAATTTATTTGCAGTTTGCGTGGCCTGAATTCGTATGTTCTTCTCCAGACTTCAACGTGAGTTGTTGTGTGTTGGTCGTTGTATATTGGCGAAGAAGAGGCGAAACAGAATTTCGGATTCTAGCAGCAGATATATCGCGCGTTTCTCGCGGCTGCTTATAATTGATCTTGCACCTGAGACGCTCATCATGCAGTTTATGCAAGTTTGGATCGCGCGTGGAATACATGAATAGTTCTTTGCCACACTGTATTGCATTACCTCAGAATGTCTTGTCTTCGACTTTCCTCGACAAGTTTTTTTTCCTCTTTTCCAGTCTTTTGTCTCTGTCCAGACCCGATTGAATGGCATTTCCATCCAAATTTTGATGTTTGCATCCCATCCTTGGCAGTGTTGTACAGAAACTAAGTAAAAGTAGACCTAACGCGTTACTGTACTTAAGTAAAAGTTTTAATACTTTCACATGTAACGAAGTATCAAGAAACCAAAATACTTTTACTTTCAACGAAGTAAAATTTTACTCATATTTGAGTAGGCCTACTTTTACTTCGTTTCAATTTATGTGATACTCGTATCAATGATCGTTACTTAAAATTAATGCGCCAACTAACATATCGTTACGCTAAGTTTAAACAGCTGACTTAAATTTTGCATGCCTAAAAATAGATTTCCGATCGGTGGTGCACGCTGGATGCACTGCCATATCTGCAGCAGAACGTCTCATCAGCTGTGCACTGTGTGCAGTGTGCATTGTGCCAACAATAAATCAAAAGCGTGCGTAGTAGACTCAATGATAACCATTTCGGGAATTTAATAATTCTGAAAGTTAATAATGGATTGAGTTATAGAAAGACTCGGTACTTTTAATTTTTACTTTAAAAGTTCTTTTCGAAGAATACTTATTATTTTTACTGAAGTAAAATTTGTGATGAGTACTTTTACTTTTCTTAAGTAATTAAATGGAAATGTCGAGTTTACGATTACGATTAGGGTTAATTGGTGGGTTCTGGAACGGCTATAGGCTTAATCCAATTCTGACATTTTCGCGATCATCATCGTCATCGTCGTCGTCGTCGTCGTCGTCGTCATCATCATCATCATTGTTACGAGAATGAATCCAAGTCGACTCTGAAATTCTCATAGACGTCGATGCAGGCTATGGACTCCTTACAGAGAGAGACAGACAGACAGAGAAACAGATGAACACAGAGACAGACGAACAGAGAGACAGAGGCAGACAGACAGACAGAGACAGACAGAGAGACGAACGGACAGAGAGACAGAGGCGACAGACAGACAGAGACAGACAGAGAGACGAACGGACAGAGAGACAGAGGCGACAGACAGACAGAGACAGACAGAGAGACGAACGGACAGAGAGACACGCGGACAGACAGACGGACAGACAAATAGACGACAGACAAACAGACAGACAGACAGACAGAGAAAGATGGAAGGACAGACATAGTATAGATGTGCGAAGCAGGACGTTTTGGCGACGCCGTTTGGCGCCGGTACGTTTAATTTCATAAATGACAGCTGGATTGGCAAAATTAATTCTTGGCGTAAGTGCATGGAAGCTGGATTTATGGAAATAACTGTTCCTGTCTATGGAACCTGGATGAAACTAAGTCTTTGCTTCAATAGAAGCTGGATGAATGGAATTCTTTTCTGACTATATAGAAGTGGGTTTGACGAGGAAAATTCGTTTATAAATGGAACCTGGATTGATGAAAAACTTCTTTTCAAAAATAGAAGTTGGATTGGCGAAAAAGTTTTGAACTTATATGGAAGTGGGATAATTAACAAAGTCTTCATTAAATAGAAGCTGGACTGATGATAAATTAATGTTCTTTAAATAGAAGTTGGATTAATGAAAAATAAATGTTGCTCCAATCTAAGCTGGATTAATGAAAAACATTTGTTGCTCCAACGGAAGCTGGATTGATGAAAATGATTCATGCCGATGCAGAAGGTGGATTAATGAAAATATTAATGATGCACTGGGCGAATAGTCCGTTTTTTCCAGGCGTCAAAAACGTGCCCAAGCGTCACGTCCCGGGAAGATGTAGGCCAAAGACTTCAGAAATAACAGTAGGAAAATGGCCTGGATTTGACTACCGAAGAAAATTCTACAGTAACAGCATGGCAAGAACATAGTCGAAATAAAAGAAACTGAAAGCACATATGTTTTCGTAAACCAGAAAGCAAATTTTCTGCAAAGTTGACACCTACATTTATCCATATAATCTGTTATGCTACAATAATTGGTATACGCTAAACATACTATGACATCCGTGTGCCGATAATTATTTCTCCGTGTGAAGAAGCAGCTTTGAAGTGTTGCTCCAATTTGATTTAATTGCCTGAAATAATAGAATCCCTTGCGATGCAGAGTCAGAGAAGCATTTTTGGACTACATGTATAATAATTATTATTATAAATATTGTCTCGGGAAATAGCACGCGCAATTTCACGCCAAAACGTAGAATCGAGTAGCTAAAAGCTCAGCCAAGCCGCCTTGTATTAATTATCAAGGCATGACTTATACACAGCGCTTTCATCATTTTCGTCGTTGTTTTTGTAGCTGTCGTTGTAGTCATTATCATAATCGTCGTCGTCGTCATCATCATCATATATAAGTCATTAATAGAGAAACGTTGAAACTAAGAAAAAACAAGAAATAAAGAAACGATGGACGTAGAGGAAAACAGACTGACAGACAGAGAGACGGATAGACAGAATGACAGAGACAGACAGACAGACAGAGAGACGGATAGACAGAATGACAGAGACAGACAGACAGACAGAGAGACGGATAGACAGAAAGGCAGAGACAAACAGAGAGAGACAGACGGACAGAGAGACAAACGGGCAGAGAGACAGATAGACGGACACAGAGACACAGACTGACAGAGACACAGACTGACAGAGAGACAGACGGACGGACAGACAGACAGACAGAGAGACGGATAGACAGAAAGGCAGAGACAAACAGAGAGAGACAGACGGACAGAGAGACAAACGGGCAGAGAGACAGATAGACGGACACAGAGACACAGACTGACAGAGACACAGACTGACAGAGAGACAGACGGACGGACAGACAGACAGGCAGAGAGACAGATAGACGGACACAGAGACACAGACTGACAGAGACACAGACTGACAGAGAGACAGAAAACGGACAGATAGACAGACAGACGGGCAGAGAGACAGACAGAGACAAACAGGGACAGATAGACGGACAGAGAAACAGACGGACAGATATATACCGACAGATAGACAGACCGATATAAGGTGGAGCCATCACGTCTATTTTACACGAATTCGAATGCAGGATATCTGCATGTCTGACATGCAGATATCCTGCATTCAAATTCGTGAATATTAGACGTGATGGCTCCTCCATCTTATATCGGTTCTGTGATGCGAGGTTTGAGCTGCGCGTGTAGGCCTATATATGTATGGTTGTATCACTTGTATGCATCCTCATCAGACTACTTCTGTCTTAAGAGCTATGTGAAGGTGAAACGAAAAATTCACTACCTTAAAGGGAACAACTGCGTGCTGAGAAGTGTGCAGTGCTGTGCACTGTCTGAACGCTTGTGTGCTGTATGCCTGCGAAATAAAGTATAGCTATGCTAACCATGCATGATGCTGGCGGCAAATTTCTGTCCAGGGTAACGGCCTCTGTTGTCATAGACCCTGGTCAAATCGGATCCATCCATCCATGATGCTGGTTTGGACATGGCTACGCATCGCCGTATAGGCCTACTGCGTGGGCTTAATTAGGCATAGCTTATCGCTAATTAACAGATTGTGTCTTTCTGACTGTTTGGTTGATATACATGTCAGTCTAATTGTTATAATTGCTAATAATTATGAACAATTAAGTTTTCATTGCTCAACTGGAAGGACAGCAGTTTTCATGCACTCAGCTGATTATAGCGAAACTTCCTGTTCTATATATACTGTTCATTAATGTGATTTTAATGAGAAGTGTTCGCAGAAGTCAACTGCCGAACTTCAAATGAATGTTAGTGTGTAGGCGTATACATAGGCCGACGTATGTATGTAATTATGTGCTTGTAACAGCTTGTTCATATTTATGCGTGAACTTAAGAAATATATTATGTACCCATGCACGATTTATGTACCCGGTACCGGTATGTATACATGTACACGAGTACGTAACTACGTACGGTATACGCATGCTCACTAATAGACATGCTGATTTTTGTATGCATAGGCCTGTAGAATATGCAAATATATAATTATAATAATAATAATATTATTACTATTACATAAATTTATTACGCGCGCAAGGTCACACCAAAGTGTGAATCTGAGGCGCGGATAGTCAGCCGCCAGAGGAAGATGCAGTTAAAGGTCCATGTGCTTGAAAGCCAAAGAGAAATAGTGAGTTTTGAGCCGCTTTTTGAAGGTAGGGAGTGAATTTGAGCAACGAAGAGAGAGTGGAAGTAGATTCCATTCTTTGGGAGCAGAGGCATGGAATGCACGCGAGCCCATAACAGTTCTGCATCGAGGCTCAGCTAAAAGATCCATGCTTGATGATCGCAGGCAACGAGAAGGAATGTAAGGAGTAAGCAGTGACTGAAGGTAGGAGGTGTTCCAGTGGAGAGGGATTTGTAGGTTAAATAGGCCAATTTAAATCTTATCCTAAATATATATCTATCTATAATGCTAATATAATTATATCTTACTATTAATAATATTCGTAACATTTTGTTATATTCATACATACACCGACGCGTGTAGGCTACATAAGTAGGCCTAAATGCGCATGTACGTTCATTCATGAATGCACGCATATATAGTACACACCTACGTACAGATGCACGTTGGGAACAATACCTGAGTTTTTGTCCTCGAGATGGATTCAAGTGATAAAACGATTCATTCAGAAATTGTCAAATTGTTCAGGCGCCCTATTGACCCATGATTCAGATGGTCGTGACTGACCTCGTTTTACATGGACGATATTTTTCTAATGATTTATGTTGGTTGTAACGGTTGATATCATCGGTGACAGCTCTTCGCTTTTCGATTACATAAGAAAATCTAATTCATTGCAGACAATTGCGTGGACACTGGACATCGTGGGGGAGGGTTTAGGTGAATGACATTCCATCTATCTGTATGCATGTCTGTATGCATGCATGTCTGTCTCTGTCTGTCTGTCTGTCTGTCTATCTGTCTGTTTGTCCTGTTTGTCTGTCTATTTGTCTGTCCCTTATAATTATTGGCAAGTTGGATCTTTTGCATATTATAGGCATGCTGCATTAAAATATTTCAATCAATCCATCCATTTATCTATCCATCTATCTATCCATCCATACATCTATCCATCCATCTATTTATCCACCCACTCACTCACACACCCACCCACTCACCCAACCCACCCACTCATCCACTCATCCACCCATACACTCACTCACTCACACACCCACCACCCACCAACCCATCCATCCATCCACTCACCCACCCACCCAACCACACACCCAACCATCCATCCCTTCATCCATCCATCCATCCATTCAATCTATCTATCTAATCTCATCTCACCCATAAATTCAAATGGCGCCTCTCGCAGTGTACACTAATCAGAGGCGCTCCCAGTGCGACAGAACAAGAGAGAGACAAGTGGTCTTGAGACAGTGAAAAGAGACACTCGACCCACCAGTAAATAAGAAGTAACACTCCGAAACGCAAATCAGAAGTACGACGGGGGACTTGAGGCCGATTCCCTCCACCCCCACCCCCTCATTCCCGCAATATAGTCGACCTGGCCGTCCACTCGTTAAGGACGATGGCAAATAAGCTGCAGTATATGACGTGATAGGAGCCCGACTGGCTGCCAGATGCCAGATGTCTCAATTCGACTTCTGTAATAACTTCTTATCATATATTTAATCTGCGACTTGCAACGCCAGTCTGAATTAATAATAAACACAAAAAACCTATTCGTAAATTATGCACAGCATATAGAAACATGATGTTTAAGCTGTGCGTTGGCAATCTTCTTAGAAATGTGACGTTTGTTTGTATACAAGAAACGGATGACGTCATCGACATCTTTCCCATGTCTGCCATATTATAGGGCCTTGTGTGCGCAAGTCTTAGGGTATAAGCATGAAGCATAATAAATAGCCTACTCTATTTAAAAAAAATTAAATCAGGCGAAATAGATTTCTTCAACTTCTCTTCACCTGGGGATATATGATCACTGGGGTTACTCTATTTCGTGGAATTACTTGTAAAACACAAGACCTCTTGAAAAAGGTTCCGGAACTAAAAAATGGGATCACTTTTGAAACATAGGACCAGTCGAAAAAAAAGGTTCCGGAACTCAAAATATGGAATTAGCCTACTTGTAAAACATAAAACCTGCCGAAAAAAGGTTCCGGAATTAAAAATTAAATTACTTTTAAAACATAAGATATGACGAAAAAAGTTCCGGAACTAAAAATTGAATTATTTGTAGAACATAAGATATGACGAAAAAGTTCCGGAACGCAGTTCCGCTGCAACGTTCCGCCAAAGAAAAGCACTGGTCATTCCATGTCATATATTGCTTTAATTACCCACTAAGCCTACTACCGTCATCACCGTTCACCACCATCTCCTCTATTATCACTATCACCATTATCACCACCACGACCACCACCATGACCACTATCACCACCATCAATACTCCAATATCACCATCACCACCATCACCCTGACCCCAGCATCACGACCTCTATCACTGCTTTTGTTTACACAGCGTATAAAAACACCCATAATATATTATTAATTATAATTATTAATATATTAATAATTATTCCTTGTAAGATGTTTACGGCTGAAACGCGTTTCATTAGCAAATGACGTCACAACCCCGCAGATTAATTTCTTGAAAACAAGAAAACAAGTGTCAGATGTTACGTTTACTTAGCTCTTTGCCGGTGATACTGTGGTGGCGGCGGTGGTGTTAGTGGTGGTGTTAGTGGTGGTGTTAGTGGGGTGTTAGTGGTGGTGTTAGTGGCGGTGTTAGTGGCGGTGTTAGTGGTGGTGTTAGTGGTGGTGTTAGTGGCGGTGTTAGTGGTGGTGTTAGTGGTGGTGTTAGTGGCGGTGTTCGTGGTGGTGTTAGTGGTGGTGTTAGTGGCGGTGTTAGTGGTGGTGTTCGTGGTGGCGGTGTTCGTGGTGGTGTAAGTGGGGTCGTTTCTGTACGAAATTGCTTCAGACTAATATGATTATTATTCTCACCTGTGTCAATCCATTTGAGCGCATGCTAGTAATAATGTTTTCCATTCGGCTGGGTATACATGTACGTGTAGACTGCGCTCAAAACTGTATAGCCTTCTATTATAATAGTTCTTCATCCTATAGACCCATCCAACCTGACCATGTGGCCAATACCGGTATCGACCGACTTACTATCGAATAACAAGTCAGACCAGGACATTAAGAATCGGCCGCTGTTCAATTCCGATAATGACGGCTATACAGAGGAAGGCGCATCGCATGCGAACACACGCACACTAATGCATAAAGACACGCCTGCATGTATGTGTGTGTAAAACATTTAGATCCGTGGATTGCATAGGCTATACATGCGGGCAACGGGGTCTTATATAGCCGTGTGTAGACCTACATCCTTGTTGATAGTTTAACCTGTATACATTATAAATAGACTTGAGGCGGTGTATTAAAGCATAAGTTCATGTGTAGGCTATTATCACGGATGGGCCTACATTCAGAGGCAGTTACGTATTTAGCCTGTATACGTCTAATGATGAAACCTATGTGCACTTTAACTCACGCGGTAGGCTCTATGAGTGAACGTAGTATTGTCCTCCTAAGGCTCCTATAACCATATACAAAGCCTTTAAGGAGAAACAGTACAGTTGTATTTACTGTATATAAGCCGGGTTATGCCTTGCATTAAATATACACGGACCACGGTTAAGTGTATATATATATATATATATAATTATATATATATATATATATAATTATATAATTATATATGCATGTATGAGAGAACGTAGTTGTCCTCCTATAACCTTATACATAACCTTTAAGGAGAACACTTTGTACAATTGTATTTACTGTATAATATATAAGCTGGGCTTAAAGCCATAAGCCCTGCATTAAATATTAAATATTAAATATACACGGACCACGGTTAAGTATATATATATATATATATAATATATAATATATATATATATGTAAGTAGGCTATGGAAAATATATAATTATAGACGTCAAAATGTACATGTAGCATGCGTTCGCATAACGCGTTGACTCATTCATTCTCACGCTATGGTTGTTCACCAGAGGCGCTCATGCGGTTACTTCACGGTTATTAGTTTGTGCCTTTAATACTCTTTTCATGCCAATGTCATCTACCACCTCCACACAAAAAAACACCACCACCAACCACAACCACCACGCTATAGGCCTAAGGGCCAGAACGCAGACTGGTCAATAATTACACATTGAGTAGAAATGATCACTACAGACCCGTATTTCAGACGACACAATTAATATTTTAAAAAGTATTATGTGAGTGTTTTACGTTTTTTTATGAGGCTCTAGCACTTGCTGTGAAAAAATCAGTAAATCTGTGAAGAAGAACGTTTTCAAGTTGATTAGGCTACTGTGGTCGGAAACGGAGCAATGCATTATATATGGTACAGAATAAAATGGTGGTTTTTGGAACGGTGGGTTTCCTATAGATTTGGGAACGTCTTTGACAATTATTGGTAGGTTGGGTTCTTTGCATATATAGGCAATGTTAATTCATTTCAAGAATTTATATAGCGGCCCTTTAAGAAGCCCACTCAGAGGCGCTCCCAATCCAAAAACGGTGATGCAACAAGGTTTTAAGGAATCTGTATCGTGTATTATAGACCTACACAGTTCACAGCTTCCAGATTCTCAGATCCATCGGCTTCCAACCTGGTTTTCCAGTTTTCGATTGAAATCGTAGGCCTAATTGTAATCTCCAAATTTCTAAAGCGCCACTCAGAAGCCAAGCTCGGGGCACCGGTTTATTCACGAGCGCTGCGTTGAGTCAAAAGGATTGTCCGTAAGAGTATTCCTTGGTGATCCGGGTGGAGTTACATGTACAATGGAATTGTGATTTATTTGATATGTCCAACGACTTATTATTTCTTGTAAATAATATTTGTAAGAGTGCTGTAGAAAATCATTAGTCCGGAGTTCTTTGCCCAGATGGGACTGCGCACTTTTAAACAGGAGATGCTATTTTCAGTTGATCCTATAGAATTGTTTACCACATATATTTTCCATTTGATCTGAATTGATTACAGTTTCAACTTGATTATGCTTTGCTATATTCGAGATTATTAGTTTTTGTTTTGTTGTTTTGTTTTGGCGGAATGACTGGTTTTCCTGGCGGACTGTCCACTCTTCATGTTGCTGATGATGAGGATGATGCTGTGCGCTGTCTTAGCGTGAACTACGAACGCTAAATAATAATATTATTGCCGACGGACTTAGCTTTGTCTTTTATTATATTATGTTATGCCATGTGCACGTATACCTTTCACTTCTCGTTACTTTATGCTTTGTATACCGTTGAAATTTCTCTAGTGTCGCCATCTTGACTTGTAATCTTTGTTTGGGGTTAGAGCCAGGGCTAGCGGGACCTGTTCCTTTCTGATTGACCCTTTTTGAGGATACACTCGACATGCCCAAGGTGTAGCCTACTCTCGATCAATGGTGGATAGAGAAATTTTCGAAGGGGGGCCAACATTTTCGGCCTTTGAACAGGGATGGGGCCACGTCAACTTTCCGAGCCAGAAAAGCTGGTCAAAAATAAAGAAATTTCTAAATGGGGGCCATGGTCCGCTTGACCCCTGGATCCGCCCCTGCTCTCGATATCAATTATAGGGCCTATACAATGCATATTTTTATGTTCTGCCAGCGTTTGTTTATGGTTCATTTCTCATTAGAAAATTTGTTTAATTCTTGATTTGATCTGATCATTCGAGAGGTGACCAGAAGAGCTGTCGATAACCAAATATAACGGTTATAATTACAGAATGTTCGTCTTCACCTTCTGTCCTTTTCGAAGGTCTTTCGAAATCGAAGAAGGACTATAATAATACCCATAGCACATCGTAAGTGCAATGTAGTCGGTAACTGAAAGAAGATCGTCATTTCTGTAGAGCAATTTCTTCAAACCGCTTTTAGCCGAGTCGTCATGTAGGCACAGACTGTAAAACGTTGTGACAATCCAATGTCATGATGCGTTAATACAAAACCTTTGCTCTTTTGTGCAATCCTGTATGACTGTATACATGCATAGGCGTGTGTACAACTGTGTATGATTGTATAGAGTTATTGTGGGCTCATAAACTATATATATATATATATATATATATGCCGAATCACAGACGCACATAGGCACACAGACAGACAGACACACCCAGAGACAGAGACATGCAGACACAGGAACAGACGCAAGCACAGACAAGCACGCAATCAAACACGAACACATATAGACAAACAAGCAGATGCGCACTGACAGACGCAGACATACACACAGACGAACACATGCGTATATATCGATCAATCAGAATTTATATAGCGCTCCTTCAAGGTACCTACACAGAGGTATATATATACAGGGTGGCTCAATAAAAAATGTCCCACCAGCAAAAATGCAATTTCTCCGCAACCAATCGAGATTCTTCTATGAAAATAACAGGATTTATAGAGGAAAGATTTTGCAACAATCTCTGAAAATCTCAATAATGAATTTGCATCACTTCAGAAGTCATAGCTGTTTAAAAATATTTTTCCATTTTTGCAAATTTCCGCAGAATCCCGATCTAATACAAGTGATTTCCGTAAGATTTTTTGGCAAATTACAAGACACAAAATGATATTGATGTTTGACAACCTCACTAATGGCTGTAAATATGCTGTTTATGAAGCAGGCTGTTACTATTTGGTGATATTTTATATATTAAGGTCTCAATTTGTGAATCAGTTACTGAACGTCATGGGCAAAGTTTCTGCGGATGATAAAATGGGTATTCGGACGTTGCGTGAACAGGGACTGGGATATCGCCTGATCATATCAAAATAGGCCTAAGTGGAGCCTGGGCACAACGAAGGCTATCTGCAAACGTGCTTATGTAAGGGGGGTCAGATGTCGAAAGAGAGGCAGGAAGTGGTCATTTGATCTGACGGAAAAAAGCGCGATGTTCACGAAATTCGCTTGGTATAGTGGAAAGGGTGAAGTTTACAAAGCACGTCATGGTTTCGGCATCAGATCTGCTGGCGTGTGTTACGGTTGCAAGGATAGACTGCACTTTATCATGTTCAGTAGGCTAAATGTCAAACTTATCGTTGAACTCTCTTACCCAGACTCATTGAAGACTGCAGGTATGCTCTAGCATCTGGTTTTGTTTTCCAGCAGGACGGTGCGCCTGCCTGCTCGCACGGCATGGTTGATGATGATGACGCAACCTTATTGCCATCAACTGTATTAAATTTATTGGCAAAGGTGAATGACCAACAAACTCGCCAGACCTTAACCGTCTTGATTACCACGTTTGGGGAGCTATGCTGGAACGCTGCAAGACATTTCATCCCATTTTGTAGAACATTGGCGAGTTGAAGGATGTCTTGATTCTACTGTGGCACCAGTTGCCGTAGGACCCGATCAACAAGGCCATACTAAGCTTCACATAAATAATTCAAGCTCGTGTTAAAGCAAGGAGTGGACACTCCCATCATACCTCACGATAAATTGTAAAAAGGAATTCTGAGGTCGTAGTGAAAGTGATATTATTTGACATGGAAATCTACAAGAGACTTTAATTCTTTCGCGGAAATTTGAAAAAACGAAATTGAAAGTTTAAACAGCAGTAATTTTTGCAACAATGAAAGGTTTCAGGTGAAACTATCATGGATTGTTGGAAATTCATTCCCCTGCAAATTGGGAAATTTTGGCAGAAAAATTTCAATCGGTTGCGAAGATATTGCATTTTATCCGGTGGGACATTTTTTATTGAGCCACCCAGTATATACATGCACATACATACGTGTGTATTTTTACGGTCATGGCCTTTGCGTGTGCACGCATAATCGCATATGTAGGCTACCGTATCCTCTGTTACGAGTATCCATCCATGGCATCCATCCATTCATCCATCCATCCATCCTTCCGCCCGTCCATCTGTCCGTCTGTCCATCCATCAATCCACCCGTGTGTGCGCGCATGTGTGCGTACGTGTGTGTGTGTGTGTGTGCGTGCGCGCGTGTGTGCGTTCCCCGTGATACCGTATATATACGACAGACCTGCTGCATCTTGTCATTGGCTCATGTAATCATTATGCACTTTGTGTGCAAATGGCTGCAAAATAATAATATTCCAATTTGCGATTTATGGTCTGGGACCATATATTACGATTCTGCCGTCGTTTATAATATGGCCTGCAGTTTATTTTGGACCGTGAGACTGTGAGAAAGTCTGCCAAGGACTATAAAGCCACATACTGTTTATAATACACCCCATCTCTGTTTTTGCTGCATGTATGTATGTTACTGTATGTGCACATGTCATAAAGCGCCGTTCAATGTTGCTACTCAGAAGCGCTCCCGACTACAGCGCGGACATTGAATCAGAGTTTCACGCCGAGCAATTGCGAGTGAAGGACTTGCCCAAGGTCCATGCATATACGAGACGGCTTGGGGTGGATTCGAACCTGCGACCCTCCGGCTGCAAGGCAACGAACATGCCCAATACACCACCGTGCCCCACATGTATACGTGTGTCAGTTTCTGCTATCGTTTGCCTGCGTGTATATCATTACCTGCGCTGCCATAGTTTCTTCAGTCCTTAGCGCATTGGCTAAAAGCGTTACGACGCATTTGTAAACCGGTTTTCATTACAGTCGTGACTGCATTTAAAGAGATTTCCGTCCGACCCTCTCTGTGTAAAGAGACCTATAAACGGCGTGCTCTAAATACAGACTACGGTGTATATAGGCCCTATATTATATATATATATACCGTATATATATATATATATAGATCTATATATATATGCAACACATACGCATAGTGCTGATGTGAAGAGTTGTAGACATTGGACAAGGATAGCGCGCCACATATATAAGTAGACATGTGCATACATGCATACCTAATGTGCATTGGATCATCCATATGGAACAGTTTCCATGCCATTTACGTCAGTGTCCGCGCTTCCGACTATGCAGCGCGGACACTGAATTGGAATTTCACGCCGAAGCGCATGAACAACAATTGCGAGTGAATAACTTGGTTTCAACGCGGCAGCTTGCGGTGTATTCTTTTTTGTTGCGTTATGGTTTTGAATCGTCAAAAAAAAAAAACAGCCGGCGGTCTCACTAAATATGATAAAAGCTTAACTTTTATTCCGTTCGAAATATTTTGCCGTTGTAACCTACCAAGTGTGTAAATACGAATCACCTTCAAGCCTGTGAAATTCAATTAAAAAAATTCTTACTCATGGCCAAGATAATGTCAAAAAGCCATAGGAGGTCTTTTTTTACCCACCGTGTACATTCATACATGCATAGGCCTACGTGCACTTTGGGAATGACCAAGGCCGTAGCCAGGATTTTATTTCGGGGGGTGTTTCACCAATTTCGCTTCCCAAAAGACTACATTTTCCATTTCGGGGGGTGTTTTCATGGTTTTATTTCATGGCTTTTACGTCATATGCTCGAAAATGCATTATATTATTTTTCACATTTTCCATTTCGGGGGGTGTTCAAACACCCAAAACATCCCCCTAGCTACGGTCTTGGGAATGACGATGGCCAGCTTTATCTGCTCGCTATTTAGTCTTGAAGTTCCGCTCAAAGCTAATTCTACTCTCGTCGATAATCATTTAGTCTCCAGGGTCTCATAACACAAACGATTTGGCGCCTCGGAGTTTTTTTCGCCCGAGCTAAACAACGCTGCAGGGTATACACTGTGTCCCCAAAAATCCGGCACCCTTTTTATAATGTGAATAAAACAGGCAAATCTTAATCGATTTTCAAAATTTCAAAACTGTTTTTATCCTGAGATAATTATCTTACGCTGATTCAAATATGAAGTTTCTGGCATGAATATTGACGTCACAATAACGTCATTTGCATCAGAGAATTCAAATGTTAAGTACCGAACACAACGATTTTTGTTGACATTTGGTTTCAATATGTAAATTAACGACGTCATTATGACGTAATTTTTTAGTGAGGGCCGTTCATAAATTACCAATTTGTAGATAATTATCTCAGGATCAAGCCTGTTTTGAAATTTTGACAATCGATGAATATTTACCAGTTTAATTCACTTTATAAAAGGGTGCCCGATTTATTGGGACACAGTGTATAATACAATGTACCAAAGACGCTAACTGTGTTGAACACTGAACATCTCTTCGTTACTTGCTTAATTGTTGCTGTCTAACGTCACGGTGTCATGTGAAGGACAATTAGTGTCGCCCTCCTCCTTTCTCCACGATTCGGACTGGCACCTCCAAAGCGCGAGCAGTAACGGAGTTCCTATCTTCGTCTGTACTTTCTGCTCAGATATTTAAGCTTACTCCGATATAAGTCAATTATCTGCGACGACGTTCAGCATTCACTGCATGCCAGAACAGACACGACTCCGAATAGACTCCGAGCAACGGCGGCGCCATTTTACGGCTTATCTCCCGTTAACCCGTGCCGTGTATTTACGATGTTTGCGTCGTGCGGCAAGTCGTCACGTAGAAAGAGAAAATATAGTTAAGACGGACAGATGCTAAAGAGGAGATGCTGCTACTGATGCTGACGCTGCAATTAGCAACGGAGGAGGAAGATGCTGGGGTGAAACCAAGTAACTAGACTTTGCAGAATAACTGTTAGCACGGTCCTACTGTAATTGAAGTATACGTGTTTGCCGGTGATGTCAGTGCTCGCAGACACTAATGTCTGCTTCGCTTTTTTTTTTATCTGGGTGTCGATGTGTCTGTCTGCATTAGGACTCGTCCGTGTGTTTCGGAATTTCTGTCTATCTGCATGTTTCGGTATTTCTTTCAGTCTGTATATCCGTCTGTCTGTCATCATCTGCCTGCGTGCGTGCGTGCGTGCGTGCGTGCGTGCGTGCGTGCCTGCGTGCCTGCCTGCCTGCCTGCCTGCCTGCCTTCCTGCCTGCCTGCCTACTTATCTATCTATCAGACTCGACAAGGACCTTTATAATTTTTCTTTTATCATCGTCGTCGTTATCATCGTCGTCATCATCGTAGTCATCATCGTCGTCGTCATCATCATCATCATCATTATCGTCATCAATGGTCAATCGTCGGCGTCGTCGTCATCGTAGTCATCGTCATTATCATCATCGTCGTCGTCATTATCATCATCATTATCGTAATCAATGGTCAATCGTCGTCGTCGTCATCTTCCTCCTCCTCCTCATCATCATCATCAAACATGAATGTCATTTTTTATTGTATCAAGTTATTTCACACTCTATTAGGCTACATTACATCACATAATTATCTGTTACATTGCGTTACTATGACCTACTTCCACCTCCCACTCTGCGGCCCGTGCGTCACTGAATCAGATGACAAAAGCGTCGAAACTACTAAAGTAAGCCTTAGACGAAAAAATTATATCCAACCCATTTTTGAGAACATCTACCGGATATATATATATTTATATCCAAAAATATCTCATCACTCATGAATCCATGATATCGACCAACACTCAACGCAACTACAAAGACGTTAAGTAAATTCTCTAGACATGTCTACAAAGGAGTAATTACGGCCAGAGAAAAATGATGATCCTTGGTGAATAGTGAATACATGGGCAGAAAACACCGACAAGAACCGTTACTGCACCGTCGCGTTGCCACGGGGAGGGAGAGATAGAGAGAGAAGGAAATAAATAACCACCCCACTTATAGGGGGATGGCTACGTCCCCTGTTTCTACACCGTCTCCTAAAACACGCCAACGTAGGCTCTAAATTTTATAGCGCTACCATAACCAGTATGCATTTAATTCACGATGGTTGGGTCGTGTCAACAGGATTGTTGACAAAGTTCTGTGTTCTTGACGCTAAAGAAGTGATGCGTGTGGTCAACAAAAGCTTGTTTAGAGTTTAGACCTGACCGAGACGGGTGCGAGTGCTGCTGTGCGACTGATCTGACTTCAGGATTTTCTTCCATCTAGGACTAAGGCGGAGAAAATTAAGTCAGAGGCGATAGATTTCCGTGGATTAAAGTCTTTGCCGGCGACCAGGCAAACTCATCTAGCGCTACCAATTGGACATACACCTGCTGCGAATAAATAAGGGCAACGGACTGAGGATCCGGTCGGGGATGTGCATGGAATGCGGATGAACTCACCACGAGTGGATTAGGGTGTATATTATACGTACTGGATGGGATGGATGTATTCTCACATGGTATATGTAGACTCTGTAGCTTTCCTTCCTTCCTCTTGTTCTCTCTCCTTCTCACTCTGTCTCTCTGTCTCTCTGCCTCTGTCTCTGTCTCTCTTTCGCTCTCGTTGTCCCTCCCTCCCTTCTTCCCTGCCTCCCTGCCTCCGTCCGTCCTCTCTATCTCTCTGTCTCTCTCTCCTTCTCTCTCTCTCTCTTTCTCTCTCTCTCTTTCTCTCTCTCTCTCTCCTTCGCTCTCGTTGTCCATCCCTCCCTTCTTTTCTGCCTCCCTGCCTCCGTCCGTCCGTCTCTATCTCTCTTTCTCTCTGTCTGTCTCTCTCTATCTGTTTCTGTCTGTCTCTATATGTCTTTATTTGTCTCTGTCAGTCTTTGTCTCTCTTGCTTTGCTTCTCTTTCTGTCTCTTTCCTTGCTTGCATCTTTATCTCCGTTCCATCTTCATCCCTATATCTCTATCTCTATATTCATCTCTGCCTATGTCTCTGTCTGTCCGTCTGTAAATATATATTTATAATATATATTATATATATATGTGTGTATATACATCACACACCCATACACATGCCTTGAAGTCACATGCAGAGTGCCAGAGATCAGCGCGATCAGTTGCAAAGAATAGCTAAGCAGTTGGAGTTATCGCTGTCTAGATTCTAGACCGAAGAGTCAGTTGTTGCTAAGAGTTTAATTCACTGAAGTGTGACTTCTGTTTTCCTGTGCTCTGGGTTTATACGTTCTTTTCGGTTCGCATAATATATGTCTAATTAAACTATTTATAGGATGCTCATCAGTATTGATAAAACGCATGTTAGTATTTGTAGAGCGCCTGTTGTTATTTGCGGAGAGAGTTCTTTCTCTTTCATTGATGGAGCGCCTTTAAGTATAGGCCTACTTATAGTGCAACTGCCTGTATTTATAGTGAACTAGAGAGAGAGAGAGAGAGAGAGAGAGAGAGAGAGAGAGAGAGAGAGAGAGAGAGAGAGAGAGAGAGAGAGAAGAGAGAGAGATACAGACAGAAACACAGACAGAGAAACAGAGAGACAGAGACAAAGAGACAGAGAGACAGAGACAAAGATAGAGACAGAGAGACAGACAGAGAGACAGAGAAACAGAGAGACAGAGAAACAGAGAGACAGAGACAGAGAGACAGAAAGACAGAGACAGACGGAGGCAGACAGAGACAGACAGAGACAGACAGAGACAGAGAGACGCAATATGTGAAAAATTATTCATTTGAATAACAAAATAAGTTTTAAAGTTTAGAACAACACTATACATGGCCGACTAATCATAAAAACAGAGCGATGGGATTTCAAAATGTAACAAATACTTGCAACGATCGGTAAAATTACTTCAAAGCAGTTATAAAGTTACTTTCGGGAGTTGCCTGAGATAGGAAATGTGATTGATTGATTCTGAAAATTTATATAGCGCTTCATCAAGAAATCTACTCAGAAGCGCTCTCTGCGATGACCTTCTTGATGTTAAGTGTCATCAAGAACAAATATTTTACATCAGTTAGTAAACAATGTGCAGTAAGCTGGAAGAGTCACCGTTGGCAGAAACACACAGTGATCACCCACAATGAGCAATGACTCGAGGGAAGAATAGGCGATGATTTTAAATAATTAACCTGGCCATCACTTCAATCCAGGTAATAAGCGCATGGGTTTCGTTCTCATACCTTCAGGCATTAGCTCTAAATTTAGCCAAAGAACCCACTCACTGGAGCCTCTGCAAATTATTCTTAGTCATGCCAGTAAGAAATGCACTTGGGACCATGCATTCACTTGCCTGAGATATTCTACATCACGGCTATAATTTAGCTCAAACCTCGCATATAGTCGGTAAGGACACGGTAAACTTCAGGATGACACATTTTTATACGATACCTAAGTCAAACCACCCTCCTATACGGTGTCACTGATCTATAAGCCAAGGAGGTTACTAAACTATGGACGAAGATGTGCAGCAATTGCAAGTGCTTGAGCCGATACATGTAGACCCTATGATAGATACCGCAATATAGATCTGAGCGGTAACAGAGGATGACAATCTACATAGCAGAATAAATTAATCAAAATATATATCACTGCAGAACATTTCGTCCATTCATTTTACTGCTCCCAACCAATCGTAGTAATATACCCAAGATATTTTCGAAACAGTTGAAAACAACATTAAGAGAAACTGATCATTGCTAGGACAGTGCGTGGCATGGGCGGAGTTTATCAGGGGCTAGGGGCTAAGCCCCCAAGAAGCCCCAGAGTCATGTTTTTACCGTGTAAATGGTATCTTTTCAAGAACTTCCAACTAATGACTAAAAAAGGTCATCAACTTCTTCGGCCGGAAAATACATAGTAGTTTTCGTGAGATTTGAATTTGACGACTAAAAAAAGAAAATAAAAAAGGATAAACTTTTTGGGGCCGAAACGAAAAAATATTGTTCTGGACCAAGTTTTTTAGCCCCTCCAAAAACGGAAACCAAACTCCGCCCATGGTGCGTGGAGATTACGGACACCCTTAAAGGGAAAATAATCCCGCTGGGTAGGGACTTATAAGTGCAATGCTATTCATGTAAGATGTTGGGTGATCGAAAATTGGTTTTTTGAAGATGTTGGATGATGTGGTTGAATGAGTTTTCTTTTAAAGTAGTTCAACACAAATAGGACAGAGCTTAGGATTGTGACTCAGTCTATGACTTAAATTAATATGATCATGATCAAACTGTACTCAGACTGCGCGAAAGGCTAATATCGGCTCGGATTGCTTTTCAAAGTATATGAATATTTGACGAACTTAATATTATGAATGGCTCTAAAAGTATATCTCACTGCAAGACCTTTTAGATAAACACAATCGACCTTACAAAATATTTACGTTTGAGGAAAGGGGGGACAAAGCCATCAATAAAAAAATAATTTTCCACTACCTCAATCGCCTATTATGGTTGAACGATGGCAGGACACGCTACGGAACACGGTATAGGAGAATTGACGAATAAAGGCTCTGAGCTATACTAGCTTTCTATGCATTGGATTCCGATACCTCTACTCACTATAGCCTAAGGTTGAACGATGGTATGCATAGGTCTTTGTGTGTGCGTGTGGGTGAATGCGCGTGTGTATGTGTGTGAGTGTGCGTATGTGTGTGTGTGCGTGTCCAGACACCTATGTATAAGTTTACAGCGCTTCACTGCAGTGTGCCGAGCGAAAGTTAATGATATATAGGATGCTCATTATCGGAGATTTATACCTTCCAATGCATCAGATGATAGTCTCATGTGCTCGAAGTATACGTAAAGCATTGCTTGCATGCATTTACATTTATAATATCCTTAATAAATGAAACCGATTCATGATGACATCACTTGACAATATAAGCCTATACTGTAAAACCAGAAAACATTTCCGAGTTCATCATCATCATCATCATCATCGTCGTCGTCGTCGTCGTCGTCGTCGTCGACATCGACATCGTCATCGTCATCATCATCATCATCCTCATCATCATCATCATCCTCATCATCATCATCATCATCATCATCATCATCGTCGTCGTCGTCGTCGTCATCATCATCGTCGTCGTCGTAGTCGTCGTCGTCATCGTCATCGTCATCGTCATCACTATCATCATCAACAATAACAACAACAACCCTGGGCACATTGTCCGTAGGAGTCCGATGCCCTCCTCATAATGTCTCTCCATTCCATTCTGTTCTGAGCTGCATGATATAAATTCTGCAAATCTGCTGTACACCACTCTTCAATGTCATCTGTCCATTCTTTATGCGGTCTGCATCTTCCGTTCTTGTCCTCCATAATCCCAAACATCATGGTCTTGATCCTTCTGTCATCTTTCATTCGACAAATCTGACCGAACAAACAATCCCAGTTTCTGCTTTATAGATCTATATAACTTTCTGCATGAGGTTCTCGGTCATTTCGACTCTTTCGTATATCTCTTCGTTGGTTACCTTCTGAGTCCATTCTATTCTCAGAATTTTTCTGTAGCATTTTCTTCCAAATGTTAACACTCCCTTTGCGAATCTTTTGTTATCACCCATGTCTCGCACCCATACATCATACTGCTGAACACACATGCATGTAATACTATAAACATGTCAACAAAAAGACCTGTCCGATTTTTCCGGCGGGAAAATCTTACGTATTTTATTGTTATCATGAGGGAATATTACCTATGTACAATGACAATGTACATGTAAACAACAGCTCACGATTTTTCTGGGGGAAATGGCATTCTTTGGGGACTCCCCCAGAGACGCCTAGATTGAACAATGCCTTCCTCTCTCTCTGTTTCTGTCTGTCTGTCTGTCTGTCTCTCTCTCTCTCTCTCTCCGCCCGCATTACAGTCTGGTGTTCTCGCTACGCCCATCGATCCGCTCCCTAAAATCTTGTCCATGTCATTGCACTGGAAACAGATCCAATTTGTTTGCACTGCAAGAGGTGCTTTACAAATTTTCCTATACAATACAACATAATGATGAATGATCAATTGATCATTGCTATTATGTCCCTGACGGAAAGACGGCAGAAAGTCTCTATATACAAAAGAATGAAGCCGCATTGGACAAAACGGCGCCTTCTCATCAAAGGATGCATGCGAATTCATAATAGTCGCATAGCTCATATGGACTCTACAGCTGAGAAGGAGGTCTCAGCCACTGTTTGATCTATAGTCCCCCACATTGGGGGAGTGGGATTTCGGGTTTCTGGAGGGGGGGAACTTCCGTTTTGAGCGAACGGCGTCCGACGACACCCCCCCCCCTCTGTGATCGATCCTTCCTTCTGACGATCTTTGTTCAGTCCTTCGGGCAAAATTGTCGAAAAAATAAATAGCCTATATCATTTTTCGCAATTCTAAAAATGATGACCTGGTTTTAGTATTTCTTTTAAATTTTTGCACAACTGTATCTCAGGAAAATGGTATGTATTTACACGTGTGGAATATATACCTCGCGAATATTTCGGTGGAGATGCCACTCCTGGGGAACTCTTCCCCCCCCCCCCCCAAGACAAAAAGACCAAAAGACGTCTAGGTTAAACACTGGGTCTTGGCGAATGAAGGCACTTCCGGAAGTAGGGCGCCCACATCAAAGAGATGCCGTCGGAACGCATCCAGATATGTATATATATACAAAATATATATATCAATATATACATATATATAATATATGTATGTATATATTTATATATATATATATATAAATATGGTCTATTGACCTCAGATGTAGATGGTGATCTATGGCCATTCGATGTAGATATGAAACGCTGATGATGAAAAGACTCTGGTCTTTGGTCGGACCGCGCAGCAAGCAGCCTTATCATCATCAAACATCGATAGAACTGCATGGCATTCTTTGGCGGAAGAATGCGGGTTCAATTGTCTTATAGAGTCTACTACTCTAAGAGGTTCTCATTGTTGTAGGGACCGGGAGCAAGACAGTGCTTCGCTCGCAATTGCACAGTGCCATCGATTCATACATAGACTCTGTCATTAAATAGTGGAGCTATATAAACGCAGCATGGCTATGATGTCGCTGACGCTGACGATGATGCTGACGACGACGATGATGATGATGATGATGATGACGACGACGATGACGACGATGCTTATGATGATGATTACGACGACGACCACAATGACTAGAGTGATGATAATGAAAATGAGAAATGGATGATAATGATCATGGTGATGACGAGGATGACGATGACGAGGACTTTTCAATTTTTCCGTTGGCCAAACTGATAAACAGGTCAAATAATAGCTACTTAATCGATTAATATCATCTGGCTACAATATGCCGAACGTGTATATTCATCTAAACATAATCCAAGAAACGTCTCATCTGCAGTGTGTGCCTTTTGACCATCCGTTAATACTCAAATAACAGACGAAACAATACCATCTTTAAAGTTTTAAACACTAGTCAGAATTGATAAGTAGACAAGTTAACGCGTAAGTTGATCATTGCTTTTAAGGTAACATTGTATCAACACGTAAGCTATCAACAATCTGCTGGTCAATAATTCTGTCCCCCCAAACATAAACAGACGCATCTTTCGTTTGAATGCCCAACCGTTGTGTAGCAGACAAATCATAGACAGAATATAGGACGCGGTGGTGTAGTGGTGGGTTCGGTGTCTTGGAGCCAGATGATTCTAGGTTCTAATCCACCTCAAGACGCCGCGCAGGGACCTTGGGCAAGTCCTTCACTCGCAATAATTGCTTGTGTGCTTCGGCGCAAAAACTTTGATGCAGTGTCCGCGCTGTAGTCGGGAGCGCCTCTGAGTAGTTAGCTTGAATGGGCGCTATAGTAAATGCAAGAAATAAATTTGTTTAGACCTGACTATTTCATTCCGTATTTGGCCTCTGTTTATCTTATACAGAATCCGTGGATGCATGAATGGGGTTCATAGGGTTGATAAATAATGAAGGTCTTGTCGGTCTGTAGTTTCGTGAAAGTAGTTTTTGCACACTTGAGGCAACAGGTCGCGATCGTATACAGATAAGTTGATCGATTTTTTACTGGTTTATGACTTTATGTCCAAATAATTTCTGGTGCGTATACACTATACAGTATACACTAGGCTATACACTATATAATATTATAGAATCCATAGAGAATTCTCGCTGTGTATAAATCGAATATCTCTTTTTCCAAAGATCTACTAATCTTTTGAGGTTTGCTGCCCAGACTATAATTTTATTACAGCAAGTGAGACAGGGATGATGATAATGATAATGACTCTGTCGATAATGATGATGATGATGATGACGACGATGATAATGACGATGATGATAATGATGATGTTGATGACGATGATGACGATGGTGATGATGATAATGACGATTACGAGTATATGCATTATATTAATAATAATATGCATGTATACTTTTGCATAGTCATACATGCATGCATACACACATGTATACACATACACAAACATGCGTTGCACAGTGCACACACACTTCTAATGTAAAAACGCTGTGTATAACTTTCTAAAGAGACACAAAAATCGCATGACATGGTCAGTGAAATCGTCTTTGACAGCTAGGTGAAAAGGTGAATGAACCATTGAACCTGCAGCGTGACATGGAGCAACGTTTTTTCAGTTCACTCAAAGCCAGCTGCAGTCTGCTAGAAACTGCCGCCATCTATCTGTCTGTGTTTCATTTATATGAAAAAGATGTTGCATCGTATGTATACGCCAGGCTGGATCTCGTATACGAGTGAATGTCTCGATCATTGATTCGCTATATTATTATTTATTTCGGAACTTTTATGTAGCGCCTCTTTGAGGTAGGCTACTCAGAAGCGCTCCCGGCTCAACCACGGCTAAATAAGACAGTTTTGAGGTTCTTAAGGAACAGAGTGGAGTGATACATTGGATGCAAAATAAAAATATTTGATTGATTGATTGATTGAGCCCTGGGAACTATGTAAGCGCAGAGTAACAGGAAGTCCACTCCAGGTTGTAGGACCAGCGACAGAGAATGAACGACGCTGTCGGATAGCAGTCCGCCTGCGGGGAATTAGAGGCTCAGCTTGGTTCGCCGATCGAAGGGTGGGTGGATCGACGCTGTGGAACAACAGAGCTCTCGAAGATATATATATACACTGTATATTATACAGCAGCGGTTCTCAACCTTTTTAGTGCTGCGACCCCTTGGTGACATTTCAAAAGTTGTGACGACCCCAACAGCAAAATTATTGAGTCACCCTCTCCCATTCACTGAATTTTTATTTGCTACCATTGTCGATTTTATGCATTTTCACCTCATAATTCGAAAACTGGTTTGGGGAATTCTGTGAAGTTTTCTGGTTCTTGCGATTATGAAACCTACCTATTCGGTATATAGTCTGAAGTTGAAATGTCGTAAGTCTATTCAGCAGAGGGAGGATATGGAAAGGGATAGGCCTATGTCCCCACTCCCGATTCTCGAATTTTAAAAACATTACACTGCAATGGTAGCATTTTATGCAGCTATTTAAGTGAAATTGTTCATAATTTCCTTGCCGATAGGCGTGGTTTAAGACTTCATAGTGTAGCCTCCCAATTGTTTACTTTTTTCACACTGTAACTGTAACATTTTAAGCTGCCATTTTAAGAAGGTCACTTATGATTTCAGTGCTCCGAGACGTGGTTTAAGACATCAATAAATGTCCATTCCCAATTGTTTACATTTTTATATTTTCCCACTGTAACGGTGGCACTTTAAACGGCGATATACACTGTATAACAGCGGTTCTCAACCTGTGGGTCGCGACCCCCGCGGGGGTCGCCTGACGATTTGCCAGGGGTCGTCTGGACCCTTCAGAAAATTGTAAACTATTTAATGGCCATTTCAACGCTATCAACTTCAACACCATATGATAGACATTTGCTATGCTTCATTCGTTAGATTGCTGCAACTATAGGCCTAATATACAGGGTGGCCAGTAGGAATGCAACTAAAAATTATTTGAAGTATTTTTGCCATTTTAGTTTTCAAATATGAACTCCACCTGTATAGTTATTCTAAAAAAATGAGACAACATTCGGTTTGCTCAAAGAATATTATGTTGTCAGATATTGAGGCTTATCCATGGGCAGAGACTAGGCCGTCCTCCGAAATTTTTGGTAAGGGATCGAGCTGCTTGTATCTCCAATATTTTTAAAAATATTGCATGAATAATTGAATAGCATTTTTAATTAGAGTGTTATACGCTGCTTGTCATAATGAGCAATTTTGTTAAGATGATAGCTTAAAATGCTATTATTACCGAGTGCAAATTAAGAAATGTTAACACTCTGAAGGTGATATTTTATTGAAGTCTTAATCTACGTCTCTGAGCACTGAAACAAGAGTAATTATGTTAAGATGACATCTTAAAATGGTCACAGCAATTTTCGTCTGGGCCGATGTGTTTGGTCTGATAATGTGCATCTGCGCATGCGCATAGCATACATAGGTTCATAGTTCATAATAATTATTCGTGTGTATGTTGTTGGCGAGTAGACTACTTCGGCGCTTACCTTCATTCGTCTATTTAGTATTTATGGTGTAAGTTGGCTTATATCAGCACCACCTTCGGACTATTCTTTTGGACAACCCTTCTGACTAGACCCAGCGCTCGTCAATAAGTTGGTCCCTTGCGCTTGGCTTTCGAGTGGCGCTCTAGAAATTTGAAGATTGCGATTAAAATTACGATTATCAGCAGGTTCAACACGAGACAAAAAGCATCGAGCCGCATGTAGGATTATGTATGTGCACTTGTTATAGCACCCATTCAAGATATATACTTAGAAGCGGTCCCGACCACAGCGCGGACACTGAATCGGAGTTTCACGCCGAAGCGCTCGAGCAATTGCGAGTGAAGAACTTGCCCAAGGTCCTTACGAGGCGGCTTGAGTTGGATTCAAACCTGCAACCCTCCGGCTGCAAGGCAACGAACATAACCACTACACCACCGCCCCCTCCCCATATAGGATTACATAGATTGATGGAACATCTGAGCAAATAGGTATTATAGGTTGCCCGTCGATCAAAGCTCGGACTTACTTTATCCGAGTCGATCAGTCATATGCAAGGTGAGGTCAAAGTCCGTGTTCGATGCTTTTTCAAACGGTATGATGTGCAATGAACCGTAACAAGAGACAATTCCTTCACGCATGATTGATTCCATGACTGATCTGTCGAACTGCGAATCGGCTTCATCAAAAGTATCTCTTCCGGAACGTTGGTACAAAAAAATGTGCGTTGGTATAAAATATCTTCTGATGCTCTGCGTATTGGCAATCCTCGGATAACAGGGTATTGCCTAATTCCGGCCTAGACCGGTTTATGTATGCACGCCACCGTTGCAAAACAGATCGGCTGGTAATTAAAAATGCAAATTTAAATTTAAATCTGCACGGTTTGATTATAGCATCGAATCTGTTTAATTTACATTGAATTGATTTTGGATTAGATCCTTCAATAGCGCTGCTTAATTGTGCGAGTCGTTTCAAGTTCCCCGTTTACAGACCATGCCGTATGCAGAGATTAAAGTCTCTGAAATAAACCTGCATTGGTATGCAGGCCGAAATCCTCTCTCTGTTGCTCGGAGACTATAGTTAGTGCACGCTAAAATCATGCAACAATATGTCAAAGACGATTTCACTGACTGCTTCGTGCGCTATTTGCGTTTCCTTAGAAAGTATCTTATGGTGCGTGTGTACGAAACCTATACATGTAAATGTGGGGCGCGGTGGTGTAGTGGGAACGTTCGTCGCCTTGCAGTCAAAGGTTGCAGGTTCGAATCCACCTCAAGCCACCGCGTAGGGACCTCGGGCAAGTTCTTCACTTGCAATAATTGCTCAGCGCTTCGGCGTGAAACTCCGATGCAGTGTCCGCTCTGTAGTCGGGAGCGCCTCTGAGCAGTGAGCTTGAAGGGGCGCTATAGCAAGTGCGTATTCAAACAAGCATTCAAACATAAAGTTTTGTCAAGTTTTTTTGTACAGATTTTGACGATTAAATTTAATATAGGGACTATTCTTACATGGGCGCCCACACACAGAGGCAGGTGGAAGCATTTTCCCCTCCCCCCAGAAAAATTGACACCTGTAGGCCTATATGAACTATCACTTTTTAGTTTTTAAAATTGTATCTGCACTAAAGCACTAATGAAAACAACGATACACAAAATGAAATGAGATAGTAGCATTTAGAAACCTGTATGAGAAGTATTATCTGTTCTTTATTTCTGCTTTGCATTTTTCAGCCTCTAACCAAATTTTTTACCGTGACCAACGTCTTTTGCCCTTTCCTGCAGAAAATATCTGCGGGCCCCTATGGCCCCCTATGTATGTTTCTATTGACGAATTGGAACCTGTTGCAATGCCCAATGCCCATGGGCGCCCGAATAGAGGGACACTTGCCCCCCCTGGAAAAATGACATGAATTGCTAGCTGCTACTTTATGGTCTATAGGAATATTTTTCACATTATACGGCACTGTAAGGACAAATGATACACAAAGTGGAACGGGATATTAGATTTAGAATTATCTCAGTGAATAATAGCCATGCTCTTAACGTCCTGCTCTTCATTCATTCATTCATTCTTTCATTCATGCATTCATTCATTATAAAATTTGTATAGCGCCCCTTCGAGAAACTACTCAGAGGCGCTCCCAGCCCAGCCACGGCGAAAGAAAAAAGATTTAAGAGATTCAAGAAACAAAGATTGACTAGTCAGGTGGAGGGAATGAAGGTTAGAAGGGAGTTCGTTCCAGATTGACGGCCCCACAACCGAGAAGGCTCGGCGCTGTATAGTAGCTAAGCGAGTCCGTGGAACAAGCAGTTGTCCCTTCGCAGCAGAGCGAAGGGCCCGACGCGCTTCAATGTCAGAAACTGGGCGACAGAGAACACGCAGGTAGGATGGAGCGCAACCAAGGATACAACGTGAGACCAGGGCAGCAATTCGATAATGGATGCGTTGGGCTATTGGCAACCAATGCAGCACATCACGCATATAAGCAGAGACAGAGGAAAATTTAGGAATTCGTCCAATGAGTCGGGCAGCAGAGCGCAGAACCAGATCCAACCGTCCGAGAATACCCCAGGGGGAGGCCAACAAGGATCTAGCGATTTGTATTTCAAGCTCTTCTTTAATTGTTTTTACCGTGACCATAGTATTTGACACCGCCTGCAGGAATATATTATGCGGACGCCCACGGACCTGACACATGACTTATGCACCTATGGTTATATTCGTCATGCTGTTATAGCACGAAAGGCTGACGTCATGCTATGACATGACGTTATAGCATGACGTCATGTGCAGTTGAAAGTTGTTAGTTTCTGTAATAGTTTCTTATTGTGTGACGCAAATGTGGAACTCCGTGGAGGTCACGGATATGTGAATATGTGTTATCCACATATCCTACACTGCATATGACTATATATATATATATATATATATATATATATATTATGTAGCATATACACGTGTGGGGCACGGTGGTGTAGTGCATGGGCATGTTCGCTGCCTTGAAACCGGAGGGTTGCAGGTTCGAGTCCACCTCAAGTCGCCGCGTGAGGACCTTGGGCAAGTCCTTCACTCGCAATTGCTCAGCGCTTCGGCGTGACACTCCGATGCAGTGTCCGCGCTGTAGTCGGGAGCGTCTCTGAGTAGAGAGTTTGAAGGGCGCTATAACAAGTGCACATACAAAACACGAATACATGTATATACACACACATATACATATACACACATACACATGCACACACAATGTGCCACACATACATGTATATATATATGTATATATATTATATGCGCGTCCCCATGGACTTTATAATTTCGTGCTGGCGATGCTATAGTGTCAGTTTATGCATCCTCTCATTGAGTCGATCAACATTACCCAAACTGTAACATGTCACCACCATGGCACCATTGCACCAGTAGCCATATCCACGTCTGCAGTCGACAGTGTCTCATTACTAACTGATTATGATCGACACGAACACCATAGAAGAACATTAAATCTTTGATCTTTCTCAGCAGCAGTTGCAAACATCGACACCAGTTGTCGCCAGGATGGGATTGGAGATCAACCTTGTAGATCATGGCAGCATTCTCACTTCGCCGCAGAGTTCCGGCTGAAAGTCTGTTTGCGGGAAGAAGATCCTTGATGAATAGGCTTACTCATGGGCGGAGACGTAGGAGGACAGGGGGGACGGTACCCCCAATGGAGGTGTTGGGGGGAAGGCCCATGCATTTGTTCCCCCCCCATCGTTGAGCGTCACGACTAAAAAAGGTCATCAACTTTTTTTGCGGCGAAAATAGAAAATTTCGTCGAGATTTTGCCGGATGACTAAAAAGAAGGTCGTAAGAAATTTTGGCCGGCAAAAGATGGAAATTTTTCGGCGACACTCAGCCATTCGAATGTTCGCCAAAAAATATCGCGTCTTCCCGTCCCCCCATCCAAGTCTCCACCCAGGTCTCCGGCTCCGCCCCTGGGCTTACTCATTGCACAATGCACACGTCATTGGCTCACCGATAGTTTCGCTTTGAAAGTACCACCCACAAAAGTTTAGTCTATAATATATCGATCAACTCGGTCCAGGACGTCAAAAGTCGCAAACAAACACGCAGACATACCCTGCAATCAGCTTGCAGTTGCAATACCATCGCAAAGTGTAGCCAAGGGGGTTCTGGGTTAAATCCCCCATTGGCTTAGGAAAAAGTTTTTTTAAAGGTTATTTATCCACCTAAATTAGAAATAACGAAAAAATTGCTTGTAGTCACAATTTTTCTTACTTTATTCCCTTTGTTACTTTGTTCCCTTTTTATTTACTGTTATACTGTACTTGGATTGGTATCAGAAAGGGCATCCGGCCTGGCCATGAAAAACCCAACCCCCCGTCATAAATTCCTGGCTACGCCACTGACTGAACCCATCTTTAACAACCATGTATAAGAACTCGGAACAATTTAAAATAATAATTTTTGGATTGTTAAAAACATACACAAGGCACCTAATATTGGCTTAGCCTCACTTATCCTTTGACCAAACAAGGACATCTGGAGTGTCTACATATATAGCCTACATAGCATGCTCTTCGGCCCGTGGAGATCTGCAGGTGACACGCCTTGTCGTGTGTTTAATCCTAATCCTGGAACTCGAACTGTCTCCCATTACGCCTTTGCCTTCGGCTCTCTACATGTGCAGCAATATTTGCGAACCGTCTTAGCAAGCATATGTTTGCTTAGATGTGCTGAGATAGTCATAGGTGTACAGCGGTTTTGTGAGTTAAAAAATGCGCCATATAAAGTGTCCTAATACATGCAGCTGCAATTGCTTACATGTATACACACATACATATAATTAATTGTCAGCCATTGTATACCTTTGTACTGTGTTTTGACTGAAAAGCCTGCATCTCGTCTTCTTCATCTTTCACAATTAATTAATTAAGCAATTAATTAATTAATAGAAGCGGTCAACAATTGATGTTTTAGACAGCTTGATAGTGGCGCTAAAGAAAATAAGATTTGATGACCTGAAACCGAGTCGCAGTTCAATCCCGTTTGATGCATCCGACTCAGTCTGAGATCTTTAAAGTCTGTCAATTGCTTATCAAATAGAGTGGGCCTTAGCAGTCGCCCCACCCCCCATGAGACACTTCGCAGAGTTAAAAAGTAAAACGCAGGACACAACGATCATTATAAAAAAATAGGATAACAGTAAAGGTTAAAGGTTAAAGGTGATGGTTAAAGGTGAAGGTTAACGGTAAAGGTAAAAGGTCAATGTAGAGGTAAATGTAAGGTAAAATGCAAATACGTGACAATGGTGAGGGTGAATGTACAGGATAAGGTAGAGGTATAGGTGAAGAGAAAGGTGAAGGCAAAGGAGAGAGTAGAGGCTAAGGTGAAGATTAAGGTAAACTTAAAGACAAAGATGAACATTAAGGTGAAGATTAAGGTAAGGGTATACAGACAAAGGTGAAGATGAAGGTAAACATAAAGGCAAAGGTGAAGATTAAGGTAAGGGTATACACTACAGACAAAGGTGAAGATGAAGGTAAACATAAAGGCAAAGGTGAAGATTAAGGTAAGGGCACACAGATAAAGGTGAAGATTAAGGTAAGTGTAAACGCAAAGGCAAAGGTGAAGATGAAGGTAAATGTAAAGGCAAATGTAAGGATTAAGGTAAGGGTATACGGACAAGGGTGAAGAAATCTTGAAGGGGCGCTATAACAAGTGCACATAAATGCATATGCGTAATACGTATACCATTCCTCCCCCAGGGTCCCCATTCAGAAAAGCGGTACACGTGAGATTTTCCCCACTCAGAGAAACTTAGGTATGTAAAAGTTCCCTGCGAGAATGATTCGACGGTGGATCATTGCTGTAGAATTGAAAAAGGTCTTCAAAAAATGTCAAGTCAAAGGGTGCCGTCGGTGTATGGGCTTAGCGGTTGCCGTCCGCCCAATTCGTTTTTCCCGTCCCCCAGAAACTTGAATCCCCAGATGGGCGGAGACTTAAGGAGGGACAAAGGACGGTCCCCCTCAATGTTTGTGGTGGGGAACCGTCCATGCATTTGATCCCTCCCCCCAATAGTTAAGTGCTAGGGCACGCACATTTGATGAATATACTGATGACGCTACAACGACGTTAGAAGAAGAGATTTTCGACCAAATGACGAAACGACTAAAAAAGGTCATCAACTTTTTGGGGCGGGAAAATGTATGTTTCTTTAGGAAATTTCGACCAAATGACTAAAAAAGGTCGTCAGCAATTTTTTTAGATGAAAAATGGCAAAATGTCGCGCATCCTCGGCGATTGTCCTTCGGTCGCTCGTTCGTCCCACCCAACGTCTAGACCAAGTCTCCGCCTATGCCCCCCCCCACCCCAAGCAGAGCGACTAGATGAAACATCTTAGCCTTCGATGACTGTCTGAGTGACAAATAGAAGTTTATTCTCAGAGGAAATCTGACGCTGAGAAACCCGTGGAGCGATATATGGAGTTTCTTGACTCTTTGACGAGCAATCAAGTTCTTCTTATTTTTATCTTTCGCATAACCAGTGGCGTAACTACGGGGGGGGGGCAAGGGGGAGCAGCCGCCCCCCCCCAAATGAAAGGGCTGCCCCCCAGCTGCCCCCCCAATCCCTGCGTTTGTTTTACTTTTTACTCTTACGAGTGATAAAGAATTAAACAATGTTATATAATTTCTGACTTATTTTATTTTTTATACAACTTCCTGTACAACTTCTTATAGGGTGGGTGATGGGAAAGTGGGACAGGCCACTATAGTGCACTATGGGACAGACAAGCTAGTGAGGCTTGCTTGCGTATTATGTCCAATACTGTAATACATCCAAAATCTAAAAATACATAGTCTATGGCAATATACCGATGCCGATGCACGCTTTAATTGCCAACGGTAGCCACCCCATCATTTTAAGCTGCCACCCCACTGCCACCCCATGAAAAAATAACTGGCTACGCCACTGCGCATAACCATTTTCTGGTGAGAACCAACCGCCCAGCGCATTATTATGCAGGGACAAAAACAGCGTGGCATAATATATACAGCGATCAGTTGCATTAATACGGCGACGATGCTGAATCTACTGAATCTAGAATAGCAATATGATTGCAAATCGCTACAAAAGGAAGACGTGATGGGAAATATGAGATGCGCAGCAGCGAAATTGAAATTGGATAGGGGCTAGCTGCTTCTCAATTATCTCTCACATGGACGATACATACACACAGACAGACAATAATATATATATACTATATATAGGCCCAGGGGCGGATCCAGGGGCAATCCGGCCATGGCCTTTCCCCCATTTCAAAAGTGCATAGGACGTGCCCCCCCACTTGGTTTCAACAAGCATTAAATCAATGCAGCTACAGGAGAGAAAAGTAGGATACCACGACTAGAGACGTCATAGTATATTGCTTGCAGAGATTACGTCGACCCGGTGACTAACCACTAAAAAGTCATCAGATTTTTTCTGTCAAAAAATTTCACCGAAAATTTCTGTCCACACTTGTATAAGCTTAAACTGTATATATATATATATGTATGTATGTATTATATCACACAGACACACAATATACATATAGGTCTAAATTATTATACATTACATATTATATATATTCATATATTTTATATTATATTATGTATATATATCATATATATTATATATATCGTCTATATAATATAATAATTAGTATAGGCCTATATAATTTCAAACACAATGCACATGCATGTTGTTAATATGGGCTATTTAGCCTGAGGCCGAGGGAACTATGAATAAACTCTAGAATCCGGTTACAGAATGTTCTCGCAGGCTGAAGACAGTTAACAGTATACTTCTTAGCTATCAGGAAACGTCACTACCGGTCGTCACATGTCACGCCCACGTGACCAGCCCACGTGACCAGCATAGAAGACCGCACACGAAGACACACGTATTAAGCTCCATCCTTGTTTAAAAAAATAGGTAACATGGGATTGTAATAATATATGATTCGGTCAATTGCTCCGGGTCGTACGCCCACCACGCGTGCAAACACTGCAAATACGTTTCTGCGCTTCAGATGTACAATTGTACATATATCATGTATACTGTACATGTAACTGTACACTAAAGGAGCGCCAGAGTTGGGACATTTATATTCGTATACACTTGTGATGCAGACAATCCTTTCAGGAGCGAGGTGCATCTTAAAATGATGATGCTGACAGAGTTTGTGCTTTGTGTGTGCATTTGCGAGTAGTCTATATGAAATGCGTGTGCTTGTGCAATCTGGAATGGGCTTCCTGTAGAATTAAGCGTCTAATGCCTAGAGCCCTTATTCTATACTCCACTCTTAAGCAGTTCTCTTTAGCCGGTGTCGGGAGCGCTTCTGAGTAGATGTTCTTGAAGAGGCGCTATATAAATCTCTAGAACGAATGAATGGAGTATTGCTACAAGTTGAATGCAGACTGTACAGTCGATCTGCGCTGTGTGCGGGACGGTATTCAGTATGCTGGGCCCGTATAGGTATGTCTTACTCCTAGCTTAGTTAATTCTGGCCTATGCTGGACACATGCATACGAGCCTTGGATGTGATGAACACAACTTTTAAAAACTTTCCTGACCACTGCATTCCTTTGCATGAGGAGTTCACCACCAATCCAGGACCGTTTTTAACATAGGTCCATTTGGTGCCGTGCACCGAATGCCCGAGTTCTGAGACGAGTTTTATTGTCACTCGCTAAAATGTCGGATGTAAAATTAATCCGACTCACTTCAAATCGATGTGAGAAAGGCAAGTGTAAGAAAGATATCTTTAAAAGGTTTAAAAGTGATGTCGCGAGTTCTTCTACCTTACAATATTGCATCAATAATCATGCCGCACATGATACTGGCCAAAAAATCGCCCCTCAACCATAGGTGCAATCCCGCCCTAAAAGTGGGGGGCCATAATGAATCACGTCCTAAAAGTTGGGGGACCATAATGAATCACGTCCTAAAAGTTGGGGGACCATAATAATAAAGTTAGGGGACCACTCAAAAGTTGGGGGACGCGTTCCGTGGGTCCCATAGGGTGGTTGCGCCTATGCCATCAACCGGCACGCGCCCCTGTGTTAGCTTTTTGCGCCGACGTTCGTAGAACCTTAAAAACGGCTCTGCACCAATCCATCCCTGGCTTGGAACAGGTGGTCGAGCAGCTGTTGCCAATCCGAGCATTCCTTCATTCCCTTGTCTGTCTGCGCACGTCCGCATGGCAACAATACACGCAACAGATTTCAATGCATGCAGGGCCACTTCAATAAATTAGTCAGCAAGTCATAATTATATTGTTAATGTGCAATGTATGTAATTATGTACATTGCATGAATGCATGCGTACATACATCATGAGGACGCTTATAATAAATCATTTTAAAGTCTATCACAAAAGCGACTTCGCAGCGCCACATAGCCCCTAATTTACGATGTTAAATGTCATCAAACACTGGACTACTGCATCCGGAGCCATGCATGTAATGCACAGTATAACTAGAAAATGTTTACCAATGGTGGGCCCTCACACACACGTAGAACCCAATAACAATCGCATCATCTAGCAAAGCAACGCACATAAATCTAGAAGATGTTCACCAATGGTGGGCCCACGCACGCATGTACAACCGACAAACGGATTCCCAACAACAATGCGAGTTTGCATTTGAAAACTATTGTTCTTTCTGACCGTCCTAGAGTCGGAAGCACCTCTGAGTAGTTTCCTCGATGAGGTGCTACATAAATACTTGAATGAATGAACGAACGAACGAACGAATGGATGAATGAATGAATTAATGAATGAATGGAGTGAATGAATGAATGGAACAAATGAATGAACGAGCGAACGAACGAACGAATGAACGAACGAACGAATGAACCAATGAACGAATGAATGATGAACAAAATAATGAACGGACGAACGAATGAACGAACGAATGAACGGTTAAACGAATGAACGAATGAATGAACGAATGAACAAAATGAATGAATGGAATAAATGAATGAACGAACGAACGAACGAATGAACGAACGAACGAACGGAATAAATGAACGAACGAACTAACGAATAAACGAGCAAACGAACGATCGAACAAACAAATGAAAGAACAAACGAACGAATGAATATAACTGACAGATTACATGCGTATAATAGTTACACTTACCGTCGTTAGGTGAAGACGAATCGACATTGCGAAGAAGAAGTGTAGCGAGAGATGTCGCCACCGTCGTCGTTTCAATGGTTGCTATTGCAGAGTTGAAGATACTCTGCAACTGCTACGGACCACTTGACTCCGTCGGCTGCTGAAGAGGACGACGACGACGAGGAGGAGGAGGAGGAGGAGGAGGAGGTGGATGACAAGGAGGAGGAGGATGCGTGTTTGCTGTTTATTTGTCGCTGCAGCTTCTCTAGCGAGTGATGCGGGTCCGCGAAGGAGGATGAGGATGGGGATGAGGAGGTGATGCGAGCAGATACATCCGCACTTCTTCTTCCTTAACTCTGCCTCCGTAGACGTCGATGCGAAGCAAGCAACTCGTCTGTATAATAATATATATATATGTATATACACACGACATACGAATATATACCTGTTGAGAGTTTATTATAGATACATATATGTACATATAAACATATAATACACGTATATACATTTTGACGATTCAAAAACGAAACACAACAAAGAGTAACAAAAACACGATTTTATTAAGTCTCATCTCAAATAACTGTTGTCAAATGACCTTGGTAGTGCTTCACAACTTGTGTTCAATGCGCCCACCATCTTGCTAAGTGACTTCTCAGTGGCGCGCAGCTACGCTGGTGCCCTGTTTTTTTTAAAAATAGTAACAATAATGATCATCTGGCAATATCAAGGCTATTTGATACCAATTATTTGAGATGAGCAAAAAAATCGTGTTTTTGTTACTTTTTTGTTGCGTTTCGTTTACGAATCGTCAAAAATCGATGGGTGACCTCCCTAAAAGTGGTATAACTTTTGGTCTGTTTGAAATATTTTTATGTAATCTGGCCACCATATGCAGATATGAATTGTCTTTAAGCCTGTAAAATTTCATTTCGATATTCTTACTTTTGGCCAAGATATTGGCCAGAGTAATTAGATTGGTTTTTTGTTACCTTTTGTTGCGTCGCGTTTTTGAATCGTCAAAAAACGGTGGGTGACCTCACTAAAAGTAATGTAACTTTTGTTCTGTCTAAAATATTTTGACGAAATCTGGTCATAATGTGTAAATATGAATTGTCTATAAGCCTGTAAAATTTCATTTGGAAATTCTTACTTTTGGTGAAGATATTGGTCAAAAACCTAGGGGCGGGGTCTTTTTTGGCGCACCCTGTATACATAGGACTAATAATAACAACAATAATAATTATATAATTGTGTGTTGCGTGTGTGTGCTGTGTGTGTGCGCGTGTGTGCGCGTGTGCGTGTTTGTGCGTGCGTGTGTTTGTGTGTGCCTGTGCGTGTTTGTGCGTGTGCTTGTGTGTGCGTGTTTGTGCGTGTGCTTGTGTGTGCGTGTGCGTGTTTGTGCTTGTGCGTGTTTGTGCGTGTGTGTGTGTGCTATAGTCCTAAATTCAGGCTTCGCCCATCTCTGCCACTTCACAGTGTCATCTTAGGTCTTCTGATCGGCTTGACCTCTTTGCTTAATTCCCGTGTCAGGAACGTCATGGCTCAATCCAGATCATCTGCCTGCATTGGTCCTTCCCTATGGAATGGACTTCCACCATCAGTTCACTCCGCTTTTCTCTCCGGCAGTAAGCTTATTCTCAGTCTTTGCTTATCCTTCTATTTCATCAAATCTTGTCTTTTCTCTTGGGCTCGATTGAACTGTGAGCGTTTCTGAAAGTCATTTGCTGAAACTGAAAGAATTGCTTTATAAATGGTCATATGAACGATTGAATGAACGAACCAATGAACGAACGAACTAATGTGTGTATATATAATACACTACAATACAACGCATACAATACAATACATGTGTGTCACAGTGTGTGTGTGTGTGTTGGGAGCGGTGGTGTAGTGGTGGCGTCGTTGCCTTGAAGCCAGAAGGTTCGAGGTTCTAATCCACCTCAAGTCGCTGCGTAGGGACCTTGGGCAAGTCCTTCACTCGTAATTGCTCAGCGCTTTGGCGTGAAACTCCGATGCAGTGTCCACGCTGAAAGGCTTTTGCTGAGAGAGGCACATTATAATTAAAGGTCAATTACAATACAATATACATACTCACATAGCTGTACGTAGTTATGTGCACGTACATGAGATAGGAATATGTACAACATTGTACAATGTATATATATATTCCTGTCTATTTCTCCCTTCCTCTCTCCCTTTCTTTCTCCCTCCGTCTATTCCTCCCTCCCTTTCTCTCTCTCTCTCCCTTTCTTTCTTCCTCCGTATATACATGTATATATACACACAAAATATGTATATACATATATAAACATGCATAAACACACAATATGCATATACTAATATAAACATGTATATATATATGCAATTATACATATATACATAATTATAAAAGTAAATATAAGCGAAAAGAGGCATTGAACACGGATTATTCCATTTGTCAAGGCGCCGCAGACCAATCGGCATTGGCGTTGAAGAAAGCAGCAGACCATCTGACGCGGTGATGATGATGATGATGGCGCCAAATGCCCGATGCCACCGGCTGCTGCTGCTGCTGCTGCAGGTGCTCGTTCGCAGTCCTCGACCGCCATTTGATTAGGACTTCGCTGGAAGCAGTCGCCCTCCATACCTCCCTCTATCTCCCCCGCTATCTATTCCTCCATCCCTCTCTCTCACTCTTTCTCCTTCCCTCCATCTATTTCTACCCCTCCCTTTCTCTCTCTTTCTCCCTCCCTCCATCTATTTCTCCATCCCTGTCTCCCTTTCTCCCTCCGTCCGTCTATTTCTCCCTCCCTCTCTCCCTTTCTTCCTCCCTCCATCTGTTCCTCTCTCTCCCTCTCTCTCCCTCTCTCTCTCTTTCTCCCTCCATCTATTCCTCCCTCCCTTTCACTCTTTCTCCTCCATCTATTCCTCCCTCCCTTTCACTCTTTCTCCCTCCCGCCGTCTATTTCTCCCTCCCTCTCTGCCTTTCTTTCTCCTTCCGTCTATTCCTCCCTCCCTTTCTCTCTCCCTTTCTTTCTCCCTCCGTCTATTCTTCTCTCCATTTCTCTCTTCCCCCCATCTACTCCTCCTTCCCTTTCACTCTTTCTTCCTCCCTCCATCTATTCCACCCTCCCTTTCTCTCTCTCTACCTCTCGCGGTCGATACAAGAACAGGAAAATCGAAGTCAACGTCGTTCGTATAAAACAAGTGGCACCTTGTAACCACGCCAAAAATATACATATGCACACACACACATACCCAAATACACACATGCACACACACACACAACCATACGCATACAAACACACGTAAATAAACGTGCAGGCACACCACCTACCAGGTATAGACGTACAAAGTAGCAAGAAATAATACACATTCAAATAGTAATAGTAGTAGTAGTATAATAGTAGTAATAATACATGGCTATAGATATATATACTTTCACATATCCGCTTACATGTATGCTTAGAAAATCGTAAACGATAGCGGATACATACCATAACACTTGCGCGCAAAAATGTCTTAGATCCTGTAAACATCCACAGATGTGTGAATTGAAGCCAGGCTCTGGTGTCCAGTATTCAAGTGCGGGAGAAGTATGCCTATAGCTTATGAAATGGTCTTCATATTGTCAACCCAAGACGGTGATTTTTATAGACAGGATCCATCCTCCTTAAGTAATAAGCGCAGTGGGTGTCTACACCATTGCTCGGTTCTGCAATCTGCAATCAATGTCTTAATCATACGAAACTAATCCGGTTGATTATTATGATTAAATCCCATCGCACAGCTGCCATCACATCTGCCACTGAATATCAATTGAACAGAGAAGATAAAGTCGATCTCTCTGTTCACATTTGAATGCTAAATCATCGTCTAGCAATTCATGTCTAGCGTTTAAATTCGACTCTGCCTAACAGACAAGGGCGGATACAGAAATTTTCGAAGGGGGGGACTCGGGAGAGGAAAAATGTTCGTCTTGGTCGACGAAAAATCTGATGATCTTTTATTAGTCATTATTTTGTCTCCAATTTCCAAGCAAAAAATACCATTTTATCAGCCAAAATAGTTGAAGACCTTTTTAAAAACTTTTTTATACGGGCCTCATGGACGTGGGGGAGGGACCTGCGGAACTACTCATGAGGGAGGGGACCACGTCAACTTTCTGAGCCAAAATAGCTGGTGAAAAATAAAGAAATTTCTAAATGGGGGGCATGGCCGGATTGCCCCCTCCTGGACCCGCCCCTGTCTACATATACCGGTTCAGAAAACACGCTGATGGTGATGTTATGGAGTTTGGTCAGACTATCTTCATTCTGCAGATAATCAATTTAACTGTAGACGCAGAGATAATAAAACGGACTCAATACGTGAATACAGATGTGCGTGTGGATTATCATATACTCGCGTAGGCTAAGCTTGTAAACAGTATATTGTATGCAATACGTACGGTCGTACGAATGCTTGTACAATTTCTTTTATTGTCATGGTTGAATCAATCGCGCGTATATGTTTTACGTTGCGTGAGAAAACAAGGGTCATGACAAGTTAGATGCGATTGCCTGCCTACTAGACACAGGCCTGCAATTACCCAAATTCTAATATGAAGGCCAACAGCGCTTCATAGGTATCAGCTATGCTATGGTAAATAATAATAACAATAACAATAATATTAAATAATAGTGGTAATGGTAGTGGTAGTGGCATAGGGGTGGTGGTGGTGGTAGTAGTAGTATAGTAGTGGTGGTGGTGTGATGGTGGTGGCGGTGGCAGTGGCGGTAGCGGTAGCGGTAGCGGTAGCAGTAGCAGCAGCAGCAGTAGCAGTAGCAGGTAGCAGCAGCAGCAGCAGCAGTAGCAGTAGCAGTAGCAGTAGCAGTAGCAGTAGCAGTAGCAGTAGCAGTAGCAGTAGCAGGTAGCAGCAGCAGCAGCAGTAGCAGTAGCAGTAGCAGTAGCAGTAGCAGTAGCAGTAGCAGTAGCAGTAGCAGCAGCAGCAGTAGCAGTAGCAGTAGCAGTAGCAGTAGCAGTAGCAGTAGCAGTAGCAGTAGCAGTAGCAGTAGCAGTAGCAGTAGCAGTAGCAGAAGCAATAGCAGTAGCAGTAGCAGCAGCAGTAGCAGTAGCAGTATATATAACTGCAGCAGCAGCAGTAGTAGTAGCAGTAGTAGTAGTAATAGCAGTTCTAATAGTAGTATACTAGTAGTAATGGTAATAATTACTGGCTACAATTATAATAGCGACGGATCAAAGCAAAGACACATTTTAAAATCAAATCGCAAGCATCACTATAAAATTAATATGCATAGTGATAGGGATGTGCTTGTACCGTTCTACGAATCCCATCGCTTCATGAAAGATAAAGTCGTGATTGAGAAACGATGAAGTATAGACATAGTATGCATGGTCAGCCGACACTCCTTGTCCGATTAGCATTGCAAGATCTGGCAGACAGGCAGGCTGGCAAGCAAGCAGGAAGGCAGGCAGGCAGGCAGGCAGGCAGGCAGGCAGGCAGGCAGATAAGAACGCAGGCAGACGGTTAGAGTACATGGTATGATAAGAGTTGAAGCTGCTACAAAGATGTGTACTGATTGGTGTGCACTGTGAGGGGCGCTGTATAAATTTATAGATGCAATACAATGCAATACAATACAATACAATGCAAAACAATACAATGCAATGTAATACAATACAATGCAATACAATGCAATGCAATACAATACAATACAATCTGCCTGTTGACTGTAATACATCTTGACACTTACCATAGTCCCTTTAATACTTAAAAATCCCTCTCTGTACTAAACTTTTTAGTTTAGTTGCCAATTGATCAACTGATTGTTGATCAATTGGCGAGCAGTGCTCGTTTGACTTGTAGAGTGACCACTGACGAACAATGCTGAATCTAGTCCCCTGCCTGGGGGGGATAAGTCTCTGGGTGGGGATGAGAAAAATGACCGTTTAGGGCGAACGTCAATCGCTCAGCCAGACACCGAAGACCGGAAATTTTCTGTCGTCTTTTTTAGTTGGTCTACTTCAATCGGTAGACAAAGGAGGTTTCGGGGGTTAAACCCCCCCCCCCCCCATTGGCCTAAGAAAAAAGTTTTTTAACGGTTATTTATCTACTTAAATAAGAAAAACAAAACAATTGCTTGTAGTAACAATTGTTTTTCTTACTTTATTCCCTTTGTTACTTTATTCTTTTTTTTACTGTGATACTGTTGGGTTGGTGTCAGAAAGGGCATCCGGCCAGGCCATAAAGCCCCCAAACCCCTCCATCATAAATTCCTGACTTCAATGCTTCGATAACTTCACATGTATAAACCTGTGGAATTTTTCTGGGTAGGGAAATTATTGCACAGCTGCTTTTCTGGAGGGAAATGCTACCTTTATACGTGTGTACAACACCTCTCGAGTTTTTTCCTGATGTAATTCTCATTCCTGGGGTGACTCTTAACCACCACCCCCCACAGACGTCTAGATTAAGCGCTGGCTGACAAACACTCGCAGACACGTAGAACCCAGCGGACAGACTTACATTCAGAGCTGATTGTAGTAACCGTTTGCAATGGTTCTGTGTACTATGTATAACGACATATATAAGGCTCGCAACACACAAACACCAATACCACCATTGTACACCAAGCAGATGGTGCAGATTAACAACCGGTGAGTGACCGCGTGGTATCACCACGTGGTCAATGAGGACTAATCAAACGACTTTGTGGGGTGCGGCCCATCCTTCCCGTTAAAAGCAAACTTACATTGAAATGTTTAGTTAAACAAGTAAGTAAAGCGGTCACTTTAAAAATAGTGACACTTTAAAATTTTTATATTTCTCGTAAACGTGCAGCTTTTCTTTGATGGAAAATGACACTTGAGCTGTGCAATATAATATGTAAACACGTGTTTAAAATTATATGTTGCCACGTAAAAGTATGAACGAAAAATGACATTTTTGGTGTCGAGACTACAGTAGACCTACACTGTCTATATCTAATTATCATCATCATCATCATCATCATCATCATCATCATCATCATCATCATCATCATCATCATCATCATCATCATCATCATCATCATCATCATCATCATCATCATCATCATCATCATCATCATCATCATCATCATCATCATTATTATTATTATTATTATTATTATTATTATTATCATTATTATTAATTATAATATTATTTGTAATAGCATTAATAATTGTATATAGTTCTACCACGTAGCCTACTGTTGATCACAACCGTAACCCAAACCCTTGACGCATCGGTCTAAGGCGGATGTCAAAGCAATTGGCCAATCACATGTCTTTGTGTCAATACACTTTATGTAGAGCTTTTACGAGTATATCCTACTTCCCATATAAGCACTGCAGCATCCTTTCACGCACGCGCTGGTTAATGATAACGACTCCGGAGCAAACGCCATATTATTTTGCATCCGAGAGTTTATGTTGCGTAGGTTATACGTATACGCGAAAACGATTATCCAAAATCAATGACAAATACTTTTAGCTGTGTGCCGACGAGAATGTATGTTTGAGTGATGGTTGAGTTTGTGTGAAACTCTGTCTGCGTGTTCCCTTCTCTGTGTCTGCCTGTATTTGGGCTTGTTTGTTTATGCAGTGTATGAAACGAGGTATGGACTTAGCATATACCGTTAAAGGACTCGGAAGGTAGCTTAGGTAGGCTATAAAAACGTGCAACTTCGCGCGCGCGCGCGTGTGTGTGTGTGTGTCCTCATGACATTAAAAAGATGTTGTGTCGCTATCCAAAAAGCAGATGTAGAATCCATTGCATTCGCCCGGTGACAACAAAAGCAACCAAGCACATACACATACACACATACACGCACACAAACACGCACACACACGTGCATGCAAACACACACAGGCTTACAGACAAACATAGTCATCTGCAAGCATGCAGATATGATGCGAACTTGTAGACTATACTATGCATTCGAACATAATTATACAATTACACATACAATCAGGCACTAACATTTGCTCTATATTATATACAGCGTGCAGTTCTACATAAAATTTGCAGTGCTAAATGGAGTTGTGCAGTTGCAAAAGCACTTCTGTGCAGTGAAAAATAATTTTAAAGAGGATGTCATTTTCATTCGATTGGGATTCATGGACATGCATGGAGGATGGGGAAGGGAAGACGGCAGTGCACTTATAAAATATTTCTTTCAATAGCCCCGAGACACTTGCAGAAGCTCGCCATAATCTTCACGTCGGTGTTGATTTTTCACAGTACCGTATCTTAGAAGTACGCCTATGTCATGAAGCGTATTTTGGCAGCTGTGTTACACTTGGTCTGTAAAATTGTGACCATTCTGTTTTAAATCCGCTTCAATAAACCTACATCTGATCCACTGGTAGGCCTAGATCCGATGTTGTGGGTGCAAGAATGCTGCAGCCTGCATGGATAGAGCATAATTTCGAACACGTTGTGGCGACATATACATGTAGGCCTACAGGTAACTCATGCACTCCGAGCTCCTTGTTGAGAGTCTGTTCTAGTATATTGTACAATGTAGGCCTAAATGCGCCAGTTTTCGAATCAGTAAGGCTGTTGTTTTGAATATACAAGTCCATTTAATCTTCTGCTGCAGACTAAATCATCTAATAATAATTTATTAATAATGTATCGCCTTGCTCTTTCCATATTTCCCCCTATAATCCTGGCAACTCTAAGAATCTTGCCATATTCAGCTCTAGAAACAATTATTGCAATTCTGTCCACTACAGGTTGATCTGGACAATAGCACAATAGCTGGTAGAATTAATCATCGAAGTGCAAACGGAGAATGACCTCTGTCAAAAAGAAGTCCTGCTCTGCTGCAGCCCTGTTGACCGTGGTCTTACGCGTGGACATTATAGAATAACAAATAGTGGGTTACTTCGAGAAACTGGAATGCTGTTCAAATCAAGACCAAGGACTTACCTGCAGCTTTGTAGCAGTAACCAAAAGCTGCTGACGATCGGTAACTCAGTCTACCGTTCAGCTTTATGTCACCTCTAAATATCACTGATTCCGTTTCATGTCTTGGCCTCTAAGCCCCACCATGGGAAATAGAAGCAATTAAGGGAACTATGGACTAGCTTGATATGGTGCATGGTAAAAAACGTCGTAAACATGGTTTTCCTATTAAACTGGACCACCTAATTCATGTGTATTGTGTCAAAAGAACGTACGCACCAGTGACCTATCGATTTTTTTTATTGAGCGCCTGTGAAGAAGCTGGCGTCCGCGACCTGGCTTGTGTGAGCGCTGTAGAAATGTCGAGTTTACGATAACGATACGATTAAGTTAATGTATAAGTGCGTGTATGCTGTACACACATTCACTGTACATAACAGTACATTCGTCGATTTCAAGTGGGAGCGAGAAAGTTAGAAGGTTTGAAGACACGCTAATAGGTGGGAGATCGATAGAGATGAAGACAGGATGGTAGATAGGAGGACCGAGAGAGAGACAGACAGACAGACAAATATGAAGACAGAGAAACAAAGAGAAAGGGAGCTCAAGGAAGGCTGAGGAGCATAGGCGTAGGAGGAGGGGTCCAGAGGGGTAAATACCCCTCAAATTTCGGGCAAATTTGTTTCAGGCAATGGGCGACAAATCTTTTTCCGAGCAAACAGGCATGGGAGGATTTTTCGAGCACACAGGGGCAAAACAGTTACATTTTCTGAAGATTAGTAGACTACGAAATGACAAAAAGTCATCAGTTATATTGGCTGGGAAATCGAAATGACTAAAAAATGTAATATGCTTTTCGGGCAAAAGTTAAATTTTTTCCACACCCCCACCCAACTGCCGAAATGTCCCCTACGCCTATGCTGAGGAGGAGCATGCAGGAAATGGCAAATGGAAAGGCTGCAGGGAGACAGATAAGAGGAAAGAAAGTGACTGCGTTCACAGCAGAGAGGGAATTCTCCAATGATTACAAGTATAATCGTCATCGTCTACTGACCAAAGCCCCCTCCCCACCAATCGTTTCGATCTACCATTGGGACTTGGACTCATCCATTGCCCTCTTATTGCCCCACCCCACCCACCCAACTCCCAATCGACTTCCTGTCCTTTTAACCAATCAACCGGAGTTTAATCGAACCAGATCGACAGATTCGCTCCACCCGCCATCCATCGATCCATCCATCCATCGATTGTACGAACATCACCAACACGCAGATTCTGGCCTGTAAGCTCCTCTGGTATATTATATTATATATATATATATATATATTGCGTATGTATCTATATATATTGCATATATATGTGCAATTGTGTATATATATTGCTTATATATATCCATATATTGCATATATATATATGTGCAACTGTCGATATTGCCTATATATTGCTGAAATCAATGCAATATAAGTATATATATGCAGCAGGGATAACGACGCTATATAAGTTGTTCGATTTTATTACATTTAGCTGTGTGTAGATATTTTCGAAAAGTTCCAGAATCGCGCTATAGGCTACTTTCATGCGTCCAAACATATACAATTATACATATATGTAATGTATACATACTTAATGTAGGTGCATACATTATACAATACATACAGACATACATAAGTGCATAGGCTATTTACGTAGTATTTTGTACGTGTGCAATCGTGTGCGCATATAAACATACATTCATACTGTTATACATAATAATTACATATGCATGCATGCATACACACATGCATGCACGTACGCGCACACCGACCTATAAACACATAAATAGGCTACTCACATGTACTGTACAGTGTACACAGTACACAGTGCACATACATCAAGCATGCATGCATATGTACATACTTAAGCACATTCAATTCAATTCATTTATTGTAACCAACCATCAACATACACAATAGACATAGTATAACATGCTTCACATTATCGGATGGTAACAAGGAAGGCCCTAAGGGATGAATATCCCGCTAACAGGGACACCTAATTACATATGCAATTTTAACAGATGGCTAGACGGTTGACATAATGAATTGAACAATAGGCTAAAAGAACAGCATGAGATGACAATTAATGTAGTAAACTTAACTAAAGAACGCAAAACAAACACAACAAATAATAATAAAGTAAAATAAAATCAGTGCCTACAAGGTTAAATATCTTTGCAGTCATTAACCAAGTAGTTGCGCAGTAATGTTTTTGCTCTTTGTAAACTGGAAGCTTGTTGAACATGACTAGGAAACGAGTTCCATATACCTGGTCCAGTATATTTAATATGGAATCTTCTTGAGTTTAAACGAGCGGATATGGCTCGATAATGAGAGGAGTTCCTGGTGGAATAGCAGTGAATTTCAGATCCTTTTTGGAAATACCCTGCAAAGTTAAGGGGAAGAAGATCATGGGTGAACCGATACATAAAGACTCCTATCTGGAAAGTCATTATTTGGTGAAACTTTAATAAATTAAATGATTGAAATAAAGGACTTGAGTGAATAAAAGGCTTAACTCCAGCTATGATACGCATTGCACGTTTTTGGAGAAGTACTAATTTATTGAGCCTGGATTTATATGTAGATGCCCAAACTAAATTACAGTATGAGAGATAAGGATATATTAATGAGTAGTACAATTTAACACGGATAGTGGGGGGGAGTATATGGGAAGTTCGACGAAGGATACCAACACTTTTTGCAACCTTGGCAGAGATATATTTAATATGATCATTCCATGTGAGGTGTTGATCTATGTACACACCAAGAAATTTAGTGGAGCTAACCTGCGTTATGGAGGTATCATTGATAGACAGTTGCAATTCATTCTGGGGGCACATCTTTTTATTAGTTCGAAAGAGCATAAAGTTAGTTTTATCTATGTTTAAGGAAAGTCTATTAGCAGAGAACCATTCGGCTATGAAGACAAGTTCATTGTTTACTGTTTGCATTAGACTCTGGTAGGATTTATGAGAGTAGAAGACATTTGTATCATCAGCAAACAAGATGAATGAAAGAGTAGGAGATATATTAGGCAAGTCATTAATGTATAGAAGAAAAAGCAAGGGTCCGAGATTAGAACCTTGGGGCACACCATATCTAACAACTCTAAAGTCTGAGAGAGCTCCATTGCAGGAAACACACTGGAGACGTCTTTCGAGATAACTGGTAAACCAAGCTAATTGGATGCCTCTGATGCCATAATTAGCTAATTTTTTAATAGGATCTCATGATTCACAGTATCGAAGGCCTTTGCTAAATCGAAGAAGATACCAATAGAATATTCATTGTTTTCAAAGGCCTTAGAAATGTTATCATACATATCAATTAAAGGCATAAAAGTAGATCGACCAGATTGGAAGCCATATTGGTATGGAAAAATAATATGAGATTTTTCTACATATTTATTGAGCCTATCATGCATTATTTTTTCAAAATACTTGGCAAAAAAAGGAAGAATGGATATGGGCCTATAGTTAGAAGGGTTCTCCCTGTCACCCCTTTTAAAAATAGGGACTATTTTTGCAATTTTTATAGCATCAGGTACAACTCCAGTATTGAGGGAGCAATTAATTATTTCAGCTAGTTGGGTTGCGACTTGAGAAATGTAAGAATTAGCAATATGAGGGTCGATATCATCAACGCCACGGCTGTGACTGTCGTGGATCAAGTGGCTCAAATTTTTTATTTCCTCAGGTGAAGTAGGAACCAAGCCAAAAGAATAAGGAAGTGGCGGGTCAAGGTATGTGTTAAAAGGAGATTTAGGAGCGGGAATTTGTTTGGCAAGAGTATGAGCGATGTCAGAGAAGAGATTATTAAAAGTATTAGCCATCACTTTAGGGTCATCATTTCTTATTCCATTGATTTTTAGTGCTTCAATTTTAATATGTTGTTCATCCATTTTAATTATACTTCGAATGAGGGTCCAAGTTTTCTTTAAATTATTAACATGCTTGGTAAATTCAACAGCATAGTAATGCTTTTCAGCCTTCATTCTAATTGTTTTAAATTTATTCCTGTATGAAACAAACTTATTTTTATTGGCAAGGGTAGGGACCTTTACATATTTTAAATGAAGTTTAGCTTTTTTCTTACTAGATTTGAGAAGTCCAGGAGTCATCCAGGGTTGTTTAAGTATGGGTTTTCCTTTATTTATATTAGTTTTTATTGGAAACGCCTTATCATAGTTTCTTTTATATTCTTTCATAAACAAGTCATATGCTTTGTTAGCATCTTTCAAGCGACAGGTTTCAAAAATAGGAGTCCAATCTGCTTCAGAAAGATAATTGCTAAAATTAGCCCTTCCTTCTTCGTTAATAATTCGGGATTCCTCAAATGAGGAGTTCCTAGAGCTAGGCATTTCAAAATCAAAGGAGGTTAAGACAGGCAAATGGTCAGAGATATCAGATACAACAATCTTAGATTCAATAATATTAGACCAAGCATTTGTGAAAATGTTGTCAATTAGCGTTGACGAATGAGTGGTAATTCTTGTGGGTCTGGTTATGGTCGGGAGAAGATTATAGGAGGACATACTATCGAAAAAGGAACTAGTGCCAAAGTGATCCTCAACTTTAAGCAGGTCAATGTTAAAGTCACCCATAATTATCACGTGTTTCTCCTTATTTGCAATTTTGGACAATAACTGTTCAAGTTCAAGAGTGAACTCTTCCAGACTATTTCCTGGGGGTCTATATATAGTTCCAATTAGACAATTGCCCTTACTCATCCGCACACGAATAAATATTCCCTCAAATGTTTTGGGGGTCATATTAAAAATTGATAGATCAAGCAGCTCGTAAGTAATATCCTCCCTTATGAGAAATCCTACTCCACCTCCTTTTCCTGAAACTCGAGATTTGTGAATAATTTGGTAACCTGCTATATTAATTGTATCAACCGAGTCTGTATCTAGCCATGTTTCTGTTAAAGCCAGAATAGGAACAGGGAGAGTGTTTAATAAATCAGTTATATCCATTATTTTGTACTGCATACTTCGACAATTCAGGTGCATAGTAGTGAACAGGCGAGGAGTATTGAGTAGGGTGGTGAGAGAAGCAGGTGTAGAGTAGTGGCTGTCCCATGACAGATTTGAAAATAGGTTAATATCCGGGTCAATATCATTGTTATTTAAAGGGGAGTGGTTTTCAGGGTCACTAGGAAATATTTCAAGTTTCGGGGCTCTATCAAGCTCGCTAATATCAGTTTGAAGTTTGACTTTACTATCACATATAGAGCTCATAAAATTTTCATTATTTGCAATTCCATTAAAAGGAAAAATGTTTGTCAAGCATGGAGAGCATATCCAAGATTCCACAGGCGCACACGATAAACATGAATCCGCATAACATTCATAATGACACTGACTTCTACATACTACACATGTAACAACCCTAGGCACTGAATCAAAATTAAGTAAACACAAACAGCAAGGACTTAACTTGTCCTTAGACATAAGATAATTAGAGCAGATGGCACAAACAGAAGCATGTACCATTGATAGCAACATTCTATGCATATAACAGTCTTAACTAGGTCGTAACATACAGTGATCAGAAGTAAACATATGTTGGTAAGCGCTACAGCAACAAAACAGTCGAAGATAGTCTCGGAACAAAAATGCATTAAAAAAAATTCAGATTGTAGCAAATATCAATCCACATTTAATTCGTAAAGAGTAAGTTGGATAGTTCAATTAGATGATATAGGAAATAAGCTTATATAATGTTTAGATAGAATCCAACCCAAGGTTAAACATGTCACATGAACATAAGTGACTAAATGACAGTATGAACTAGATAAAAATAAGACGCAGTTAGTTGGAGGTACAGGTTGGATGTCGGGACGATGAAGTAGCATCTGAAGCGACTCACCCAGCGACTCATCCTGCTTTCTCGAGAGGAAGCATTGCAGTAAGCTCCTTCTTCTGAATGATGGACTCCAGACTCTTGGTAGTGATAATCTTCCTCGGTTTCTCGCTGACAGCGTCAGTGAAGCGGATGAAAGTCATTCCATCTCGTGTCCAGGCAGAGTGGAGGACCTTCTCTCTTACCAGTTTTCTCGCTCCTGCGAAGATTAGTGAATTCTGCTTAGTCAGATGTTCGTTGATGAATATTCGATTTGTACCGGATTGCCCCTTCAGAGTTCTGCGTGCAGCGAGAATTGAATTTCTGATTCTGCGGCTGATGAAGCGTACGACAACTGGACGTTGATTATTTTTGGAAGACCCAGGAATTCGATACGCGTAAGAGATGTCAGATTCATTTAGTTTCACGCCCAACTTGTTATTACACAAATCCAAGACGTTGTGAATATCAGGCTCGTTGGGCGACGACGATGGCTGAGTAGACCAATATGAACCAGCTTGTGGCATCGGAGTCGCGTTTTCAGGCAGACCGTATATTACGAGGTTATCAAGCCGTGACAAGTTGTCATTCTCGTCAACTCTTGCCCTGAGAAGTTCATTCTCAGCTTCTAGAGCTGTTACTTTAGAGTTAATCTCTTCACAGTGAGTTGTTAGCAAGGCTTCCGCTGATTTTGCAACCATGTTGTCCAGTTTCGCTGAGAATGCTTCAATAAGTTCATTGAAGAGACCTTCCATAATAGGTCTAAAGGTTTTAGTGAGCAATAGAATCACTCTTTCGTCCTGAAGAGACTCAAGTAAGTCGTCGATTTTGATACTTTTTTTGGACATGTTTTTCTTTTTAAGTTTTATCCAGAAGTGTTAAACCATAACAGCGTTAGACAATGAGTGAATTATCGTTAACACGTGCGGGTATTTCAAACGGAGTAGATCGATACGCAGAGCTGTCTTCATACTATTATATTTAGATTTGAAAACTTCATGATTGTAGCAAAAACTGCGAACAAACCCTCGACAATGACATAGTAATTAAGGCTCCTTGAAAAGAATAATGCACTTTACCAACTTAAACCTAGTAAAAAATTTAAATTATTGGAGCTATCGCTGAACATGCTTGTCAACCGGCCGCCATCTTGCATGCTTGCTTACATACATGAACGACTATGATATACATAAGAGCATACATACATTCTTACTTGCATACGTAATACATGCTTACATGCATCCAGGTCCATTCCTCTTTTTTTCAATTATTCGTTTGCTGAGATACGTTTGAAGCCGCTAGTATAGCATAATTATAGGCCTAGTTGTTTTCGTACGATGGTCCATATAACCCCAGGGTCCATTCAACCCCGAGTTGCCCAAAATGAAGACTTTTAGAGCTGCCGGTGACACGAAACGGAGTCTCCCCCTGAAAGCTATCCGGGGGGATGAATTAATCTATCCCCCGGATGGAATTAACCGGTCTATACTATCGGGGAAGATAAACCATTCTATCCCCTTTTTTGAAAAATGCGCATAATAAAAAAAATTATGCTGTAATCAAAATTTAAAGTAACTCTAATTGTTTTAAGTGTCCTAAGCAATGCTCAGATAAAGGCAACTCGAATTTATTTAGTGACTCTGAGTGTTCTTAAGTGTTTTAAATGTTTTAAGTGCTCTAAAACAGGGCAAAACAAATTATCTAGTAGGAATATACATACCTGTTAGTGTCATTGTTCAAAGCAAAGCAGATGAAAATTAATTTGCAAAAAAATACACGTGGAAGCGGTTTTTCGACTATTTTTAATTGGGAGATACAATTAATACGGGGGGTACTCTATTTTGTGACACCGGTGGTTCGAATCCCAACTCCTCACTTAAGATTATTCAGCACGTTAACCGCTACTGCTGCTGTGCTTCTGAATAACCATAAAAGTTTCTCTGACGCTATTTATTTCTACTTGGGATTTCATCTACTTTTACATGTGTTTTAAATCTATCTATCTATCTATCTATCTATCTATCTATGTAATTTATATAGCGCCCCTTCAAGGAGTCTACTCAGAGGCGCTCCCGACCCAAGCCCGGTCAAAAAGAAAAGTCTTGAGTAATCTATAGAAAGAGCCAGACATGTTCCGAGGGTGGGAACGCAGGTTAGAGGGAAGGTCATTCCACCGTGTGTTCGAAGTTATGCTCTCCGGCGTTTTTACGAGCCAAATTTACTGCGCACTTATTCGCGCACTTTCTGGCGCCTTTCTCGCGACGGCCCGATCCGAATATAAATGGATACACGGTTTAAAGAAAAAAGATCGAAATCAGGGTTTCTTTTAAGGAATTTTTACAAACGCATTACCCCTTGTTTTCTTCCCATCCTCCATGGTAAATTATTCCCAATCGCACGACAATGAACTTTTAAAACTAGGTTTAACTGCACAAAAATGTTTTTGCAGTTGTACATAGGGGGGTCTATTCGTTTTTAGAGCTGCCCTTTTGGGGTAGAACTGCGCACTAAAAAGCGCTGCAGATCTAGCTATGGTCAAAGTAGTCTATATATATTTGAAGATCGTATATACATCAGAACACTGGCATAACTTTGCTACAAAAAGGGATCGTGACTAAACTTCCCAACTTTTGTGTTGTTTATCTTCGTTCCATTGGCAACATTAATTCTCGCAAATTATGTGGAGCGACGGATTACAGCTCAGTGGATGCGTTAAGCCTGCAATCACTTCTACATATAAATATTCTCAGGTTACCAATCACCTTCCATCCAATGATTGGTCATTCTTCGAGAGGCGCTATATAATTTTGTAGATAAGATACGATTTTTTAATCCGTCGGTGACTTATGACGATGACTAAAAAATTGCCCATGGCTCCATATAAATCGCACTGCAATTCGACTATAAATAAGCTTATTTCCACTGAATTCCATATATTCTCGGCCTCCACCATGGAATGTAGACTATTAATACAAACACCGAAAACCACCATTATCTGCCTCATAATTCTTTATTCAACACCTCATATGTATGTATGTGCACTTGTTGTAGTGCCCCTACAAGTTTACTACTCAGTAGCGCTCCCGACTACAGCGCGGAGTAGTTTAACACTGCATGAACAACTGCTAGTGAAGGACTTGCCCTAGGCGGTGCTAAGAGGGTAGGAGCTAAACCCCCTGTAAAAGACCAAGTCCCCCCCTTTAAAAAGGTCATCCGGTTTTTTACATGCAAAACTTAAATATTTCTACGATTTTTGATCGGATGACTAACTTTTTTTAAAAAGTTCGTCGGAAATTTTTGGCGGATGAGAATGGAAGATTTCCTCCGCGAAGACTCAGCCCCCCAACTGAAATCCTAGCGCCGCCACTGGACCCATCCATTCTTCCGTCTTTCTATATCCTTCTAGCCTCAAATTGAACCCTCATTACCGGTAGCAGGTCTCCCAACTCCCCTCTCTGCAGTAGCCTATGACTCGAATCTCCACTGGACAAGCCCTCTGACTAGACGCAGCGCTCGTGAATAAGCTGGTGCCCAACGCTTTGCTTTAATTAACGCTTCCCAAACTTGCAGCTTATCATTTATGAATTACGATCTATGAGCCAAGTTCATCTAACATTCGCTAGGTGCAGCACACCGAAGATGAAATTATTCTCTATGTAAAATGCTCTGACCCGTCAACAGCATGGAATATTGTATTGTATATTCGTTTAATTGAAAATCAGACAATTCCTGGTGACACACCGCACCCGGTTACAGGTCAAAAAATAAACTAAAACAGAAATAATAATATCGATAAGTATAGTAACAATAATGTAATTAAAAACATTCATAGCCTTCCAAGTAATTATTATTACAACACATAATATATATCTACCAACCATTGGTCTGCTTAACAAGGAAACTTCGTCTTCGATTCAGAGTTTTCTTTTGAGGAAAAGACTTAGAGCTTTTTGATTCATATGTATTGGCACTTAAACTAAGTATGGCCAGTGGCGTAGACAAGGAGGGGTTTCGGGGTTTTAAAAAAAACCATTGGCCTAGAATTTTTTTGTTAAAAGGTTATTTATCTACTAAAATAAGAAAAAAAAACAATTGCTTGTAGTAGCAATTGTTTTTCTTACTTTATTCCCTTTGTTACTTTATTTCCTTTTTTACTTACTGTAATACTGTTGGGTTGGTGTCTGACAAAAAAATTCCCCCCCCCCCCATTATAAATTCTTGCCTACACCACTGCATATAGCTATCATTCATGTTTAGTTCGTTTCAGGCTTTCAGCTGTGAACTTTACTCTGATACAATCATACAGTGCATTTCGATTTCTGTAGGTCTACTGTTACTCTGCTGTCAAATATCCAGAAAAATATCCGGAAAAGACCAATCCAGTCTCAGCAGGTCCATTGGGAGCCGTCGTCCACAAATGACGTCACGCAATTTCTGACGATTTTTACCCTCTTCCCGCGTTACGTGCCAACACAAAAATTTGATGCCTAGTATGGGACACACATCGTCACAAATGTGTAATCTCTCGATCAGATCTCCTCCCCTTAGGTACGTGACGTCATTTATGGACGGCCATTAGGCCTAAGACTGGACCAGTTAGCTACATCCGATTACATTACATTTAAGACTCTTTGGATTGACCTTTTGACTTTCGCATCACTTACTTTCAGGTTTTTTTTTACTATGCACTTACACTGGTTATTTCAACTTATTTGTGGTCATTATTATGATGTTGATATAATTTTTCTATATATATGTATGTATGTATGTATGTATGTATGTATGTATGTATGTAGGTATGTATGTATGTATGTATGTATGTATGTATGTATGTATGTATGTATGTATGTATGTATGCATGTATGTATGTATGTATGTATGTATGTATGTATGTATGTATGTATGTATGTATGCTCAGGCAGCACAGCCGAGTCGTACCTTACGCCGTGCGTGTATGCCGCTGCTATAGCCGGTGCAGACCGCAGCTGGGGGGGGGGGTGTTTTGGGTGTTTGAACACCCTCCGAAATGGAAAATGTAAAAAAGCAAAAAGAATGCACTTACTAGCACATGATATAAAAACCATGAAATAAAACCATGAAACCCCCAAATGAAAATGTAAAAATCAGGGCTTTTTTAACGTGCAGTTGTACACAAAATGTGCAGTTCTAAATGGATTTGCGCAGTTGTAGAAGCACTTCTGTACAGTCAAAACTAGCAAAAAAGGTCATTGCAATGTCCTCCGATTGGAAGTAATTTACCATGGAAGATGGGAAAGGAAAGAAGGAGTTGTGCAGTTCTAAAAATTCCTTAAATACAGCCCTGGTAAAAATTGAATGAATTGGTGAATTTTCTGAACGAAGATTTCGGCCGCGGATGACTAAAAAAGCTATCAGTTTTTCGCACGGCAAACTGAAGAAACACCCCCGAAATCAAATCCTGGCTACGGCCTTCAGCCGGTGTTTATATCTCGTCGGAGGACGGCTCCCGCGGGTCAGTGCATTATTATTATTATTATTATTATTATTATTATTATTATTTATTATTATTATTATTATTATTATTTTATTTATTTATTTATTTATTTTTTTGCCCCGAGGTACATATGATCCCTCAGGGACTTACACCCTATTACTAATATAAAAACATCTGGAACGGCACCTAGTCGACGATTAGCCGGACGGGCGTCATCTACCATTATTATTATTATTATTATTATTACATAAATTTATAACGCGCGCAAGGTCACACCAAAGTGTGAATCTGAGGTGTGGATAGTCAGCCGCCAGAGAAAGATGCAGTTAAAGGTCCGTGTGCCTGAAAGCCAAAGAGAACTAGTGAGTTTTGAGCCGTTTTTGAAGGTAGGGAGTGAATTTGAGCAACGAAGAGAGAGTGGAAGTTGATTCCATTCTTTGGGAGCAGAGGCATGGAATGCACGCGAGCCCATAACAGTTCTGCATCGAGGCTCAACTAAAAGACCCATGTTAGATGATCGCAGCCAACGAGGAGGAATGTAAGGAGTAAGCAGTGACTGAATGTAGTGTAAAAAATTGAATGTGTTTTGTGCATGGAGTGACCTCGACTGCTGTCAACGGCGGCGCTTCCAACTACCGACCGACAAGCGACGAATGCCTTCTCCTACACGCATCCTTGCTTGAGCCTCGACGATTAGCCGGACGGGCGTCATCTACCACCTACCAGAGACTCTGATCAACCACACCATCTACCAGCTGTGTATACGGGAATCCGATGGCTAACTCTACGCGTTTAGGAAGAGTGGAGGGCTTGCCACTGGCGACTCAGCTTACTGTGTTTTGTTTTTCAACTTGTTGTTATTTTTCGCTCGCTATGACTCTTAACACCATTTCGGCTAGTTAGTGCAGAGAGCGATTCTGAGTTGAAGAGGCGCTATATAAATTCTCAGAATGAATGAATGAATATATATTACATATAGACTATAATGTGCATGTGCACTTGTTATAGCAACCCTTCAAGATTTCTATTCAGAAGCGCTCCTGACTACGGCGCGGACACTTAACAATTGCGAATGAATGCACTGCTCAAAGTACCTACGCAGTTTGAGGTGGATTCGAAACTGTAACTCTCTGGACGCAAGGCAACGAACACATCCACAACACCACCGCGACCCGCAAAGACAATTTGTGCAGTGTTTATAAAATTCTCTTGCGTATATATCAGCTGTTACTGACTATATTATCGGTTATTTTCTTGATAGTAAGGTTTATTACACCAGACACATTGGCTGGCTGTTAAACTGCTCACAGGTGGTGATGTATGCATGTATGTATAGGCTACGTGGTTTATAAGCCATGTTGACACTGTCATGTAGACCTAGGCTACTATTGAAAGATGTCACAGTATAACTTTTCAGAGGGAAATTAACACGCATCGGTTATGTTCATAGGCGTACGAGGCGGGGGTCCAGGGGGGGCAAATGCCCCCCCAAATTTCGGGCAAATGTGTTTTTCGGGCAAAAGAGGCATGGTCGGGAAAAAAAAATTCGGAATTTTTTTCGGGCAAAACAGGCACGGGAGGAATTTTTCGGGCACGCAGGGAGGAAAAAGTCGTCATCAGAATTTTCGGACGGGAAAATCCTAAGAAATTTTGGGCGGATGACTAAAAAAAAAAAAAAAAAAAAAAAAAAAAAAAGGTCGTCAGATTTTTCGGACGGGAAAATCCTAAGAAATTTTGGACGGATGACTAAAAAAAAAAAAAAAAAAAGGTCGTCAGATTTTTCGGGCAAAAAAATTTTTTTTGCCCCCCCCGCTGACGAAATGTCCCGTACGCCTATGGTTATGTTCAACACATTTTGGATGGATAACATTATTATAATGCTTTATTCTAAAGTATATTGCGGTAATAATAATCGTAATCGTAATCTCCAAACTTCTAAAGCGCCACTCGAAAGCCAAGCGCGGGGCACCAGCTTATTCACGAGCGCTGCTCAATAATTCTAAAATGTAACCCAACAGTATTTTTTAAAATAAAAGTACAACACAACTCACATTGAGAGAGTATAAAGACTATAGAATATACAGGGTGGCTCAAAAAAAAACGTACCACCGGGGAAAATGCGATATCTTCGCAGCCGATTGGGGTTTTTCTGCGAAAATTTCACAATTTGAAGGGGAATGAATATACAACAATCCCTGAAAGTTTCATTTGAAACTTTTCATGTTTGCAAAAGTTACAGCTGTTCAAACTTAAAATTTCGTTTTTTCAATTATCCGGAGAATCATGCTCCAATACAAGTGATTTCATTAGGATGTTTGGCAAATTACAACACACACACATTGATGATGATGTCATACGACCTCACTATGAGCTGTAAAGAAGCTGTTTATGAAGCAATCTGCTGGTATTTGGTGATATTTTATAGATTAAGGTCTCAATTGGTGAACCCAAACAATGAACGTCATGGGCAAAGTTTCTGCAAAAGATAAAATGGGAACTCGGACTTTGCATGAACAGAGACTGAGACATCGCGTGATCATAGCAAAATACCCAGTGAAAAGTGGAGCCTGAGCACATTGAAGACTATCTGCAAACGGGTTTATGTAACGAAGATCAGATGTCGGAAGAGAGGCAGGAAGTGGTCGCTTGATCTGACGGAAAAAGCGCGATTTTCACGAAATTCGCTTGGTAATCGAAAGGTCAAGTTTGCAAAGCAAATCGTGGTTTCGGCATCAGATATGCCGGCGTGTGTTGCGGCTGCAAGAAAAGACTGCAATTAATCCCATTCAGTAGGTTAGATGTCAAACTCATCATTGAACTCGCTTACCCAGACTCATTGAAGACCAGGTATGCTCTAACATCTGGTTTTATTATGCAGCAGGACAGTGCGCCTGCTTGCTCGCACGGCAAGGTTGATTATGATGGCGCTACCTTATTGACATCAACTGAAGTAAATGCATTGGCAAAGATGATTTACAAACTCGCCAGACCTTAACCCTCTTGTTTATCACGTCTGGGGAGCTATGCTGGAACGCTGCAAGACATTTAATCCCAAGTTGGAGAACATTGGCCAGCTGAAGCAAGTCTTGCTGCTAATGTGGGGTCAGTTGCCGCAGGACCCGACCAACAAGGCCATACTAAGCTTCACAAAAAGAATTTGAGCTTGTGTTAAGGCAGAGAGTGGACACTCTCATTATACCTTACAATAAACTGCAAAACCGAATGCTGAGGTCGTAGGGAAAAGTGATATCATATGACATGGAAATCTACAAGTGACGTAAATTTTCCGCGGATATTTGAAAAAACGAAATTTTAAGTTTGAACAGCTGTAACTTTTGCAAACATGAAAAGTTTCAAATGAAACTTTCAGGGATCGTTGGAAATTCATTCCCCTACAAATTGGGATATTTTCGCAGAAAAAGTTCAATCGGCGGCGAAGATATCGCATTTTCCCCGGTGGTACGTTTTTTTTGAGCCACCCTGTAGATGTCGTTTCAATCGATTCGCTGCCAGCCTCAAACGGTTGGCCTACGCATTTCTTTAATGGCGCATGGCTTCAAATTGCGTGATTTCAAATTTCACTATTATTTTTAGGTACTTAATTACACATTAAATTTTATGATTCTCGAACTGATGGAAAATCTAAATAATGTAGAAGTCGCTCGTCTCATTTATCTCTTATAGGTTAACTAGGTACTATAGTAGATAGATATCCCGCTTTTCTAAACTTCCGGGGTGCTTAGTACTTCCGACCCAGGCTACCAGTTCTCACACCAGCACATGGCAATTTTATAGCGCAAGAATAGAGAACTAAACACAGTTTGCTCGAGGACAAAAGAGAGACCGCTTCTACAGGAGAACAAGACTTTCTCTTGAAGACAATACTACCGCAAGATCGAGACATCAGACAACCTTGTTTACATTGTTTACATAAATCTCCAAACGTCGGAAGTTTGTCTCGAGACCATGCATGTACAACTCTACAACACTACTCAGAATCAGTTCCTTGATCTGTCTTGCTGCAACACTTCATTCCAAGCAATCATCCATATCGTCAGCAAATTCTTTCAGAAGTTTTCCTAAAAACAATCATTCATATAATAATAATTAATAATATTCATTTAATAGTAATTAATAAATTTGCAACATTGCTCACATTGAGAAACTAGACGGTGTTCCACTCATTTTACCATGGGGGCTTTGCACATGTATAAATTATAATGACTGAAGAACATTGATATGTTCAATCCGAAACGACCATATCGTGTACAATACGCTACGTTTGCACTGTGCAGTGTTGTGTACGACGTGTGCACGTCGCCAATAAGTTGTGTACGACGTGTGCACGTCGCCAATACTATTGCCGTTCACTACATTGTTTACTTAAATCGTATGGTCTACGATTGGCTTCCTACGTCGTTCGTTCTACCCTGTCATCAAGATAATTATGTATTAGGTATATCCTATTTACATGTAGCAGATTATCTTCTTCAGGCGTGTTGGCCCATGACCGTCTGAACCACGTCTTATTCAGACGGTCGTGGTTGGCCTGACGAACGACCTTCACGTTTGTTACGAAAGACATTGTTTAATGCTCGAATTCAGTGTCGAGTCAACTGTCGTTTACAGCGACGTCTGCCGGTAACCATTAATTTTTTTACTGCGGGACATTTTCTTGAGACATAAAACACAGAGACAGCTTTTTTTTACATTATCTGCCGTCTTTTTTCTCCTCCTCACCATCATCGTATCCTAACAATTCAGCTTTTCTTCACCTCAAAGATATTCCAACCTTTCTTTAGGAGTTAAAAGCGGGTATCTGGAATATGTTTGTTCGCTTTGCAACAAGCTTGCTTGCTTGCTACATGTTTAACGACACCGTCATATCAAAGATGATTAGTGTCGCCCTCCTCTTTTATCCAGGCTTGGGACGGGCACTGGCAGAGAACAGCCAGTCGCATGCACATACGCTTCGAGATTGCCAGCTCGACGTCTTGACAGTCACTGAGAGCTGGCACAAGAGGATAGACGATGTAGACCTATACATATACATGTATGACATTGTATGTAGCACTTGTTATAGCGCCTATTAAATTACAACAATCAGGGCTTTTTAACGTGCAGCTGTACACAAAATGTGCACTTCTAAACGGATTTGTGCATTTGTATAGAAGCACTTCTTTACAGTTAAAAGTAGCAAAAAATGGTCATTGTCCTCCGATTGGAAGTAATTTACCATGGAGGATGGGAAGAAAAGAAGGAGTTGTGCAGTTCTAAAAATTCCTTAAAAACAGCCCTGACAACAATTATCAAAATAATGGGAAAATGTTTGTCTATTGCGCCTACTTACGAGTTGAAAATGAAGCTTCAAAACCGATTCACTCACTCGCTCATTCCTATAATTTATATAGCGTCTCTTCAGCACATCCATACTTACGCATTGAACTGCGCCACAGAGCCAATTTCGACGGGACGTTCTTTTCCTCGTGATATCTGCGAATGGCGTAGGAGCAGGCTCCGATGACGACGAGGACAACGCTGACCCACCAGAGTCCGCTCTTCGTCTCGTGGTAGTAAACAACGGCAATGAGGGTCTGGAGAATGGCCTTCACATTTGCACTGATGTGGTGAGTGACTGGCGAGGTGACGTTGATCTGCACTGTGCTAATCCACGCCATCATGGTACCCAGGACGCCGGAGACCACGAGGAATACCCAGAAGAACTGGTCGGCCAACTGGCCTGAGGAGAGAGCACCTGAAAACTGACCGGTGACCATTACAATTGGGATGAAGATAACAATGGCTATGGTGTTTATGCAGAGGGTTAGCTTGATCTCATTTCGATCGAAAACATCGAGGGCGATTTTTGTGAATATGCCCGTCAGTGCGATGAAGACACTTGACGCCACCCCGAATGCTACACCCTGCACCGACAGACTCCCCATCACTTTCTCCTGATCAATTCCTAGGAAGAAACCCGTAGCAACGAGAAGACAGCAGCCCACGATCCACCGCGAGACCATCTTTTTGAGTATCGTAACCGAGAAAATCACAACGAAGATAATTGTGGTAGACCGTGCAACCTGATAGAACGAAACACCGACGAGTTTAAGGCACATGTTGTTGAACGAAAGCATCAATACGAAACAAATCGCCATCTGAAGAACGGGTTTTGACGTAAACGAAGAATACGAAACATGACCATAGTCCCAGTTCTTGGTGTACAGCGAACGGCCAGCTGTTAACACTAACAAGAGGAAAACTGTTGCGACGCATTGAGCCCAGGCAACAAAGAGCGAGATGTCGACCGAGGATTTCTCTCCAACTAAATGCTTATTCGCAAACACCATCGATATGGAGATCGTCCAGTAACAGAGCACAACGGCGGTAACTCGCGCAACATCAACAGCCATCCTGCCGTTATCACTATCGTTATCGTTATCGTAATCGTTATCGATATCGTTATCGTTATCGTTATCGTTATCGTTATTGTTATCGATATCGTTATTGTTATCGTTATCGTTATCCTTATCGTTACCGTTATCGTTATCGATATCGCTATCGTTATCGCTATCGTGATCGTTATCGTAATCGTTATCGTTATCGATATCGTTATCGTTATCGATATCGTTATTGTTGTCGTTATCGTTATCGTTATCTCCAAATTTCTAGGGCGCCACTTGAAAGCCAAGCGCAGGGCACCAGCTTATCCACGAGCGCTATTACTTGCGATTCTCTTTGGTGCAGTCAGCAAAAGGAGCAGAAGTTTCGTCTTGAGAGTTTACACAGCAGCAAGAATGTCATCACACGTCAATCTAAAATCATTCCAATTCATCGTACAGTAATTATAGCCTACAATGTATAATAGAGTTGCAATAATTCATGGCAATGCTGACGTGGGGAACGATGTTGAGGTGGCGATGGACAGAGGAGAGTGGAGATTAAGCTGTGTTGCCCGATGTGTAGTCCCAGCTGCACGGGAAGGACCTATAGGTCTAAGGCAGTGGTTCCCAACCTTTTTGATTTTAGGGCCACTTTTTCTAAGTTGGAGGACACGATGGCCAAGTTTTCTTAGTTGAAGTACTTTAGGGGGCCACAAGGCTAAAATTTAGGCCTAATTATCTAACAGTACTTAAAATTATTCAAAATATAATATTTTATGTGATTAATTTTATAGACGTCAAAATAAGATAATTTATAATAGAAAACGATCATGTGTTCTATCATGTCCAAAATGTCAATTATTTCATAAATTTTTGCTAATTCTTTGAGAGACAAGGGCCTTTTTAGGCCTGGCGGGCCACTTTTGACCTGCGTGCCACGGGTTGGGAACCGCTGGTCTAAGGAACGCGGTCTAATGGTAATGCTCAGTGTTCCGATTGCACATTGAGATCGGCCAAGTATTAAGAGCCTATGTAAGCAGACTGTAAATTTGAAGCTGTGAGTTAACGGAGAACAGTGGCGCAGACAAGAAAGACTGGGGGATGAAACAGTCTCGGTGTCATATCAAGGACCTTGGGCAAGTCCTTCACTCACAATTGCTCAGCGCTTCGGCGTGAAACTCCGATGCAGTGTCCGCTCTGCATTCGGGAGCGCCTCTGAGTAGAAGAGAGCTTGAAGAGGCGCTATAACAAGTGCACATACAAAGGATGACTATCAGATTAATGAAATCTCACCCTGAATGTGGCTATTCATTAATTTAATGTAACAATTGCTTAGACAATGCCCGTCTCTTCGTTTATTTTAAAAACCATGCAGAAATTAAACCAAGCAATCACAAACCAAAACTAAAATGGTTTCACAGCGCACGACGAGAAATTTTTTTAAATAAATCCATACCTTACCCAGTCAAACTGAAGCAGGCGCTAAAGACGGAATTGTCAGTCTATACTCTATAGCTATCCAACAACTATTATAATACTGATATTTACCAGCGAACATGAACGCAGTGTAGTCATTAGAGCAACTGGGACCCCACTGCATACATGTACGTCCCTGGTCTGCATCTGTTTCCCGTTCATTTAAGTCTGCATAAAAACAAAGACTTCAGCGCTAATATATAATTTTTGTACTGAAGTTCAATTAAATCGAATCGATAAGCAATTATTTTAGGCTGAAGCAAGATACAATTCAAGAGTTGGCAAATCAACCTCCACACAGGCGACACCTGTTGAAGTCAAATGAAGCAGTCAAGAAAAGGCCGTTAAAAAAGTCTGCCATTTCTTGTACTTTGGCAGTGTCAGTCCCAAGCCTGACTAAAGGAGGAAGGCGACACATCCTTGATAATTATGACTCATGGCCGTTAGTTGAACAGCAACTGTATACGGTATGCTATGCTGCGCACATCAAACCAAAGACCCAGACGGAAGAAACATAAAATGGACAATGAATGTCATCGTTTGAAAAGACTCCATCAATGTCTGTTCTCTGCCAGTGCCAGTCCCAAGCCTGGAAAAAGAAGGAGGGCAATACTAGTCGTCTTTGATATGGCACAGTGTAGATTTTGTCGCTGAATTGGTAGTAATACGCAAATCAGACGGACGGACGGACGGATGTGTGGATGGTTGGACGGACAGATGTGGACAGATGGACGGATGGATAGATGGGTGAATAGACGGATAGATGGGTGAACAGATGGATAGATGGGTGAATAGATGGATAGATGGGTGAATAGATGGATAGATGGGTGAATAGATGGATAGATGGGTTAATAAATGGATAGATGGTGAATAGATGGATAGATGGGTGAATAGATGGATAGATGGGTTAATAAATGGATAGATGGGTGAATAGATGGATAGATGGGGGAATAGATGGATAGATGGGGGTTGGATCAGATAGATCGAGACAGAGAAGCAGACAGAGGAAGAGAAAGGGAAGTAGGCAGACAAGCAGTCAGTGGAATATATAATCATGGTCAAATCAGTATGTCTGCCTGTCTGTCTCTCTGACTGTCAGTCTGTCTGCCTGTCTGTTTGTCTGTCTCTCTAACTGTCAGACTGCCTGCCTGTCTGTAGTCTGTATGTCTGTGTGTCTATCTGCTTGTCTGCCTGTCTGTACGTCTGCCTGTCTGCCTGTCTGTCTGTCTACCTGTCTGTCTGTCTGTCTGTCTGTCCGTCTATCTGCCTGTCTGTCTGTCTGCCTGTCTGTCTGTCCGTCTGTCTGCCTGTCTGTCTGTTTGCCTGTCTGTCTATCTGCCTGTCTGTCTATCTGCCTGTCTGCCTGTCTGTCTATCTGCCTGTCTGTCTATCTGCCTGTCTGCCTGTCTGTCTATCTGCCTGTCTGTCTATCTGCCTGTCTGCCTGTCTGTCTATCTGCCTGTCTGTCTATCTGCCTGTCTGCCTGTCTGTCTATCTGCCTGTCTGTCTTTATGTCTTTCCTCTTCTCTCCTTTCTTTCAGATCAACTATTGAATTTCAATCGTGCATTGTTATTCTCGCATCGAAAGCATTCCTCATTCTTCATTCTTCATTCCTCCTCCGTCGTCAATGTCTGTAGCGAATGCTGAGCAGCTCACTCGGACCACATTACTATCGCTGACCCGATGACCCATCGACCGACATACATATTCACACAATCGGTGCAATTTGAACTCGAGCAGACACAAACACAAACATACATACATATATATAGATATGCATACATACTTACATGCATACATGCATGCATACATACATACATACATACATATGTAGATATGCATACATACTTACATGCATACATACATACATACATACATACATACATACATACATACATACATACATACATACATACATACATACATACATACATACATACATACATACATACATACATACATACAAAGTCATACATACATACATACATACATATATACATACATACATACATACATACATACATACATACATACATACATACATACATACGTACGTACGTACGTACGTACGTACGTACATACATACATACATACATACATACATACATGCACTCATGCACTCGCACACATGTAACCAAATCAAGATCTTTCCAATCATACATGCATGCATATACACACATGAACATACATGTATGCCATAAATACACTAAATGCACTTGCACACATGTCACCAAATCAAGATCTTTCCAATCATACATACATACATACAATATCATACATGTTTGCTATACATACACTAATGCATTCGAACTCAAGCTACTAAATGAACTCACACGTGTAGTTTCGTGAGGAGAAAATTGAGCTTCTAATTATTCAGTGGCACGATGGAAACCGAAGGCAAGACCTGCACGGCAGACCATGTGACTCATATGAAACGTGAACTAAACCATTTGTGGGATTGCTCGTGTTATACAGGTGCAAGTGCAAAGGATTATATGGCTTGAAAAATAATCCTATAGGCATTTAGACTATGGCTATGCAACAGGTCTGTACTCTGTAGACCAAGACATGCGTTCAATGTTCATATTATGATACCTGATTGCAGCTTAGATTGTATCAAACGTCCCGACGATACCCAGTATCATATGTGTGTATGTATGCATGTCTTGCTCCCATGTACCTACAGAAACTCTGCTGTCCCACCAGAGGCGCCCGCAGGCGTACGCACTTACGCAAGTGCGTACAGCAGCGGCGCCCGCAGACGTACGCACATAGGTAAGTGCGTACAGCGCGATGACCCAAAAGGTATGTTTTGGGAAATTCTAGGTTGATGACTAAAAAAAAAAGGTCATCAGTTTTTTCGGCGGATAGAAAAGGCATGTTTTGGGGAAATTTTTTGTTGAAATTCTAGGTTGATCAGTTTTTTCGGCGGCCTAACGAAAATTTTTCCCTGTTCGCCCCTCCATCGAAAATTTCTGTTTCTGTGCGTACAAGAAAAAAATCCTGCGGGCGCCGCTGTGTCCCACCTCTGGTGTCCAGCGGCGATCTGACCTCCGGGCAGCTGATCAAACTGAACTCTTGACCCCTTCACGAACTGCTATAAAGCAGTGACGCTCTTTCTCAGTGGCTTGCCTTAGAACCTGGAATGGACTTCCTGTTGCTCTTCGCCTGGTGCCAAAGAGGTCACACCACTATGTTTCCTTCTCACTTAAAAACTGCCTTATTTAACCATTGTTGGACTGGAAGCGCTTCTGAGTGGATTACCATAAAGGTGCGCTATATAAAAGTCAATAATAATAATAATTATATGTAGTCGTTTCGCACCGTTCACTAACTTCACTTAACGCATGTTCTAATCCAATCTATTCGCCTCTGTATACACCGTGATATTATGATACCGGGTATCTTCGGGATGTCTGATACAATCTAAGCTGTAATCAAATATCATAAAACGTTGGATAACAGTTCAGAAGTCCCATAAGATATGTTGTGAGACGAAATCATCGATTTCAACTGTTATTCTCGAGACATCCTTTTTCTCAGCCTCGGCATACTCTGTGGCGGACGGATGATTTAAGGGATCCTTTAGACCCATTTGCTTCACCTGGTTGTAAGGTGAGCGTCTATGAATGGTCTTCCTAAAGGGGGCACTATATAAATTCTTAAAATGAAACTCTTACACCCCCCCCCCCACTCACCTGACAATTCTCGACCTAAACGCCATCTACCTTAACAGATACACAGCCACCCATGATTCTTCCTCTCGTAACCGGACTATACGACCAGGATTATACGACCTCCTCTTCGACCTATATACTCTTTTGTACAACTCTTCTGATTAGACATAGCGCTCGTGAATAGGCTGGTGCCCTTCGCTTGGCTTTCGAGTGACGATTTGGAAAATTGGAGATTACGATTACGAGGCTACCAGTTCTATTTTCTGTTGCGTTTCAACGTAAGACCTGCGATCAGTGGTCCAAACGCAGCTGCGTTGGTTATGGGGATTAGTGCGGACCCAATAAGCTCAACTCCGCCACTGGTTGCACTCTGCCAGTGCCAGTCCCAAGTCTGGATAAAGGAGGAGGGCGTCGCTAATGGTCTTAGTTACCACACAGTGACGTTAAACTGCAAATACCACCACCACCAATAAGTTCGCAGACGGATCACAGTCCATTAGGCAATTGCGCACTCAAACCTGTTGGATAAGCCTGTTTGGTAAGTCGTTGGATAAGCCCGTTGGGTTACAAGACCGTTGTTGGGTAAGTCCATTGTTGGGTAAGTCCGTTGTTGGGTAAGCCCATTGGGTTACAAGACCGTTGTTGGGTAAGTCCGTTGTTGGTTAAGCCCGTTGGGTTACAAGACCGTTGTTGGGTAAGTCCGTTGTTGGGTAAGTCCGTTGTTGGGTAAGCCCGTTGGGTTACAAGACCGTTGTTGGGTAAGTCCGTTGTTGGGTAAGTCCGTTGTTGGGTAAGTCCGTTGTTGGGTAAGTCCGTTGTTGGGTAAGTCCGTTGTGGGGTAAGCCCGTTGGGTTACAAGACCGTTGTTGGGTAAGTCCGTTGTTGGGTAAGTTCGTTGTTGGGTAAGTCCGTTGTTGGGTAAGTCCGTTGTTGGGTAAGCCCATTGGGTTACAAGACCGTTGTTGGGTAAGTCCGTTGATGGGTAAGTCCGTTGTTGGGTAAGCCCGTTGGGTTACAAGACCGTTGTTGGGTAAGTCCGTTGTTGGGTAAGCCCGTTGGGTTACAAGACCGTTGTTGGGTAAGTCCGTTGTTGGGTAAGTCCGTTGTTGGGTAAGCCCGTTGGGTTACAAGACCGTTGTTGGGTAAGTCCGTTGTTGGGTAAGTCCGTTGTTGGGTAAGTCCGTTGTTGGGTAAGTCCGTTGTTGGGTAAGTCCGTTGTTGGGTAAGCCCGTTGGGTTACAAGACCGTTGTTGGGTAAGTCCGTTGTTGGGTAAGTTCGTTGTTGGGTAAGTCCGTTGTTGGGTAAGTCCGTTGTTGGGTAAGCCCATTGGGTTACAAGACCGTTGTTGGGTAAGTCCGTTGTTGGGTAAGTCCGTTATTGGGTAAGCCCGTTGGGTTACAAGACCGTTGTTGGGTAAGTCCGTTGTTGGGTAAGCCCGTTGGGTTACAAGACCGTTGTTGGGTAAGTCCGTTGTTGGGTAAGTCCGTTGTTGGGTAAGCCCGTTGGGTTACAAGACCGTTGTTGGGTAAGTCCGTTGTTGGGTAAGTCCGTTGTTGGGTAAGTCCGTTGTTGGGTAAGTCCGTTGTTGGGTAAGTCCGTTGTTGGGTAAGCCCGTTGGGTTACAAGACCGTTGTTGGGTAAGTCCGTTGTTGGGTAAGTTCGTTGTTGGGTAAGTCCGTTGTTGGGTAAGTCCGTTGTTGGGTAAGCCCATTGGGTTACAAGACCGTTGTTGGGTAAGTCCGTTGTTGGGTAAGTCCGTTGTTGGGTAAGCCCGTTGGGTTACAAGACCGTTGTTGGGTAAGTCCGTTGTTGGGTAAGCCCGTTGGGTTACAAGACCGTTGTTGGGTAAGTCCGTTGTTGGTTAAGCCCGTTGGGTTACAAGACCGTTGTTGGGTAAGTCCGTTGTTGGGTAAGTCCGTTGTTGGGTAAGCCCGTTGGGTTACAAGACCGTTGTTGGGTAAGTCCGTTGTTGGGTAAGTCCGTTGTTGGGTAAGCCCGTTGGGTTACAAGACCGTTGTTGGGTAAGTCCGTTGTTGGGTAAGTCCGTTGTTGGGTAAGCCCGTTGGGTTACAAGACCGTTGTTGGGTAAGTCCGTTGTTGGGTAAGTCCGTTGTTGGGTAAGTCCGTTGTTGGGTAAGCCCGTTGGGTTACAAGACCGTTGTTGGGTAAGTCCGTTGTTGGGTAAGTCCGTTGTTGGGTAAGCCCGTTGGGTTACAAGACCGTTGTTGGGTAAGTCCGTTGGTGGGTAAGTCCGTTGTTGGGTAAGCCCGTTGGGTTACAAGACCGTTGTTGGGTAAGCCCGTTGGTGGGTAAGTCCGTTGTTGGGTAAGCCCGTTGGGTTGCAAGCCCGTTGGTGGGTAAGTCCGTTGTTGGGTAAGTCCGTTGTTGGGTAAGCCCGTTGAGTTACAAGACCGTTGTTGGGTAAGCCCGTTGGTGGGTAAGTCCGTTGTTGGGTAAGTCCGTTGGTGGGTAAGTCCGTTGGTGGGTAAGTCCGTTGGTGGGTAAGTCCGTTGTTGGGTAAGTCCGTTGGTGGGTAAGTCCGTTGTTGGGTAAGTCCGTTGTTGGGTAAGCCCGTTGGGTTACAAGACCGTTGTTGGGTAAGTCCGTTGTTGGGTAAGTCCGTTGTTGGGTAAGCCCGTTGGGTTACAAGACCGTTGTTGGGTAAGTCCGTTGTTGGGTAAGCCCGTTGGGTTACAAGACCGTTGTTGGGTAAGTCCGTTGTTGGGTAAGTCCGTTGTTGGGTAAGCCCGTTGGGTTACAAGTCCGTTGTTGGGTAAGTCCGTTGTTGGGTAAGTCCGTTGTTGGGTAAGCCCGTTGGGTTACAAGACCGTTGTTGGGTAAGCCCGTTGGTGGGTAAGCCCGTTGGGTTACAAGACCGTTGTTGGGTAAGTCCGTTGTTGGGTAAGTCCGTTGTTGGGTAAGCCCGTTGGGTTACAAGACCGTTGTTGGGTAAGCCCGTTGGTGGGTAAGTCCGTTGTTGGGTAAGTCCGTTGGTGGGTAAGTCCGTTGTTGGGTAAGTCCGTTGGTGGGTAAGTCCGTTGTTGGGTAAGTCCGTTGGTGGGTAAGTCCGTTGTTGGGTAAGTCCGTTGGTGGGTAAGTCCGTTGTTGGGTAAGTCCGTTGGTGGGTAAGTCCGTTGTTGGGTAAGTCCGTTGGTGGGTAAGTCCGTTGTTGGGTGAGTCCGCTGTTGGATAAGTCCGTTGGTGGGTAAGCCCGTTGTGGTAGGTAAGCCTGCTTGGTAAGCATTCGAAAAGCGTTATCTCTTGATTTGGGATAGTTTACATTCTGTCAACACGGATCATATATGCGTGCAATTATCATAGGTCAGTATATTGGAGTAGGCCTATAATACTCTTACCTTGAGAGAGAGAGACACATGAATAGTAAATTTGTTTGAATAGATGGCAGGAATGGGCCATGAGGGAGGTCGCTCCTTCCGTCTTATACGGTAACTGCCCAGAACGTAAACTCGTGTGAGGAAGCTACTCAATTGCTAAAGTATGCAGAGGGTTGAAGAGAGTAATTATTACTGGCCCATATGCAGAGCAACCACAGCTAGGCCCCTAACCAATCTTGAGGTTTCATGAAAAATTCTATAAGCAAATTAAAACAATAAAAGTGCAAGGACGACCCACGATATCATATTTATGTATTCAATATAATTCTATTTAGTTGCTATGTTGAAGTCTAAACTGATTGCTGTAAATTCTGTTAAACACCGTGGTTAAAAAATTAAGACAAATTGTTTTTCAAATATCTCTAATGCCATATAAGATATCACGCTTCAATTTTCCAAATATTTAGAGAATTGGACCAAGAATATGATTCCAAAATTTCATGAGATAAAGTTGAACGGATAAAAATATATGAATCTTTCAGCTTCATATGCTTGAATTTTCAGTTAACAAGGAGACATGTGTATTAAATTCAAAAAGCATAGGCTAAATCCTAAATTTGTGTACATAAAGTATACCTTCCCCGGCTCCCTAAATGTCGCCGGGTCCCTGGGCACACCCCCCCCCCCCAACCCCACCACTGACCCATCTCGGTCACCCTAAAAATATGCCAAGAATCTATTGCAGTTTGATGTTTGCAAAGCCGCAGAGAACAAGTGGACTAAAAGTTCCGAGATCGTTCTGCTGTCTGCATAACAACGACCTAAACGTAGCCTACCGCATTAGCCTATAATTTACTATTATGCGGTCTTAATTTGAGGAGGTGGACTCACACATACAGATTAAAGCACATACATACAAGCAAGCATACAAAGAAAGATGCAGACCCATATAGAAGACAGAGCACTCGAGATAGTCTACGAGATTCGTCTGGAGTGACAATAATAATATGGTCAAACATTATTAAGTCTAGTTTGACGACGTGGATAAATAATTATTTATGCGTGTAAATTAACTCTGTGACTTAATGACACGAAGCTTATGTTATTGGAGGACATTGAATGACAGAACACTCAAGAGAGTCTACGAGGACATTGCGTAGCGGGAGAGTTTGAAGAGACTGCGTGGACTGGTATTATGGTGAGGGCTGCGGGGGGTTCGAATTGCGCTTGTCATTAACCTTAGGCGAATGCTTTGTGTCTAAATTTTGTAGTCATTATGATGTGATGTAATGTATTGTAATGCAATGTACATGTAAGTGGTAAGCTGTATATTTGAAGCCTTCAATGTGCCATTCGAAGTCGTACGTAAATAATGATCATCATTATCATTAGAGGCCATTTTTATGGAGATGATGATAGTGGATGACTAAATGGATGAAGACTTCTGATTGGGTTGTAATACATGTGAGAGTCGCTCTATAAATTCGTCAATGGAAAAGAATATAAAAGTCGCTGCTGCTGTTGTTGTTGCTGCTGCTGCTGATGATTATGATGATGATGATGATGAGATGATGATGATGATGATGATGACGATGATGACGACGACGACGATGACGACGACGATGACGATGACGACGACGATGACGATGATGATGACTACGATGACGATGATGATGATGATGATGATGATTAAGACGATGACGACGACGACGATTATAACGATGTAAACACTTGAATCAGTTGAGTTGTTGCCATCATATAATAATCGGTTGAGTCATAAACTGTTGAATGACTCTAGGTCCGCCACTTGAAAGAAATCAGTAGACCTATGTTTATAATTTAATCTCGGCCTAATAGTAAGTGGGTATACATGCTTCGTTGCATGCAATATGCATTTCGATTACAACGTCTTTTTTTATTCCTGTAGGTATATGAGGCCACGATCACGACATCGACTCACGATGATTCTGAAATGAACTTAGCCACCGAGCGTTGTGTACTGGCCAGCTAATCAGTATAGGTGTTTATATCAGAGGAGTTCTGAGGAAGCTATCGAGGTCTAACAGAGCGTATCACTCTTATCGTTTGAACCAAGATAGGTGGATTCCTTCTTTCATAATTATTGCTATGCTGCTCTTACCCTTTCAAATTGCTGTTTGCTCTTACCCTTTTCAAAATGCTCTTACCTTTTTCAGATTACTAATTGCTCTTACCTTCTTCATATTCTTAATTGCTCTTACCTTTTTCAGATTACTAATTGCTCTTACCTTCTTCATATTCTTAATTGCTCTTGGCTTCTTCAGATTCCTAACTGCTCTTACCTTATTCAAATTCCTAATTGCTCTTATATCAACTTCAAATTCCTAATTACTTTTATACCTTCTTCAAATTTCTAATGCTGTCATGCTCTTTCTAAATTGCTAATTGCCGTTATACACGTTCTTCAAATTCCTAAATGATGTTACATGTATAGTTGTATACCTTAGTTTACCAACTTCCTCATTACTTTCTTAAAACTCCTAGTTGCTCCTACTCTTTTCAGATTTCTAAATGCCTCAACTTTTCCAAGTTGCTTATCATCCACAATCACTGTATAGTCTGGTTCCCTGTCCTGCGGACTGGTTCCATTGGTATTGCTTCTAACTGCGGTTTGTTTTCATGCGCCATTATAATATAAACCATCGCAATCTGCGATACGTGTTGCGATCATCGTGAGGAGGACGAGAACGTTGTCCCGTAAACCAAATCGGAGATGGTACGAAACGTCAGCGATTTCATGTTTCTTGACCTCAGCATATGAGGCGATATGATAGACAAACCTCACTCTCGCAATATGCTCTTGTAATGTAATGTAATATAATGTAATGTAATGTAATCAATCAATCAATCATAATTTATATAGCGCCCTTTCAATGTACTTAGGCCTACTCAGAGGCGCTCCCGGCCGAGATAAAGCGAAAAACAGTCGTCAACAGTTTGTGAAATTGAGAACAGCTTGGAAGGTGTCGCATAGTCAAGGGAAATCCATTCCAGGTTGTTGAACCAACCACAGAAAACGAACGCCTCTGCATTGTTGCAGAGCGAGTGAAAGGAACCATTAGGTCACCATGGACAGCAGAGCGCAGTAACGTAATGTAATGGAATGGAACTATGCACTGTAATGTAATATGAATCTCCGAGAATTTCTCAGTGCACACGAAAGCCACGTCAGGGAGACCACTTGTCGAGCGCTATATAGCAAAAAGTTGGAGAGTAGCCTACTGTGTTGACGTGGCTGTGCTTGTTAACCTGTTAGGGCACGTCCTCCTGCTTGTACGTTTGGATATCTTCGACGCGTTAAAGTAATTTTTCAGTGGACGGCCAGCAGTGGTCTCTATAGGAAGTAGGAAGTCTAACCCAGGCAAAGTACGATGGGCGATAGTAGTCATATAAAAGTACAATCAGAGGGAGAAAATCAGGGAATTTTAGCTGAGGAAAAATTTAAAGGCAAAGTTTCTAGAGAGGTTGAGTAACCTTTACCAGTGATTCAAAAGTAGCACTTCTGAGTAGATACCCTGAAACGAGAGGCGCTATATAAATGTCTGAAATGAATGAATGAAAAGTATGATTAAATACCTAAGGTGCAAGTATAGTTGGTTTGTTGTTGCGTCAAGACAAAGGTGATTAGCATCCCTCCTCCAACATCCAGGCTTGGGACTGGCACTGCCAGAGTGCGTGACAGCAGTGACGGATGGTAGTTATACAACTATTTACGAATGAATAATCTGAAAATCAAACGAATGAAGAATAGTGACAAAGTTGAATTCATTCATTCATTCATTCGTTCATTCATTCAAGTATTTATATAGCGCCTCTCCAAGGAAACTACTCAGAGGCGCTCCCGACTCCAGCAGGGATAAACAGAACAGTTTTTAAGTGCTCATAGCATGTGTCAGATAGTGATCTAGGGAACATGCGCAGCTCAAGTGGTAGGGCATTCCATACCATTGGTCCAACCACAGAAAAGGACGAATGATCTTGTAGTACATTGTACAATGTTCAATGATTATTACACAGATCATCGGGTATAGACTACAGTGTACATGTCTCCTTGCGGCGTTTCTCCTCTGCTATGGATGCGAAGCGGAGTGCGTCAGTGGCTTTCGTGGCAGAATGCTCCACTGGCTACGAGACCATGCAATGGTAAACGCCTCTCACATCAATCAACTTTTTTTCTCTATGTGTGCAGTTCATCTTCCAGGACTCACAGCCTTGGTCGTCACTGACTCGAACAACACTACTATGATGCATTGTGAAGCAATAAAGGATATGCATCGACCTCGTGAGTAAGCTGGTGCCCTGCGTTTAGCTTTGAAGAAGAAGAAGAAGAAGAAGAAGAAGAAGAAGCGCACTGTAATCAATTGAAAGATTCCAGGTTCCATCCCGCTTTTCAGCTAAGCGCTCTAACGTATCGGCTACCGCGACCAGCTAGATTTTACATTAGTACACTGTATGGCTGGAGCCATACTTCATTTTATCACAATGCAAGGTGAAAATTGCCTGTTTAGTCTTTCTTAGGACCCCACAGTAAAGTCTTCATTGCACAACCAACCTAACTTGCTACCGTGTGACCATGCAGCTGAATAAATTTATCTTGAATGGGTTCAAGAGCAGTCGATTTATTGGATCGTATTAGATCAAGTTGGATCAGATAGATTGAATTTGTTTTGATCAAGTTGTATTAGATTAATTGAATTTGATTAAATTAAATGAGTATTCGATTAGTATCACCATTCACCACCAGCAGACAAGCCCTACTGTTTGTAGAAATAATCATTTTACATACAACTACCATTACTATTAGCCTACTTTATTTATATTAAAGTTTCTATAAAACGTAAACCTACTATTATTAGTGCCGTTGTCACGAAATAGAGTAGGCTATCCCCCGTATTAATCGTATTTTCCCCCAGATGAAGAGAAGTTGAAAAAAAACTTCCGTGTGTATTTATTTTTGCATATTAGGCCTAACTTCCATCTGCTTTGTTTAAGACTGATCTATATCTAAATCTTAGTTAACTTATATATTCTGATTTGGAGGACTGATGCAGAACTTACGAGTTAATTTTGCTAACATAATCTTATTCTGTGTTTAATTAAGTAATTTGTACGTCTAAATCTGAACAATTAAGGTCTACCAATGTAATCAGTTGCATACTGGAAATCGGAGTTCAACCTTGTTTAAGCTGTTGCCTTTGCATATAGGTCTCCATTCCTACTCAACGATTGCTTGTTTGATACGTAATGTTGATAATTATGATTTCAGTGATAACAGACATACTTTTAAATGACATTATGACCACAATAACCCGTTTATAACAAGTGCCTGGTCCACATCTACATATATATATACGTACGGTTCAGTATTGCTCAGTTCATATAGATACTGTGGCAAATACGAGAAAAGCTAAGATCAATTGATTATTCAATATTAATAAGTATATATTTGTATAAATCGCTTTATTGAACAACAGTTTGCACAGGTTTTGATATCCTACTGCTATCGAAGTTACATGGAGAAGTGCTTTTAGGATCTATATATACATAAATGTTCTTCTGAGATGAATGAATTGCCTACTCGAGAATTATAGGCTATGTCTTCTTAAGTGCATCTCTAAAACAGCAACATGCAGTGTGGACTGAATATCAATCAGAATGTATACCGCACAACAACGTGTCCACTGTAGTATCATTGCTCTTGTGTTTTATGCACATTTATGCACCCACACACATACACACACCCACACACACACACACACCCCCCACACACAGAGTGATGTACATAGCTTCTGTTACATAAGTTGATGAACATTATATTGCCACTTCAAAGACCCACAGAGTCTATTGTAAATTTAATATACCTGTCTGTATGCGCGGTATGTATGTAGATCTATATCCGTATGCATATTTGTATGTGTGGCGGTGAGTACATATAATTATATGCATGCATGTAGGGCAGGGATCAGGACTTACCATGTATGTATGTATGTATGTATGTATGTATGTATGTATGTATGTATGTATGTATGTATGTATGTATGTATGTATTGTATTGTATTGTATTGTATTTAAACATTTATAAAGCGCCTCTAGTAGGGTAAACCGTTCAGAGGCGCTCCCAGTGCGCAAGGCCCCGTGAGAAGAAGCAGGTTTTGAGAAGAGACAGAGCAGAGGAGAGACTGACAGACAGAAGAGTTGAGCGAACAGAAGGAGACAGAGAATTCCAGAGAGAAGGACCAATTGAGACAAAAGATCGAGACTGAGCCATAGCAGTTCTAGACCGGGGAACCAATAGGTCAAGTCTGTTGGATGAGCGAAGTGGACGGTGGGAGGAAGCTGAGTGAGGACGAAGTAAGGTTTTAGTCAGATATTTTGGGGCAAGACCCCGTTGAGACTTTAGGATCAGAGTGAGGATCTTGAACTGTGTGCGAGCACGTAGAGGAAGCCAATGAAGTTCATCAAACATAAAGGTAGAGATGTGAGAGTACTTGGGAAGGCGGGCAATTAATCTAGCAGCTGAGTTGAGAACTGACTGAATCGGTGAAAGACGAACTTTAGGAAGACCAATGAGAAGAGAATTGCAATAGTCAATACGAGAACATATGAAAGCATGAACTAAGGTAGTGAAGATGGAGGAGGAGACAGAGCGACGAATGACTCTGAGGCGTCTTAAGTGAAAATATGATGAGCGTGTCAGATTGGAAATATGCTCAGTAAAGGTAAGTGAGCTATCAAGTACTACACCCAGATCCCGCACACTTGAAGAGAAGGAAAACAATGGGAATTTTGCAGAGAGAAGAATAAGATCAAGCTTATGGAGCTGCTGAGGAGTACCTAACCAGATAAATTGAGTCTTTGAAGTATTAAGAGAAAGGCGATTAGAAGACATCCATGAGTGGAGATGATTAGTGAGAGATTCAATAAGCCCAACTAGAAGCAGCTGGGAAGAGGGGGGACCATGGACAAATGCCTGGACATCGTCAGCAAAGAGATGGCCAGCAGCACTACAGATCGGAAAAAGAGAAGAAATGTCAGCCGTGTAAAGAATAAATAGGAGAGGCCCAAGAACTGAACCTTGAGGAACACCCAGATTAACATGAACCCATTGGGTTCGAGAGTCCCCAGATATAATCATTTGGGTTCTTTCAGAAAGGTACGACTGAAACCAAGATAATGGGAGGCCCTTAACACCATAGGAGGTCTCAAGACGCTTGAGAAGGATATCATGATCAACCATATCAAAGGCTGAAGAGACATCATAGAGAGCCAAAAGGGTGAGCTCAGACCTATCAACAGCAGAATAGATTTCAGATAATAGAGAAAGAAGAGCAGTCTCAGTGGAATGGTGGGCCCTAAAACCAGACTGATTTGGAGGAAGGAGACCAGATTGCTCAAGGTAGGGTAGAAACTGCAGAGAGACAAGACGTTCAAGTGTCTTAGAAAGAAAGGAGAGATTGGAGATAGGCCGATAATTTTGGCAGAGGTTGGTGTCAAGGTTAGGCTTTTTGAGGGAAGGAAAGACAAGGGCCCGTTTCTGTGAGGGAGGGATGCAACCTTCAGAGAGGGACCTATTAAACAGGTAGACCAAGAAGGGGCCAAGGTCATCCAAAATGTCATTAATAATAAATGGGGGTAAAGGATCTAGTTCACATGAGTTTAAATTTGCAGTAGCAAAAACTAGCCGAAGGTCCGATTCAGTAACAGGTCGAAAGTCATCGAAGACTGTAGATGTAGAGGTAAATGATGGAGGAGGTGCGTCAGCAGTTGAGGCACGAAGGCGATCTATCTTTGTTGATAGTGCATCAAGGAATTCATTTGCAGAGAATGCAGGTGTTTCAGTGGAGCGAGATGTCTTGCCAAGAAGTCCCGAGATCGACGACCACAGACGCCTGGGATTTTTGGCGTTGCGTGAAACCAGCTTTTCCCAATACGCAGCCTCTTTGTGGTGGTAGAGACTGTGTAGAGCGCGCAGCTGGGTAATCCATGTCAGTCGATCACTGGAATCTTTGGTTCGGCGATACCGTCGCTCCAGGCATCGTGTTTGACGACGAAGTCTATGGCAGTCAGCATCAATCCAATGCATGTATGTGTGTATGTATGTATGTGTGTATGTATGTATGTATGCGTGTATGTATGTATGTATGTATGTATGTATGTATGTATGTATGTATGTACATGTATGTATGTATGTATGTATGTATGTATGTATGTATGTATGTATGTATGTATGTATGTATGTATGTATGTATGTATGTATGTATGTATGTATGTATGTATGTATGTATGTATGTATGTATGTATGTATTCATTCAAGTATTTATATAGCGCCTCTTCAAGGAAACTACTCAGAGGCGCTCCCGACTCCAGTACGGACAAACAGAACAGTTTTTAGGTGCTTATAGAATGTGTCAGAGAGTGATCTAGGGAACAGGCGCAGCTCAAGTGGGAGGGCATTCCATACCACTGGGCCAACCACAGAAAAAGCACGACTCTGCATGGTGGAGGTACGAGCAAATGGGACAAAGAGTACTTCCCTAACAGCCGAGCGTAGGGACCGACCAGTCCGAGCACTTAACACAGGCCGACAAAGATCGAGTAGGTAAGATGGAGCAAGACCTAGCTGGCAGCGCCATATTAAGGACGAGATTCTGTATTCGATGCGCTGACGGACTGGGAGCCAATGCAGAACCTCCAGCATGTAATTTGTTACATGACCAAATTTGGGCAGATGACCAATGAGGCGTGCTGCAGCGCGCAGAATACGGTCAAGAGAAGATAATCGACCAGATGGTAAACCAGCATAAAGGGATAGGCAATAGTCAAGACGAGCTGAGACAAAGGAATGTACAAGCGTAGTTGCAGCACCAGTTGAGAGAGAGCGAGCGACAGTGCGAAGCTGGCGCAGCTGATAGAAACAGGAGCGACTGAGACGATTAATGTGAGGTACAAAAGTAAGTTCCTGGTCTAGCACAACACCAAGGTCACGGACTGAGGTGGAGAAAGTATAGTCGGGAAATTCAGCAGAGAGGTGAATCAGATCAAGCTTAGACAGCTGCTGCCTGGAGCCCAGCCAAATGAATTTAGTCTTAGCAGGGTTTAGTCTAAGACGGTTTGATGCCATCCATGCTCTCAGGGCAATGAGCACCTGACTCATAGCCCTAACTGTAGAGGAAGCGTTAGATGAGAGGCAGTGCATGTATGCCTGTGTGTCATCAGCGTAGAGTTGGCTAAAGGCACCATGTTCTGCAAGAAGCAGGTCGAGACCAGTGGTATGTATGTATGTATGTATGTATGTATGTATGTATGTATGTATGTATGTATGTATGTATGTATGTATGTATGTATGTATGTATGTATGTATGTATGTATGTATGTATGTATGTATGTATGTATGTATGTATGTATGTATTCATATTCATATTCATATACATGTATTTGTATGTAACAAATTACATTCTTTTCCCACTGGTATCACTCTATCCTATAGCCACTGGGTTTAAATAATCTCTTCTTATATATTCCTGGGGGTATCCCCAATCTAGCCCAAAGGTTTTTTATAATTTGCGTTAACTAATTAGTTCTTACTTTGATTATTGCTTGTTTAATTTGTGATACTTGTTATGCTTTATGTAACTATTTTCCTGCCTTATATCTTAGTGTGCTTGATACTGTACATCTGGACCAATAAAAAAATTGATTGATTGATTGATTGATTGATGTATGTATGTATGTATGTATGTATGTATGTATGTATGTATGTATGTATGTATGTATGTATGTATGTATGTATGTATGTATGTATGTATGTATGTATGTATGTATGTATGTATGTATGTATGTATGTATGTATGTATGTATGTATGTATGTGTACTGTGTAGTATGCAGTATTATAGTATAGGTATGTATGCTTAATTGCATGCTATAATTATGTTTCTCGTTACATATATTATAACATATGTAGGCCTATATTATACATTAGAGTATAATATGGTTAAGTATTCATGTATCTAAGCATTGTCTATCTCGCCTTTTGGTACCTAGATAACGGTTCCTGCGCTGACTATTTGCAATGTTTCTATGTAGGTCTATACATGCATAAACGCGTCGCAGATGGCATACAAGGCATATATATGCAATTATGCATATCCCTGGTTGCGTCACCTATAAACAATCTGACTGCTGCATATTGACATCCAGCATGAAGCGAATATAATTTGGAAGGAAACCTAATTTCGCAGAGCAACTACTGCAGGTCGTGTATGATCAAAGGCCAAATTACAGAAATGCCGTCGACATCTAGCGCTCAATCATAGGCATAATAGATGGTAAAAACTAAAATGCATATAATTATGTTGGCCAGCATGCTGTCCAATCGCAATGACCCTATGCGGTCTAATAATTAAGGAGTGATTATGATGACAGATTTTGGTAATAAATTGTATTGCACGCATCATCGTATGGACCACTTTGCATTATTATTTTTTTATAATTCTTGTGCATCACGTTGGGAGTAAACAGTAACCTAACTGTATGCGCTACAAAATGAGAGGAAAGAGGAAGAGGAGAAAGATGAGGAGAAGGAAGAGAAAAGGAGGAAGAGGAGGAAAATGAAGAAGAAGAAGACGAGGAGGAGGAGAAGGAGGTGGAGGAAGAAGAAGAAGAAGAAGAAGAAGAAGAAGAAGAAGAAGAAGAAAAAGAAATAGGTGGAGCAAGTGGAAGAGCAGCAGGAGGAGGAAAGGGAGGTGGAGGAGTTGGAGGATGAGTAGGAGCATGCGCAGGAGGAAGAAAGCGAGGAGGAGAAGAGGAAGAACTTTTATGTTCTTAGCAAGATGTCATGAATACAATTGCATTGAGCACTAAGTCCTGTTTTAGCGCCTCATCACTATTTCTATTCAGAGGCGCTCCCGACTACAGCGCGGACACTAAACCGAAGTTTTACGCCGAAGCTCATGAGCAATTACGAGTGAAGGACTTGCTCAGGGTTCATATACGGCGGCTTTATAGGGGAATTCGAAACCACAGACTCCCAACTTCAAGGCACCGAACATACCACCCATACCACCGCGCTCCACACGCAATTATATTAAGTATTCTAATAATTAGGCTATAGATCTATATTATAAATTATGCTGTCTCATTACTGCACAATTATTTATATATAAGGGCACATAAATTATATACAATATTGCTGTGTACATGTATATTATGCTTATGTAAGCGATTCTGTGTGGCCTATAATTGCACTGCGATTACTGCATTCTACATTTCGTGACATCATATCTCATTATAGAGATGCTTGCATGAGATGAGGGCTGGAGACATATAGACACTGTATTAGACAGGCGACTTTTGCTGAGTAAATACTGGTCCATCTTAATTACATGTAGGGCGTCTGGTGTTGTTTGGAGCTGTGCGGGATGGCCCTGAGTCGATGGTTATTAGCATCCCGTTGACGCCGGTAATTCAGTCTTATTTAGGTTGAGAATTAGACCTGGGAGTCGACCCCTAGTCTTTTTCGTAGGGCTTCATGGTAAAGTTTTCACATGTCCCCAACCCCACATGGATTATAATCTGACGCTATGAGTTATATTTCTACAAATCTTACATTGATCCTATTGAAAGTAGGGAGAGGTGAAGAGAAAAAAGAATAAGTAGGTGTCTAGAGTAGGGGAGGCGAAACGGGAAGAAGATAATAGGTACAATGTAGGTAAGGAGAGGTATATAGAGGAGGATAAATAGATAGAAGATAAGAAGTAAGGAAGAGTATGGAAGTATATTGAAGACTAAAGAGAAGGAAGAGAAAAAGTATGGAGGAGGACCTGGAGGAGTATGAAGGCGTAAGAGAGAGAGAGAGAGAGAGAGAGAGAGAGAGAGAGAGAGAGAGAGAGAGAGAGAGAGAGAGAGAGAGAGAGACAGACAGACAGACAGACAGACAGACAGAGAGAGAGAGAGAGCTGAGAACGAGAATGAAGAGGAGCAGGGATTAAAGTGTGACTGCATGGACGGTCATGGACGCCGGCCACTCACTTCTCACTTATTTTAAAATCTGAATGCCGTCCTGCCACTTATTGGCCAGCACAGCCTGGAACGGTAAGGGGCGTCCAGGCACTTCTTTTGGAAAGGTACGGAGCGTCCAGGCACTTCTTTTGGAAAGGTACGGGGCGTCAAGGCACTTTATTTTTCCACACTTTATGCACTGAAGAGGAGTAAGTTTAAATGTAAATGTATACTCAACTTAAATAGCGACCGCATATATACATAGATACATAAATAAATAAATATATGTACATGTATACATGTATATATATGGTTTCTACCCTGCTAATGTTTTTCAATGAATTGGTCGAGTGAGACTCTTCAACATCGGTGACCCTTCGAATATATATGCATCACACCATTTGAGGTTTCCGTGCTAGTCCGACATTTAAATTATGACGTATAGGCCTATACACTGTGTCCGGATAAAAAGTAGAACACGCAAAAAGTGCCATAACTCGATCAAAACATTTAGGATTTGTCTGAAATTTTAAACGCAGCAACAATTTTGATCGAGTTATGACATGCACTTTGTTTTGTGTTCTACTTTTCATCCGGACACAGTGTATGTATAATATATATAGGCAGGGATGCCACTCATAGCTTTTTTCACCAAGATCTAGGTATTTTTGGTCCTGTCTAGGTTTCTAGGTTTTTTTGGTCAGGATCTAACCTTATTTCACACGGCGGTTTTTTTCGACTTTTTACATACAGATTTATTTTTAAAAACTGAAAATGCACAAAAGATGTGAAAAAAATTGAAAATTTTGGAAATTTGGATCAAAAATTGTAAATTTTGCATCAAAAGACTAAAAAAGAAAGTCATCAGAAATTTTTCGGGAAGGAAAAGAGAGCAAAATTTTGATCATCGGACGACTTAAATAAGGTCGTCAGAAATTTCAAGCTGGAAAATTGGAAAAATCTATGTATTTTACAGAGAAATCGTCAGTCTAGCCTTTTCTAGCCTTTTTTTCGACCGGATCTGACCTTTTTTCAAATTCTAGAGTGGCATCCCTGTTTATAGGCCTATACCTTCAGGATAATGCGAACCGCATTCGCACGCTCTCTAACAGACAGGAGCGTGAGATGCAGCAGCAGACGCTTTAAATTTTTAACCGATGTACATGTAGGTAACTAGGTCAGTAGTGGAGTAGAAGAGATGGATGACAACAATTAAGGAGGAAAAAGAATTAGGAATACTGCAGGAGGGAGGGAGAGAAAAAAGGAGAAGAGAAGTTGGAAGAAAAGCACATCACCATCGTCTCAAAAGCTCCTCTTCTTTCTGCTCTTCCTCTGCAGCTTTTATCTTTTGCTCTTTCCATTCATAAGTTCTTTTGCCAGTTATAATTATTTTTCTTAGGCCTACTCCGATTGTCTACTCACGACAATTTTTATTTTTTTTTTTATTTTTTTTTTTATTTATTTTTTTTTTCCTCAACCAAAACAACAAACAGACATGATACAATTATGGCATTGAATAATAATACATAATTCACCTCCATCACGCAACAACTTTTTATCTGCTCTTCTATTCTTCTATCCCTTCTGCCTCTTCCACTGCTCTATTCCATTCCTATTTTCTGTTTCATCCCTCCTCCTCTTCATCCATCCTCCCAACTCTTCCTTCTTTTGACTCTTGTACTCTTCTTCCACATTTTTATCGCCTCTCCTTGTTCACGTTTCTTCCTGTTTTTTTACCATCGCCTCCCCCTCTACTACTTCCTTTCGCTCCTCATTCCCTTCCTACCTGGTGTATCGTTGGTGGCAACCTGCGCATCGCATGGTGAACCTGGAGCACCTACTACTGTTGCTGCTGCTGTTGCTGCTGCTAATTGAAATTCAAGAGAGGAAGGAGAAGGAGGAAGAGTTTTAGGAAAAGAAGCTGCATGAAAAGGAGAAGAAAGAAGAGGATGAAAAGATGCACCATTGAGAAGAGTAGAAAGACGATAGACCATAAGTGGAGATGCATAAAAAAGTAAAGATGAGGAATGAGAGAAGGAAGTGGAGTAGAGAGAAGACGAAAGCGAAATGAACGGGAGGAGGAAGCGGAGTGAGAAACGATGGTGGTGGTATTTGCAGTTTAACGTCACTGTGTGGTAACAAAGACCATTAGCGACGCCTCCTTCTTTATCCAGACTTGGGACTGACACTGGCAGAGTGCAACCAGTGGCGGAGTTAGTGAGAAACGAGGAAGACGACAAAAAGAAGACTATGATGAGAAAGGAGGAATGGAAAACGAAAAGGAAATATAAGTCTTTCTTCATGACTTGCATATCATCATTAATTGTGAACGTAATACAAGGCAATCTTTAAATGCCTCACAAGAACCACGCCATGCAGGTATAGATGATCAGCTCATGCATATAATATGTCAAAGTCCGCAAGACCATGCAATGCGCAGGTTGGGTCATTGTCTGTGCAAGTTCAGACACCTATGTTGTGCATAGGATTACACCCACCGAACAGGTATAAATAATTAGTGATGGAAAGAAAATATCTGAGACAATTTGATGTGCGTGCCTCATTCGCCATGTTATTCAAAGGTGTAGGTGAGTTGTGAGTTGTCAGTGCTTTACGTGTGCAAGGTTTCAGTAAGTACACGCGCGTACCCGGCACATAATGATTTCTCGCTCACGTGTCTCTGACGCGTGTAGTGTATTATTCATGTTTACAGTCGGATAAGGTCGGAATGCGAATTCTCAGATACAATTGAGGTTTCAAGTGTCTCTCGCTGTGTATATACAGTATATACCTAAATATCTTCGTGCACACAACAAAGGCATGTATACATATATGAGCCTAATAAAGTATGAAGCATGTGAGTGTATTCTGTGAGTGTATGATGTGAAAGAGGTACTTGAACTTGGAGAGAAGAGCTCTCTCAGCAAATACGATCAGATGACTTGCCTAAAGTCTACGCATGCTTCGTATACCAACTGTTTATATGGTAGGGCGTGCGTGCGTGCATTGGTGTATTTCAAATTCTATCGGACATACATGCATACATACATACATACATACATACATACATACATACATACATACATACATACATACATACATACACACACACATACATACATACATACATACACACACATACATACATACATACATACATACATGCATACATACATACATACATACATACATACATACATACATACATACATACATACATACATACATACATACATACATACATACATACATACATACATACATACATGTACATACATACATACATACATACATACATACACACATACATACATACATACATACATGCATACTGCGACCTCGAAATTATAAAACAAAATTCTTGAACGCTATTTGCATGGCAGTTTTTACATGCGTAACGACAATAATTCATGGTTGCGTATAACAGCCAAATTTCACCAAAAAACCGAGCAAAAGTTATATTTTTTTGGGTGAGTTCACCCATTGTTTTTGACGACCCAAAAACATAACGCAAGGATTTTATTGAGTTATCAAAGAAACATGACATTGCTTCACAACCTGTGTTCAATGTGTCCACCCCTCGTTTTCACACTTATTCTCAGTCTATTTGTAAAGTTCTTGATGACTTTGTGTTTATGTGTTCCAGATGTGAGTCTTCCCATTTCAACTCCAATGCGACCATTAATTCTCTATAGTCGCTCTTGCGCAAATTGTAATATTTCTCCAATAGGACTATTATAGCTCTTCACACTTGATAATCCATCGGTTTCAAATCGGGAGATTTGGAGATTAGTGGCTCTTCTCAATGAAACCCTTACAACTAAGCGACTTGTCAACCAATATTATTATTATTATTATTATTATTGGATGTTGGTTGCCATAGTTCTGCGTAACCGCCTTGTTGCCTGTCACCTGTGATGCTGTTTCCCTGCTTGTGGCTCTGTGTTTTGTTGCTTCTGTCTTTACCTATATTACTGCATAAGGGCGTGTGCTTCTCCTCGTGAGTTTCCGTTGTGTCAACGCCAATGCCTTTTTCTTTGAGGCTATGAGTTAGTCCTGCCACAAATGCTTGTAAATACCTTTGGAGTCATTATCAGGTTCATTCCTAAATTTGTGTTTAATGTGCTGTGTAGGCCTATGGTAGTCTTTCATCATCTTTCTCACGTCTGACAACCTCCCTTTTCTTTCGGGGTTGAACGCACCGGGAGCACTTCTGAAAGGCTCTTGCTGCGAGAAGTTCTTTACAAATAGTCAGATACAATACAATTCAATGCCAATTTGCATAACGTCTTACAAGGTGCATTATACTGCATATAAAATTAGTCCAGTTAATCGTTCAATGTATAAATTTGTATTATGTTGGAAGATTTCGAATCAGAAGGAATTAAATCGGCACCGAGCATTGTGTTCCAGCTAAGTATAGACATTTAGATGTATAATATTATTATACGGCACAGTAGAGATCACGTTTAATGCAGTCAGACGTGACACGTTTGTCTGTATGACTGCACAACATCGCGACATCCCCGCAATAATTATAGGCAACGTGTGATGGCTACTGGCTAGAACTGTTTAATCTTATAGCCACAAGTGTTTTCTGTTGCTGTACCTAATTCTTGGAATCTCCTCGTTGCACCTGCTCTATCTGTTCAATCGACCGTGTCATTTCGTGTTAAACTTAAGACTTATCTGTTTTTGATTGCTTATCCACCCTTTAGTACACGTATACCCTATCTATTCACGAAAGGGTCTACTTGATGTTGAGATAGCCTGATTACTGCTTGGCTACATACATGCATTTATGCTTGCATGTGTGTATGTACATATACGTACGTACGTACGTACGTACGTATGTATGTATGTATGTATGTATGTACGTACGTACGCACGCACGCACGCACGCACGCACGCACGAACGCACGCACGCACGCACGCACGCATGTATGTATGTATGTATGTATGTATGTATGTATGTATGTATGTATGTATGTATGCATGCATGCATGCATGCATGTATGTATGTATGTATGTATGTATGTATGTATGTATGTATGTATGTATGTATGTATGTATGCATGTATGTATGTATGTATGTATGTATGTATGTATGTATGTATGTATGTATGTATGTATGTATGTATGTATGAATTCACTCTTTCAAAATGGCGCTGACCAGAAAAACTAGTCAACACTCAATAGGCATGCAGTGATGCGAGTCAACGCACTGCTTGTTATTTGTACTGTGGCCGTATAATCGTAGGCCCTATATCCAGGATTGTGTTTCGGGGTGTGTTTACTTGACCTTCAGCAAGCCGACAAGCAACCGTATCAACTGACTCCAAATTCTTCCCTCGCTCTATGTAAACATTTAGGATGTAACTGTTCATCTATGCCTCGACTCTTGCCTGCAATTTTTAACCTTTTCAGTCATTCAACCACGTTTTATTAAGTCAACACTATAGGTCTAACTGTGTGAATCCTCTGCCATCAATGTAAAAAAGTTTCTTTCGCTTCAAGAACGTTCTAAAATCTTCCAATGTAAACATTCAGCTGAAATAATTGCTTCAAATTTAAATCCACTAACATGTAGTTCTTACATCGAGTGTTAGTAGCCTAAGCCTAAATGTATTATTTTATTTTAATTTTACATTACCGGTATTCTATTTGAGGGGAAGGGTGTTCATACGCCCAAAACACCCCCACAAATATGACCTTGAGCACAGTGGCATAACTACGGGGGGGCATGGGGGGGCAGCCGCCCCCCCAAATGAAAGGGCTGACCCCCAGCTGCCCCCCAATCCCTGCGTTTGTTTTACTTTTTACTTGTTACGAGTCATAAAGAATTAAAGAATGTTATATAATTTCTGACTTATTTGATTTTTTATACAACTTCCTGTACAACTTCTTATAGGGTGGGTGATGGGAAAGTGGGACAGGCCACTATAGTGCACTGTGGGACAGACAAGCTAGTGAGGCTTGCATGCGTATTATGTCCAATACTGTAATACATCCAAAAATCTAAAAATACATAGTCTATGGCAATATACCGATGCCGATGCACGCTTTAATTGCCAACGGTAGCCACCCCATCATTTTAAGCTGCCACCCCACTGCCCCCCCATGAAAAAATAGCTGGCTACGCCACTGCTTGAGCATAGTCTATATAGAGACCTATTATAATACTATTAACTTTGCATAACTGTGTAAACTTCTCATGAATTTTTGACGTCTGTACGTCAGATAAACTTTACATTGTGCTTTTATTACCTCGAGAAAACAGACTTTCTCACGCCATTCAAAATGATCTTCTTCTGCAGTATATAGTTAACCACTTAATGTTTTCACTGAATCGCTTTGCCCTCGTTTCTTTCAATCATTTTGATTCGTGTGTCTATGTGTATCCTTTTTTTAATCTTCCTGTCTGTGTATCTTTTTTTGTGTAGCCTATATGGATACTTCGTCTGTTTACGTTCCCCCGTTTTATCTCTTTGCCCCTCTTTGAATCTCTTTGTACCTCTTTGAATCTATTTGTACCTCTTTGAATCTCTTTGTACCTCTTTGAATCTCTTGTACCTCTTTTAATTCCACGTATGTCCCTTTTGAACCGTGCATCTGTGTGTATCTTCTGATGTATACATGTATGTGCCTGCGTCTTTTTCTCTTTGTGTACTTGTCTGTTCGTCTATTATAGTCTATGCTATGTTCCTCCGTTTAGACAGTCCACGCCTACACAATATTGCGAAATGTTTGCACAGAAGGCAAGTCCAATAATCGTAAACCGAAATCCTGTGCTAATTTATGCAGAAATGTGCGACTGATCTGAGAAATTTCGTAGCCATACTTAACGAAGATCGTAAAAGCCAAGAGTTATAATAAAACTTCCGAATAATAGAGACTCGGCTTAGCCTCCCACCTCCACCTCCTGCTCGTCATCCTCCTCCTCCTCCTCCTCCTCCTCGTCCTTCTTCTCCTTGGTTTCAACTATAGACACAAGTGGCTACTTGTCGATCTCTTCCACTAGTGACTACATCATGAGTCGACTGTCAAACGCTACAGAAATTATTACTTATATACTGACAGCTTCGAACGTCGAATTTTGGCCTAATTTTAACTTGTAAATAGTTGCGATTTATTCAATTATTTATTCGTTCATGGGAACTATGGATGGGAAGGGACGTGGGGTGAAACCTGACCGAGAATGATTCGATGACACTATAGGGACTGGTGAAAACAAGATCTTCAGAGTTTGAGAATAGCAGCACAAGAGCGGGAACTCTGGAGAATAAGTGATTAACAATGCGGTGGACACCTTCGGCCCATCGATCCTCATTATAACGATGACGGTGATGATGAAATGGTTGCAGCGTTCTGTATATTTAGCTAACCGTCTGCCTCACAAATATCTTCTTTTCCGTGCTCTGCCATTAGGCAGGTTCGAATGTTTGACGTCTCCATTTTGTGGATTCGTCATTCATTTAACTTGGGAATTTTAGAGAGATGGTTTCCCGTTGCCTTTCTCCCGGTGTTTTTAAGGAGACACCATCTCCCAGCGTCGATATCTTCTGTCGTCCGTCCTTCGGTTTCTTCGCCCATGTGCATGGTCATCGCATATACCGGCGATTGCTCGGTCGCCCACCACGCCCTTTGTTAAAACAGGGGGGACCACGTGAAGGTGGCGCGGTTGGGCATTTGGGTAGCAGAGGCTATTTGAGACGCTTGCTTGCCCCATTCCCCCATAAGTTACAAGAATTATTCTGTGTAGCGTATACCTACACGCAAGGCCGTCTATATAGCAAAATCAAGTTAATACTTAGTGGAATGTCCTCTTATCAAATATTAAACTTTCTGTTTGTATTCAACGTTCCGAATTGTATATATTAAGATGTAGGCCCCTACGGTAGCAAATACATGTAATAGGGTTACCCCGAAGAGCATTTTTCGCAAATTGCGCTATGGCCTATGGGACGTGAAAATCGACATACACTGTATACACACTGCCCATGAAAAAGTTGATATGCCGTTCGTTTTTAATTTTTAAGCCAGTTTTCAGCGGATATTCTCGGAGCAAACGGGTAAAAGATTAAATCTTAAAATCCAATCTGCACTATTACCACTTTGTCCTTAACAACTTCGTCCTTAGGCGTATACCCAATTCGTCCTCAGTCACCACTCTTTCCTCAACAGCCATGTCGTCCTCAGTAACTAATTAATAGGCTCAAAGGAATGCTCTTCACGAATAGCCAATGCCCTGGATATCCATCGAACTTAACATAATTGCAATAATTGCTTTGATATCGCTGGCTTTCTATATATCCGGTTTAGTCAATTTTTTTATATCCATAGACTCATGTGTCAACAGATTTGTTAATGTCAATCATCAACATCAGCAACCATGGGCTCAACGCCCGTAGGTGTCTGATGCTATCTTCACTACGCCTTTCCATCGTCCTCTGTACATTGCGATGTGGCTCAGCTCAAGGCCGTAGCTAGGGGGGGTGTCTTGGGTGTTTGAACACCTCCCCCCAATGGAAAATGTAAAAAATATTATAATGTATTTACTAGCACATGATGTAAAAACCATGAAATAAAACCATGAAACACCCCCCGAAATATTCCGGATGACTAAAAAAGGTCATCAGTTTTTTGGGGAAGGAAAATTGATGAGTGAAACACCTCCCGATATCAATTCCTGGCTACGGCCTTGGGCTCAGCTCTCGGAGCGATGCTCTGCCCCATCCGGTGATGTCGTTTAGCCACTCTCTTCGAGGTAATTCCTCTCCTATTTGTACCATCCATTCGTCCGCTTTGATCTTTCTCTCGTCACTCGTTCTACAGAATGTGTCCAAACAATCTTTGCTTTCTCTGCAGATCAGTTTCTGTATGATGTTTTCTTTTAGGTGTGTTCGTCTGTACAGCTCAGAGTTGCTAACTTTCTGTGTCCATGTTATCTTCAGAATTTTTCTGTAGCACTTTATTTCGAACTCGAAATTCGAAGGTCAATATTCTTAATGTCAATACATATAATAAATATAAATATAATTATAATGTTTGATTTAAAACAAAGTCAATTATTCGTTTATATGGTTGGTGAGTTACTGAGGACGAAATGTCTGTTGAGGAAAGAGTGAGGACGAATTGGGTATATAGACGAAGTTGTAGAGGACAAAGTGGTAACAGTGCAGGTTGGATTTAATAGACCTGCGTAGTTGATAACTTGCAATCCATCATTGGCAGATTTTCAGCGTAGAATGGGCAACTGATGGGACAAATTGAAGGTATGGTCGAATGACTCCCTCTCTAATTCTCTCTCCATCCACCGACCTCTGGAGGAACCTCGCGATAGAATACTCGACCTTTACGTTCCCATCCCTCTTCTTGTCCCCCCCCGTCAGCCTCTCTTACATTCTCCCCTTCTCCCTGTTCTTTGCCTCTCTCTGACATTCTCCCCTTCTCCCTGCCCTCTCTGCTATCCCCATCCACCTCTCTGACATTCTCCCCTTCTCCCTGCCCTCTCTGCCATCCCCCATCCGCTTCTCTGACATTCTCCCCCTCTCCCTGCCTTCTCTGCCATCCCCCATCCGCTTCTCTGACATTCTTCCCTTCTCCTTACAACCCTCTCTGACATCCCCATCCGCCTCTCTGACATTCTCCCCTTCTCCTTGCCCCTCGTTTGCTCCCCATCCGCCTATCTGACATTCTCCCCTTCTCCCTATAGCCCTCTCTGCCATCTCCATCCACCTCTCTGACATTCTCCTCTTCTTCCTATTAACCCATTCGTCTCTTCGCCGAAGTGTTGAGCTTCGGCGGCGCTTTTTATGTCGCCCATTATCATCGATAGGTGGTTCAGTGTTGTGCACGGCCGCGTTTTGTCAACCACTCGATCGACGCCTCAAGTCTACTCGTCTGCAGTTGAGAAGTCTTCGCGGCCATCTAAGGAGATAAACAAATATATTATATATGACATGTAAGATCATATTATAAATGCACATACACATACACATACACATACACATACATATATATATATCGATGTATTTATATATACATCGAGGGTTTTTTCCGACAATTCAAGAGGAGCCACATATCAATAAAAAATACCTATACCGTATAATACTGTGGTTGGTATGTCGACATTAGCCCAAGAGCCCTCTCTCTGCACGTGCATTCCTTTTAGCTATTTCACATAATTAGCCACCATATATGATTATTTATACATAGGCTATATAAGATTGGGTATATATATAATAATTACATAATAATTATGCGCGTGTGATTATATAAGTGCGGGCTATTTATTATATATATTGTTGTCAGATTAAATTGGATTGATGTGTGTGTGCCTGTGCGTGTCTGTGTGTGTCTGTGTATGTGTGTGAGTTTGTGTGTGTGTGCGCGCGCGTTTGTGTGTCTGTGTGTTTGTGTGTATGTGTGTGTTTGTTGGTCAGATTAATAAGCCCAGACACCGCATTCCAGCATTCTAATCAAGTGACAGTTAATCGCGAATAATAGCAGCTAACCTCGGAATGTAAGCCTAGGAATGCTGGAATTGCTCGTGGCGGGACATCGGAGACGGCAGCAGAGGCAGTGGGAACCAGGGTCACTAATCGAGGCCCCGTTTGGCCCTCGATTGACAGGTGCTTGTTCGTCTGGTCCACCGCTGTGCTAATGATCGTTTACAAGGGGAAGTGCATTGTTGGCCTTTGCTGCCTATACGTGCCTGCCTTGTCATATGTATGATTAACTCACGTATAGGATCTTATATATATATATATATATATGTAAATATTATACACACACTTTATATATATCTACGTAAATATTATACACACACTTAATATATATATATATATATATATATATATATGGCACAAATAAGATCAGATACACATGTTCGATCATATATACATATAAATGCACATATAAGATCATATTGTATATGTATATAATAAGTATGTAGGATCATATACATATAAATACATTTACAAGTGGATATACACATGCTTGTATATGTGAAAGTTCAAGCCAATGCGTGCTTAGCAACGGGCGGGCGGGCGGGCGGGTGACCGTACGCGGCCTCGGATCAACGTCTATGGCTCGGCGTTTGCGTCGGGCTTGCACGCGTGTTGCACGGCCAACGTTGACGGTTCTAGCCGACTATATATTAGGAGACTTTCAGATGATAAGGACGACTAATACGGTACACACGTATCTGACGAAGGCAGTGCTGGCTAATGCCTTGATTGGCTGACGGCTGTTGTGTGGGTCGATGACTGTGGTAGCCTACGACAGGTTTTTAACACTCATGCACCAGCTGTAGTGTTATTCGCGATTTCAGCTTTACCTGAAACGGATTATCTTGCTGAAACAATGGGAGGTAGGCCTATGGTATTATCGTAGGGCGGTTGACTTGGGCGTTCACAGGGATTTTGGTAATTAATTAATTGTTGCGAATTGTGCTTATCTGTAATCGTAATCGTAAATTAGAAACTATTGTATGGCACTGCTTTAAAGCGAAGGGCAGGGAACGAGATTGCTTATGTGTACCTATCGTCGAGTCATACGGGTTGTCAAGATATTATGACAAGAGAAGATCTGACAGAGAGACCGAATAGATCAGGACGAGGATATAGAGCCGCTAGGACGGACTACGTATGTGGTGTATGTCTGGCGACTGTGTGGTAACATGACGGCCTCTCGTTATGTTATAGGCCTATTCTAAGCGTTAAACGATGTGTTGACATTTTTCGTAAATAGGGCCTACAGGCTGTCTGCAGTTTGTTGCCAAGCGTTGTCCAGGTGTTGGTTCATCTAGGCCTGAGGATTGAGTAACGTGAGTGCTTGAAATTGACTGTTGCTCTGTCGTATGTTAAAAGTTTTGGTGCAGCAGATCGTAAGCGCAAACTCGGAACTTCTATAGAATACAGCATCCACAAAAGCTAAGTCGCGGGAACCGGTTTATTCACAGGCGTGCAATCAAAACAAAGTCCATAAGCATGGATGGGTCAGGATTTTATTTATTTATTTATTTATTTATTGCCAAAGAAACAAAAAGAACATGTGTACAAGTAGTAGATACAGAAACGGTCTCTGAGCAACAGGAAGCCCGGAAAAAGCTATAAGCTTATATCAACCTGGCCCCTAAATTACATTTACATTTCAGTCAACGATACATGTCACACAGTTGTAAACAAAAAAGTTCTGTTGAGACCATAATTATGAATGTTAGCACTGACCAATATTATACAGCAAAATAGCAACACAATCAGTACAAAATTATAAAACAAAAATTAAATTGAAACACAGGTGCAGTACCTAGCCTAGTAAAAAAGTAAAAAAGATCCAGAGAGTCAGGCGAGGAGTTAGACAGACGGCTATGGTGGATGATGTTTAGAGTTGGAACGGCGTGGGAGGTAGTGGAAGTGGAAGAATCAGGATAGGATCGGTGAAAGCTGTAGTTTCGAGTGAAAGATACGCGAGTAGCCTATAGCATAATACATGTACATGGCGAGAGGTGGAGTTTTGGTGAGTTAGTTCAGATAATATCCAGCTTTTAATTTGGACAGTGTGAAATAGGTATACTCTACACCAGGGGTGTCAAAGAGCCGGCCCGCGGGCCATTTCTGGCCCGCCGACGATTTTTTTCTGGCCCGCGGAGCCTTCCCTAAAAATTATTAAATTAGAGGATAAAAGTTTAAATTTTCATATTTTACAGTCAGCGCCAAAAACATGGAGGTTTATTCTTACTGACGTCACTTTTGCTCAGACGCACAGCTCTGTGTAGACCAAAGATGGTGTAGACCATCGACGTATATTGAGTGTAGACTGTGCATCTAGGCCTATGGTTTCCGGTTGGTTGTCTCTCAAGGATTCTGTCTTAGAGGATAGGTTATAATACTTGTGAACATTTTGTGGTCATGATTTCACTCTCAACGATAGATGGCGTCCCACTTAAAATTGCGTTTTTAACGCTAAGAACCATGCTTTGAATCTCCAAATACATTAGTTTATTTTGCAAACATAATTATTCGTCAATCTGCTTTCATAGATGTAATGCTTTTCTTCTGTAAACAAGATGTGAAATTTTTCCGAACTCCGGTTATCGCCCGAAAACTTGTATACGGGCCTACAACGTGGTTACCCAATTTTGCTTATTTGTTGGAAGATGTTCACACGTTAGCTACATGGGTAAGAGAGCTAGCGGCTGCGCGTCTGTGGAAGAGAGAGTCCGAGCCGCGGTTCGAATCTCGAAGGTGGCTATTTCAGAGATTCAAAATCTCGGGCTAGCACGGCCCGTCCACGGGGACCTAAATGGCGTGGCGTCCATTTAAACGGGCGAGCAGTGTGGTGAAGGATCTCACCCTCAGGGTCGAGGCCATAAGACAGCCGCTATATAAAAATCCGATTACATTTACACTGGCCCGCCACTTGTTGGAAGATGTTCACACCGGCCCGCCACTAAAAAAGGTTTGACACCCCTGCTCTACACTCTCTCTCTTAAAATTAAGGGCGTTTATGTATTGTTGTCTCGTTAGTGCTGTAAGTGTCACAGGTTTGTGTTGTTGATAAGATTTTCACATAAATTTGAATGAATACCACTTCCTGCGACTGCCAACGTAATTGGAAAATTTTGTCATCATTTGAATTGGTAATCACCTCGGCACTGGGCAGAACTTCGGAGCCTACTACTACTCAGGGTAAATCGGTTGAATAAAGTCGCTTTGAGCCCTCTCCTTGAAGTGGGAGTAACAGCGGATAATTAATAAGACTAACAGAAGTCGAATTTAATTGTACGGCAGTCTGCAAGGCGCCCATCATTTTTATGGGGCATGGTGGTGTAGTGGATACGTTCGTCGCCTTGCATCCGAAGGGTTGCAGGTTCGAATCCACCTCATGCCGCTTCGTAGGGACCTTGGGCAAGTCCTTCACTCGCAATTGCGCAGCGCTTTGGCGTGAAACTCCGATGCAGTGTCCGCGCTGTATAGTCGGTAGCGCCTCTGAGTAGGGAGCTTGAAGGTGGCGCTATAACTAGTGCACATACATACATACATCTGTCTTGCTCCTCATTTTAAGTCGCCCCTGTATAGGGAGTGGTACGATGAGTTAACCCAGTGACGTAGACAAGAAGGTTTCGGGGTTAAACCCCCCCCATTGGCTTAGGGAAAAAGTTTTTTAAAGGTTATTCATCCACTTAAATAAAGAAATAAACAAAACAATTATTGCTTGCAGTAACAATTGCTTTTCTTACTTTATTCCATTTGTTACTTTATTCCCTTTTTATTTACTGTAATACTGCTGGGTTGGTGTCAGGAAGGGCATCCGGCCAGACCATAAAACCCCAACCCCCATCATAAATTCCTGGCTACGCCATTGAACTGTGAACCCTAGGCCTAGCGAACCCGCGTTCGTATTGTCTATGTGCAAGCGTGTTAGCAGTCACTTAACTCCTTCGGGAAGTTAGTTGAACTTAATAAAAAAGACTATAATAGTATAAGCTTGTACAGGGCTTTTTTTAACGTGCAGTTGTACACAAAATGTGCGGTTGTGGAAGCACTTCTGTAAGTTAAAACTAGCAAAAAGGTAATTGTCCTCCGATTGGAAGCAATATCAACCATGGATGATGGGAAAGGAAAGTAGGAGTTGTGCAGTTTTAAAAATTCCTTTAAACAACCCTGGCTTGTAGGCATCATTACTGGAATCACGTCATTCAGTGAATCGGTGAATCTAACTTGTTTAATCTGCTTCCTCCTTTCTTGCTAAAGCTCTCAAATTAAGATAGGCTACTCATCTTCAATTCGTAAATTTTCTTGGAGTGATTTTCAAAGCTGTCGTCTCGGAGGCCTACTAGTGAGTCAGTGAGTCCGACTTCTCAGGTTGGCCAATAATCAACTATCGACCGTCAAGATAGCAATGAGACATATAAAAATGTTGCAGACTACAATCGCATACGTAAACTCCAAATCTCAAAAGCATTTCTCTGAAGCTAAGCGCAAAGTAGCAGCTATAGATCGTGTCAGATTGGCTGTACAAAGTTCATCCCATCAAGTGGAGAGAGCGGAGTTCGGTTGCCAGTGGATCAGGGGCATGCCAAACAGCCACTGTGCGTTTCTGTGCAAATAGTGCGATGTATAGTAGGTCTATAACAGTCAGATAAATCTCTGTTGATTATAAAACCTAAGATATTCATATCACCTGTTTACTGATTGTTTAGATTAAAGTGTACAGCGAAGAGCGGTGAGCAAACAAAGAGCTCAAACGAATGAGATAAACAGAGGAACAAGGAACTGAGGAACAAGGAACAGAGGAACAGAGAACAGAGGGACATAGAACAGAGGAACAGAGGAACAGAGAGCAGGGGAACAAGGAACAGAGGAACAGAGGAACAGAGGAACAGAGGAACAGAGGAACTGAGGAACCAGGAACTGAGGAACAAGGAACAGAGGAACAGAGAACAGAGGAACAGAGAACAGAAGAACAGAGGAACAGAGAACAAGGAACAGAAGCACAGAGGAACAGAGAACACAGTGGTGTTTCCTCCTCATTTCAGTTCTTATGTTCTTAACTCGAGACGATGTACCGCAGTCGGTCAACATCGTCTGTCTACTTCGACTCCATCCTCAATTCCGACGGACCATCATGGAACTCCGTTGATCCAACAACTGAACAACATCGCTACAGTCAACCAAATGGAACCGGACTCTCGTTGACCTTGCAGCGTCCGAGGAGGGACGCTACTCTTCCGGTGACTCGTAACACCCTCACGAGCGCCCTCACCGGATCCAAGATGGCTACCACGGACGGGATCCCGTCTGGACCTAGCAGGCGACCAATGCCAAAGGCGCTGCTTCCGAAGTCCGCTCGCGCCCCTCCAACTCCATCCTCCATGTACGGATCATCGTTGGGACTGAACTCACCCAGCGTGGCGAGACAGGACAGTTCTTCCGGTTCGCTGTCACCGACGGTACCCAAGTCCCCTGCAGCCTGGACCTCTGAGCAGCGCTTCAGTGTACATAGAATGGAGTCGACTCCTGTTGGTGGGTCGATACTCTCCCCTGCCGTGCACACTCCAGTAGATCACCACCCTGCTATGGATAGTGGCCGCTGGAACAGCCTGGGACGCAGGCCTCACACGGCTGGGGTGAACCCACCTGGTTACTCGACACAGCGACCGTATGGGGCGAGCGTTGATGTCTCAGGAAGAGACGGTTGGGGGTCCGGTCGGTCGCAGCATCCCTTGGCTGCCTCCTGGAACCCTCCCGTCAATGCGACGCCCGTTCGCCGCCGAGAACCGGTCGTCCAGGACAGCATCGTGCCCATCCTGAAGGCGGCGCTTGCCAAGGACAACGACGCGCAGGACAGGCGGATGCAGAAGGAGGAGGAGTCCGTCAACCGTCAGGTGTTTGGACGCAGGGTGGCAGGGACGGGGACCCTTCGCACGGTCTCCATGTACGGATCAACAGACGACATCTTCGGAAAATCAAATTCACACTTACAGTTGGCTCCGTTCGCGGACTCGACACCGATCCCTCGAGTCCATCTCAAGTCGCATTCCGAGGTACTTCCCCCGCGGGCGTTCGAGGACCTCCAGAGACGGGCTGTGAGAAACAGCATGTCGTCCGCGGTCAGCTCGTCGGACGTCCGTGGAACGAGAACAACTCCAGGCGCTCCAGATGTCCATGAGTCCGCGTGGAACGAGCCTCGTTCCTACAACGAAGGAGGACATGCCAAACATCCCTCATCCACACGCCAAGTGCTTTCCTACGGAACGCAACCCACGCCCTCTGACCATACATCATCCTGGAGTAACTCTTCCCGTCCCACTTCCAACTTCGCACATTCCAACGGAGCGAGGCCTTCCCCGGCTCGCACACCATCGTGGGAGGATGACACTCCACCACCGCCGCCCCTCTCAGCCCCACCGATTCCATCTCACCCCGTGAATGATTATTACACTGGACGTCGTCACCTGTCCACGGTGGACCTGGATGATCAGCGGAACAGCTGGTACGATCCCATTCCGGTTCAGCCGAGGAACATCATCAGAAGTCCGAGCGTCGTATTCATGGACTCACCGCGGGATCTCATGAAGGACACGAAACGATCCTCCTCGATGGTCTTCTTCGGCGAGTCGTTTTCTCCGGCCAGTTATCCACTGCTGGCGAAGGTGGAAGCGGACGTACTGGACGTCGGCGGTAGAGGAGAGGTTGATCCCTCTGTCAACAGAGGTCACCACTCGAGGAACACTGGAAGCAAGAAGTCGACGGACAATCGCACAACCGTCCTCGGTTGGAAGGGACCTGCATCATCATCATCATCGGTGGTGAACACCTCCAGAATGGTCAACGGTTTCTCCAGAAGAGAGATTAAATCACCTGCAAAAGAAGAGATCGTTGTTTCAGTCCAGCAGAGAACATGTGGCGTTGAAAACCTAACGATTCTGCCTTCTCCACCGCTCGAATTCAGAGACGAAGCCCCGCTGCCCATCCCCTCCCTAACCACCACCACCACCACTACCACCACTACCACCAACAGTGTGCCTCATCTCCCCGTCAGCCACCAGGCAACGGACAGTATGAACACGGAGGACAGCGGACTGGAACGGTGGGAGAAGGACGGAAACGACCAATCGGCGGACGAGCAGGACTCGACGGCGATCCACAGAACCTCATCAACCACGTCCACGACGACTGGCCGTCGAAGTTCATCGGCGCTGACGAAGAAACGCAGTGGCAGCTGGCACGAGGAGGAGGAGACGTCCGAGGGTAGGGGGTCTCTATCCAGTAGCCCTCGCCCAAACAACTCCGACGAGTTGCACCAATCATCGGCGGCAGCGTCTCCGGCAGACGATCCATACTTAAGTAAGGACCGACTGAGGGTCTTGTTAATGTTTAACGACACTGCCATATCAAAGATGATTAGTGTCACCCTCCTCCTTTATACAGGCTTGGGACTGGCACTGGCAGAGAGGCAGGAATCTGGCCATCTATATAGCGGTCTAAATCCAGTCGGGCAATATTCTGTCTGGCTGGCACAGGCGTCGATCAATGGCCTTTCCTAGCTTGGGACTGAACTCCGCCACTGGTTGCACTCTGCCAGTGCCAGTCCCAAGCCTGGATAAAGGAGGAGGGCGTCGCTAATGGTCCTTGTTACCACACAGTGATGTTAAACTGCAGCTACCACCACCTGGCTTGGGGGGATGCAACAGGCAGGAACCTTCCCATAAGAAATTCCTGGGTTCATATCGGGTCTCCTCGCATGCCGAAGGTTGTATCCATTTGAAATCAAATTTATAGTAACCGGTGTGATTTTCGGAATAACCTTTGTTTGTGTGGTGCGACATAATATTTGGGTAATATTTTGTTTACACCGGCTGCAGGCAATTTGCAAAGATTCAATTGCCAATGAGTCTTGAATAATTCTGTCGTTCTTCTTCTTATCACCATCATCATCACCGTCATGATCATCATCGTATTCAACACCATCGTCATTATCACCATGATAATCGTAATCTTCACCACATCACCATCATCATCATCATCATCATCATCATCATCATCATCATCATCATCATCATCATCATCATCATCATCATCATCAAAATCATCATCAAAATCATCATCAAAATCATCATCAAAATCATCATCAAAATCATCATCAAAATCATCATCGTTGTCATCATCAACATTGTTGTTGTCGTCGTCTCATCATCATCATCATCATCATCAAAATCATCATCATCATCAAAATCATCATCAAAATCATCATCATCGTTGTCATCATCATCATCATCATCATCATCATCATCATCATCATCATCAAAATCATCATCAAAATCATCATCAAAATCATCATCAAAATCATCATCGTTGTCATCATCAACATTGTTGTTGTCGTCGACTCATCATCATCATCATCATCATCATCATCATCATCATCATCATCATCATCGTCATCATCATCATCATCAAAATCATCAAAATCATCGTCAAAATCATCATCATCATCATCGTCATCATCATCATCATCATCAAAATCATCATCAAAATCATCATCATCATCATCGTCGTCTCATCATCATCATCGTCATTGTCATCGTCGTCGTCATCATCATCAGTGTCATCGTCGTCATTGTCGTTATCGTCATCAAGACTCATCATCATCGTCTTTAATACTCTGTATTATTGTTGTTTTCTTTACTGTAGCTATTTTGACTGTTTCTATTCTGACTTGTAGCCATAGCGAACAACAATTCCGGAAGGGGATTCGCAGACGAGAATCTGGTTACATCAAACAGCATCTTACGTCAACTGTTGGCAGAAAACGCTCGTCACAGTCGCACATCTCGAGATTTCAATGAACCGACGCACAGCTACGGTGGTTCCGAGAGAGACAAGTCAAGGTCATTGCATCTGGATCATTCCAACAGCATCGATTCGGAGTCTTCTCCACCACCTCCACTGCCTCCCAGCTGTCCCCCGCCATCCGACTTCGACTCCGACGCAAACGGATCGGCGTTGGGAATCGACTCGGAAAGCAACCACTCGTACTCGACCACCGTTCAGTCAAGCGTGACGTTGTATGGAGGAGAGCCAGGCGAGCGGTCACGCTCCACCGAGGACTGGCAGAGGGAATACGGGAGAGACATGCTTCGTGGTTCGGCTGCGGAAGATGCCTCGAAGGACGAGGGTGGGTTGAGGGGGAGGCCCGCCGTTGTTGGTGATGCGTCTCTGGATCTTAGCGAGGCTTTGATACGGTTGCCTGGCTCTAGAGAAACGCGGATTTCACGGCAGAGAATCGAAGCAACGAACTACTACGGCGGCGAAAGATTAATTTCTGAGACGGGAAGAAGAGGTGGAGCAGAGGAGAAGAATGGAGAGGACGGGGAACGATTGGTCATCGATATTGCGAAGGGACCGGTTGGAGTGGGGTTCTGCATCGAAGGAGGCAAGGGATCGCTGTCCGGAGACAGACCCATCGCAGTCAAAAGGGTTTTCAAAGGTAATGTTCATCCGATTCCTGCTTTCAAATTGATACCAAGACTGTTTTAAAGGAACTTTATAACTGCACAGCCACTTCCTGTTCCTGCCTATTCCCATGGTAAATAATTATTCCCAATCGGATGACAATTGTATTGTATTGTTTTGTATATAAGCATTTATAAAACGCCTCTTACAGACTAGCTATTCAGCGTGACAGCCCCGAGGAAATAAAAAAAAGACTTCAAGTAGCGAAGAGCTGAAGATGATACCCCAATAAGATCTTACTACGGATAGTGGGAGGGAGGTCATTCCACATAGAAGGGCCTACAATGGTAAAGGCACGGTGTTAAGCCATGGCAGTTCTTGCCCTTGGAACCAAGAGATCTAGTCGATCAGCAGACCGGAGAGGGCGGGAAGAGACTGCAGAGAGAGAGAGAGAGAGAGAGAGAGAGAGAGAGAGAGAGAGAGAGAGAGAGAGAGAGAGAGAGAGAGAGAGAGGCTTATGCATCAAGTCACAAAGGTATTTAGGAGCTTGTCCAGTTTGAGTTTTTGAAGCTAAGAGCAGTACCTTGAATTGGATTTGGATACGATAGGCAACAGGAAGCCAGTGAAGAACATCAATGACCATTTGTAACTATTTTTAACTGCAAGCATCCACCTGAAACTGCTCAGATCCATTTAGAATTGTACTTTTTGTGTAAAACTGCACATTAAAAAGCCCTCATTGATACCAATTCTATCGAAACGTCCCCCCACTTCACGGTGTAAATCGATGCTCGTTTCCCAGCGAGGGTTGTCGCCATTTTGAAATTATAACTAAACATATGTAGCGCCTTCTAAGGAGCAATCAAACTATTGTGATGCTATATTCATTTAGAACTGGAATTACGTCATTGAGGTTTGATTGGGCAAGTACTTATAGGTTTACCCGCGTGTCAATCCCAAAAGGCTTCTTGAGGTTGGTATACGAGATCCGGAAAGCTTCCGGAAACTGAGCGTGGACGCTAAAATTTAGGTCCATAGACATTCGGCCTTCACTCTTTGAGATCATGTGTGAGCGCATGAGACCCAATTGTTAGCCTATTGTCGGCAAGAGAGTAGATTCCTTGATGTGAAATTCGTAAGGGCTTCTCGAGTGATCTGATAGACTACATGCGCTGTTACATCATATAATTAATTTTGGTCGATAGACAGATTTTGTGGCTCTTCATAACATCAAGGCAACAATTTCATTTCAGTTCATTATAAGTATATAGATTAAGACGGCTTTGCCAGGTAGCTACTTAGGGCACCGGTTTGTTTACTTAGGCTTATACGGGGCAACCATTGTCGATAAAGAAAGAAGATCGAGAGAGAGAGAGACAGAAGAAGAGACAGGCAAACAGACTGAAACATAGGCAGAGGGAGAGGGAGAGAGAGAGACAGAGAGAGAGAGAGAGAGAGAGAGAGAGAGAGAGAGAGAGAGAGAGAGAGAGAGAGAGAGAGAGAGAGAGAGAGACGGTGGATGTGCCAGCTATATAATTTCAGCAGGTCGCGTTTAAGGTCATGGGTTTTCGAAGAAATTTTATATAAAGAAGGTATTCTCTTTCTTTGCCCCTTTTCCGCCAGCGTTTGAAACCATTCTCCTTGATTGTGTCAGTTTGGTGTCAGTTCGGAGGCGCCTCTGAGGAGTTTCTCTTGAATTGGCGCTATATAAATTTACGATTGCAATAATTCATTGACGCTCTCCACGTTGTAGTTTCGATGAAATAGGAAAGTCTTCAGGCATGCACAGTGATGCACTGGAGCAATGAGGATGATACCTCAACTAAGATCTTGCAACGGATTGACGATGGAAGGTCATTCCAATAAAAGGGAGCATAGTGTCTGATGCAGTGTTGGGCCACGGCAGTCCTTACTAGGAAACTATAGGAGAGCAAGTCGTGCTGCTGCAGACCGGAGAGTATATGCTTTTGTTTTCGGCCACTGCCCGATTTGCAGCTTGGGTGTTGCGTGTGAACAAATCCACGATGTTCTGAAAATGATAATTACATGTATAGCAAAGCAGCTTATTTGAATAGCTTTCACGTGTAGGCCTAGTGTATACTGTGGAATGCAATGTTGCCTCAGTTTGTTGCTTTAATCCAATATTATTGCTGTTGACGATGATGATGATGAGTTCTCTGCCCGAAGGTATCTTGTTACATGTTTAGCGACACTGCCATATCAAAGATTATTAGTGTCGCCCTCCTTTATCCAGGCTTGGGACGGGCACTGGCAGAGAACAACCGAAGGCAGGTCCATTGGCCTTTATACCACCTGGGGATGAGATGAGTGATGTGGTTTCCCGTTGCCTTCCTCACAGACGATTGCGTGTGAGCAACTTGTCCAAAGTTGCTACGCAGTGGCTTGAGGTAGATTCGAACTTGCGACCCTTCTGATACAAGACACAAGACACACCGCTACACCACCGCGTGTTGTTGTTACTATTGATAATTGTCATTGCCGTATAACGGTATAAGCACTTCAGTGTCATGACCTTTGCGACTCATACTGTCATGTATTAACCCAGTCACCGTCCGGGATATCTATGCATGTAATAAAATAATGTATATGAACATTTATATCAGTCAAGTCAAGTCAAGTTTATTGATCCCATCATCAACTTAAAACGTACAAGAAATTATGATCACATAGTGAATAAAATAACATACATGGCTTACACAGTGGTGCAGTGAGAAAATTTGCTAGGAAATTAAATTAAGTGAGCCAGCAGATTAATCAAACAAATAGCAATTATAGCAAAGGATTGGGGAACAACAGGCCCACCAAAGGGACAAAGTCCCGCTAAGAGGGGGACCTTTTTTTTTAGCTAGGCAGCATTAAAAAATTAAAGATGACATCTAGGCTTACAGAACGAAAAGACCTGGGGATCACAAACTTTAGTGACAACAATAACTGTTATAGAAAGTACATAAGTAAAATTTATAACAAACTTAATAGTCTCACGAATTCGCTTAAATGCTTCAATGAATACATATTGAAAGTCTTTCATGTTGAACCGATCAACTACACCTGCTGCTGGTTATTGTGACATTCTAGTTCTATTGTTGCCTTCCTTAATTGTTGTCTGCTGTAACAATGGGTAGGCTATAATTTCATTTCGTCTTGAACGGCAGGTGGTTCAATTGATGGAGCAGCGAATCTACTTCGACCTGGCGATGAACTGCTATCCATCGGTGGCCACTCCCTTATCGGTCTCTCCCATTACGAGGCATGGAGGTTCATCAAAGCTCTTCCCAACGGAACATTTCCACTCGCTATCCGCAGAAAGAAACCTGCGAACCAACAGCCGCTCTAACCACTAAAAAACAACTGCATACAGACGCTGATGATGATCAAACAAAGACAGAATGACGACGACGACGACGATGATGATGGCAGGGGCTTCTATCCCCCCTAAGCAACCGGGCGCAATCCATCTTCTTCCCCCCCTTTTCTGGACCGGCCTTCCTCTATGTATGCAATATAATGTAATCTAGCGCATGCCTCCTCTAGTGTGGGAATGAAGGTTTGTTTGGAGGGGGACAAACGAGCATCCAGCAGACGATCACCGAAGTATGTGTAGCGCCGAGAAGGGACCTGGTATGGGGAGAGAATGTGTCCCTCCCCGTAAGAAATTTTGCGATTTCCGCATTGCAATTTCAGCATTTTAAGCTGTCCTCTTAGCAAAATTACTCTACTATTTCAGTGGATGAATTGCTGCCAAAATTGGGCAGCCATATGTTGTGCGCCTCTGATCAGTGTGCACTCGAGAGGCGTTACATAAATTTTTAGAGCACAATGCAATACAATAAAATACAACGTAGGTCCTACATTGTAAGCCCACGTAATAATTATGTTGCTTTACTAAGAGTTCAAGGACCAAATCTGACTGTCTGAAATTTGAAAGATAACATTGGAGAGAAGCCATTTAGTTGTGCAAAATAGTATTTGTATTAACATTATTTTTTCAATTATAATACGATTGCATTATTTATTAAAATAGTAAAAACATAATTATAATCATATAATAAGAATTTTTTATTATGGTATAATTTTATTGTACCTGTTATAGCAGTTCATGTAATTCAAAAATGCAGATAGCAGCCTAACTAAAAACTCAAAGTGTATAAAGTGTATACATTTTGATAAAAACTATTAGGCCTACCATTTTGTCCAAATTTATATGGAGGGGAAGTATTTTCTGAGGGGATCTTTCTCCTAGTGATGCCTAGATTGAACGCTGCCCTCGATGTCCGACCTTCCCCCCAACCGACGTGAATTTTGGCTGTCTTCTGATTCCCCCCCTATTTTTCAGTGGGCGCAAGCTGCGCCCGCCATGTATAGGGATAGAAGCCCCTGGATGATGGTGATAAATTCTGTAGATATCTATAATTATAATATTGCCTTATCGATCGTACTTCGACTCTATTCGGTCATATTGTTATAGCTCTAGTAGCTAATTGCAAAAACGCACTAATTGACGATGTCTTCAAATTGGCTAATGTAATTTGTGTTATGAGTGATATGACTGTGAATAAAGTAGTTATATTGCAGCGTATTGAATTTTACGCTAGAAAAGTGCATGTATAATATTAGGCATTGGTAACTTATATCGCGTTTTATTATTACTACTTTTACTACTGCCATTATTATGATTATAACTACTATTTTATCCATTACTATTATTAGTCATTGCTGTTTTCATTGTTAAGACTATAATTACTAATGTTAGCTTGGTTTCTATTTTTAGTATAAAAAATAGCCTACAAAAGCAGCAACTATAATAGGCCTACTGCTGCTAACAACTTCTACAATTACTTAGTAGGCCTATACTATTATAACTGCTGCTGGTGCTGTACTATATGCACCAACAAAACAACTAGGCCTACTGCTACTAGGCCTACTGCTACTACTATTACTACTAAACTAGTATTGTTATTATTGTTGTTGTTATTATTATTATTATTATTATTATTATTATTATTACGCTTATTATTATTATTACCCTTATTGTCAATATTATTATTACCAAATTTGTTATTCGTTAGTTACCTCAGCAGCACGCCAAGAATCACACAAAATGTGCTTTAATGTAGTGCCAACAATGCGAGCAAGTCTTTAACTACTTGTTTTGTATGCGGCATTGCAAAATTATTGTGGCATTTTTAAATATCTTAAATGCATTGTCTTGCAGTTTCGTGCTTTCAAAGCAGCAATTTAGACTTAGAATCCTAACTTGATCTATTTAATAAGTATTTGCGTGAAATAATTTAAAGTGGCTGTGTTACATTTGTCTCTAATCGTCTCAACGTGGATACAATTATCGTTGTTGGCTTAACTAGGTTTTACCCATTGAGTTTGAACCTTGTATATTATTGTTAAATCACTGCTTGCCAGTAGTGTCGCATTTAGCATGATGTTCACACAGGGCCATAAATCCTGGCGAGGGAGAGGTCATGGGTGGGAATTCCCTCCCCACTTTTAAACTGGGGAGAGAAGGGACGTATACGTAATTCCCTCCCACTGCTGGGAGTTTGGAACATTGTTTTTGCTTCATATATCAATTATTGTGTAGTTCCTACGCAACGCTGTTTTATGGGTTTTAAGCTTCAAAGGGAAATATGTCCCTCCACACATGTTCAAACAGTTTTGTTGGGACGTTGATGCTTTGAGAAAAAGTGCTTCGTTCGGTAGGCTATAGACGAAATTATTCTGGCATCTCTATCTGGTATGTAGGTTAACGAATACGTGATGTTATGAGGTTTGTGTGTCGCAGCCAATGCAGCGTGACATTCCTCGTGTTGCCTCCTGTAGCCTGACCGATATATTCGTCCGAAATATATCTGGAATGCGACTTGCAATACAGGAGGAATGCGTGGAATTGGTTTAAGGTGACAACGCGGTGGTAGGTCTGCCTCTTCCACCCCCACCCCCCACTCAGTTGGTAGTCCTTTTCAGTAAATTCCCGATCACAACCTAATCCGCTGGATAGCGGAAATAGGAAACCACCGCACGCTATGTTTACCATCCCATTGTTGTGTGTTTTTAGGGTAATGTAGACCCACAGTGTCTGCAGTCTGCATATATGAGATGTCTTTCATTGAGTGATGCTATGTTGTATTTGCTTATGTTTGCATGGGTCCGGGTGTAAGCCGAGATAGGTATACGCTCTGTATGTGTTTAGTTTAGGACTGAGAAAAGACATAAAGTAAGGTAAACATAGAGAGACATAATTATACGGCGACTGATGGCCGGTGACACGAAACAGAGTATCCCCACTGAAAGCTATCCGGAGGGATGAATTAATCTATCCCCCCGGATGGAATTGACCGGTCTATACTATCCGGGGGGATAAACCATTCTATCCCCTTTTTGAAAAATGCGCATAATAAAAAAAGTTATGCTGTAATCAAAATTTAAAGTGACTCTAATTGTTTTAAGTGTCCTAAGCAATGCTCAGATAAAGGCAACTCGAATTTATTTAGTGACTCTGAGTGTTCTTAAGTGTTTTAAATGTTTGAAGTGCTCTAAAAACAGGGCAAAACAAATTATCTAGTAGGAATAAACATACCTGTTAGTGTCATTGTTCAAAACAAAGCAGATGAAAATTAATTTGCCAAAAAAATACACGCGGAAGCGGTTTATTCAACTTTTTTTAATTTGGGGGGATACAATTAATACGGGGATACTCTATTTCGTGACACCGGCTATGATGCGGAAGCACGTGAGGAAAGCGTTGGACCTGACTACTGTACAGGGATGCCACTCTGAATTTTGAAAAAGGTCAGATTCGGTCGAAAAAAGGCTAGAAAGGCTAGATTGACAATTTCTCTGGAAAATGCATGGATTTTTCCATTTTCCGGTTTGAAATTTCTGACGAACTTTTTTTAAAGTCATCCTATAATGAAAAATTTCTCTCTTTTACTTCCAAATAAAATTTCTGATGACCTTTTTTTAGTCTTTTGCTCCAATATTTGCAATTATTGGTCCAAATTTTAAAAATTTCGACTTTTCTCACGACTTTTGTGCATTTTCACCTTTAAAATAATCAATTTTTATATGAAAAAGTTGGAAAAAAGCCGCCGTGAGAACAAAAGCTAGATCCTGACAGAAAAAAAAACCTAGAAACCTAGACAAGACCGAAAATACCTACATCTAGGTGGAAAAAGCTATGAGTGGCAGCCCTGCTACTGGAGCTATATGAGTCATCTTCTGCATTTGTATACTGCCGCCAAATAAATGATCGACTTTAGAAACAATCAGAACTCTTCTGCATTTGTATACTGCCACTAAATGGATATTTGATTTTTTAAAAACTATCAGGACTACGACGATGAAATATACACAGGAACATGGAACATTATTAAGTTGTCTATAATAAGTCTACAATAGAAGGTCTATTGTATAAATTATTGTGTGTTTAAATCTATTCAGCTACTGAGTAATTCAATGTAGGCCTATGTAGCCTTTGTTAAATATTGTAGGCATGTGCATCTTCTAAAGAAAGAAATATATAGCTATATGATCGGCATATAGGCCTACTTAATTGTTCTTTAATTTAAGTTCACCAATTCACTGTCCCACAGTCTTGGGCGGAGTGCGGAGTTTGGTATCCGTCCTTGGGGGGGGCTAAAAAATAATTCGGACTTTTTAGGCGGTTGCTTGGTCCAGAACGAGAGGTGCCGACAATATTTTCTCTGGCCAAAAAAGTTGATGGCCTTTTTTTAGTCATTCGATAGAAGTTTCGTGAAAAGAGCCATTTTCCCCGAAAAAGTTATGAGTCTGGACCTTCTTGGGGAGGGGGCTTATCCCCCTAGCCCCCTGATAAACTCCGCCCATGCCCACATGCAGTATTAATGCTGCTGTTCACTATAGAGTCTGTCATTGTGCCTGTGCATAGGCTTAGGCCTCTATTTGTAGGCCTATGTCTGTCTACCCCTGTGAATTTCTGTAAATGTCTATAATTTTATATAGGCCAACTATAGAAATGCATTAATGCAGTAATAATATTATGTATACCATGGCCACAAACAAGCAGAAAGACGTAATATGTTACATATGCCTTTCTGCTTACAAGTACCTATATACAATATAATTACTTTAGTGCCTCTCAGAGTTAGATATAATTTATCACAGAGCGCTGCCTATGTGAACAACAAATCTTATATCAAAACTATAGCTCAAATTAAAGCTGCATAAGACCCGTATTCTTATAACACGGGATAGGCCTACACAATACACATATTAATATTATTATGGGATGATACCCGGCTATGCACGTCTATACGAAATTAGAATGCCGTCTCAAAGCCCTACCTGCACCTCACCGCGGTGAGACGGTGAACAGCCAAGTAGGGGATAGCCTGGTGGGGCTATACCATCAGTGGTGAAGACCTCGGTCGAAGACCTCGGCCGAAGACCCTGGTTGAAGAACCACCTATAGGGCGTTTCGCGAGGTGGAAAGGCTCACCAGGAACCCCGAATCAGCTGGCCAACGCAGGAGGCAGGTGTTGGAAGGACACCTCAGACCGGAAGAGGCCAAAATGGCCCAACGATCTCCTTACCCTACCAGGAGAGGACTGGTCACCGCCTGGCAAGAGACCAAGAAACTCTAACAAAATGAACATGAAATTATAGACAGAGGATTGGAGCTAAGAAAGGCAATAGAACTCGCAAGAGACCGGCCGAAATGGAGAAGTTTTGTTAGAGCCTCATCGTCGGTGAACACTTGACGGAGGAGAAAGAAAGAAGAAAGTGCTGTGCTGTGCTATCCATTAGTCCTATTATAATTATGTGAACCTATTATAGCTGACCTCGTGTTATAGATATATATATATATATATATATATATATATATATATATATATATATATATATACAATTTGGAGTGCTTTCACTTATTTGAATTTTGACCAGATCGTTGAAAGTTCCACTGCGTCATAATTGTGGGGCGCGGTGGTATAATTGTAGTGGCGGGTTCGGTGCCTTGGAGCCGGGAAGTTCCAGGTTCGAATCCACCTCAAGCCGCCGCGTAAGTACTTTGAGCAAGTCCTTCGCTCGCAATTGCTCGTGCGCTTCGGCGTGAAATTGCGATGCAGCGTCCGCGCTGTATGACTATAATAGTAGGGAGGCTAGAGCGTTCCTGATTAGTCGACTTGAAAGGCGCAATAACAAATGCGAGAAATAAAATAAATAAAAGGAAAATCTGTCAATGGTTCTATGGGGCAGTTGGTCCTTTGGCAGAGCAAGCACTCATGGAATGTTCAGGCGACAATTATGTAGGATGTAGGTCTACTATGTAGGCCTAAATAAACATACACTTGGCTCATCATTTCATTTTGAATAACGAGTCTCCGCGCATAAATTATTGTATATAGGGCCTATATATATTTGTGAGCGTATTCATAGCCTTATTGCATATACCTTGGTGTGGGTCTACATGTATATAGTACTACTCATAATTATTTACAAGCTTAGGCTATGTATAGCCCTAGAGATGAATGACTGAATCAATTGCTCCAACTATTAATTCAACACGATCGACTATTTAGGTCGATGTGAAGATGTGAATTTAAATACAAAGTACAAGATAGAAATGTTTCTGCGACACTCAGCCATTCGTCCATCAAAAATCTTTCCGTCCCCCCCCAAGTCTCCGCCCAGGTCTCCGCCTATGTCGAAAACCTACATTTCGTCATTTCGTCATATTTTCTTCGAAGTGGATCTCTTCTTCTAACGTTATAACGTCAAGAGTGTGTTCGTGAAGTGTACTTGTTCTAACACTTCACGATTGCGGGGGTGGGGGGGGACAAATGCATGGACAGTCTTCCCTCGCCTCATACATCCACATACATTCAGGGGACCGCCCCCCAAGTCTCCGCCCATGCAGCGCAGTGCCTTTACAGGCGTTTCATTAAAGAAAAAATTAGGCTATTAATTATTATATTAGGCTACATAGTTATATGATAATATTATATACAATTCAGCTCCAGCTGTTTTATCGTTTTTGTTCTGCATGACGAACTTCTAACGGCTCTTATCAGGCTTACGTGACTCATGATAATTGGGAAAAAGTTAAAGCATAGCGGAATGTGTAGCCTACAGTCATCAGGATAATATAATTATTGTCATTACAAAAAGCGTGTGTATATGGTTTTCAACAACAGTAGACTTTCATGAATATCCTGCTGCGACTGATGGCATAGGTCTATGTCAGCGATTTCCAACCCGTGGCCCGCGGGCCAAAAGTGGCCCGCCAGGCCTTAGAAAATGGTCCGCAAGGCCTCAGAAAATGACCCTCATCTCTCAAAGAATTATCAAAAATGGGCCCTATATGAAAAAATTAACAATTTCGACAGGATAGAACACATTATTATTTTCTATTACAAATTAGTTTATTTTAACGTCGATAAATAACATCAAACATTATATTTTGAATCAATTATAACAATTTTATATGCTTTTATTTAATACAATTTTAACCTTGTGGCCCCCTAATGTCCTTAAACTAAGAAAAAGTGGCCCTCGTGTCCTCCAACTTAGAAAAAGTGGCCCTCAAGTCAAAAAAGGTTGGGAACCACTGGTCTATGTGATGTGGAGGAAACTATACAGGTAGCATATTAACCATAGTAATCACCGTACAACGTGTTCAGTTGATTGTTAACGGATAATAGCCGTATGCGAAGAGCAAAATTTAAAAAAGCGTAATGGGCCTCGATCGTCGCTTAAAAAAATAGCTCACAGTGCTCACGCAGCGGGATGGCTTATCTTCACAAAGCCTGTATCATGGCTCAATAGTTCTTTGTCATGAACAGTGAGGTTGTAGTCGCTGCATGTCTGTCTGTGCGTATGGTATTTGCTGCGGTATGAGTATGCGTGGCATTTGTACGCATATATATATATATATATATATATATATATATATATATATATATACATATATATACATACACAGGTATGCAAACATATCGAATTTCGATCGACATTCTCCAACAGAATGAAATATGTAACTCTGATTCCTCTTGAGGTATGTATGTACGTATGTATGTATGTATGTATGTACGTACGTACGTACGTAGGTACGTACGCACGTACGCACGCACGCACGCACGTAGGCTACGTACGTACGTACGTACGTACGTGCGTACGTACGTATGTATGTATGTATGTATATATGTACGTATGCATGTATGTATGTATGTAAGTATATATGTCTAGTATATAGTTGTATGTATGTACGTATGTACGTGGTAATAGGCCTAGTATAAGAAGTAAAGACCAAAATATCAGTTCAAATGACTGAAAAGGAATAAGGTCGTCAGTTTTTTCAACAGGAAAAATGGTATGTATTCAGGACAATTCAACCAAATGACTAAAAAGGGCAGGGCTTAATAAAAGTGTGGCAGGACGGTCATGGACGACGTCCATGCACTTATTTTAAAATATGTATGCCGTCCTGCCACTTATTGACCAGCACAGCCTGGAAAGGTAAGGGTGTCCAGGCACGTCTTTTGGAAAGGTAAGGGGCGTCCAGGCGCTTAGGCCTAATTTTCCCCACTTTATGCACTGAAAAAGGGCATCAGAAATGTTGGTGGATGAAAATGGAAAATGTCGTCGGCGACTTCACCGTCTGCCCAAAATGTCGCGCCGAACTCGGCAAATCGCGGTAGGAAACTCACAAATCACAATTGGCAATTTGAAAAGCACCTACTCGATTTTTCTGGGAGGGGGAATTTCGTTCCTGGAGAAACCGCCCCCTCCCAGTTAGGCTATGTCAAGATTAAACATTGAGTGATAGGTACGTAGGCATAATTATATCGACTGCGTTCTGACAAAATGGAACGAAGGCCACAGGAATTAGACAGTGCTTAATCCAGACGTCTCTGGGGAAGTAGTCGAAGTACCCCTCAAGAATGACATCACCCCCAAAAATATTGGGTTGCTGTTGACTTGTATTTAAGTATTTCCCACCAGGGCTGTTTTTAATGAATTTTTAGGACTGCACAACTCCTTCTTTTCTTTCCAATCCTCCATGGCAAATTAGGCCTACCTCAAATCGGACGACACTGAACGTTTTTAAAACTAATTTTAACTGCATGAACTGCACGCTAGAAAAGCTCTGTTCCCCACTCCAGAAAAACGCTACATGGAGTAACATTCCCTCACCTAAGAGAAAATGTGGGCAAATTTAGGTTTACTTTATAAATTCGAAGTCGGAAAAAAGGCAATCAGATATACAAGTTGGGAATTTAATTTACAACCTCGGAATTCGCATGTTTCTTGGAAAAATTTGGCAGAAAGACTAAAAAATTCCGGTCAAAGCTATAGGGTGTCGTTGGTGTTTGGGTTAAGCGGTTGCCGTCCGTCAAAACGGTTGTTTTTCCAGCTCTATGGTGTGATTCTTTTGAAACCCTGATGGATGAGTTGGGAGCGAGCCATTAGATTCCCCAGGAGCATATACGATATGAACATCACGATTATTATTTCTTCGTTTCGCAAGCGCTCGAAAACCAGAGGAATCAGCCTACATCATCAGAAAGGACGCCGCGCAAATTCGTCGAGAGGCTGCAGTACTCGCCTATGTTCCAGACACTCCGGTGATATTCCCTAACATGCTCCAATAATCGTGAAGTGTGTTCCGTAGGACTTCCGGTGTTGCTGGACCGCAAAGACCGCAAGTCGAGTTCATAATCGGTAAAGAATAATAATATTATTATTGTGCAATTTCATACTTATTTAGAAACATCATAAGAATATTTAGCTTGAACCTAATAAAACAGCAGGTTGGTTCAGTACACGTTGTAACTCTTAGTTGATAGAACATTTGAATCTGTTCGCTTACAGCCGATAATAAAGAAAGCATGCGGTGATCGTGATAATCGTGAATGTTGTGTTTTAATGTCATATAAAAAGGTGTCATACTTGATGCTGTTTAAAAAGTCAATTTTATCCAGGTAAATTGTGCAAAGTTCGACTTCGTTAACAGTAAGATCTGAATTTTGTTTTGTATTATTTGTTTGCAGTTCGTTCTTCGATTGTTAAACAAGTTTTCAGCAATGGAGAACTTGTATGACATCCTGGGTGTGTTGCCATCGGCAACATACAAGGAAATCAAGCATGCATTTCAAAAGATGGCACGAATTTTCCATCCAGACAAATGCCAAGACTCGAGCGGAGAAAATCTGCCAGAAGTCACCGGTTACAGCGAACCTGTACCGCAAAATGCTGACAAGTTCCATGGCATATCGAAAGCTTGGAAAGTCCTTGGAGATTCCAATTTACGGTCGGCATATGATGCTGCCTGGCAGCAGAGATGCCTGGCACAGGAGTGGCCAATTCAAGATGTAGTTGAGCTGCAAGAGTTTGACCTTTCCGAAGATGACCTCTACTGTTATCCGTGTCGATGTGGTAGCAGTTACAATCTCAGTCAACAGGACGTTCTTTTCCAGGTTGATCTGGTCTGCTGTCCTTCATGTTCTCTCTGCATTCAAATCGAATATGAATGACCGTTGTGTAAGTAACACTCTTAATAATAATATGCACATATTAATTAGTAAAACTGGCAAGTGCACAGTAAGATTACACAATATAATGTGGGGTGTGACGGTGTAGGCTTGGGTTCGGTGCCTTGTAGCTGGAGGGTTCAATGTTCGAATCCACCTCAAGCCGCCACATTGGGACCTTGAGCAAGTCCTTCACTTGCAATTGCACATGCGCTTCAGCATGAAACTTCGATGCAGTGTCCGCACTGTGGTCGGGAGCACCTCTGAGTAGTGAGCTTGAAGGGGCGCTTTAGCAAATGCAAGAAAATAAATAATACATAAGTAATGCAATTAAAAATTTGACAGCCATGGATATTCAGTAGCACTCCCAGTGCGGGAACCCCGAGAAAAAAGGTCTTAATAAGAGACAGAGAGAGAGATGTAGATAGCGATCCAAAAAGAAGAGTCCATATAGTACGCGGTAGTAACAAATAAAAATTTAACTGTATGGCAGCGTGCCCATTTACTAAGTACTGCTCATTTTACCATTGCCCCAGGGAGTTGAAGGAAGGTGGAGTCAATTTTATGGGGCCAGCGCAGGTATCAAGCCTGTGCTCTTTTGATCTGTATGCCAGCGTACCATCATTCACCTATCTGCCTGCACCTTGTAATGTATATTGATATGACTCATTACAAGGCCTGTCAGTGGGTGCCCAGTGGACTGGATACAAGTAAGAATGGTGGAACCATTTCATGAATCATGTACTCAAAACCCGGCCAAAGCAGCATGATTTTTTTAAAGACGGCTGTGTTATTGACAGTTGTATGTGGCCTGTGAGGGAGGTATTAGACTGTGGTCAACAATTATGGATCATCAATCTAATGTAACATTTCCTTAGACTTTGGAGTGAGCAGAATTTTAATGGGCTGTCTTACTGGAGAGCTGAAGTTATCCTAGCTTTGCGAATGATTGCTCAGATATCGGAGTGTCATGGGATATGTTTGACTATTGATTTGTTGATATCTGGTGGGATACCTGCTCAGAATGGCCTCGGCTATACCAGTCTTTTTTTACATGACTTTGAAACCTCCATGCATAACTCCGAAATTGTTGAAGCCTCCATTTTTATTATCACAGCTGTTGGCAAGACGTGCATATTCATAAATGTTGCATATTCATAAACGTTGCATATTCATAAACGTTGCATATTCATAAATGTTGCATATTCATAAATGTTGCATATTCATAAACGTTGCATATTCATAAATGTCATGAAAGATAATTTAGACATTCTTCAGTTTCATCCTAAAAAGAAATAAAGTTACACCTGGCATCAGTCTATCGACAAAAGTCTCATCAGTTTAAAGAGTCGCTCGGCTAACATGCAATAATTACAATGCGATAGTCACGTTAACCGTCTGAACACTGTGCGGTTATGAGGTGGTTAACACGGTTATGAAATGGTTAGCACGGTTATGAAATGGTTAGCACGGTTATGAAATGGTTAGCACGGTTATGAAATGGTTAGCACGGTTAACCAACAGCTACTGTTATAATGCTATGCACTACTCTTCAAATGACAAACCAAAGGATGGAATGGACTTGTTTATATGCCCCTGGTGTACGTTCCATTTTGTTTAACATGAAGTGGTGTTAAGTCCATAGAGCTAATTGAGGTGTCGTATTAATTAGGGAAGTACTAGAAGAATTGCAGTGTAATGCTAAATTGACCTTTTCAGTCATTCAAACTGTATGCGTATCATCATTACAGCAAGGTTGCAGAGTGTAAAATGATGAAGGTAATATTTACATGACGTCATTGGTTCTGAGATCTAAGGGCAAACAATGCCTCCCGAAAATATACTTCTAAATATTTAGCAAATGAGACGTAATTATATAAAAGTTCAGACAACTCCATTTTTACTCAGTCACACAAGGACACTGTAGTTAAATGACACAGTAGCCATAATTGACATTGTAGTTAAATGACATTGTAGCCAAATGACACTATAACCAATGACAATGTAGCCAATTACACTGTGGCCAATTACACTGTAGAATGTTTGCTTTGAAATGCAGAGTATGGAGTCAAGCCTCCTTTCTGCATATGGTTACTGTGCAAGTGTGCAGGAACCTTGAGCAAGGCCTTCACTACAAAAATTTGCTTTGTTAGTAGACAGTGGTTTTAATAAATACATTTAATAATAATAATAACAATTCCAAATTTGATTGCATTGTCCGGCTTGTTCCCTTCTTTGCAAGTTAAGCTTCATTCACTCCAAGCTGACGTTTCTGTAGAACGCGAGCGACTTTTCAAGACTTTCGCTGTAGTCGTACTTTATCTTGTAGTTGAGCTTTTCTTCGGCAAGCTTGCGTTTAAAGTAAACAGACTGATTCGTGTAAAGAATCGCTGACGGATGAATCATGTTGATTTCGTAGATTTTCCTGAACGACCACAACACCCAGTGCAGCAGACGGAAGACGTGATACAGCGGAGAAAACGGCAGTCGGAAGGACGACAGACGAAAGCCACGGACTTGCAGGAACGGTTCCGCAAAGTCGAAGGCGTTCCTGAGCGGAGTCTCGTCATTGACGAAGCACGCAAGTCCGCCGATGGAACCGTCGGATTGCATCGCTCTCATGGCGCAGACGTGAGCCCAGGCGACGTTGCCGACGTAGGAAGACTGGAACATGGCTTGGCCGGAACCAACTCGGTGGAGCGTTCCATTGCGAGAGCTGGCTCCCTGAAGCATGGTTGTAACAAAGTACGGGTCGCCCTCTCCGTACATGACAGTTGGTCGAAGGACGACGGTCTGAAGAGTTTGGCCGTTTCCTGAAAGGAAATGTGAATGCTTTGTTACAGTCTTTGAACGTTATCTAGGCCACGAACTAAATTAGATAAAGTTTGCAGTTGACATTGTTGAGTATGCAGGTGTCTGAAGTGTGCAGTCAGTGTGTAGTGTGAATTTTTGAGATGATTTAACTAGAGTAAATTGTGCATAATGTCATTCTAATACTAAGACCGACCTGAAATTTAGTTGTAGACTTGTAGTACATTTTGGCTCTTTCCGGAGAAGAGTTTGCACAACTTTCTAAGTATTTTATGCATTGGCGTAAGCTGTTAGATTTACTAAGTGAATAAAATAAATAAATCTAAGTTATTAATAAAGTCAGCAGATGCCCTCTTTGATCTTCGATGTACAAGCCTATTATTTAACTTACAAGACTGTAAAAATCTATTGTTTACTGTGCACACATATTCCAAAAAGTCACAACTGAGTAATTTTTCAACAATGGTTTCTTTATAACACTGATGGCGCAAACACATGAAAGTCGATTTAATTCATTACAAGGATTTATATAGCACCTCTTCAAGGTAACAACCCAGGAGCGCTCCAACCTCGGCTAAAGAGAACAGCGTTAAGATTGCGATAGAACGTGTCAGAGAGGACCCTTGGCAGCAGGCGTAGGTATGGAGGTAGCCTATTCCCAGACCACGGCCAGCAGATCATGTCACAACGATTCCAATTTCATATAAACTACTAAAAATCATGACCAATATTGCCAAATTCTGATGGTGTTCTTTTTCTACTAGAACTGGGCAGTTGGTAGACTTTTAATGACACCAGTTTGCTTAATCTCATTGGTATACATTGAACTGACCGCTGGCTAATGGTTGTCCGTTGGCAGCGAGCACAGCTTCCTCGGCTTCTTGTTTCGTTGTTCCATAGCCTACGTACAAGTGATGCTCTGGATACGGAAGACTTTCATCAGCGTTAATAATTTCATCGTGTCCAACAACTACATCTACCGTGCTCGTGAAGATCAGACGAGGAACGTTGGCAGCTATGCATGCTTCTATGACATTGTATGTGCCTTCAAACAGAAGAAAATAGTCGATAAATTCTACAGCGGTTGTTTACAGTAATATTTGGTATAATTTAATGCATCATAGGTGTCCCTATTTGGCGGGGGTCAGTGATCCCTTCAGGGTCTATCCTTGTGGCCTTCCTCATTCATTAACAATGTGTCTTGTAATTTACAAACTGTAAAATAATTGGTTGGTTACACAAATGATTGATTGATTGAGACTGTACAGAACGGTTATTTTACCGACTTCTCTTATATTTTAGATTGGTTCAATATACAAATAACATAACTATATTTATCTAGGGCAGTGGTTCCCAACTCATGGCCTGCGAGCCAAAAGTGGCCCGCCAATAAAAAATGTTAAGAAAAAATTGAAAATTTGGACAGGATAGAAGACAATTATTTTATTAGAAATTATTTTATTTTGATGTCTATAAATAACATCAAGCATTCTATTTTGATTCAATTATAACAATTTTACATGCTTATAGTTAATTAAATGCTAGCCCTGCTAATGTCCTTTAACTAAGAGAAAATGGCCCTCGTGTCCTCCCATTTAGAAAGTGGCTCTACAGTCAAAAAAGGTTGGGAACCACTGATCTAGGGAAAGATATTTTCAATGAGAGGCAGTCTGAACAATGTTTATTATTTTGTGTTTATTAAGTTCCATTACCCACTGACAAAAAGCATCATTCAATGATGTTGAGGAATTGTGAAGTGAGGACTTGCACGAGGTTCCAACCAGATTGAGAATTGCCATGGGGTTTCAACTCCTTAGTCATTCTTAAGATCTCATTGTACTAGCAAAGTCTTCATGGTACGACCCAACTTCGCATTTATCAACGTCTGACCACTCAGTCATTTTTATGCAACGCTCGTACTTGTCCATACACTTGTACCCATCTTGCGAATACTCAAACTGGTATTATATTGGTCCTTCTCTCTGGAATGCTCTTTCTCCTTCTGTTCGCTCTACACTTCTGTCTGTCAGTCTCTCCTCTGCTCTGTCTCTTCTCAAAACCTGCTTCTTCTCGTGGGGCCACTGGGAGCGCCTCTGAACGGCTCACCCTACTAGAGGCGCTTTATAAATCTCTAAATACAATACAATATATTAGCCCCTTACGCTGCCTAAAGATTGCATTGCTGGGTTAAAAGCATTGTTTTTTTAATCTTGATTACTCACGGTAACAGCTCTGATGCATTCATTGCCGGCTTACCATTCACGTTGACATCCTGCATCTTCTTCAGGTCTGGAAACATTCGGACATCAATAGCTCCAGCAGCGTGGAAGACACAGTTCACTCCGGCCATGGCTTCGTGCAGGTCTTGCGCCACCCGAACATCCCCAGTGTAGCTCTTCACCGGCAACTTTGCTGTGTAATCTGTTTCAATTAGAATAAGGATGATGCTGTCTCATTTTCTCTAAATTCTCTTCTGTTTACAATGCTGTGTCATAAAAAGATCATCCCTCCTCCCTTATCAAGGTTTGGGACTGGTACCACATGAAAACAGCAGTGGCAGAGTACTGTTTTTGCAAGAAAATGGCAACACAAAATTTTTGGCACACAGAACCCAGTTTGTGATGATCTATCGGTGTTGCAAGTCGCATACCAGGGCTGTTTTAAAGAAATTTTTAGAACTACACAACTCCTCCTTTCCCTTCCCATCCTCCATGGTAAATTACTTCCAATCGAAGAGCAATGACTTTTTTGCTAGTTTTAACTGTACACAAGTGCTTCTAGAACTGCACAAATCCATTTAGAACTGCACATTTTGTGTACAACTGCACGTTAAAAAAGCCCTGTTGCATAGCGTACCTAATTTCTGCTCATAAGGTCTGCAGTCAAAGACTCGGATTTCGTCGATTGCTTCGTTCTGAAGTTCTCGGACGATGTGCTGACCAAGAAAACCACTTCCTCCAGTGACCAGAACGACCTTCCGTGCATTCACAGCCATGTCACCTTAGTGTCGTTTGATCACCAGTTTGTTTCTACAATAATGTAGGAACTACAGTGTCTAATATATTGACCATCCAGAATCTGCTATGTGAGCTCACGACACTTCTCCAAAACCCTTAGTCCTAGTGGAATTGCTCACAGTTGAGTAAACACCCCCACCCCCCAAAAAAATCCTGGGTATACGGCCTTGTGTGCAATGAAGACTACTATGAGGTCCTAAGAAAGACCAGGTGTTGAACCTCCACGGCAATTCTCCCGTATTAATCGTATCTCCCCAAATTAAGAAAATATGAAAAAACACTTCCACGTGTATTTATTTTTGCAAATTAATTTTCATCTGCTTTGTTTTCACCAATGACACTAACAGGTACTAAGGCCTATGTTTATTCCTACTAGATGATTTTTTAGGTTTGGTTTTAGAGCACTTAAAAAATTTAAAACACTTAAGAACACTCAGAGTCACTAAATAATTTCGAGTTGCCTTTCTCTGAACATTGCTTAGGACACCTAAAACAATTAGAGTCACTTTAAATTTTGATTAGAGTATAATTTTTTTTAATAATACGAATTATTCAAAAAGGGGATAGAATGGTTTATCCCCCGGATAGTCTAGACCAGTTAGCCTAATTCCATCCGGGGGATAGATTAATTCTTGCCCCCGGATAGCTTTCAGGGTGTATAGAATATCACGTGACACCGGCGACATTTAGGGACCCGACCTCTGGATAGCTAGCTTATGCAAAGATCATGATTTACGCCTTTCTAAATAATATACAATTTTTTTAACTAACCAAATAAAATTATAGTTGCATATAATTATAAATCTAATATCGCAGCACTGCCGTACGATTTGTATCCTCAATTTTATTACTTCAGTTTGTTTTAAAATTCTTTCAAAAAGTCTAAAGATAGTTCAGGGACCCGAACTGTCAACGACACTGATCGACGTACCGCCCCCTACAACGTAGGCCTACGTGTAGCTAGGCCTATAGCCTAGATCTCGACGCTTAGGCCTACTATTTTCACGAATATCCTTTATAGTAAACTAGTCACATTTTATGCTTTGACTTGTAAAGCATGTAAATCACTCTAAAATTATTGAATAATTAGGCTAAGTTTAAATAAGTAATTATAAGTTATGCGCGAACTCGAAGGGGATTACTCGAAAGGGTTTCTGATACGAATAAATTTACAGGTGCAAAAGCTTAGGGCTATCAGCTGTAGGCCTCGAAATGTTTGCATGCTAATAGCTAATCACAAGAGCGAATTTATAAAGCGCCCCTCAAAAGGTGCATACTCACAATCATAATGGTAGGCCTGCATCTAAAATTCTGTCGACAGTTGCGAATAAACTACCAAAGACGATAGATAAAGTGAAGACATTCAAGTTGAATTGCTAACCTTTGGCCCATGATGCGAATGCACAATGTCGATGACTTATAGGCCTAATGTCTAGCAACATTTTGCACACGCATACACACACCCCACTTGCGCAGGCCTATAGGCCTACATGTACGCCTGACGCGAGCCCGCACCCCCGAATCATATGGAGTAGTCTATGATTTTCGACTGCATCCAAGTGAATGATTTGACGACTTTTATTGTGATTTTAACAGGCAATATTATATATTAACCTGGTGAACTTAAAGGCCGAGGTTGGCATTCCAGATTCTACATGTAAACCAGACCCCAGTGATTTCAGGTGAACTTGAAGTGGAGGTTGATTGGTCAGCAGGTCTCTATTTAGTCACGCCTACTGAACGCGTCACCACTGACCTCTGCTATAATAGATTGCTAGGCTGTCGAGAACCCTATACTCCCCTGAGTGGGCATCTGTATGCAGATTAGCTTGGCTCTGTCTTTATCTCAGCAGATTGAAGGGGGGGGGTGCGATCTAGGTCGACTGTACGCCAACCTATATATGTGCACGTGTTTGCACGTATTCTACACATGTGCCATGGTCAGGATGTGTGCAGAAGGTATATGCCCATTCGTTAATTTCTATAGCGCCTATATATTTCAAGGATAGCTGAGGAATTCAATTGCACGTGCAACGAGGTGTCAAGTTTAGAACCAATGAACTTGTGCTTGAAGTTTGGCTGACGGGCATCAATGTCATTCCTCTAATTATCACAGGGCTGACCGTTGGTGTGTCCCATGGAAGGGAATCTAGGTCAACTGTACACGGCATATTAGCTATAGGTCGTGTATACCCAATATCTTTCCACTCACTTGAAGACAGAATCTTGGTGTATGCCCATTTACATATTTACACACATATATACACACTCGCATATAACATACACACACACACACACATATATATATATATATATATATATAACCCATTGCCATTGATTCGCCCGCAATAGGTCAGGGCTATTAGCTTTATTCTACAATGGCAACTTCAACTTAGCACCAAGGGTCTTTGAATGTCTTGCCTTGGCTTGGCACCCGTACCCCACCCATCAAATCATTTCATTGTTCATTGCAATGAAGATGCACATAGGATGAGTTTGTATTTCTTTGAACCATGCAAAAGTACGACCTAACAATTCGTGTTGATTGTGAGCAAGAGGAAGCTATACGGGCCTTTTTTGCTCATAACAATTGGAATTTTGAACAAATTGGTAAATATTGAGAAAACAATATATATAGGCCTAAATATATATTTTTATGCATTCTAAACTTGTTTCATGTTTAGCTGGTTTGTGCAGAAGGTAGGCCTATATACGGTACTGTATATGCCCATTTGTTAATTTCTATAGGGCCTATACATGTATATTTTGAGGATAACTGATGAATTCAGTCGCAAGTGCAGCGAGGTGTCAAGTTTAGCAAGGTATTGCATAGCAATATAAATTTAGTCTTATATACATATTCTATAGGCTACTCTAGTACTGTACTGTGCTGTACTGTGCTGTGTTGTGTATATGCTATGCTATACTATATGCCATACATATCATACTATGCTATGCTATACTATGCTATGCTATGCTTTATACTATACTATTTTTTTCTATAAAGCGCCTCTCACAATACCACCTAATCAGAAGCGCTCAATGTATGAGTTCAACTAAGACCATGTATATATATTTATATATATAATTATGTCGCCCGTAGACCAAAGTGTATCATTCTTGTATTATGATATTACAGTCAGCCAAAGCTATTTATATTAGCTAAATTTATATTACGTTGCAATAGATGGTGTTGTTGCAATTGAAACTGCCAGTGTGTAAACCAACCGGAACCCCTCCAAATAAGAAGTAGTGCGCCTATTGCTATGAAAATTAAATTGGGCCTACACTAACATTTTTCCGGCCTGTCAGCTACAGCTTGGTACCTCTACACACCAGTGAATTCAACCATGCAGTAGCGGCGCCAGAGGGGGACTATGGGCTAAGCCCTTCCCCTAAAAAGGCGATCCGTTTTTTACATGCAAAATGAAATATTTTAACGATTAGCACCCCTAAATAAATGAGGAACATCCATGAAATTTCGACCAAATGACTAAAATTACTTTTAAAAAGGTCGTCAGAAATGTTGGCGACGAAAATGGAAATTTTTCATGAGATTTCAAATTGACAAAAAAGGTCGTCTTAAATTTTGGCGGATGAAAATTGAAGATTTCCTCCGTGGATTCACCACCCTCCCTTCCAAAACCGAAACCCTGACGCCGCCACTGGGTGTAACAAATATAGGCCCATTAATTGTTTTCTTCGTGTTGGCTGCATGACCAGTTACGCTAATAAAGGCACTGTTTGGAGTATATTGTTAGTACACAGGCCCTAATTTATTGAGTTTATATGCTTTTGGGTAGCACTGCAAATATGTGAATTTAGATGTGGAATTTCCAATTGCAGAGTCTGAGCCAATCAAGAGAAGGAAATCTCGCACAGAATTCGCTTCCAATCAGCTCTCGAGGTCAGACAGGCCTGAGTCCACTTCTACTAGCTCGGCCTTGCCAGCTCATGAAACACAAACTGCGCCTAGTGTAGAAGTTTCAGTTGGATCACATTCACAAAGTTGTGAAAATTGTTTTTTGATTCCGTGCGTGGCCTCGTTACCTGCGGAATGGCTTGGAAGAGGACAAGCAGCTCATACAGCGAACAATTCTATACGCAGAGTTATGTATGGAAAATACTGGAAATTAATTTGTAACTTGGGTGGGTGGACTAATGAACAGTATCTGGAAAAGAAACTAACCGAGACACACGGAGTGCATCACATGAGAGAGATAATGCCAGACTGTGTGGTGCAAAAAGTGAGAGCTTTATATCCGAATCCAGCAGGAATACCATACGTAGGTCACAAGTGGGAATAAAAGTAATAAAGTGATCTTATGAAAGAAATAATTCGAATAGACTTATTTCAATTGGAGTTTGTTGTAATCGTGAACTCTCATTCTTATTTACAAGTTCTAATTTTGTCTTGTAGATTTTTTATATTTCATATTGCTCTTGGACATATTCCCCGGACTTATTCCCAGCTGGACATTTACCCCTACGTTTTCCCCCCGGCCTAGGACATTTCGCCCATAAATAGATACCAAGAAGTCACCGCCAGACCAGTAGGCCCATAGGTATCGTGTAAGAGGTACGCTGCGTGACTGGAAGCCAGGGCAGGGTCTCAGGCATGTATACGCTGAGACAGAGACGAATAGGAATGTAATAGGCCTCATTCGCACTTAGGTGTCATTTCAACATAGATGCCTCCTGCGTTGGCCAGCTGTTTCGGAGTTCCTGGTGAATCTGTCCACCAGGCGTAAAGCCCTAGGAGGTTCTTCGGCCGAAACCTTCACCACTGATGGCATAGCCTCACCAGGCAATCTCTTACTTGGCTGTTCACCCTTCCACCACGATGAGGTGCAGGTAGGACTTGGAAGGGAAAATAGGATGGGTGGGTGCAGGTATAGGACTTGGAAAGGAGGATAGTGTTTGGAAGGGAATGCAGGACTTGCAATGGAAAGGTAGGACATGGAAAGTAGGACGTACGAGTGTCTATCAGAAAAATATGTTCACTGTCTTTTCCACTGTTTTATAATGGTCATTCTACTGTATATGGTGCAATGTTCTCATTGTCTGATCCGTCAATCACTAGGCCCCTGTCTCCTATAGCATCGTCATCGGAATCTCCCGACGAGCCTCCACTCTGGTAGGTTTCCTTATCTGCTGCAGTTTCTTCCATGGACTGTGACTGAACATTTGATGAAGACCAAACCGCAAGATATAAATTCCAAATGTTTTCAACGAACTTATATGTCTTGCGCCTGTAGACTTTTGATCCTGCCTGTCGACGTGGATTTTTTGAACGGGAAGATGTATATATCGAGGTGTAAGGTCGGTCGACGTGCTCATTCCAGTCGAGGACAGCGAGATTGCTTCGTACCTCATACATTCTATTTCCATAGTGGACGCGTTTGTCAAGGTATATTAAACACACATTATTAAAGCTCTCGACGTAATAACTGTCATGGCCATTCACATAATCTTCAGCATGTTTGAACACAACCAGCGATCGGATAAAGTTTGTGAGCATTGTCACAGCAGCAGGATCAGAAATGATACGCACTTCTATCATAAAACCTGATTGTCTGCATGATGACTCATTGTGGCACATTCCATGATTGTTTTGGAAATGAGGGATGCATGATTCCATTAGACTACGCAATGTCTGAGCATCTCCATTGCAATGGGCAATACTCCAATAGACGTGGTTCCGAATAGCAGCGCCTTTGTCAGACAGCTCTGGATGCCACGTTTTGCCGATGTTTTTTCGTGCCCCTTGACCGATTTTTTTAACTCCAGACGTTATAGTGCGTGTGCAGTGCCAGCGATCGTTTGAATTCCTGGCCTGCTTTCTTTCACGTAGGCGTTTGTTTATGCTCATGTTGCGGTCGTGCACATGATGAGCGACTTTGATTTGGCTCAAATCTAAGCTACTATACATCCGATCGAAGCCTATTGTCTCGTGACGCTGTGTGCAGCTGTCGTCATCACGGTTGATGTGCTGTATGTCAACGACTTTGTGCGACTTCAACCCTATTGCAACATGATCAGTGTGATAGCTGTTAGTGCGACAGTGATGTCGTGCATCCGTCATAATTGACATAGTGCCGTCACCCGACATTGACGTCTCCTCGGCTCTGGCACCAAACACCGACTGTTTGCGCAAATTCTCGCAAATGGCGCTGAATTTTATTAAACTTTTCTTACGGAAGATGTCTGACAATAGTCCAAAACGACTAAAATCGCTAAACCGTTCGTACTGTATGGGTGTTATGCCGGAAGCCAAATAGCTCAGCATCATCCGGTGGTTGACCTCATATTCCCTTGATTTGCAGTCGATAGTTGATGACGAGCTCCATTTGAAAGAGTGCTTATTGATGCACTCCATATTCAGTGACAACACATGGCCACTGTGCGACCATGATTGCACTGAATATGGCTTCGTGCATGTGCAGCAGTGACGAGAGATTGAATCAACCAATGTCAGTAGACTGGAACACTGTCCAACAAAGTTCTCAGGGATGTCGTCGAGAGATGCTGCTGTCGCTTGATTATCTGGATCCAGCTGCGAAGTTGATCCAGCACCCTGGTCCAAAGCAGAAGGCATTGATGGTGGCTGCGAGGGAGGTGGAATTGCTGAAGTGCCTGTACAGAGTCCTATGCTAAAAGCCATGATCGCTTTCACCACCGCATCTTTCTGAGTTTTACACCCCAACGCCAATCGGATTTGATCGCATTTCCCCTCAAATTGCAGTTTTTCATCATGGGTTTTGAAAGTCAGTTCAATCTGTTTCATTATAGTCTTGTATTTATAAGTTTTGGTGGATCCGTCAGAAAGACGCTTTCTCATAGTTCGCACAGTGACCGCTGCAGCACCTCCTGTCGGTGTGTTCGGTAAGCTTAGATTTGATCCTTCCATAGTTTCACAATCTTCGAAGAAGTAGAGCACACTTATTTCAGTATATACGATAAACGTTATAAGAAATAGAGCACTTTATAAAATCGCACAGTCACAGACTCTAGCAACGAGCAGCTTCTGACAATGAATGAATGCTTGACTGGTTTGTGAAAGGGCATTTCCAGAGTACATTAGCATAGTGGCATGTGATGTAACATGCCATTCTATATAATTATTCTGTGTGCCTATATAGGACTGACCATTTGAGATACTCAAATATAAATTGTTCATTGTTAGGTGAATCAATGGCAATGGGCGATATATATATATATATATATATATATATATATATATATATATATATATATATATATATATATATAGGTATATGTGGTGAGCTGTGTGTTTATAAATATATGTAAACTCGTCTATCTGCCTGGGATTCCAGGCAAGTAAGCTAAGCTGTTGCACAGTTGGCCTAGACCATGCCCCCGGGCACTAGCTATCAATTACAACGGTCATACCTGTAAACATAAGTGGAAGTATCTTGATACCTGTCAGCCAGACTTGAATGCTATAGTGTATGCTCATTTCCATAGCAATAGACATAACTTTCTTATTTGGACGGGTTCCAGTTTGCTTTACGCACTGGCAGCTCTCATTGCAATAAGCCCTAACTTCCTAAGTCTATCTATTGTAGCGTAATATAAATGCAATGTAATATAAACAGCTTTGACTGATGTAATGCAAAAATGACAATTTTGTCTACGGGCGATATATATATATATATATATATATATATATATATATATATATATATATATATATATATATATACATACTAGAGTGTTCAAATTTCCTATGTGGAAAAAATAATTTTGAATAATCACCTCGCATACCCTCTGGATTTGTGACATTTGGTGTCCTGAACTACTCAGTGAAATCTTTTGGCTTTGGGATCATGTTAAGTGACACCTCAAAGCTAGTGAAGTTTTCAAAAAGTGCGATTTTTTCTTAAAAATAAAAAATCACAAATTTAAGGCATCGCATCATTTACTGTCACACAATACAGACTACAGTAAAAAACAACACTTTTTGCAGTGCTGTGTAACAATACAAAGTAGTAGTGTCTATGTTTTTTATATAAAAATAAAGTCTAGGCCTATAGCCCTATACTGTATCTGAAAAGTGAAAATCTACGGTATGGCATTAGGCTTTCAGTGGTGTTCAGCTTCTTGGAAGATGAGCTGTCGTTGCTTGCTGCTCATCATGTGTGAGGGCCAAGTTAAAATCAGTTGACAACTTTACTGTAAGTCCAACAAAGTCAGTAGGCCTAATAACAGAAAGTGCAACAACAATGTCCTTGGAATGTTGGTGCTCTTCTCGTCTTATCCACGTTTTGGGATCAGAAGAGAGCAAATCTTGACCGTCTTTGAGGGCAGCAAATAGATGCATCGATTGCTGTGTCACGAACTCAGATAAAGTTTTAACCTGAAATGTCCTGATGGTTTTGGATCAACAAACCATAAATCCATTTTCTTCTGTGGCTTGCGATATATGCTGCGCAAACTGTTCGTTTCTTCTCGTCAGCAGACCTTGTCAGAAAAAGGGACAATCCTGCTTATTCTTTGCTGACTTACCATAGATGCCTCTTCATTTTTAAGGGCTACATCTGAAGCTTGGGTCTAAATGCTGTGAAATTTTCCCATGTTCTATAGCATACACAGATCGTAAGGAGCACCCCAGGGGATGGGTACAGTGAACCATGCCTCAACGTACAGGGCTACAATAAACAGGCTGTTCCTTCTTGTAAGCCTACAGTTCTTTAGTATTCGTAGGAAAAGATGTATCTTCAAGCAATATTATAGGCCATTTGATAAGCACCATTTAGACTGAATTGTATGCTGTCAACATCACCAATATGGGTAGCCTCATCAAGTGCAATAAGACTGAGCCTTTATGAACTCTAAGTGGTCTTGCACCGGCTGGTTGTCTGAACTCTGCTGTGCAGTGCACATAAAACTGAACCACAGCTTGGTGGTTCTGCTCTAGCCATACCCTCTCACTGTAAGCCAGGGAACCGCCTTTGTATCTTTACAGAGAGAAACAAATTTGTTCTTGTCAGTGAGACACAACTGACATTTGGACATGGCGAAAACTGCAACTTGAGGCCCATTGGAGACAAAGAGTAAATCAAAAGTTCAAAACTGCATGCTGCAAAGCCTGCAATCAATTCAAACTGATGTCTGCAAACCAAGAATGATAGGCATTTTGCCAAAGGACTTTTGAATAATGACTATTGTGCCACTGTGAACTCCTGTGTTACCACTGATTGTGTCAACCCAGCTAGCCATTTTTATACCCGATTCCTCCTTTAGTATTTAAGTGATTTTGTTCCCATTAATGAGCCAGTTCCAGGGCCAGGCAGTTTAGAATGGTTAGAAGCTTTTTTCAATTCCTAAGCAAGACACAACAACCACCATGTGATCAGCATTAACACTCTCATCACCTGGCTGCAGCTTACCATCGAAATGAACAATTGCCTTATGGCAGAAATTTTCTCTAATGCTTTGCTCAATGGAAGAACAGGTAGACATAGACATAGACATATTTTTATTGTTCCCAACAATTCAATTGTACATGTATGTTTAACAAAGTATAAACATAATTCGCAATAAGAAAATACTCAAAGTGAATAGGTATTATAAGAGTGAGGGAGCAAATAGGCACACCAAAAGGGACAAATCCCGCTAAGCAGGGGCCTAATTAACAAAGTGAAGTGAGAAAGTGAAAGCTGAAGGGAGTATTGGAGATATTACAGAGATATTACTTAACTAGGGAAAGAAAGAAAAAAATTATCGAAAAACTAATGTAGTAAACACTACAGGAAAAAATTTAGAGAAAGAACAAAATAAAAGCAAAGCAATCAAACAATCAAATAAATCAGCATCAGCATGAGTAACCCCTCATGCTATTAACACAAAACATTACATAATGTATACACACGTAACAGGTGTTTAAAGTGAGTTAAGTTAGTAGCCTTACGAATGTGAATCGGAATTTTATTCCATATGACAGGGCCTTGGAATTTAATGGAAAATTTCCGAACATTTGTTTTAGCAAAAATAATACTGAAGTCTCTATTACCTCTAGTGAGTCCAGGATGCAATGCAGGAGAGAAGTAGGAAGCAAAGGAAGAAGGGAGGAGGTTATTGATGTATTGATACATAAATTGAGATGTCTGTTCAAATCTAATCTGTTTAATATTTAGGAGTTTATGCTCAGCAAATAGGGGACCAGTATGACAGTTAACAGTGGATTTAGTGATAACTCGTATGGCTTTTTTTTGCAAGGTCCTTAAAACATGGAGATGGGTATCATAGGTAGAAGTCCAAATTAAATTAGAGTAACTAAGGTCTTCTTACAGGTCTCATACTAAAGTTGTGCACAGAGCCAGATCATTGACATTGATACCTACTGCTTTTAGGGCCGGCGCTACTGTCTGATGTGGCATGGGATTTTCTGTCCCTGCTACCCAATACATAGCAGTTCACCAGTCAGCATTGAATATCAATGATAGATAATAATTGTAACAATAAATATATAATATAAGAAAATAAAGAAGATAAGCATTATGAAATAACAAGAATTTTATTTGAAAAAACCTCAGAAATAGCAGATAACTATTTTCTTAAAAAAACTGAATTTTCCCCAAATATCGCTTTTCTTCGCACTATTTCAAGAAGTTGCGCCCTCTTGAGGGGTCATTTGCCATTGAGGTATGGATGTAGAATTTTGGAGGGTTAATTGTGTACATAAATGTCACATTTTAAGCCCCTATGCGTGTGATTCATACAAAATTATTTTTTTCTGAACACTCTAATACATACATATATAGCAACCTATATATAGTTTTAGTTCAAAATATACTGTGAGAGGCGCTTTATTAATCCAAAAATAGTATATATAGTGTAGTGTAGTATATTATATTATATTGCATTATAGAATAGTATAGTATGGTATAGCATAGTATATCTATCATTATAAGTCTGAAAGTTTGTCCTTCCGTTTGTATGTATGTATGAATGTTTGTCCGGATGTATTTTGACTCTTCGTCTCAGAAAACCAAAATTACACGAGTGGCGTACCGGTGGAGGTCAGAGTTAGTGGTTGCGTGTTGTGGAGAGGGTGGGGTGAGGGGAAATTTGGGGGATTTTTCCCCACGAAAACTCAAATTTCTCGGGTGGCGTACCGGTGGATGTTGGAGTGTGGTGGTTGGTGTGGTGTGGTGGGGTTGTCGCCAGAACGGGTCGAATCCTAAATTTCCCGGGCAACGCCGGGTTCTCCAGCTAGTATGTATATACGACTAAAGTTATATTGCTATGAAACAGATTGCTAAACTTGACACCTCGCTGCACGTGCAATTGAATTCCTCAGCTATCCTTGAAATATATAGGCGCTATAGAAATTAACGAATGGGCATATACCTTCTGCACACATCCTGACCATGGCACATGTGTAGAATACGTGCAAACACGTGCACATATATAGGTTGGCGTACAGTCGACCTAGATCGCACCCCCCCCCCTTCAATCTGCTGAGATAAAGACAGAGCCAAGCTAATCTGCATACAGATGCCCACTCAGGGGAGTATAGGGTTCTCGACAGCCTAGCAATCTATTATAGCAGAGGTCAGTGGTGACGCGTTCAGTAGGCGTGACTAAATAGAGACCTGCTGACCAATCAACCTCCACTTCAAGTTCACCTGAAATCACTGGGGTCTGGTTTACATGTAGAATCTGGAATGCCAACCTCGGCCTTTAAGGTTTACATTTAGGCCTACTATCGGGGCGAATTTTTCACCCATGAAGGTCTAATAAGTGCGTCTGCTGTAGGCTATCACGCCTAATAAGGGCAATAATAATAATTATAGGGCCTACTAAATACTAATGCAGACTTTTCTGGATAATTATACAAAATTAGTTATACACAATTTATTATTTAAGCACTCTTTAACGTACTATTTTTAGAAATTAATAAACGAAAAAATTATAAATGCATACGTAAATTTAATATTGCACGGTCGTAGCCTACCAGCAATTTTACTAGCTCAATCGTTTCTCTTTAACTCTCTCATAAAACTAACATGGATTCGGCCGTGACTCGGAATTTCTGTCTCGACTCGCTGGTCGTTGCCAATAGGTCTACAACTCGCTTCACGCACGAATGCTGTGAAAATCATCTTCGTGGGCTTTTTTAAAAACGTGCTGCCATCTACCGAATAGAAATGAAACGTTTTTTCATCAAGGAATAAACTGGGTTTAATTTAACCCATTTCATGTTATACTGGGATTATTACCTCGATTTAACACTGAACAGTTGTTCATATTTGCCAGAGCAAAATCTTTGACCAGTGGAAGTCTGAATTAAGACCAGATTGAGGAATGTGTACCGGTAAATTGTAATCCTTGGAGCACGGCAAACAAATTGTCAGACTTTCTACACTGGTCAACATCGTTTAACATTGCTTCTTTTCTCTTTTAGGTCCTCAGAGTCAGAGTTGTGCAATATCTTTTCAGAATTGTAGTCCTTTTCAAACAGATTATCGCACCTATAAGCAAGCTTGTTTCGAAACAAGCAGTGCAGAAAGTGGCTTAAAATAGAACCAGGTCTGATTGTATCAGAAGGTGCTAAATGTCCATGTTTAATCCAGACGTTTTTTACACCAAGGCATTCATAGAAATGAGCAATGTGACCAGTACAGTGGCAATTTACGCCCCAAGTAAATTCTCGGGCAGGACAAAAATTCTGACAGACCAAGGGTTTTCACCAGGGCATTTGCCCTGCTGTAGCGCTGCCACTGGTTTAATCCAGTGCCCAAGATGAATGCTGGGTCATAGACCTGACTCACTTTCAGTCATTCATACAAGTGTCTGATACCTGTCCCACAGCCCTACCTCTGTCTTCCTACAGTAATTGGCTGATAACCTAACTGCAACCAATTTGAAGAAAGGCCAGTACAAAAGTATCATCAATGTTCCCCACATTTCATAAGCATACCTACATCACGTAGCAACCATGGCAACACCAAACCGATGTTACGTTCATTGTGCAGACTACAGATGGAACAGATTGAACATAGTCTCATTAGCACCAAACAGTTTTTTAATTAAAACTAAACAATCCTATTTGCAAACAGAAGCCGACACAGTTATTATAGGTCCGTATAATTTCCTGTCTTCAACGTCATATCTATCCATCAATTCTTTACGCCCATTAATTACCTCAGTCAAAATGAAGACAAAGCACAACACCCATAACATAAATCCCCTTAAAGAATTAAAATAATTGTTTAAGTACAGCTGATCAATCGAAGAAGCTGCCCAAAAGCAAACCGAATTTCGATCCAACTGAAAAGGCTCTTGCATTAGAAGCACATAAAAAGAGGTAAAATAAAATCATAGCTCCTCGTCATTGCAAACGAAAAAACGCAGCGGTAAACGTTATCTACACATATATTATTCGGGCTCGGCACTTAAACGACGCGAATGTACTAAAAGTGACTGGGAAACCAGTAGGGGGTCATCGTCAGTGTTAAGGGATGCATGAACAAGCCCCCCAACAGATTTCAAAATATATCTGGTGCCGGAAACAATAGACGAGCAACGACGTCCGCAAATTGAAAGTCTACCAAAACGCGAGACGGGGTCTTTTACCACGCGCCCGACAATCATCATCATCATCATCTCACAACTGAATTCAGCATCGGCAGACTTGCACGCGTTTCAGAATTACAAAGGACCGCGTGCAGACCCATATCGTCCTCGGCTAAAATCATTGCCAAGACGACGACAGCAGGAAATGGTTGTCAAGTCTAAAAAGTCTGCATCAATCTTAGCAACAGTTCGTGTTGTGGCGACGTCGGACGTCCAGACAAAATGGATCGCGGAAAATACACAGAGGACATCTGAGCCGCTAAGATGTTCTTCAGGCTCCTACTTTCTCAGATCCAGAACGAAAACCTGAAACACGTTGATAAATAACAAATCACATATGCCAATGCACAGTATCTGAAAAACTGTCGTTAACACTCAAACAGGAAATAACAGCAATAAACAGCTTGAAATGTCCTCAAAAACCTACATCTTCAGTTCTAATTAAAACTGCTGTATTATATGATGACTTGGCTTTACATTATTAATATTTAAGATAAGATAAGAATATTCTTTAATAAACCAATTGCTATCCGCATTTTGGTGTACATACAAAGTATAATAAACAAACGTACATAATTTCTATATCCAATCAATGTCAAAGTGTTTTAGAATAGCATATAATTTGGATCAACAACTCTTAAAATGTATACATCAGTCAAATTCAAATGTGATTTGGCAAGAACAGTACCACAGTTATCACATTTCCATGCAAACACTTGCCTGTGGCATAGACTAGTACACATGCTTTAAAAAGCAAATCTGTTTTGCTGCGTACAACAGCTACATACATATTCATAACTCATTTCATTATTGACACCACAACGTGAATCAAAATGTCACCATACCGATCCATCCGATGCGCTGGCTCCCACTTTGTCACCTCGATGGTTCCAGCAGACTTCAAATATACCACCAGTGCCTCGGTAAGTATGAACTAAAGCACCAGTCTGCAAGAGATGGCAGAAACAAATTCAACGTTAAAATAACAAAAAACACGTCAATCATGGTAAAATTAATATTGACAATTGATAATATGTCCATCAACAATATTTCTTTGTTCCTTTCTCGCCTAAAAAACGGCCTTATTTATCCACTGTTGGACTGGGAGCGCTTCTAAGTAGATTACCTTGAAGGTGTGCTATATATAAAGTAAATAATAATTTTTCACACTATTTCCTCTCTCTTAGCGAAGAGGAGGCACTGAGAGATACTGGTTAATTACAGAGCTCTCATTGACAAAGCGTTAAATCTTGTTAAGTACGCTGGTGATACAACCTTACATGCAAATTGCAGAAACCAAAGTTAGTATCACTTTCTATCACAGAACATGAACTTGCCAAGTCTGTATGCTACATTCTATGGGTCTTGGAACTTTGGTTAAAGTCAAATAACCCTTTACCTGTTCATTTTTAAATTTTAAGCCCGTTTTCAGCGGATATTCTTGGGCAAATGGGTAAAAGATTAAAGGTTCATTTGTGTAAAGGCAGTCGAACAACCAAGCATTTAAGAAACAGGTGCCACTACTGGCATTCAAGCACCAAATGTGGCTACCAACATGCCATTTATTCAAATTGAAACACACCTTTCCCATCTGATTGACAGATTTTGACAGAATTTGACAGCCGTGCTCCACTCGTTATTAGCAGACTGCCTCTCGTTATTCAATCGACCGGCGGAGTGAACTCTTTTAAATCTAAGCTAACATCACTTGTTCTCTAGTGCTTAACCCAACTGTTTGCAGCTTCGTAAGGCGCCATCGTAACGGCATGGCCATGTTGCAGCACTATATAAAAGTCCTAATTATTATTATTGATCAGGGCTGAAAGTGAGCCGGGAGACCCAGCATTACTTTTTTGGCTTTTGAATAAACACTTATACCTAGCACCCTTTGGGCCAAAGAGACCCGGCAATTTTTTCAAACCACTTTCAGTTATTTATGCACCTATGAGAGGCATTTAAGAAACACTATACAAGTGTTGTGTCAATTACAAATACATTCACCCATGGTGCAATCACGTCCTAAAAGTTGGGGGGGGCCAAATGAATCACGGCCTAAAAGTTGGGGGCCATAATAATAAAGTTAGGGGACCACTCAAAAGTTGGGGGGACGCGTCCCGTGGGTCCCATAGGGTGGCTGCGCCTATGCATTCACCCATAGTTCATATATCCTTGGCTGGACTACAGATGTAAACTTTCACACAGGTTCACATAAACATAAAAGCGGTCAATTCTTCCGTCATACATATCTCACGGCCCTTCCTCACTTTCAACCCTATACCAACCAAGTGTAACAAATGGCACTCGAAACCCCATACTCTCTCTCGCAGTAGAGGATTAACACGTACCTGCACATTCCAGATGTGAACACACTTGTCGAACGATCCGCTGGCAATATGCTTTCCATCTGGGCTGAATGCAACGCTGTAGACCGGTTCCTGGTGGCGAGTTAACTTGTGCACGCACGTGCCTCGCTCAACATCCCACAGCCGCACAGTCGAGTCAAACGACGCACTGAAGCAAACAGAAGACAAGACAGGATTAGTGGCGGTGCCAGGATTTCAGGTGGGTTTTTTTTGGGGGGGCTGAATACACACAGAGAAAATTTTCATCTGCCAAAATTTCTGACATCAAAATCTCATGGATGTATTATGTAAACAAACGGATGGCCCTTTTTATTTTTAGGGGGCTTAGCCCCCGGATGGCCTTTTTTAGGGGCTTAGATCCCCTAGTCCCTCCCTGGTGCCGCCACTGGGCTGGATTAGAAAAATGTCTGCTATCACAAATAAAAACAAACACTCAATCTTCAATTTTATGTAAACATGTTTCGGCATAAGAAGATGAGCAGTCACAAGAACAAAAGGTAAGACAAAAAGCTGAAATTAGTTGAAAATATCAGACTTGCGATCGTATCAGTGAATAATTTGTTAGATGCTGCCAATGAATAGATCCATTACTACGTCACACATCAAAACGCTCAAGCTATACCATATATCAAAACACAAAGACATTTAACTTTAGAATTGTAGGTATTCACTCCAAGATATTAAAAAATGACATTCCATGAACTGTATAATCTTATATGATTACATTAGGTGTAACATGTAGAGAGAGGTACATACCTAGCAAGAATGAGGTTAGCATTGGGGTTGTTAGTGCCTGGTCCAGTTGGGCTCCACTTGATGGTGTAGATCTCTTTGCTGTGAGCCTGGAGGTCATGAACACAGGTGTCTTGCTTTAGGCTCCAGATCTAGAAACACAGAAACATGACTGTTTAAAACGTTTTTTCATATTATTTTTCAAAAAACGTCGTTTTTATATTTCTTATCATTTTATTCTGTTTTTATTTTTTATTTAACTTTATCTATTTATTTATTTACGACTACAGCACGGACATTGAATCAGAGTTTCATTTTTTTCAAAAAAATATAAAAAACGGAAAAATGTGAGAGAGAAAACGGAAACTGGAAATAATATGACTTTGTTTTATCTTAAAATAATGATATTAGTTTGCTGAATTCTTGAGAGTACGGTGAAAACGTACGGAATATCAGACAGCAAAATTAAGGAAATGATAACAGACAGTTATGGTTACATTTTTCCGTTTTTTATATTTTTTGAAAAAAATGAAACTCTGATTCAATGTCCGTGCTGTAGTCGGAAGCGCTTCTGAGTAGCTTTCTTGAAGAGGCGTTATAACAAGTGCACATATATATTGTTTACTTAGCCCACCCTGTGTCATTGATGAAGTACGATAAAATTTTAATGAAATGAAGAAATTTAAACAAAACTCACCTTAAGTGACATGTCGTCTGAACAGGAAGCAAGAAGGTTGCCCTGTGGATCCCATTTGATTGCATTCACCTCATTCTACAAGTTTCAATCAACATTTTGTTATTTTATTATTTATACATGCACAATTGCACGTAGCCATGCATTTATCAAGACACGTCAAATAGTGCTTGAAGTAGTGTATAGTTAGTTAGTTAGTGCTTTCGGCTCGTAGAGCCCTAGCGACCATCATGACAAGCGACTTTCGCCTCTCGCCATGATGGTTTTCTTGGCAGGATACAGAGGTGGTTTGCCATTGCCTTCCTCTGAGACAATTATGGGTGAGCAACTTGTCCAAGGTCGCTACGCAGCGGCTTGAGGTAGGTTCGAGAACATACCGCCTAACCACCTCGTCCCATACCCTGCAGGAGCAGGGGGTTGTTTTAGGCTAACCCATAGCCGGATGCAGATTCACGTCATGCCCAGGACCTGCCGGCTGCAGTTTAACGTCATACCCAGGACGCGGCTGCAGTTTAACGTCATACCCAGTAGTGTATAGTGCACAAGAAATCAATATGTGGCGCCACACACCAAAATCAGCATTAAGGTGATTTTCCAAGATATTGAGTTTGATGCATCATTTCAAAGGCCTTGTTTGTCTTAGGTCTTAAAATGACACAAAAAAATTATTGCTCTAGCTTTATTCCAACTGAAGATCCAGCGGATCTCGTACTGCATTGCTGCCGTGGTCTCTTGCTGTGTCCTTGGCTGTGCTCCATCATACTTGTGTGATCTTTGTTGTCCAGTCTCTGACGTTGCAGCGCGTCGTGTACTTCGCTCTTCGGCTAAGGGTGAGCTTCTGGTCCCGCGGGCTCGCTTGGCTATTAAGCAGCGCTGTGCGTTCTCAGTTGTGGGGCCTACTGTCTGGAACGACCTCCCGGTTACGCTTCGCTCTCTACTTGTGGCCCATCCGGCTAGGTTCTACAAGTGTCTCAAGTCTTTTTTCTTTGTTCGTGGTTGGGCTGGGAGCGCCTCTGAGTAGTTTCTTTAAGGGGCGCTATATAAATGCTCTGAATGAATGAAGATATAAGGAAAAAAGTGATCCAATTAAACTAATTAATTAACCAATTAACTTAATTAAAACAAACTAGTCTGCATATCAAGAGCATTAAAATAGCTCTAAACTTGTGGGTTTTTTTAAAGTTAAAAAATTGGTAAAAATTTTTTAAATTTAAATTCTGCACAAAACTAAAAAATCACAAATTTCCTTAAATATCTCTGATGTGTAATTTCCGTCTTAATGCTGATTTTGGTGTGGACCACCACATACATATGGAACTACGTATACAAGCTCAAAAATCTATGCAATGTCTACTCTTGATGTTACAACCACAAATTTTATAATGCAAGAGCCGAACAAACAAAGTTCTGAATTGGAATTCAAGATACATAGAACGGACCCAAAAAAGACCCCCTAAGTTTTTTTGCATTTATTTATCTCGACCAGAAGTAAAACTTTTTAAAATCATATTTCACAGGTCTAAAGGCAATTCATATTTACGTACAATAATTAAATTTCACCAAACTATTAACAAGCTTGTAAAGTCTAACACATTGACCGCCTACACGCCATGCTAAATGACTGGCTGAAGTACGAGTTAACTCGTACTTGGCGGTCAACGTGTTAACTAAGACTTCTTGAATAAGAATGAGAGTTGAAATGAATTGGCCGCCAACTGACCGTGTGACCCTGGAACGTCTTAATTGGTTTGTCCACCTGCAGCTTACAGACGTGGATACATTGGTCGGTTGAGCACGAAGCAAATGTTGTGTTGTTCTGCCAGTCAACATCTAGTGCTGGAGCTAGATAAATGCAAAACAGAATAATACATTCAAATTATATAATTACATAATATAATACTCCAAAAATATAAGAAATTAATTACTGTAACCAATATTTGAGTTGTTGGAATTGGGGTTCAACCCCCTTAGATTTCTTCTAATCCCTTTAGTTACGCAACTCACAAGATGTTGCTTGAAGACTTTTTTTTATTTTCTTGGGGCTGTCACGCTGAGAGCGCCTCCGAATAGCTAGTCTGTAGGAGGCGCTTTATAAATGCTTATATACAATACAATGTTGGGAGAAGTCAGGAGATTACAGATCTCACAAGTCTTCAGCTGTACAACATATAAAGAACATCAGAGTTTGACTTGAATTCTTGTACTTTGAAAATCTTTATGAAAAATTTACCCAAGCCTTTCTGACAAAGTTCTCAATTACTGACTGTAACTTTACTACAGGTGTAAGAGCATGTACAATTGTACATCTCTATTTCTTACCTACAAATCCAGGTACATTTTACTGTACAAAATCACCTGTCAAACTATGAATTTCTACAGTTACTGGAAAAATTCTTGCAACATATCTATGGAAAAGAAGCTCAATTTTCACTGAAGATTGGAGGAATGCCCCTCCATCCATTACAGTAACTGCCCTTGTAAATAAATGTGCAGACTTGAAAATGTGCATTTAGTGCACATTTACAACAGAACAAAAAAATACCTATGGACACATATATACCAGGATGTATGTAAACAATTAATTATACAATTTCTAATTCTAGGTACATATTTAATAGAGCCTCTTCAATAAAATCCAACAGTTTATTTTTGATGTTTGTATCCATATTTATATTTGCATGATATCTCCATACACTGTATGCTTATAAATCAAACCACAATCAAAACATTAAAAAATTAATGAACATGATAAACAATAAAATGTGTGCAATTTCACGTAAACAATGTCATGTGTGCAATTTCACGTGAAGATGATCCTTTCTAACATCCGAACTGTAAGAAAGTCAGTCGCGGCCAAAATACAAAGAACACAAAGTTCAGAACAACAAATAAACATGCAAATGTATAATACTGACCCGAATGGAATGAGAATTGCTGTGTACAACGTCCAGAACTTGCATCCCAAATAATCGTTGTCTGCAGAAGCAACACATACAACCATTAGCAACACATACAACCATTAGCAACACGTACAACCATTAGCAACACGTACAACCATTAGCAACACATACAACCATTAGCAACACATACAACCAATAGCACAGTACATACAACAATTAGCAACACATACAACCATTAGCAACAACTATTAGCAACACATACAACCATAGCAACACATACAACCATTAGCAACACATACAACCATTAGTAGAACACATACAACCATAAGAGACAAATCATAAGCAAATGAACAAGTCTAGTCTCCAACAATCTCCCATCAAAAAAACTCTTCGTTTCATAAATCGCTCGCCTTTTCTTTTACTGTGGCCGGGCTGGGAGCACCCTTGAGTAGGTTTCTTGAAGGAGTGCTATTCAAGTCCATTGAATGAATGAATTAACTGACACTCTATTTTTTTTACTCTGTCTTTGACTCAAGATACACCTCATCCACCAAGCACATAATTCAGAAAAGAGACTTAAAGGAAATAGATGTCCATTCAGTTGTTGAATGCTATACATCAGCCTCTAGCAACTTTTACTTCCAAGTTACATAGCTTGAGAAAGTTGTAGTTTCACTTAATGCAACATTCTCTAACTTCAGACACACTTTAATATGAATTAGCTACCTGCCATCAGTTCAACAATCTGTGACCAGCTAATACCACAGTTAATACGAAATGTGGGACATCAAAATCAATACTCTTAAAATCAATAAACTACATTAAAATCTGAGGTACAATGTGCTACATACAACACACATAAGATTTTTATTTTTTAAATAATATATCTCTTTAAAAATCCAGCTCATCGTTGTTGCTGATAAACTGTCTTACAAAGAAATATAAAGATCAGGAATGGACAATTACCTTCTCTATCAATGATCACGCAAGAATACAGTCAATAAAATACCTTGTATGTGAAAGATCAGAAAACGTCGATTACCTTGTCTACTCCTGCACTCAGAATGTAGTTTCCCTTTTTGTTCCATTTGAGAGCAAAAATTGGGCCTTTGTGCTGACCGAGGGTACTAACAAGACGACCTGTACACAAAATAACAACATCTGAAGCTGAAAGCAATTGAATACTGACCAGCGCAAAACCAATAAAAAATTCTAATAACTCTGTGGCATTTTAATTCCTTCTTCAAATCACTCCATTTCATAATATTATTTTAAATCTAAAATCAATTAGACTTTTCAAAATGTTGATTTCTCACTGCCTGTCACAGATCTAATAGGCATGATTAGAACATAAGAAAGCTTGCACAAACAGCTAATAAAGTGAGAAAAGCCGCATTTTCAAGCCTTTTTCGTACCTTCGGTGTTCCATATCCTTGCATAACCATCATATGACCCTGTAGCCAATAGGTTTCCATCACACTGGAAAAAAACCCAGTAACTATAAACATTATTAAACAATCTCTTGTGCACAATTACTGCCAGAACTGCTGGGGTGTTCACAATGAAATTCATTACTCAATCACCTAGGACTACCAATGCCTTCCATAATTATACCTGGCAATGCAACCTAGACTTGGCAATGCACCTATTGGTCAAATCGTCAAAGAATGCCTGTTCACTGGCACTGCAGCCGAGAATGGCTGACAATTTCTACGTATATTGAAACCAGTACAAGATTTCAGAAATTTCTAAATTATTCCGTCACTACAAAGCCTATAAATAGCATATCTAAATAATTACTTAAGACTTTTCACTTTGAACAGATCTGGATCGGAAGTGCCTCTGAGTAGCTATCTTGAAGGGGTGCTGCATAAACTTCATAGACAGATCAATAATTAATTATACTAGTTTCTACAGGAATGGATAATTAAGCAATAAGGCTCACAATGCCAGGCAAACATCTAGTCTATAATGCTGTGAACAAGGTTTTCCTTGCACTAGGAATATTATTAAGTGAATCTAAAAAATTTCTTTAGCACCACCATCCAAATGCTTACATTCCAATCGAGAGAAGTCACGTCCTTGTTGCTCGGTACTTCTGCTCCACCCTTCTGAATGCAGTGTCTCAACACCAGCTGATTGCTGGCACCAGAGCCGGCGCTGCCCTCGTTCATGTTCCATATGCGTGCGGTGGAATCACCAGACCTGGAAAACACCCACGTTGTCACCAACAATGACATAAGTAAGTAAGTACTTTCTTTATTACTCCACTTGCAAACAAGAAACACACAATTGGACATAGACCATCATTATGATACATCGAAGTAATAATTGGCAATAAAATGTACAATTTAAATCACAAGTTGAATAAAATTACTACGATATTAGCGTCAAACAAGTCATCTATAGATACAGCCTTCTGGTGATAAATCCATTTCAAAGCAATGAATCACAGCGTGGTATCTCTAGGTTATGTGAGCAAGGACTAAGGGAGCATCCAGTTAGTCATTCTGGTGGAAAAAGATCATGGAGGACATGTTAGTGGGCACTGAGGATAGAAGCAACATGGATGCATCTGCCTTACAACACAACATGTCAAAAGTAGGAGTACTAGTAGGCAAAAGACTCTGTCGTACCAACTTTCGAAGAATAGCCAAAGACGACTACATAAAAAAAACTAGAAATCTACATCATAAAAAAGACTACAATCACATACCACTGCATCAACTACTGGTGTACCCAAAGCACTGAACGCAAAGTAATAGAACGTTTGCACAGCATACATGTCTTAACAGACTCTCAAAAGGTATACAGTCAACAATCAGATAGGAGGAAAGGGCGTGTCTCTAATGTTCAACAACACGCAATGCAGTCTGCAAAATAAGCAGAAAGTAATTTCAATTGGCAAATTGGGTAAACCAGTACTACATGTTTCAAAATAGCACACAGAAACGAAAAAATAATGAATCAGTATATAAAAAACATTTTACACATTCTCTTGCTTTCATTCTCACAGAAGCTATCCCAAAAAATCAAAAGATCTTTCTCTATTACAGCAATCCAAAAATCAGAGGCACGCTTCATCATCCAAACTGTTGTCAAGTGTCACGAAAAGCAGATAATCATAGTCAGTACGGAAAACAGACCCAATAAGAAATTATCAACAAGAGAAACGTGTTTTAGTAGAACAAAAATCAATACCCTGAGGCAAGAAGGTCATTTGTTGGGTTCCAGGCACAGATGAAAACTTCTGATTCGTGGCCCTTCAGTATTGAAGCCTTGGAAGCAGGAATCTCTGTGCTACTGTCAACATCCATCATCTCAATGTGATTTGCTACAAAAGAAAATGTAAACAATAATAATAATAATAATAAGACGATTTATCTAGCGCCGTAGCTCAGCCGAGGCCGAAGGAAAGGGCGCTGTACACGGGATCACATGTCACTGTTAATTATACGATTGTTTGAACAAATATGTCTTCAGTCTCGTCACTATGTCACTAAACAAGTCACTATGTACACTGTACAGTCATTATTAATAGAACCAACTGTAACAATCTATTCTAACACTTCAAATGCATGCTCCACCCTGAACAATTCCAGTCAGTCTTACACCATCAGATGCATTGGCTTCCAGCTGAGTTCAGACAAAATTTAAATTGACTTACAGTTTGACTTACAAATCCCACAGTACCAACACACCTCCCTACCTTACAATCCTCCTCATTACCTTCTCCATCAAGTACTGGTCTTTTAGCTGAGCCCGAAACAGACCAGCTATAGGTTCACATGCATTCCATGCCTCTGGTCTCAGGACGTGGAATTAAATTCTGCTCTCGCTTCTTAGCTCAAATTCTCCTCCTTCCTTCCCTCCTTCAAAAAGCAACTCAAACTTACCATTTCTTATTGGCTTTCAAGCACTTGGATATCTAACTCCATCTTCCTCTGATGGCTGACTATCCGTGCCTCATATTTATATGTAGGTGTGATCTTGCATGTGTTTACAAATTTATTTTATAGTAACATATTGACATTCAACTGAAGTACATGGCCCTACCTTCCTCTCCGGCTGCACCTGGCACGTCGGCCTTCGCCTGAGGGCCTTTGATTGCACCCTGCTTACGCTGCTCTATTGCGTCCGGTAATACAGCGTCAATCAACGATATTGTTTCTATGTTGCGCTCCGTGCCATCCTGAAAAATAACATAAAATGCCATTCTTAATGCAATCAAATAATTACAAGTCATATATTCATAAGCAAACTAACAAACTTCTGTGAAGCAACAGGAGGGAAACTCCAGTTCATCATTTTAGGCATCATCAGACTCGAGCATTCCACTTTGAAATCAAAAACATTTAAAACACTTAAATTACCAATACATCTACATTTAACTTTTTTAATTATCATGCGTCGATGTATTCTGTTATCACAAAAATCCAAGAAGATGAGGCATGGGGAAATTGAATCTATAAAAGACTTTTTTAGGACAATAGGTGCTACACATATGTCAATTTACAGTGCTTTACAATATCATACCCTACATTTTACAAGCAGGCAGAAACTGTAGAGTAACACCACACACACACACTAACACACAAACACATGCACAGCGACATCTAGAATATTGTAACCAGGCTTGAACCGAATGAACCCAAAAAAATGGAATGATACAGCCAATGAAAGCATATTTAGCTTATAGTATTATATAGCTGCAACCTTAGACATGATAAAAGGTCAAGTTCCAATCCTTTACCAACCAAAGTGTAGTAAACGGCATGGGAAATCCTATACCCTCGGTCGGAAACGGGTCAAGCCAACCCCGAGAGATGGCTAGCTGCGGGTACGAAGTGCTGGCGACTTCATTTTCTCGGCTTCCGCTTACTTGAGCAAAGCAACAAGACAAAAATATAATCAGAGCTGTGTATTATATTACTCAGACCTCTGCAATACTGATCTCCGCCTCTGTGTACTGAAGACCTTTCTGGATGATGTTGAGAAGCGCGGCCGGTGGAACGACCGACCCGTTGATGTTCGAATGACTAATGTGGCTTTCGATGCCAAACGTATAAGCCGCATGAGTGAAGCCTACAAGCAAACAACGAAAACGTCAGGATATCATATATGCATGTGTGACTCAACAACAAGCAGCCATATTAAGTTTCTAATAGAATAGGATCCATCCATATGCTACCAACGCAAAAATCGTATTTTTTTACCCTCCTTCACCCCGTTGCAACTGGTACATATTGTGTACCCTCCCATGCGTATGGACAAATAAGTTTCCATAACCCCTCCAGTGCCTCCACCATACAAAGTTAATTAGCTAAACTCATCTATGAAACATTTATTTTACCATAGTCTACTGTTTATAATTTGTTAAACATCATATATGCCAGCTAAAAAAATTAATGTTCAGTACTGTTATGGTTTACTGAACATTAGATCTGAAAAGAGTTTAATTATAATGTAATCGAATGCCAAATTGGATGTCACGTCTATAGGATTAATAGTAATAAATCTGTATGCAAATATTGTAGACATCATAATTAGAAACTTATCTTGCGTAAGTACATTTCGTGGAGACCCCTCCTCGCTGTACACCACCGCACGCAAATCATTAAATCTGGGGACCCCTCCCCTCAATGCATACATATTTATATGGAACAGTACCATAGGACGGACCTTTAAATACACTTAACAAATATCTATCTATTTTAACAAATATCTATCTACTTGAAGCACTATCCTTGACTATAATTTATTAGCAAAATTTTTATGTGTGCCCACTGCTCCTTACATTATATAATGATACATTACATCCTAAATTAATTTTCATTCAGTTTAGATATGCTGTTAACCATATGAGACTATGAGCGTTGGAAGACAGAGAAGCACAAGAAGAAGTACACTTAATGTAAATAAAGAAAATTAACGAGGACTAACCCGATTCCAACAGATATCGATACACCAAATAGTTGACCTCGTCACTCGTGAAACTCATTTCGACTAATCATGCAAGCAATTCTCTTGCCTCTCAGCTGTTCAACAAACAACAAAAAACACAAAAAGTTTCATTTCCTACTTTCATCCAGCACAATAGTGATATGTCATCAATCATTCAATAGTTTCTTAATAATATTTCACAAAACTGATTCCCAGTAAAAAGTGGTACAGACCATGATTCCCAAAGTTCTAAACTGTAATTGCATAATGGCATAAAGTGCATCATGTTCAGTTGAACTGTCTACTTTAAACTCTAACCAATATATACTTTGCTTTGCGCATTATACTAAGATCATTGATCCAATATATTATGTAAGCCTGTCGCAGAAACAGAAAAATGTTTAAAACACCATGAATAAAAATGAATTTTTGCCACACAAAACTCCTGCAGATACATGCAAAACAAGATTCTACAAGCGACAAATTGCCTTTAAATTTTGTTGGCACACATTCATCTGTTCTCCAAGTTGCGTGTGTAAATCTCGGCATTAATTTTCATCAATGCAGCGGCATTAATATACAACAGGAGAATACAAGAAAATGTCACATTCTAAGTTTTCTACACTGAATTCCACGTATCAGATATAATATGAGTTATCCTTAAAGATGTATTGTGCACAATGCATGAATTCACTTTCCAGAATTGAAGATTTTTTATCGCCGCTCAAACCACAGAGGCTTTTCCAGATTATCTCTAACGACCCAATGGCCATGGTCAGTATGTGAACCACTGACTCCTTATTTACTTCCTTACACAATCCGTCTTGTAATTTGCCGTATTCTGCTTTCCCTTGACTTCCTAGGTAGCCATATTATTTACTCTCTTTATACACACCAATCGCAACAAGCTTGAGCACTTCCTAATATGTCGCTAGCAGCATTCTTATCTTATAAAACAAACTCTTATGAATTCACATAACACAGATCTGTTTCAAAACGCAGATGGACACAAAAGCCGATGTCTGAAAGTGAAAACCATAAGAAGTGGGGAAGAGGAGGATCAAGCGGAATCTATCCGAGTCGGTGAGAGAAATGGCCTCACCGAAAGTATATACAACAAAGGTCATTCGCCAGAAACACTAGCCGAGATAAACGAAGGCTAATAAATTTTTCCGATCATGCATGCCTAAAATCAACCATCAGGAATCAATTTTAGTAACAACATTAATCAATTTCGTTTTACGTTCTTTACATTTTTTTCACTTTCCGGACGAGCGTCAAAGCCAAACAGTGAAGACACCGACAGCGACCAAAAGCATTAAAAGAATTAAAAAGCCATTTAATCGTATATATAACTAACTCACATAATTGTCAAAAATCCCAAATTAGTGCGTAAAAATCGGACGAAAACCGTCGAAACATGAAATTGAAACGATTCGATTTTGCAAGTAAAATACGATTAGCAAATGCCTTGCACGTCCAAGCGTAGTGATACATGAAACATGACAACCGCATCACGCCTCTGCTAGTGTTACTCTTTTTTGTGATGCTTTTTTCCCCAAAAATAATGAATAGTTCCAAGATAATATTCATAGGAAAATTGCAAGTCCTTGAAAAAATTGCAATCATTTAGGTCCTACTCTGAGTTACTAGCGAGCTTTTACAAAATAATCTAGCCTAAGCGCAGAGCACAAGCTCAATCCTGTCGTGCCTGAGAGGTTGTCCAGCGATATCAAGTGATCTGCAGCCTTCTGAATTCCGCTCTTCTTGCGCTTCTGCATTCTTTTTTGCCCACTCACAATCACGTACTTTCTCAGGCTGATCTATCCATCACTTCTCAGGTTTTCCATTCGAAACTAAAGTATCTCCTCTTTAGGAGCTCCTAACCCGACTCTTCTGATCTCCCACCTTCCAATGCTCGACCTAACCGCCACCCACCCTAACAGTAACAGCTAGTATGCCACTTCTGATCTTTTGCATGGTAAACGGACTATTCTTCTGTACAACCCTTCTGACTATAGATCGATGCAACGCTTGTGAATAAGCTGGTGCTTGGCGCTTTGGAAGTTTGGAGACTACAATTGCGAGTAACGTTCGGTCATTTTGCAAGAGAAACCAGCCAGAAGCATTAGTGCAATTATAACTGCTACGTAGCTGGGTCTACGCACCCAACCTACAGTAGGCCTAGGACTAAATTTCTGCAGTGTTCTACTCCTGTAATCTGTTCACTTATGAATTGGTGTCCATCCCTACACTATGTCGACGGCGGTCGGTATAATTATGTGTAGATTATATTACAGCTTCAGTTAGAGGGATCTAGTTTGCTGGACTATCAAGCAAGGGTCAAGTGTTCAAATCCCTGCCAAAGCACAAATTTGTGTTGAGATTTCAACTTCACTTGCACTTTAATCGACTCAGCCATGATGAATACACCTACCGGCGACCATACGCTGTGGGTGAGAAGATGAGACAGTGAAGAAGAAAACTAACATGTGCACCCACCTTCATGTGCCAAGACTAAGTATAAAGACGTCTAAAACTTCGTACCCATGGTTTCTCCATGAAGGCTAGTTTAAAGAACTGCTCTTCGTCTTCAATTAGAGAACAGCATTATTAGGATAGGCAGCTACTGTGCTAGATATACTGTCAGAGAACTCATTGTGTAGTCAGAAAAACAGAATTCATCCAATTATCATATGACAGACCACTGTATTAGCTACACTACTCTGGGTAGCATGAATATATTACTACTTACAAGTCATTGGTTAATTGAGCATTTGCAACATTTGACATGTGATTGAAAGGTAAGGCAGTTAGGAAGAAGCATGCACCTATAAGATGTTGATGACCGCACAAGTACCTGGCAAAAGAAGACAGCTGAAAAGAACAGTTCAATTGTGTAGCAAACTTGGCCCATCTTCAAATTCAGCAGCTAAGTGAACAGGGAACATGTATGGTGACAGCACAAAATTAAGCACATTCCTCGTCTTTTGAAATTGCATCATTTCATTCATTTGTGGAAATCTCGGAGTAGTTACCTTGAAGAGTTGCTGTATAAACATTTGAATGAATCACTGATATTCATATACACGACAAGGCACATGGCAAATTCTTAAACACTTCACTAAAATTCATCTCACATGTGCAAGCTAATTGGTTAATAAAATCAACAGACATCAGGCTATTGTTGAAAGAGACTAGATTATGGATATTATCTTCTGCTTTTTGAAGATAATTTGCAATGTACTAGAATGGAGGATTCAGAAACAAACAGCTGCCCATACATGCCTAGATACCGTGACACATTACAAGAAATATCTTTGATAGACTTATTTAGTCTAGCCATACAATCTGTCTGAAGTGTCTCTCATCTCAATACCTATTAACTTTTGCTAAAAAAAACACACAGTACGGGTTTACATGAAATATATCTAATCATTTATTTCCTAACCATTCTCATCTGCCACAGAACTCAAACGTTTGTCAACTATGTTGGCAATAATTAGTTAACACCAAAATAAGTGGTCCAACAACTTTCTTGCGAGTAAGACTTTTATTAAAAACAAGATGAGAAGGATGAGCTATATTGTATTAAGTGGTGCTCAAAGAGTCGCTTGGTACAGTTCTTGACGTCATTCCCACTTCTTCGAAACGTTGAGATGATCGAAATGTTCTTGCATTGTGTAATCACTCCACAGATTCTTCCGGATCTTTTCATCTCGCATTTTACGGAAGCTGGCAATTCGCGCTTCCGAATCGTCAAAGCAGGACTCTTCTTCCTAAAGAGAAATACACGTAACAAATACACGCAACAAATTCACGTAACAACAATGCTGTATTCAACTGAATTCAATTTTTTTTATTATTCCCACAAAAATGGTAAATGCATAATAAGTAATTTATGCAGTGGTATATTAGTTCACATATTGATTCTTAACAAGCGAAAAATACTGCTGCAAGGATTAAGTTTTAGTACACCCGCTTAGTGAGTCGTTGCTAAATTTGTCCTTGATTTTTGGGGCATGGGTTCAAATCCGGGCCATGCAGGAAATCTGGTTTGAACTTTCCGCTCCACCGGCATCGCCTAGACAGATCAGCTATAAACGAGCACACTGACCATACACTGTTAGTGAGAAGATGAGACAGTGAGGGAGAGGATTGGTCTACCATCCTCACATGCTGAGGCTAAGAAAATCAAGGCGCAAATACTTCATATACATGCCTGCCTAAGGGACTGCTATTCTCTGTGACATGCAGCATGAAGTTTAGCTACATGGGATTAGCTCTTCACAACTGTAGCCGAGATCTTTCTTCACTGCAGTACTTATTAAAAATAATTAAAATTACATGTGCATTCAATCTCTCGGGGGCTTATCAAGGAAGGCTCAAAGGGTCTTCCAGTGGTCCGCGTCCATGGGCGGAGTTTATCAGTGGCTATGGGGGTTAAGCCCCCCCAAAAGACCAAGATTCAGTTTTTTACCGTGTAAACGGTATCTTTTCCCGGGTTTAGCCCCTCCAAAAAGGCGCAGACTCATAAGTTAGCCCCTCCAAGAACGGAAACCAAACTCTGCCGATGTCCACGTTTTCTTATATAAGATTCCAGCTCTCGTGCAAAAATGTCTAGTAGAAACTGTCCCAACCTCAGATCACTGTGCGTTTTGTCCTTGTCTATTCGTAGTTACTTCAATCGGCTGTACATGATGTCCTCTCTGTACCCAGCACAGAAATCATGCTATTGGTAATCCTGTATCCTGATTAGCCTAAGCTTTAAAGTTCTAAGTGAGCTAATAGTGTGTCACCTTCCTTTTTGCATAACTGCTTCAAGCTACTTTCTGCTTCATCATGGGTTCTCTGTATTAAGACCATTGCTCATAATTTTTGAACATTATTCTAGCATGATTTAGCTCGAATTTTACTGGCTCCATGCCCTCTGTAGAATAGGAGTTTTCCCTTATTCAGTCCTCTGGGATTACCTGATGCTTCTGCCTCATCTGATTGAGTCATTTAAGCCAGCACTCTCCAATTTCTTTGAGCATTTGCAGTCTGTTCCTGCTGATGCCCAGCGTCGTGCGATTAAAATTCTTCAGAGACTGACCATTGTGACCAACATCAGCAAAGCTCTGTTTACAAAAGCATTCCCAGACAAATTTCCAAGACACCATTGTTGATTCTGATGCTCATCATGGGTCGCACTCCGGTCTCAGCAAATAAAGCAGAATACGTAACTGCCCTTGGGTGCTGGATCAAGACTAATGAATGACACTCTCCAGCTACACAGGGGGTTCCCTAAAATCCCCCCACCCACTTGCACAGACATCATGATGCAACCTGAACAGGGCTGGGGCATATAGTGTGATGCCCCAATGATAACGCCAATGTGTTTACAACAAATTAGTCATCTGCTCTAAACTGCAAGCACAGTAGCACACGTTTCAGCATTTTCATTACGGAGAAGAGCTTCAATAGCAAGTAAGGATAAATTTTTAAGACTAACCTCACTGAGGTACGGTCGCTGAATAAGACTGAGATTATTCTGCTCCAGCATCAAAGAAGACAGAGCCTCTCTCTTCATTTGAACTGTGACAGGTTTCACAAGCTGATGTTTTCTACAGATCAAAACATTACAGTATGTTATTAATATTAGTGATACGAAATTTTCAAACAGAAATGAACAAATTAATTCTCAAGCCAACTACACAGCCAGCTTTAGCCACTACTACATCAGTACCGAAACCCTTTCATATTGCAAACGGCTGATGAATTATGAATGCAACATTGTACAACTGTAACTCTAAAGTTTCTACCAGCAGAGACGAGAAAAAATAGCTAAGACCTTTTGTGCTGTATTTGCTGTTTTAAAACGATCTATGGAATGGATACACAGTTCCAAGTAATTATGAAGGATACTGGCACTTTAAAGTAGAAGCTTCAGGCATGCATGCTCTAAAGTATTCATGGATCGAGCATGCAGCCATGCACAGCCAGTTGTAAAAAAAGCTTTTAATACCGTACCATGAGTAGTAGTTTACTGGGGAATGAGGGATAGGAAGCAATAGAAAAATAGTGCAATTAAAGCAATTAGCAAAAGTCTTAATACTAAGCGGGTGTATTACATGATCATTAGGGTGTCTCTTAAAAATGAAAGTTTAAAATTTTAATCTCTCACCCCTTCAAGTCGTGAGGTTGATGGAGAAAAAATTTATAATTTTTTTTATCAACATCGGAAAATATTTAGAGGTCGCCCTTTGATGTCAAAGTTTTAGACATGTATATAGTTCCATTGTTTAAAATTATGCTACATAGTTCGCATTGTTAAAGAAGTCCTAGATTGCCTTATTATTTGGCTAATTTCAATCTATACTAGGAGTGAAGCAGGCTAACACCTTCTATTCACTTTTATTCATTCCAATAATTTATATAGCGCCTTTTCAAGCGACCTACATATAGGCGCTCTCAGCACAACAACAGCTGACAAAGTGAGATTTGAGCGACTTATACAAATCAGACGAGATTTACCTGGCCATCAATCACAAGTCTACTGGGAGGCCATTCCAGATGCAGGGACCCACAATCGGAAAGGCTCAACGCTTCTAATAAAAGTATGAGCTCGCAGAATTGACAGCTCCCCAGAGAACAGCAAAGGGTATGATGATCTCTGTTGACCTGTCTCTTTGACCTCGCAAAGGAAGATCCAACTTCCACATGGCATATTGGCCATCTTCAAATTCTCATTTCAAGTGCTGGAGTGCAAGATAGCAACTTTGCAGTTTGTTTTCCATCTCAAGACCTGAGTTACTATTCAAATCAGGGTTGAAGCACCTCTGAAAGACTTTTGACTCATGACCGCACCCCAAAATGCAAACTGAAGCAATTTCCAATGTCACATGCAAAAAGCTTGGACAGCATCAATGGTACCTTTCTGAGGAACTTCTTGATTCCGGAAATGAAGAAACTGATCTTAGCCACCATGGAAGACCCAGCCCCGGATCTTGCACCAAAGAGACCAGCAATGAAATCCGCAGCATTTTTGAGTACTAAGAGCCTGGAACAGTGCTGGATAAGAAAACGGTTATTTCCATAAATGTTCTTCCACGGATTTCCCTTGACACGGACCCATTGAACGGGTTGGCAGATATCAATGACAGGGTTGAAATAGGAGTGGTTTCATTCACGAATTCCATAAAAGAGTTGACCGACCGGAAGAGCAAAAAATTCCTCCTTCAAGTTGTCTCTGGCAATTGATCCTGCCTGTAGCAGTGTACTACTATTCTTTAATTTTAACATAAATAAACAGATAGAAAATAGACATGTGGCGTGTAGTGGTGGTTCATTGCCTTGCAGCCGGGGGGTTTGCAGATTCGAATCCACCCCAGGCCGCCCCGTATGGAGTGACCTTGAGCAAGTCCCCAACAATTGCTCATGCGCTTCGGCGTGAATATCAGGTTGAGTGTCCGGTGTCCGAGCTGTAGTCGGGAGTGCTTCTGAGTAGTAATCTTGAAGGGATATCAAGTATATCAAGTACAATATCAAGTGCACCTACATACATGTCTGAACATTATATAAACAAGCCAAATTGATTAGCACTAGAAATGATGATTAATTATCATGTGACATCAGACTACATGATTTCCCATTGTCGAAGTAGGCCTTTTACATGCAAAACTTTGAGGTTCGGGGGCGGCCTCTAAATTTTATCCGATTTCAATGAAATTTTTTGTAGAATTTTATTTCAATAAACCTAACAACTTGGGAGGGTGAGATGAAGAAAAATCCCAAAGAATTTTTTCCACATTATGCTAAGAGACACCCTAATGATCATGCTAAAATACAGATTCATCTCATAGGAAATGTGTGAAGCAGAGATCTGGCCAGTAAATCAAATACTTATTCATTTCAAGAATTTATATAGCACTCCTCTCGAAATCCACTCAGAGGCGCTCCCAGTCCAAACCACAGTGAAACAAACAAGTTTTAAAAAGCCTGTAAAACACAGACGAGTCAACCCTGGGCAACAGGCGCATATCCAAAGGGAGACAATTCCAGACAGACAGCCCTACAAGTTAGACAGCACGACGCTGACAGGTTGAGATTTCAACACGCGGGACCAAAAGCTTCCCGCAAGAGGCAGAGCGAAGGGGTCGGTGACCCAGGAGAAGTGGACAACAGATATTGGACAGCAATGTCACAGCATAGATAATACAGGGCAATAACCTGTATTATCAATAACAGCAAAGAAGACAACGCCAAACCATATACTACGCCTCAGGTAGTCAAATCTTAATAACGGATCAATTCTGAGTGTAAAGTCTCTATCAAATCAAAATTAAATTACCCAATATCAATTTTTCCAGGAATACGCCTCCTTCTAACGTAAAATAATAAAACACGAGTGATAAACATTTTCTGGAAGAAAACGAGTCAAGCGTGAACCAAAGACAAATATGCAAACCTGTAAATTAAGTAATCAAGTAAGTATAACACTCCACTTGCAACCGCACAATGGGACATAAAAATGATTATTATACATCGAAGCAATAATTGGTAAAACATGGTCCAAGCGGCTGCTGGTGACAAAGCATGGACAGAGTTTGTTATTTTATACTGTGGTACGTAGCAACAGCATGCGATAGGGACCCGTAGCTGACGAATTTGGTAGTTGCAGCCACGAGTCATATTTAACTTGTGATTTTAATTTGTACGTTTTTATTACCTATTATTACTTCGATGTATTATAATGATGTTCTATGTATCCCATTGTGCGTTTGCAAGCGGAATAAAGAAGAAAATACTTACTTACTTATTCACTAACTTTTTACCTTGTGGTACCACTCGTTTTAGAACGGTCCAGAGCAGGGATGCCACTCGGAGTTTTTTCCACCTAGATATAGTTTTTTGGTCTTGTCTAGGTTTTTTGGTCAGGATCTAGCTTTTTTCTCACGGCGGTTTTTTCGACTGTTTGGCATACAAATTCATGTTTAAAAAGTGAAAATGCACAAAAGACGTGAAAAATCGAACATTTTGAGAATTTGGACAAAAATTGTAAATTTTGGAGCAAAAAAGAAAGTCATCAGAATTTTTTCGGGAAGGAAAAGAGAGCAAATTTTAATCATCGGACGACTAAAAAAGGTCGTCAAAAATTTCAAGCAGGAAAAATGGAAAAATGGAAAAACTCTTGTATTTTTCAGAGAAAAATGTTGATCTAGTCTTTTTTCGACCGGATCTGACCTTTTTCAAAATTCAGAGTGGCATCCCTGGCTCAGAGGTGACGTCTTACGGCGTCCAACTCAAACATATGAGAAGACTAAACTGTGTATTCGTATTCGGTTGCAATTTCTCTGTTGCTTTAGATTTCTAGATTAAAAGGTAAGAAAATCCAATGTTGACGTACCACCAGCAAAGTCAGATCAAAGCGATATGCGAGCACGAAGTCCCCTTGCAACTTTCACTTGGAAATCCTTTTAATTATTGTTGAAATCGAGTGTTAGTACGGTAGATATAATGACACTGCCCTGCAAGTCTAAAATAATGAAAATTTCCTGATCTGCCAGAGGTACATTTTACCTACTAGCCAATAAGTATATCAATGGATTAAATGATGATAGAAGATTACAAGCAAAAGTCATAAAAGAAGGCAATGAACTTTGTTTTTAATATTGTTTTGGCTGCTAATGAAGAAGCCGAAATCTCGATATTACTATAGTCCCAGCCGAAATCCAATGTTTTAATCCACAAATATTTATCTGCCAATTAAGAGGTTGAAGTCCAGGTAACAGTGAACAGAGTAGATAATACACTTTGTAGTTTCAATGCTGATTGAAAATACACACCAAGAGTATTTAGTATGAGTCATTCATTCATTCATTCATTCGGACATTTATATAGCGCTCCTTCAAGAAAAACTACTCAGAAGCGCTCCCAACTCCAGCGCACACAAAAAGAACAGTTTTAAGTTTAGTAAGGAAGGATCCTGGTAGAGTCCCAGGGTGTAGGCGTAGCTCAAAAGGAAGGCCATTCCAGACCACTGGTCCAACCACAGAAAAGGCTCGATCCTTCATGGTAGTAGTACGAGCAAAAGGAACTAAGAGGACTCCCCTATCAGCAGAGCGTAGCTGACGACGTCCTTGGATACCCAATGTAGAGCTGCATAGCTCACGGAGGTAAGTTGGGGCAAGGCCCTGACAACATCGCCATACCAATGCAGCTACCCTGAACTCGATACGCTGTCATGTCCACCATGTGCATTTAAGTCAGTCGGTAATTACATGTTACTAAAAACCCGAAACTAGTTTTGGTGAAATTGTTTTTGTATCATGCTTTTATAAATTGGCATATATATATATATATATATATTGATTGATAGTAATCGAACTAATATTTACATTATTTCGGATAATCAGCATTTTCTAATCAACATTTTGCCCACCAGCCCCCAATCACCAAATCAGCATTTCTCTGCTCAGCATTTTGCATTGGCCAATTAGCATTTTACACATGTCTCATTATTGCAAGTTAAAATAGGATCGGCTATTCAACTGCCACTGGTTTTATGTTGTGATGCTGCCACGAACAGTTAGGTTTGGGCCAAGCATGAAGATGTTTTTGCGATATAACGGTTTGCTATCATTGTTTTTTGTAACAGATTTTGTGTGTGATTCTCTTGTGGAGATAAATTGAAAGTGAGCAGACGTCGTTTGCCATTTCTCAGCAGTTCATCATGACGACAGCTTCTTCACGCGCGTCTGAAGTGGAGAGGAAATCGAGCAGTTTCAGGTACGGCCGAGAAGAAATGCTCGCCATGTACGCTCCTGATCTTCCTGTTCCCACCGACCTTCAAGATATGAGGATATTCTGCATGCGAGAGTTGCTGCCAATGTCGTTTCTGCCAGTCACTGAAGATGAACAGGTCTGTGTTAGCTGTTGGTATCTGATTTGAAACTTCAGGTCTAAGCGTGTTTAATAGAGCACATTGCTAATTTTGACCAAGGTTAGATAATGTATGCTGCTGTTTGGTTAGAATGTGATGCAGGATAAATTGTGTGTGAGATAGTGTTAGGTCCTTTCAGCCAGTCTTTCACTCAGGTATGCTTGCACTCTGGATTGAAAAGTCTTACTTGCGTTGCATGAGACTAATAATGTGATATAATAAACAATGATAATGATCGGAACAGGATGTCAAAGTACAAGGCCAAGACCTAGGTTAGGAAATGGAGTCAAAGGATTGTGCACTTCTGAACTTTATGGCAGCATTGTCACTTAACAGTTGAAGTCTGTTATATTTTAGTTGAAGTCTTGGCCACCTGGCTACAGCCCTTCAAAACAATTACTATGGCCTTGGTTCCATTCTGCCAGAGTTATGAAACATTCCTGTTTTTGTTTGAACTGTTTCAAATGGGGATGCACGGTTTATTTTGTGTTCATTTTGTCTGTTACAGACAGCACTGTTGAAATGTGTGAACAGTGATCTGGCCGTTAATTCCAGTCTGAGAGGAGGAGCACCTCCAGTGCCACAGGCGACCAGGACTGTTCCTGGAGTACAGATGAAAGGTGAAAAAGGATCTTACCTGCAGTCTTTTTTCTTTGAGCATCCAGATGAATGTCTCATAAAATTCCTGTTTCAACATAGGATCATTTTGACTGGCAAAGCAAGCCTTTGAAAGGTTTTAGAGCTGAGTGAATGGTATACCGTCAGTTAATGCCGTACATTACACATTAGTGTCACTATGTGTCATACATTACCAATTTATAAATGTTCAGCTAGCGGATTAATTGGAAAGAGTAAGGAATTGAAAGAGACTTTTAGCTGACATGAAATTGAAAGTCTTGTAGGAAACAATCTGTTCAGTGATTATTGCTGTGAGTGTATATCATGTTTATGCCTAGTCTCAACTGAACTTCTCCAGCTATTTTATATGGTATAAAAATGACCTTCTCCAGCTATTTTATATGGTATAAAAATGACCTTCTCCAGCTATTTTATATGGTATAAAAAATGAACTTCTCCAGCTATTTTATATGGTATAAAAATGACCTTCTCCAACTATTTTATATGGTATAAAAATGACCTTCTCCAGCTATTTTATATGGTATAAAAATGACCTTCTCCAGCTATTTTATATGGTATAAAAATGACCTTCTCCAGCTATTTTATATGGTATAAAAATGACCTTCTCCAGCTATTTTATATGGTATAAAAAATGAACTTCTCCAGCTATTTTATATGGTATAAAAATGACCTCCAACTATTTTATATGGTATAAAAATGACCTTCTCCAGCTATTTTATATGGTTTAAAAATGACCTCCAGCTATTTTATATGGTATAAAAATGACCTCCAGCTATTTTATATGGTATAAAAATGACCTTCTCCAGCTATTTTATATGGTATAAAAATGACCTTCTCCAGCTATTTTATATGGTATAAAAAATGACCTTCTCCAGCTATTTTGTATGGTACAAAATAGCTGGAGAAGGTCAGTTGAGACTAGGCATAATCTGTTTGGCATAATGAGTTGGTGACCATTTATAACAATGTGAGATTTAAAAATTTTTAAGCACTTTACCAGACTGCATGTGTGATATTTTGTATCAAATGCTCATGTTGTGTATGGCCATTTTTCTTAGAACCTTTCAGAGTTTACCTCAAGTCAAACGAAGTGTGCAGCTTGTGAGAGATTGTCATAAATTATATATGTCTATATTTGTGTAAATGGCTGACTTTAGGATAGATGATGGGAAGAGTCGGAGTGTATGGATGGATGACGTCTGTGATTGTTTATCTTTTAGAAAGGGGCCGAGGTGACACGTCAATGACAAGTCCCAAAGCCAGCGATGGAACTTATGGAAGGTAGTTTCTGTTTGGTACTGCTACTTTTTATACAGATCATTCTTTCTCTAAGTGATGTGTGTGTGCTTGAGTATGTGTTTGTGTGTGTATTATGTATTATAGATTCTTGTATGTGAAGATTTTTGTAGTGGCCTTTGAGAGCATCTTAGAGACACCTAACTGATCTAAACAAGTGTGAGTGGGCAGTGGAGTGTGTCCATACAGTGAATCTGGAACACAAACTGGAAAGTCATTATGTCTGCAATAGGATGCTAAATCAGTTGGGCTTAGTCTTGTGCTGTATTTAATTGTTTGCCGTAAACAATGGTTATAATGCTGTCCTTTGTTTGCAAAAAGGTAATGTTAAGAGATGCCTTTTCTTTTTGTGATCCCTTTTTGGGTTGGTGTGCCATCTGCCTGGAATGTCACTGGCTGTGCATATCCTTCTAGCCACAGCAAAGCATATTAATTAATTGATGAATTAATTAATTAATTCATTCATTCATCCATTCATTCTATGGATTTATATTATGTCCCTTCAAGAAACCTACTCTGGAGCGATTCCAGCCCAGCCATGGCAAAGGAAAAAAGTTTTTCATCAGCACTTACAATTTTTATGTTTGTCCAGAACTAGTCTGGAGTGCCTCTGATAAGTGTCTTGAAGGAGTGCTGTAGGAATGATTGATAATTATTGTTGGTGGCAGGGTGACAGAACCTCATAAGCCAAGACAACTAACATGTATGCATGTAGCCATGACTAGTTTAAGATTAGCAAATGTGTTTTCTCCAATATTTGCAGTTTTATTTCTAGGCAACCATGGATATTTTCTCTTGCCTTCTTTGCTGGTTTATTTTTGCCATCACAGAAATGATAAAATTTGTCAAAATGCGTGATGATGTTGCTCTCGAGGCGCCGCATATCAATGTCTATCATTCTGTGGTCATTGACCTTTCATGTGTAATGCAGCATCGCAGATACAATTTATTTCTTGCAGTTGGTTTGTTCCCACAGCAATCTTTTGGCTAATAGTCAGTACTTTTGTAAATGCATAAATCATCTCTTATAATTAATTTCTTTTATGAATCTGTTTATCAGTTTGTAAACAGTAAAAAAGCCAATTTTCGTTTTCAGAGCTGAAAACAGGGTTTCCTGAGGTGTTGCACTTGGGTTTTAACTTTCGCTGGTGCTCTTATTTCTTTTTGTGTTGTTAGGTCTGAGACGAGTGAATCCGTCGGTTCATTGGATTGGAGGAAGGAGAAATTAGCGGAGAAGACGACGACAATGTCTGGAGCGTCGTGTGGAAGAGGAGGAGGAGGAGGAAAAGGAGGAAGCACTGCGGGCGCCAGAGTTACGTCTTCAAAACGTTTGTACCCCAACTGAGTAGCACTCTCCTTTCAAATATCTCTCGTAATACGCGTTCTCTGACCCTGCCCGTTTTTCGATTGATGAATTGATCATGTGAAATCGTTCACCACCACTTGTCTGTGTGAATGGACATCACCTTTGTTCCTGATCCTATGGTAACTCGACCCGGACCACCACGGACTACTCTCACGGACAACCCCTCTAACTCAACGCAGCGCTCGTGAATAAGCTGGTGCCCCATGCTTGGCTTTCGAGTGGCGCTTTAGAAATCTCGAGTTTACGATTACGATGATTTAAGGTCTCTATGGATTGATAGCCCAGGTTTCAGCACTTTGAAATAAACCAGCATTGGAGAAGCTAACCATGATCTGCTTGCTTTCTAACACAGTGGTGCATACGAATAAGCGCTATGACCTGACCAATGTAGCAACCTAACTGGGCTGGTATGGTATGTTTAGGTTTAGATAGTATTTTTAGATGCCTTCAGCTCTTGGAACAGCACCAAGATTTGAATGAGTTTGACAGCCTTAGCCACATGACTTTCAGTGTATGGTTCATGGCAGAATGTTATGGTAGTACGATTTAGGTTTTAAACTGGTCAGGTATTTTTGGATTTTGTTATAATGGTGTATCAAGCCAGACATCCTTAATAGTAACAGTTTACGGCTGCTTAACAGTTAACAAACCTTAGCTAGCAAATAATATGTTTAATAAAATAAATAATAGCCAATGATAAAATAAATGCTTCGTAGATGACTTTAGCTAATTGACTTAAATTATAAGCGTGGGATAGAGCTTATTTGTACATACGCATGGGGAGTCCATGAAATGTACAGGTTGCAACAAGGGGAGGGGTCGAAAATAAGAATTTGTGTATGTAATAATTATACAGATGGGCGCTAAAAGGTTGTCTGAGAAACTTTAAGTCATATTCATATCGAGTTTCATTGACGTTGAATTTGGAAATTTGTTGTTTTCAGAAGTCTCGGATGAAAGAAGGTGCGAACTGAACAGCCGATATCACAAGCTTCGTCAAAGACACAAGTTGAAGAGAGAACGGCAGGACGCAGCCTTCGTCGACTCAACCGATGTACCCGGGTACAAGGGGAACCTTGACATGGAAGAGCTGTTGAGCTACATCAACGGCTCGAAAAGCTTGGGACACCGGTCCGAAAGTCATGGAGGCATTGCCAGTGGTGCCGGTAGGTCGGCGGAGAAGGCCGGTAGAAGGCGGAAAAAGGGATCGAATGGTTCGGAGAAGCCGGATAGAACGGAGTCCGGTTCTAAGTCGATGGATAGGCGAACGGGCGCCGCCAGAGTTGATTCGTCGGCGATTAAAGCCAACAATGAGAGAGCGCGAGTCATTAGTCCGTGCAAGTTGATGAACTGCGTCGACGCCGTGTCCGACGACAAGACAGTCGCAGGCGACGTATGTCGCGAACAAAAGGTCGGATGTCGCGAACAAAAGGTCGGCGACGTCTTGACGAGCCAAACGATAGGCGATTCCGACCTGGCTTTGCATGTGTTTGGTGACAAAATTCCCCAGGGTAACATGGACAGTATTCGAACTGCAGCCGTTGACCAACCACATGAAAAGTCGCTGGCGCCATCTAGTTGTTTATTGGTTCTGCGCTCGATGAGCGCCGACGTTTCAATGCAAAGTGCTTGGTTAACTGACGACGGCTTCACGATGGTGACGAAGAAAAAGATGTCGAAGAAGAGCAGTTCCAAGAGGGGAAAGCCCCCTTGCTCCGATTGTCTTCGGTGCGTTCTGCTTTCCAGCGACTCTACCGTGCCAATGAGATTCTGCGAAAGAAGTTCCAAGCTGAACCTTCCGCAGCACCAGCCGTTCTTCTCTCGCCAGGATGACTTCCGATCTGAGGGGAGCACGGGCGATTGTCTGTTCAGAGGGAACCCGTTGCACGCGTCCGGTCTGAGAGGCTACGACACGCCTCAGTACCACTTGACGAGATTCGACTTCAGCTCCAAATTCGAATGGCCGAGCCTGGCGTCGAGTCGGTACTATCAGGCTCGTCAGAGGCGACAGTCCAAGCGGGAACGCCAGGACGCAGCCGTCGTCAACTCAGCCAAAGAGAGAACAACGGTCACAAGTACGTGCCAGTTAGACTGTGTCGACGTTGTCTCGAACGACGAAACAGTCCCAGGCGACGTACGTCGCGAACAAAAGGTCGGCGACGTCTTGACGAGCCAAACAATAGGCGATTCCGACCTGGCTCTGCGTGTAGTTTGTGATAATATTCCCCAGGGTAACATGGACAGTATTAGAACTGTAACCGTTGTCCAATCGCTTGAAAAGTCGCGGACGCCATCTGGTTCCTTCCTGGTTCCGCGCGCGATGAGCGCCGACATTCCGCTGCAACGCGCCGCGTCGAATGAGGATGACTTCACGATGGTGATGAAGAACAAGAAGTCGAAGAAGGGGAATTCGAAGAGGGGAAAGCCCCCCCGCTCCGATTGTCCTATGTGCGTTCCGGTTTCCAGGGACTCTACCGTGTCGACGAGTGCCGAGCGGGATTTCTTTTCTCCGTTAGCGGCCGCATCGAAAGAGTCCGCCTCCTTCAGCGGCTACCAGACAAAGAACAGGAGTAGCGCTCTCTCGAAATCTTCCAGTGCTTTCCGGCCTTCAACGGTGGCCAAGACTGTAAATAAAGACGCTGGATTCTATTTAGATGATGCAGAAGAGGACGACTGGTTGGCCGGTGAAATAGAGACCGAAGTAGAAAATGATTATGGCAAGGCTGTTGTTGCTGTACCTGCAGTCACAGCGGTACAGATCATGCCAGCGGCTGCTCCAGAAAGTGGGGAAAGCAATACTGATGACTCTGGGGCGGGTACATCAAATTTTCTGCTTTCGCGGGGTAAGCCAACGTTGCACAGCGGTGAAAAGCCGGAACCAACGGCAAAGGCTTCGTTGGAAAGTGTGGGGGAAGAAGTCGCGGAAGAAAAGCAGAGAAGTTCAAAGCGGCCGCTTGCTGCAAAGTCGAAAGACCTGTCGGTTGAAAAGCTGGAGATGTCACCTTCACGATGGCAGCAGAACGTGTCACAGGATGACGTGACAAAGCCCCAAAGTCTGTCACAGGATGAGAACATGAAACCAGTCACATTCTGGGACAGAAAGCTTCACCAATTCTATGTTCCAGTAAAGAAGGAATTGGGACTTAGATTTGGATTTATTGAAGATTTTGAATGTGATACCAACGAGTCGAGAGGGACGCCGCCGCCGCCGCCACATCCCAGTCCCGTTAGCGTCATCCGCTACAGGTCTGTGCTTTGTAATGACGAGGACGGCGGGCACGACAAACCATTGCCGGATTCAAACGCAATGATGTTTCCCATTCCGCACCAGTACTCACAACAGCTGATGTACCCATACGATCCTCTCCAACCTCTCTGCGAGTCGTCATTCCAGGTCTATCCAAGCGGCCATCTGTTTCCAGTTCCTATGCAGTTTGCACCACCTGTGCCACCTGGGTTTTGTGTTTTTCCACCACGAACTGCAGATGTATCGGTTGGTACTGTCTTGCCGACTAGGAATAACGGCCCCAGAGAAAAAGAGAACTTATCTACTAGATGTGCACACAGCAGTGCGATCATTACGGATGGCAGTGACACCTCTGTGGCCAGTTTTCACGCTGTGGTGCCGACAGAACTGATTGTCCAAGCTCCACTGCTACAGCCAGTACCTGTTTTGGCCAACGTCGCTCTTTCAAGATCATGTAAGTGTGAATTTGTATTCAATGTTAGAGCTGCAGTAGAGTATGCAATACGCATACTCAGGTAAAATTGGCTGTTGAATGAAATTTATGGTGAAATTTTTAGTTCTGTAAGTATGTATTTATCTGGTGTTTTTTCATGGTTTGAAACTAATAATTGCACGTATGCATTTATTAGGCACTGCAGTCTAATGGTCAAGCATCAATCAATGGAATTGAGCAATTGTGAGCGAAGAACTTGCTCACAAGATGAACACTGGAACTGTCAGTTGTAATTATTGTAAACTCCAAAATTCTAAAGTATCCCTCAATAAAGCTGTTTTGTATCTGCAAAAAAAAACCAAGTGCAGGGCACCAGCCAGCTTAATTACAGGAGATAATAGATCTATTTGAAATATGTACCATTTCCAGGAATTCTGCAATCTTATAAATCAGATTTTATTAGAGGTGTTTCTAAACTGGGATTTTTACGATTTTATATATCCTACATAGCAGAGCGTTATTTACTCGTTCATTTTACGTCTTCTGTGAATCTTGTGTGTATCAACTAACCTTTGTATGAGTCCTGCAGGGCTTTTTTTAACGTGCAGTTGTACACAAAGTGTGCAGTTCTAAATGGATTTATGCAGTTGTAGAAGCACTTTTGTACAGTTAAAATTAGCAAAAATGGCCGTTGTCCTCCGATTGGAAGTATACCATGGAGGATGGGAATGAAAAGAAGCAGTTGTGGTCTAGTTCTAAAAATTCCTTAAAAACAGCCCTGGAGTCCTGAATGTAAATGTTTGCTCTATAGCCTCAAAGATGCTCAGTTTTTTCCAATGAATTGATGGGGGGGGTGAGATCTGTCACTAACCAGGCTGCTGCCAGTTTGAGTGGGTGTCACTATATAGTAGGTCACTATTCAAGCAGTATACTAACCCGAGATTTAAATCTTGTATAGTAAAAGTCTTCAAGGATGTCAATGGTGAACAAGCAGACTTTCTGAATTAACGCTTTTGATTCATACAACTGCTATTGTCCAAAGGATTTTACATGTTGCCTGACCAGAAGACTTGCAAGGGTGATATTTCAGTTCATTAATATGATCTTCATTATTTTCAGTTATAAACTCTACAGTTGTTTAGTTTTCATTTATAAATGCTTCGAAACTTTTGCATGTTGTTAGGCTAGTTGCCGTTAAACAATACTGTGTCATGATATAGTTGATTAGTGTCACGTACCCTCCTGCTCTATCCAGGCTTGGGACTGACTCTACCAGAATACGAGTAGTAACAAAGATTGTGAGGATTTTCATGTCATTGGTATGCTGGAGACACGTTTGCTCCTCAGCCTAACATTCCTGCAACCTTGAGACCATGCTTATGAGGAATTAGCGTAGGGAGTGCAGAAATTTTTCATGTACATAATATGTAGGCCTACCATATTTATGAGTGCATGTCTCAATCAGAAACGGTGTTCAGATATAAACCTGAAGAGCATATCTTTTGAATCCTTTCGTAACGTGAAATCATGACTGAACACCCACCCAACTTTTCTGCATTGATTATGTGGCCTAATGTAGAATGACAAGTTTGATTTAACACCACGATTAAAGCACGTTGACAGAACATTGGCCAGTAAATAAAAAATGCAAATCTTCTTAGCTTCTCAGCATCATACAACGTACGGCCCTCCCCATTATGGTCTGCATGTGAACTCGTACTGAAGAAGTTCATGGCTGCATAGAAATCATGCATGTCTTGAAAACAATTATAATTACGATTTTTTTTAGATTTATACTTGTAATTAGTGCAATTATCTAATGATTAAACATCAACCAACACCTTGCCGAACGGGCACGTTGTGTTGTTTATAATGCTATGATTCCACTCCCAGCATGCATCACTCCGCTCATTAGCATACAATGCGCTTAGCTCAACGACCTCATAATAATATTATATTACTTAGCTCACGGCCTTCTAAATATTTAGCAGGGTGTGCACACAACGGGCTACGAGTAGGGTTATGAATATTAATGATTATCACGGGATATGAATTTATACGCATTAGCTCCGCCTATGACTTCTGAACCTAGGATTTGAGTTTCGAGACATGCGACCAATCTTGCATTTTCGCCATAGTAAAAATTCTTAGTAAATTCATACGCGCTTACTCTTAGCACAGATGGCCTAGCGGAAAATAGTCCATTACATGAATAATTAATTAGCCTGATACGGCAACAAGATTTCTGGCGATATTAAATGCACAGAAATTCAGATTGAAATGTTAGTGTGTTTTTACCTGTAATTCTGAAGGCTATTATTTGAAGTATAAATTGTTAATATTATCTCAAAAACTTATTGAACGGTCGCTGGTTTGCGCGTTCATGACCTTTCCGCTCTATTTCTAAATGTTTCCAAGATATAATCGTAAAAGGTCAGGTTTCAGTTGACCGCATTTAGGCCAGGTAGGTAATCTCATGCAAGGGCACCGAGGTAATTGTAATTGCTGTTTGAAGCTGTTTTGTGTATACTTAAGCACCAGTTCAATTACCCTTTTTCATTTTCGAACGATGCTATTGTAGAAGCACTTGTGTACAGTGAAATTGAATTGCGTATAATTTTTTATTGCTTCTGGTAATTGAATTGCGTATAATTTTTTATTGCTTCCAGTAATTAATTAATTGAATTTTAAGTAGTTTTTATTGATTCTGGCAATTAATTGAATGTGTACGTAATTTTTAATTTTTTCTGGTAATTGAATGTGTACGTAATTTTTAATTGCTTAACTGGTAATTTAATGTGTACGTAGATGCCGACGAATGCTGCAGAAGTAAGAACGAATGTCGTCTCGACAGCGTCTGCCTCAGCAAACCGGGTACCTACACGTGCAGCTGCAGATTGGGAACAAAGACGACGGCTGATGGAAGAGGATGCGAAGGTAGAATATATACACATACAACTTCAATTGTGTTATCTTTGTTCATTGTGTGCTGAATAGCGTAGTGATTAGAGTGCAGGACTGTGAGTTGAGAGGTCAGGGTTGAGATCCCTGCCAGGGCAGGAATTTGCTTCAAGATTTCTGCTCCACCTGCCATAATGAGTGCTCTGACTGCACACTGTCCGTGGGAAGATGAGACGGTGAGGGAGAGGACTTGCCACCCGCCCTCATAAGCCAAGGCTGAGAAAATGAAGTCGCTAACACTTCGTATCCACAACTGGTTAGGACTAGCGTACTTAAGGCAGTGCTCAAGTTTCTCTATTCTTCGCCTCCTATTGTTGTGGAAGAATGATTCAGGAAAGATTTTATACTGTTATAACTAGGGCTTTTTTGGTGTGCAGTTCTTGACAAAATGTGCAGTTCTAAATGGATTTGTGCAGTTGTAAAAGCACTTCTGAGTAGCTAGAAATGGTTTTTAAAAAGGGGCCATTGGCATCAAGTTAAAACGAACGTTTTATGTTTCCAATTTTTTAAAATCTCAGATATGAAAAAATCTGTGTTTGACATGTGCATCTATTACAAACCGTGGGTGTTTGCTGTGGTTGGTGCCTCCATTTGGAATGACTTTTATTCCGCACTAAGGAGCACTGGAGCCGCTAGACTAGTGACTAATTTTTCCCTAATTTGTCTCTCACTCTTTAAAGGCATTTCTTTCCCCCGGAATTTTTGTGCTGAGAGAGTCGCAGAATAAATTTACATTTACAGTGCAATACAATTGACACGTTTCATGTACACTGTCTTGTAGATATAGACGAGTGCCAGATTTCCGGTCCGTTCTCAGCTCGCTGTCAGGGAACTTGTACGAACACCGATGGTTCATTCAAGTGCACCTGCTTCGAAGGATTTCGTTTGGGAAATGATTCAAGGACATGCTTGCGTATGACTTTTAACATCATTCTAACAAAGCTTGAGGAGAAGGCAGGCTGGGTAGCAGTGTAGCAGTTTCACTAAAGAAACGTTTAGGAAGATTTTAAATATATTTATATATTTATAAGTGATGATTACTGCATGATCCTTTATGTAGTTCCTGCTTTTATCAAAAGTTGGGTGAACTTAGATTTTTGGTTCATGGCATAACATGCTGCCAGTGTCATACTTAGGTTTAGGGATGCTCTGTCTTCAAAGCCAGAAAGTATGATATGGTATTTTTTTTATTTGAAGTAGTTATTGCTTTTGTTGTCACTAAATTAGTAGTATTAATGTTTGCTAGTAATGTTTACAATAGAAGATGGACTTGTCGTTGTTGCACTTTGTTACGCGTATCGTGGGCACAGCAAGGGACAGCAACAGTGCTGTTGTAAATTCATGGAGAATCATACTCATTCATTCACTGTGAAGATTTATATAGCGACTCTTCAAGGTTACTACTCAGGAATGCTCCCTACTCAAATTCGGCTGAAAAGGATGGTTTAAGGCTGCGACAAAATGCGTCTGAGTAAACCCTAGGCATGAGGCGTAAAGACAATTGGAGCCCATGCCATGGGACCAACAATGGAGAAAGCATCCATGGCGCTGTGACTTTTTAAGAGCAGATCATGTCCCAGGAATGAGTAGTTCATGCTGTGTGGAGGGCATGGCATCTCTGAACATCCTGAGTAGAGACAGAGTGCTTGCAAATATGCAGGAATTGCACCTAGGAATCACCGCCGCACCAAAGCTGAGACCTGGTAGATTTTCTCCAGGATAGAGAGCCAATGCTTGACATCCCGTATACAATCGGTCGGTGACATAACCGAATTTTGGGATACATGATTTATATGTCTCAACCTTTGTTTCCTATACAGTAAGACATGAATGCAATGCATGTCTGTCTGTGTCTGTCTGTGTGTGTCTTGCTTTCATAACCCCTCTAAAGCACTACACAATGGCTTACAAGTCAGTACCTGTCAGGTAGGTAGGCCTTCAGTCCTCAGAGGCTCTTTGAGCTGCGGAATCATCAGAGACACTCCAGTATGATATATAATTTTTCCGTTTGTATATATGTACATTCGTTCAAGTAGAACATTTATATAGCTCCTATAACCATTAAGTATTGAATTTATTACTTTTTCTCTTGAATTGAATTACTCCTTCCGTGATCAGCTATTCTTTTACCGTCCATGTCTTTCGTTTGTTCTCAGCCTCGTACGAGGGCGATATGAAGTCGCAGCGTGAGGTCCGACTTGATCACGTCAGACTCGCCAACGCACAGACGGATGATGACGGCAGTCCGAAAGCAACGGGCGAGAGAACTGCAGGCCACGCTGGTTGCACTGCCGGTGAGTTAATTAACCGACGTTTCATGTATTTTGTTTACGAATGGAGTTGATTGAAGTTTAACAAAGAATGTAGACTGTCCGTGGGAAGATTAGACAGCAATTGAGAGGATGGGTCACCCTCATATTTGTTTTTGTTGCTTCTGGTAATTGAATTGTACATGGTTTTTATTGTTTCTGGTATTTAAATGTGTGCGTAATTTTTAATTGAACGTGTACGTAGATATCGACGAATGCTGCGGAAGTGAGCACGAACGTCATCTTGACAGCGTCTGCAGACTTCGAACAAAGACGAAAGTTTATGAAAGACGATGTGAAGGTACAAGTCACCTATGGTTTTTGTATTTTTTTCTTTCTTCATTGGGGTGCAGAATAGTGTAGTGGTTAGAGTGCAAGACTGTGAGTCGAGAGGTGGGGGTTGAGATCCCTACCATGGCAGAGATTTGTTTAAAGATTTCTGCTCCACCTGCACTTCGTAACCATCTTATCTATAATGAGTACACTGACTGTACACTGCAGTGGAAAATTTGGACGATGAGGAGGAGACTAGCCATCCGCTCTCGTGTGATGAGGCGAAGAAAATGAAGTCACTAACAAATCATATTACATATATGAATACTCTAGTTGCTTCTAGTAGTTCTAGTATTTATGCATTTTTGTGAATAACGTGCAAGAGCTCATTCTTAATAGTGTTATGGCAGTTTTCAAAGTAACCTACACTGTTGAGATATTGATTTGCAGCTAATGGTTTTTTAAAAGTATAAAAAACTAATAGAGGAAGGCTGCTTCAAGGCACCGAACCTACCCCTACACCATCGCGCCCACAATAATGGTGATCACCAAAAGGAAGCCGCTTTTTTGGCCACATGTTGGATTAATAGCAAGAGAAGATGAAAACAATTTATTTTTAGATTTATGAAGGTCACTTAATGAAGAGGATGACCTTTCAGAGGCCAGTAAGCACTTGAATAGCTCAATTCCTTAGTAGCTGTGGCACCAAATATTCACAACTTGCATGTTTGAAGGAAAGCTATTATGTGTGCAGGAAATGCTTTCAGGCGATGACAATTAAGAAATCAAACAGAACGTTGATTTCCGATTGTCATCTCGGGTTTGAAAAGTGTTTGTTTTTTACATGTGCATTGTTACACACATTTGCACACTATCTTGTAGATACAGACGAGTGCCAGATTTCCGGTCCATTCTCAGCTCGCTGTCAGGGAACTTGTACGAACACCGACGGTTCATTCCAGCGCACCTGTCTCCAAAGACATGTAAGAAGTTGCTCCTGGAGTTCTGTCATTCCTTTCTTAATCAAGACCAGGCAGATGCATTTGAAAACTAATGATGATCTGGCATTAGTTAAAGAGATTCATCTTCCCATTCGATTTTTTAGCAAGAAACTGTTGTACTTGTAGCTTGTGTGCTACAATGAGTGCAGCACTGCAGCTTTGCATGCGCTTTATAGGCTTCCTGTATATAAGTATATAACTTAATGCAGAGGTGGGCAGCATGCAGTTCACAGGTCGGATTTGGCTCTTGGAACCTTTGAACTGATAATTTTTTGCATTATCGTTGTGCCTTGTTCTTGAAAAGCAGCAGCAGTAGTAGTAGTAGTATAGTATTAAATATTACATTACATACTTCATTATATAATATTAAATATATTAATATTATATAATGAAGATGCTTAGAACAATTCAATTAAGTCGTTAGAGAGCAGCAGCAGCAGTCACCACTTATATGTTTTAATGTCTCTAAGGATTACTTGTCGTATTCTGTAGGCAATTGATGTTTCTGAGTTTTCGCTGTATTCATATGTGGTTTAAATTTTGCACCTAATATTTGCATTTGACCTTTTTGTATAAATTCTTCCTGTATATTCAGTTAACTCGAGTATAAGTAAACTTATATTGGTCTGCCTCACAGAGTTCGAGTGAAGATGAGAGTGACGAAGTGAATAAAAGCACAAACAACAATTACTCGAGAAAAAAGCGAAAGGTAAATTCATTTTAATGTAGCAGAGGCATGCAATATAACTAGGGACAGTACTGAATAAAAGTCAATTAATCGATTACTCTACAAAAATTAATTTCAATTACTCAATTAAATTTGGTTGATTTGGTATAAATTTGTTATAAGAGGCGTGAAAAACTTAATATTGTAGTCAATAAGTTAGTTGCTAGTTTCCTTTTGCAGGAAACTTCAATCATTACAATGCTTCAGGGGACATGCCAGAAATGTGTAAGCAAGGTGTTTATTGCATTGAAGGCAGTTACTTTAATTCGAAATCCTAATTTTAGAGCTGTTGATTAATCGCGTTAACGCGAGCGATTAACGCCTTAAAATATTTGTGATTAATTTTTTTAGCGCATTAATCACACGCGTTAATGTAATATCGATTATAATGACCATTGCGCGCCACAGGATCTCTAATATTGGATTTATGCGAATTAGAAATGGCAGTACACGATGATGATCCTGCAAGCATCCTATGGTTCAAAAGTGCCTTCAACGCAGATCTTCAACAACGAAAACAAACGTTTCAAATATCTTAAATGCTTGCAAAAAGACATAAGAGACAAGGTTTGGCAAGAGCTCGAAGTTCCTGTGGAAAACTCAGACCAACGTGCTGACCTTCAGCACACTGTAGAAGAACTATCCAAAAAGAAAATGTGACTGCTTGAACTCTCATCCGACTCTGAAGATGAGTCTTGTTCATCCTCAAAAAAAACAATTGTTGAACGATACCAACTTGTTCGACAAATTGAGAAAGATCTGAATCCATTGCAGTGGTGGAAGTTACAGGAGGACAAATACCCAGCCCTAGCTAAGTTAGCTAGAAAATACCTAGGATCCCCGACCACCACGGTCCCATGTGAATGTCTCTTTTCTGTATCTGGTTATGTTGTGAATAAAATAGGGAGCCTCACTTGAACCTGCCAGCGTAAACAAACGTGTTTGCTTAAGCAATTGGCTAAGTCATTAATTTAATAATCGAATATGTTTTAGTTTCACTTTATGTGTTAGTTGAACCCTTAGTTTCACTTTATAGAAGTTGATGTCGTTGTAAAGGTAGGCCTAGCTCAAACTAAAAGGAAAGTAGAAAACTTTTTGGCAGCACTGGCTGATTTGACTTATTTGCTGTTTAATAGATTATTTCTGTTACACAGAACTGTTCTGAAATTAAGAGGAATAACAATTAACAATCATTATTAATCAAGAATTCATTATTTTACTTTTAGTCTTATGGTTAATTGAATTATTTTATAATAAGCTTAACAAGTAAGCATCTATGTCAGGCAATGTGAAAAACGCCGATTAATATTGCGTTAATTTCGATTAAAAATTTTAATCGTGTGATTAATCGCGATTAATTTTTTTAATCGAACAACAGCTCTACTTTTGTACTCTGAAAATGAGACACTCAATATCATGAAATAAGTTTTTAAAAATTAATCAAACATTGCTTTGTGAAGTCATTTAAAGCTTGGTTGATTGTCTGCAGAGCAACATTTCAAGTGACTGGCGATGCTTCCACTGCAAACAACAAAATGACATTGACTACCTCACGTGTAAGAAATGCAAAAAGCTTCGCACGACCATTGGTGAGTTTATTGTGGTGTCCATTGTGAATAACATAAATGTATGGCTAATTGATGTATGCATGCATTTATGAATCATCAATAAATTAAAGTCTTTTAGTCCGTTTCAACAGATATATAGTGTACAATTTTCTGGGCTTTGATTAGACAGGCCACAATTGGAGACCCTGAATGGATATAGGTCAGCGGTTCCCAACCCATGGCCTTTGGGACAAAAGAGGTCCGCCAGGCCTCAGAAAATGCCCCCCCATCTCTTAAAGAATTATCAAAAATATATGAAAAAATTGACAATTTGGACGTGATAGAACACATTATTATTTTTTATTGCAAATTATTTTATTTTAACGTCGATAAATAACATCAAATATTCTATTTTGAATCAACTGTAACAATTTTGTATGGTTTTAGTTACTACAATTTAACCTTGTGGCCCCCTAATGTCCTTCAACTAAGAAAAAGTGGCCCTCATGTCCTCCAACTTAGAAAAAGTGGTCCTCAAGTCAGAAAAGGTTGGGAACCACTGATATAGGTCATGTTAAACTAGGAACGCCTGGACAAAAGTTCCATTTTAAAAAGGCAAAGCCATTCAATGTTAAAATAACCGTACTGTAAACCATGACTTTGTGGAATAGTCATGAGTGGCAAAACATGTTACTATTTCAATTAATTAGTGTAATATACATTGACATGGTAAGTTAATTACAGACATTGATTGAGTTATTTGAATATTGGTATATAAGTTTCTTAAACATTTGTATTGTATTGTATATAAACATTTATAAAGCGCCTCTTACAGACTAGCTATTCAGAGGCGCAATCTATATTTAGATATCATCCGGCGTGTGCACGTTATGCACTACAAGCGTAAACAAAGAATATTGTTAACTGAGTGCTTCATAAATGAACATAGGGAAGTTTTTCCAAGTTACAGTGCCAGCAGATATGATGGAGAATAGTAAAGTATTCGTTTGAAAAAAATTGGATGAAAGACTTTTGGAAGTGCTCAGTAAAAGTAAATTTTGTATTCTTGAGATTTCTACTGTGCTAATAAAGTGAAGTCGTGGGAACCATCTTATTCTCAGGCAAGAGTTTTTCAAAGGTTCTTTTATTCAACAGCTTTTTGTTTTAGATTAAAAATATGCTGTTTTCTTGCAGACGTACTGCAGCCACCCCTGTGGTGGGAATCATGCTTGAAAAGCTTGCCCGTACAGAGGGTCCTTCTTGACACGACGGACAAGCGATGCCTTGAACTGCTCAAGACGATGGAAGGGTGTGAACCATCCCAGTCATTAACTTTCCTAAGTATAATTAGATGGCTCCTCGGCTTACCAGAACCGGATAAAACCACCAGTGTTACATCAGTAAGTGATTTTTTTATACTCCAAAGACTTGTGCACAGGTCTTTTTTGAGAACTGTTCAATGCTTGCGTCTAGGGTTTTTATGTGGCAGAACACATTTCACTAACACTTTCTAACTTTCCTAATTGTAATTCTGAGACGTAGAACTTGCAATGATTTTTTAGAACAATGAACCATTTTTTCAAAATTGAATAGAATTGAATGAATGAATTTTTGGCACCAGGGCTGTAATCAAGGGTATACGCGGGTATACAGCGTATACTCACCTAAAAAATGAGGGTACACACGGGTATACAACGCGTGCACCCACCTCAGTAAAACCAAGTCAAACATGGCCGCAGCGTGTATTCACCACAAAAGTTCTGAGTACAGCACTGCTTGGCATGTAATGTGCTTTATGAAAAATTATTCACTCAGTTATGGTGTGTTATGTATGTCATATCCAGATGTCACCATGCTTGCCTCTTGAGTTTAACTGCCATTTTGTATGTATGATACGTATTTGTGAGAGTGGATTTTCAATGCTTCTTCTTATCAAAGAAGCAGGTTGCAGGCAGCACGTGGATGGGATTACATGAAGTTGGCTTTAGGAAACATTCTGCCAAAGTTTTAAGATAGTTACCCAGTTGCAGGCAAAACCATTACCTTGGAGCACTTATTATTTGAATGTCATTATAGTTTGAGAAAGCTGGAATTATATTCTGTGGATTTTTTTTCGTGTGTTTCCTTTTTCCCCTTTAGCAGTGGTTCCCAACCTTGTTGGCTTGCGGCACGCTTGGAAAGAATGACAATTTTCACGGCACACTTAACAATAATTACCTTTTAAAAAATCTATTCTTGCGTTTTGCCAACAATTGAGCGACTTTATAGCTTGCAACGGATCTCTTTTCTGGCAAAATCATGTAGTTCATATTTTTTTATTGCTTACTTTGCTGTCCTGCAAGATTCTCAAAATATTCTTTTGGTTTATTCTTTACAGCTGGATGTTTGGCTTAATTGTTAATCTATATAAATAAAAATGTAAAACGTTATAGTTCGACAAGAAGGATCTGGGAAAATACTTGACCGATTGCTTTCAAAATTTTACCAAAACGTTCCATTCAAACATAAGTGGGTTTGTGTAACGCCTTTTGGGAAAAAGCGCAATCTTTACGACCCAAAAACACAACTTTTAATTCCATGCGATTGACGTCGATGGAGTCCAGCCATTTCGAGTTTGAACCTTCACGCATTCTTCGGGCGCGTTTCAAACGCAAGCATTCTTCAAAACGTGTAGCTGACGGTCTGCTATAGCGCAATTTTATATGTAACTGTCGGTTTTGGCAAAATCGTCCATTTGCGGCCGTTTTCCGCGCGTCTTTCTACAGTGGCTACAGGGGACGGGAGGGGAGGGAGGAATTACGACCCAAAAACACAACTTTTAATTCCATGCGATTGACGTCGATGGAGTCCAGCCATTTCGAGTTTGAACCTTCACGCATTCTTCGGGCGCGTTTCAAACGCAAGCATTCTTCAAAACGTGTAGCCGACGGTCTGCTATAGCGCAATTTTATATGTAACTGTCGGTTTTGGCAAAATCGTCCATTTGCGGCCGTTTTCCACGCGTCTTTCTACAGTGGCTACAGGGGACGGAAGGGGAGGGACGGGAGGGGAGGAGAGGACGGGGGAGGAAGGCGAGGAGAGGAAGGGGAGGGGGAAAGAGAGGGGAAGGGGAAGGAGAAAGGGGAGGGGACATAGGAAGGAGGGTTGGACAGTCTTTTCAGCCACAGCAATGCGTGGCCGGGTACAGTTAGTTAATAATATATAATTTTCTTGTGGCATACTTGCAAAATTAGCAGCACACAGGTTGGGAATCACTGCCCTATAGCCTATTATTTATACGGTGAAGGTTGCAGGTTACTTGGCTATTGTAAAAGAGGCTGTGACTCAAAACTGTCTGGTAACCACTTATCTAGACTTTTTGTAGCTCATTTTAGGATACATCAATGCGATGAATTGACCATCCTCCATTCAGTATTTATTTTAAAATCTATGGGATAGGTATATCTGTCTGGTAGACTGCACTTCATGTCTATTAAAGCTTTTTTAGTATCAATCACAATAAATATTAATTTTTTGCAGGTAGAGTCTATTCAAAACCTTCACCAATGGCAGATGTACACTTTAGAGAAGCAACAATTAGAATTGGAGAATGGAACTGGAATCGAAAATGAGATGTCCTTGTATCACGGGACAACAGCAGAAGCCGCCAGGAATATTATACGATATGGGTTCGACAAAGCCTATGCTGGCCAACATGGTGAGGGATTGTCCCTTTATACAAGAAATGACCTATTTCGAACCACTCCATCCCCTTGTCTACATTTGTGTCCATTTTATCTTTTCACGCTCATAAATTTGTCACATCTGCATGCCAAAACCATCAAACCAAATAAAACATCAACATTGTGAATAATATCATTTATTAGCTACTACCGTAGTTGTATCTTATTTAAAAACAGGTTATTTAATGTTGTGTATACATGTAGGCACAATTGTCATACTCCTGTCAAACTCTTGGGTCAATTGTCTTGCAGTGGCACTATTTAAATCTCTAAAATGAGTGAGTGAACCATCTACGTCACAAATTTTAATACAGCACTGGCTTTACTGAAAGAATTGCGAAATTTAGTTGCCAACATCTGCACTCACTGTTCATAACCCTGCTTTCATTGGTCACATTTGGATGACCCTCCCCTTCATTGCAAACACCTTTATGGATGTTCCCTAATCACTGGAACAGGCAAAGCAGTCTGGCTGTTGCAGACTTGACTTGTTAGTGTCCACTGGTCTCCCTTGTGCAATGATTTTGTGGCACTGAGAAAATTGAGGATGTACGTTATATCACATTACCATGCTACAGGCAATCAACCACACACTAATTTCTGTATTGAACACAGAGAGAGCCTAACACAAAATAACTGGTCTTTAACTTAAAAGCTACTCGCAGCTATAATAGCTCATAATTATACAATGCAACTCTTTCTTGTTTCTTTATTGACTTCCAGTGTTCAGAGATGCACATGACTGTTTGAAGGACATCAATGGTTCATGGTAATTGTAAGTGAAGGTACTGTAGGACTTGCTCAATGTCCCTGCGCAGTAATTTTCTTCGGTTAGACTCAAACCTGTACTCTCCATGTTGTAGGTGAAATGCTCTTAATGAATGGATGGTTCCTTTCGCCCGCTCTATGAGAGGGCAGAGCTGTTCCTTCTCTGTGGTTGGTCCAACAACCTGGAACGGGCTTCCTCTGGCTATGCGACACCTCCCAAACTGTTCTTGGTGTCGCCAACTTTTTATAAAGGCTTTTTCTTTGCTAGGCCTGAATCTGGAGCACCACTCTTGAAGGGGTGCTATATAAATTCTGATTGATTGATGGAATCAGTCACCATTACAGGGTGTTTGATTTTGTTGTTATATTTTCAGGATCACTGTTCGGGCAGGGTCTGTATTTCACCAATGACATCTCAATTGCAGGCCACGAAGATTATGCAGCAAAGGATGCAGACGGTTTCCAGTGTATAATCGTGGCTTCGGTGCTCACTGGTAGATTTACAGAAGGAAGTAGGGATTTATTGGAACCGCCTCTACTGCCAGATGGCGCTGGACGTTACAATTGCGTTGTTGATGATGTTAGTGATCCAGAGATTTTTGTTATCTTCTCGCAGTACCAGGCTATTCCACAGTACATTATCACATTTAAGGTGAATTAAATCAAGGATTTTTTGGCTCCATATATATATATATATGCTGTATATTATATATATAAATATTTGTATTTATGCGTGAAATGTATGTACATTTGGCATAAACTGAGACATGTTGTTATTGTAGCCAGCTTGTTGGTTCAATGCAATGTTGATTTTTATGTTTTCAGTTTTCTGCTTTGCTGAGATAACTTTGCATTGTTTGAGTTTACTGTAAAATCTGTTTCCATGAGAACAAAACTTTTAATTGATGTGATTTTATTTGAAATCAGAACTGCTGGAAGATGTTGAAAGATTTTAGATTGATGTGCTTACTGATAATTTTTTGCTTTGCTGTGGATAAAGCAATTATAAAGTGAGTTCTTAAAACTTGTCCTTTATCGCCCAAAGTATGATTTGCTGAAATGTTTAACTAAGATTCTAAAAGTGTATACAAAACACTGATAGTATAGGTTTGTATATCCATTTATGGTATCAATTTTTCGTGTACCTAATCAAATATCGATTCTTCTTTCGATAAATAGTTTTATATTGAGATGGTTGCAGATTTGATCAGTGATCTAAGACACATACCTATCATTAAGACACATAACTATCATATAGAATTTAAAACTGGGAATTTGTTGCTTGTGTGGCTTTAGATTTTAAATTTAAATGATTGCTTATGTTTTCAAACCATGAATATATGATGTATCGTGGATCCAGTAATATTGCACTGTGACTTTTGTTGTTTTTAACATTTGTGTTTCCACAAAATATATTTTGGTCGGGACACGTCCTTACGTATTTCATGGGTTTTTCATTCTTGATGTGCTGTGTCATCTGTATTTAGAAGAAGAATTCTGGGTTTTTTCTCGTGTTTTGGGCTACCAGATTGCATATTAGATCAGCAGTAGGTTCTTTTTCTAAATTATTGTCTTTTAAGTTAAGCACAAAACAACCTCGATAAATTATGAAGCGTTTCCTGTAAAACCGATTCCAGATGCATCTATGAAAAACATGTATAATTACTTGAATTAAATAAGCATTAGAAAACAGATTGGCACATTAAACGTTGAACATGTTTCTAGACAAACGCTAATAGTTTGAAAGCAATTCCAGTAAATTTACTCACTGATTGATATTCTTCGTAATGACTTTCATTTGGGGTTTTGCTGAAATTTACTGTTGATATGTTATCTTGGCAATATCATACTTGTTACATTAAATGTATTATCACCATAAATTACTTCTTTCATCAGTCAATGGCCAGCATGGTATGTCACGCAGTGCAGGCACTTTGCATAGCAATGAACTTTGCATAGCAATGCTTAAATTTGTACGTTGATTGGGCATTCTTTTGCATTTGTTTCCGTTGTATTTTGCTTTTGAAGTGTAGCGTGAAGCTGATGTTTAACCAAACATTACATGTGATACCATTAAGCTTGCGGTTTTCTTTGCAGTAGTAAAGCATATGGGAACTTGTTTCATTGCCTTATCTTTTCACTTCAAATCAGCTTTTTAAAAGATTATGTCTCTGTTAATCGTCAGATAGACAGGTTTAAAGAAAGGCATAGCCTATAATTGAACAAAGAATAAGGTTGAAAGAAAGAAAGGTTGGACTGTGCGAATACAGATGCCTCCTCCACACGTGCCATACTTGATGGCCCGCAGGAAAATTTAATTGTCGAGCTCTTTCATCCGATGCATCTGCAGAGCAGATAAGTATCTCCAATCATGAACTTGTCACCCACTTAATGCGAGCTTAAGAACACAGGTCAAGGTCTTTCGAGGGACTTCATACACTAACCAGTCAAATGTAGGTCCGTGCGTCGGAATTGATACTTCTGAACACGGGTGATCGCTCTGCTTTTGTGGGTGATTTTAAATTTGAAAAACGACAGGATAGTTGGAATAATTTTTGTGCTGGAACTATAAGTTCAGAAGTACCGATCAGCACACCTTATATATATTATATGGCCAACAAGTTCAATGCAGTTTATTGGTCAAGAAGACGGCATTATGGGCTATTTTGGTTGGCCTGTTGTATGATAATCTGAAATCTGTAGGTCTGGGCCTAGACTGTGTCGTAGGTCTACACGTACTTATACGCCTATCACCAAATAAGCCTGTTGCATCCAAGTATATATAGTTTCAGTATATATATATATACTGTATATATATAGGTATGGGTGTATATATATATATATCCTATAATTAATGAGCGTAGGCCTATAGAAGATAAAACGTAATGTGTCCGCGTGCCAGGTAAACTGTTTTCAATGCTGTCTTTATAGCGCAGTTTCTTAACTCCTCGAAGGCATTTACAGCCTCGTTTGTCAGACACTCTATTATTTTAATAGAGCAAAACAAACGTTTTACGTAATGGATTGACGTCGCGTAATTTACTACAATAGAAAATGACGTCATCAAGATGATCGAACGCGAATAATGAATAACGATATCAACATTAATTTTGCCCGAACACATGTAGGCCGAGTCTTATTATAGGCCTAATCAATCATATCCACCACATTACGCGTATCGTAGCAGAGGCTATTCTAATGAATTTTTTCAACTGCACATGATTGACGTGTAATGGGTCTGGGCCTGTGCCACAGCTCTATTAACTTAAGTTCCATCAACTGGAATTTAAAGTATGGTATGCAGGGATTTGCCCCCCTAGCTGAAAAGATATTGCGGTATTCAATTAATTGATTCAAAGAGTGAAATCGCTTCACTTTTAGACTATTAAAATAGCTTAATAGATTTTACTTTCAAAGGATCTGAGTAGGGTACTGATGGCGAGAAGCCCGTGGTTCCATGGATGCAGGGCTGATCTCTCTTTTAACCCTGTTTATGTGAGTAAGTAAAAGTAAGTAAGTATATTCCTTAATATAACCTGCTGCAAAAATTGCACTCTGGTGAACAAGTATCACATAATAAAAAATTCACGTAAGACATCAAAAACTATTTAAGAAAACAGTAAATAGTGTGTATATATTCATATATAATTAGTTTGTTTATCGTGTCACTGTATATTGCGCAAAGAGGAATATTTGTATCTTAAATTGTCCATTTAAACAATAATTTGATATCTGCTTATTTATTTACTCGTGTTTCTCATTAAAACAGCATAGCGCACAATAATTGCATGGCGAGTTTTGTTAAACCTGGAAGCATCAGAAAGTGCAGCATAGTGACAAGAATTAAAGGAAAAATAAAGCGGGATTAGTTTGGAACACAAAATGTTAGTACAATTATACAATATTCGCTCATAGATCATTTTATAGCCCCAATCCGATACTCTAAACGTCAGATTCATTGTTTTAGTTAGAAAGTATGGGATACATTCAGTAGTAGTAGTGTATGAACGAAATTTTCGTTATTGTACGTGCAAAAATTGCAATGTTCACCATACGCCGCATACATGTATATAATGTTTATTTGTTTTATTCTCAAAAAATATACAGCGCTGTAAGTTTACATTAGCACAATTAAGAGTATATGGTTAGGTGGTAAACAGGTGGTTGAGATTTTTGGGGTAGAGCAGCGGTTCTCAACCTTTTTAGTGCGGCGACCCCTTGGTAACATTTCGGAAGTTGTGACGACCCAACAGCGAAATTTATTGAGTTACCCCTTCATCCCTTCAATTTTTTTTACCGTTGTCTATTGTTATGCATTTTCACTTCGTAATTTGAAAACTGCTTTTGGCAGTTGTTTGAAGTTCCCTGGCTCTTGCGATTCAGTGAGCTACCATTAGACATTTCTGATATCTTACAGAAGTAATTGTGTCATTCGCATTGTTCTTAAACTTGGTTTCTGAATTTGAAAAGCCACATATCGCTCTCCACCTTCTGACCGTGTCATGAGACACGCAGAACCACTGGAAACTCCAATTTCAATAGGATATTTCCGCAGTTGAATGCATCCACAAAACTGATTCATTTGATTACCAAAAATTCAGTGCTTACTGTTTGACCTAGCCCACTTACAGACCTAATACTGAAAGTGATTGTCTATGCTTGGGCTACAGTACTACCAGCACAATGGAAAGTTTGTGAGAATTTCCAGCAAGCAGCCCTATTATATTATTATTTGTTTGTGTATGAAAAAGCGATGAAACTGATGACAAACTTTCTAAATACAGTCATGGAGGATGAATATCAGCGATAGTTTATTCTACAGGTGGTTGAAGCAGATTTTAAGTACTAAGGAAACTTTTAAAGCAGTCTACATGTAGCAATGTTGGTCATGTGCAGTGGGAGTGGAATTGCAATATAGCAGTTTGTGGAGAGTGTTACATTTGTCTGTTGGAGACTGTTATCAATCAATATTAGTTTCATATTCTGAATAATGCATAATGAAAACACATTGCCAGTGTTTCATGTCTACTTTTCAACCCGCAATTTGTATTTTCAACCGAAAATTAGCGGTTATTGTTACAACTTCATTGTGCTGGTGGCAAGGCGATGGCAACCTCAATATAAAATCCTCAAATTTGGTTTTTTAGACTCATCTGTATGAGACGCATGCATGGGAAAATGTCTGGGGAGAAAATAATTTTTAACTTTATTTTTTGGGAGCACCCTACTATGCAGCCTTGGAATTATCGATGATACTCTCCCAGCTTAAGAAATTCCAAAGCATAGATGTGAAGGATCTGTGATTTTTGAATTAGAATTATACAATATTTTGGGTTGTTTATATTTTGGTGCATTGTGATTTGAATACCGCTGTAAATTTTACTTGTCATGCTAAGACACTTCGATCTATGTTCATATCGACATGATTGAATCATTATGTGTGAAATTATACCCACATGCTGAAGAAATATTAACAGCACATTGATGTATATTTTTATTTATTTTTTTGCTAGATTCTCTGGGTCTTGTGCATGTAGTGACATCATGTCTGCATCCCAGTCGTATACGATCAATGGAGTTAAGGTCGTCTTCCCTTGTAAGGCCTATCCTTCACAGCTGTCAATGATGGACAAGGTAACACATATGACACATGTATTGTCATGTTGAACCTAATATAATTTAATAATGTTACCACTGTCTCATACGTTGATCATTCGTTATGATAATTTTTATTGCGGCTCTTCAAAGGGATTGCTCAGAGACGCGCCCAACTCCAGCATGGCCAAATAAAAGCATCTTAAGATGAGATGAATGCCTGAGAAGTTCTAGGAAGCGAACAGAGCATCAAGGATAAGCCATTCCAGGTAGAGGATCTACTACAAAGAAGGGCTGGTTCTGTCTGGTGGAGGTGTGAACTAAAGAAACAGAGCATACCTTGTTAAGCCAAACAAAAGAGCCACAAGTTCCAAGCACTACTAGAAGGGCCGATAATTGAGTCGTAGGATGGAGACTGAGCCATATCAGTTCTAAAGTGATGAACCTACAAGCCATTGTAGGAATTTACGTAATTGTCGTGTATCAGATGGTACTCAATATTTAAATTTCACGAATTCATTTTTGTAATGTTTGCATTGAGTTGGAAAAAGAGCTGAGTTACAATGCAGTGCGCTTTGTCTTGTATTTGTTTCTAAATATGATCTGTTGCCATGGTAACTGATTGATCGAATTTTTTTAGATTATCAAAGGAATTGATCGTCACCAGAATTGTTTGCTCGAAAGTCCGACAGGGAGTGGCAAGAGCCTTGCTCTGCTCTGCTCAGCTCTGGCTTGGCAAGCAGCAGAACGTGGTGAGAATGCCTTTGAATTTAATGAACAAATTACCAGTTTTCATGTGGAGGGAAATTGACTTTGAAGTTAATATGGGATAAGTTATCTTTCATTAATTGTTTTATATTGTTTTGTGAATGTTTTTTGTAGTTGTTCTTACATACATAGGTGAAAGAATCTCGTCAAGAGGTGTAAATTCCACAACAGAGTTCTACCTCAAGTGCAGATTTAATTGTCCAATGACCAGCTTTTTGAATGTTGGACTTCCTACTTTGCACTTACTGGTGGTTTACTGTTAGCTGAGAATTTTTGCTGATTAGCACAGTTAAGTCTTCCACACCTATCTGAAAATAAGTGGTGTAATATATATTATTAAGTGGCTCTATTAGGGTGAACTGTTCAGAGGTGCACCCAAATTATTACTCGTTGTTTGTCATGACTGACAACTGGAACATGATAAGTGGTATGCATTTTTGTTTATTCAGATGCACTCATTCAAAACATAATTGATCTATAGGCAGGGTGAAATATGTTTTGGATCTAGATTCAAAAGGACCAGCTGAATAGGCAGACAGACAGACAGGCACTTAGTCAGACAGACAGTTAGTCAGACAGACAGACGGTTAGGGTGTATGGTGTTGTTTCCTAATTGGTGTTAAAGAAGATATAAGTGAAACGCATTCTGTTGTGGTATCTGAATTTTTACTCTAAATTGGTCATGAATTCAGGTTATATGCTCAAGAGAAGTCTTGCCTTGTTTTCAACCCTATTTAGAAAAACTGACTCAGGAAGAGGGCAAGCCAGCTGACTGTGATTGCTGTTGTCAATGCCACAGTGCAACGGACTCTGGCGTTGTAATTCCATCAGCTGATGCAACGATTCGTTGCACCAATCAGCTGCAGCAACCGGTTGCTCCAGCTGATCTGGATTCGTCCCACTGTGCTCCGAAGTTGGACTCAAAGAAAAGCGAAGTGATTCGTAAGTTAATTTTATTGTCATGAGGCTGCTGTACATTGTCAAAACTTGCATTTCTTGTATTTATATACTTGAAATAGTTGGTATCTGTAAATAGTCAGTATCTGGCCCTTTGTAGTTGTGTACTTGTGAATCGCATATTGCGAATGTGCTGTCTTCAAATTTTAAGTCTTCACCACAGGATGTGCCTTATAGAAGTTGCTTAAAAATTTTGGTCTGATCAAGTAGTTGTTGGGGCAGCTAAATTGTGAGTGTAAAAGAATTATTTCAATGACAAAGTTTCTTTATTTGTTCATTCAGGTATTTATATCTAACACATCTTCAAGGAAACTACCCAGAGGTGCTCCCGACCAAAAGAACAGTTTTAGAGTTTTTATGGAGTCCATGTGTCCGAGAGTGATCTATTGGGAACAAGTGCCACTTGAGAGGGAGGCCATTCCATACTGCCGGGCCAACCACGGAAGAAGCATGGCTTTTCGTGATGGAGGTATGGGCAAATGGGACTGGGAGCACCTCTTGCCTTAATTGTTGGCAGTAATATCTTTTAAGTATTTAGTATCTTAGACAAGGTGAAATCTTTTGTGCAACTGTTTCTGAGGTGGTCTGTTTTTGTTTATGCTAGGAATTAACGGCAGTGATTCAGAAAGTGATGGAGATTTTCAAACGAGCAAGACTAAACTTCGTTGCAACAAAAAACAGGTTGAAATTGTTGTTTGATTTGAAGTCTTTGTGTGCATGGGTTTAGCTGAGATGTTCAAATTGTAATTTCTAACAAAATAGATCTTTTACTGTATTAGTTTAAGCTGGTGGATTAACTCGAATCACGGGTGTTCTTAGATCCTCCCAACAATTATTTTAGACATGTGTTGGCTTGCAAAGACAGGTATGATATGTTAGTATTCTGAATTTGATGCAACTGTGCAGGTATGACTGCTTATCTTCAAGATGCTGTTACTTTAGAATCTATATCTGAAGCAGTTCTAAGAGAAACTTATATGGATTACTCTGAACTTTGAAGTATTTTTTCATGTGGATGATTTGATATTGTGAGCATTTTAAGTTAGATATCTGGACATCAGGGCGCTAGGTTGTGTTTAGAATGTCAATTGAGATTCTGAGAGAGGTAGGTAGGTAGTTTCAGTTAAACGTCACTGTATGGTAACAAAGACTATTAGCGATGCCCTCCTCTTTTATCTAGACTTGAGACTGGCACTGGCAGAGTGCAACCAGTAGCGGAGTTAGGCTGAGAGATGGATATGTCACTTTAGGTGGTTGAACATTGCAGTACGTAACTGGCTTTCTTCTCTCTTGCTTACTGGGAATTTCCTTATCGGGTTTATGTTTTCCTCATCTTTTCAACAGGATGTAAAAGCTTCTGCTGCAGTAGTTGACGATTCTCCAACAAAATGGACAATGGAAGTGGATGATGCTGCAAAGGCTGCAAACTGTGAATGTGGCTGTAACGAAAAAGTTGGCAACAAGCGAAAGTACGTTTAAGCTCTTCCTATTTATCGCAGTGGATGTGGTCTTTGTTGATTTCTGGATTTGATAATTATATTATTTAACATTAAAATATCCTCAGATAAGTGATCACTGGATAGATATATTAAAGGATAGATAGATGATAGATAGTTTATATGAGGACTGTTGCACCTCAAAGGTTTTCAAAGGTACTTAAATAGATAATAAACTGATTATTGATTAGTTTTATAAATATGTATTTTGTTGCTATGTTGTTTGTTTTCTTTGCCATGAAGTACGCAATGGACGAATCTTATTTAATTTCTTTCACTTCTTTACACCTTATGCATTTTACTTGTAAGCATTTCAGAAAAAATTCTTAAATCTGACAATTTAGTCATGTGTATATTTTGTCACAGTTGCCCGTATGATTGTTATATGTTGTTTTGATTGTGTCTTAGAGTACCAAAAATCTACTTTGGTACAAGGACTCACAAACAAGTGGCTCAGATCATTCGTGAATTTGGAAAAACAGCCTATAGCAAAACCAGGTAGGAACTTATTTACATGGCATTATTTTCCTGCTTACAGGCAACACATTGGTGGAAAATTGTGCAACTTCTGTTGATACTGGTTGTTTAGGGTTTTCAGTTTCAATTAATTTATATTATATTTATTATTTAGTTAATTTTGTTGTCTAGATTCTTGTAACATTGGAAATCGTTCACTCCTCATTATCATCATTGCGTGCATCATTGTTGCCTTTTCATCATCATCTTCACTATCATTGTTATTGTTCTTGTCATCATCATCGTTATTATTATGGCTTTTGCTTTCAATAATCACAAATTATTGTGGATATTAGTGAAACATTGCCTTTTTATTATAAGGATGCCGTTTTATGATGCCTTTTTGTTATAAGGATGTTTATTGTCAATTCATGTATACATCGGCTCTGACATTGTAAGATTGAACTAAGCCAATTGGTCTCATTAGTGTTATGCTAATTGATTAGACTTGCTATTGTATTTTGTTTATGATTGACAATTAATTTGGAATTATGTTTAGAATGACGATCCTTTCGAGTAGAGAGCATACATGTATCCATCCAGATGTCGTGAAATGTTCTAACCGAAATGAAGAGTGCAAAAATCTTCTTGATGTAAGAGACGTTATTTAATCGCTGCGATTTGCTCTCATCTGTCTATGACTTTTGCTCTCAAATTGATCTGTTGTAATCATTTTATTTATTTATAATGCTTTTGTTAAGCTGAACACTTTGTAACGACTTAGCATTTTATGATGGTGTTGAACATTACAAGATAATAGACTGATTAGTTTTATTTATTTTATTGCTATGTTGTTTTCTTTGCCATGAAGTATGAGATGGAAGAATCTTATTTCATTTCTTTCACCTCTTTTTATACCTGATACATTTTACTTGTAAAGGACTTTATCAAGGTCCATACATGGTAGCCATCTACTGTACACTTTACAAGGTTAGCCCTCAAACCATTTGCTGCGTCCCGCATGTGGGATGTGTATCATGTGAAATTGACAGTTTTGCTGTTGAGCTATGTAACCAGCAAGCAGAGGTTGTTGAATTACTCTTTGTGTTTCAACTAGATTATTGGGCTTTTTGAAAACTCAAAGTACTGAACTGTGTTTAAGAAAGGCTATGATTACCTTGAAGTTCCATTTATTTATTGTACCCGCTGACAATAATTGTTACTGTATAAGTTTCATCAATTGACATCATTTTGCTAGTAGTATTAACTCTTATGCTCTCATTGCTCTTATGTAACTTTTCCTCTGTGTTGATCTCCTGATTGCACTGGTCAACAAATTTTAACTTTTTTTTGGTTTCCGAAAAATCTTTGACTGTTTTCTATAGAAGTTGACGTGCTGAACACGGTGGTGTTCTCAGAATTTTTGTATCACGTAAGGTTTTTGAGAAAACGGGCATGCAAGATTTTAACTGAAATGCTTGTTTATTGCATATTACACTGGTGAACAAATTTAAACTTTTTTGTTTCTGAAAAACCTTTGACTGTTTTATATAGAAGTTGACGTGCTGAACACGGTGGTGTTCTCAGAATTTTTGTATCACGTAAGGTTTTTGAGAAAACGGGCATCTAAGATTTTAACTGAAATGCTTGTTTTTTGCATATTATCCACTGGTCAACAAATTTAAACTTTTTTTGTTTCTGAAAAAACTTTGACTGTTTTCTATAGAAGTTGACGTGCTGAACACGGTGGTGTTCTCAGAATTGTTGTATCACGTAAGGTTTTTGAGAAAACAGGCATGCAAGATTTTAACTGAAATGCTTGTTAGCCTTGTTTATTGCATATTATCCACTGGTCAACAAATTTTAACTTTTTTTGTTTCCGAAAAAACTTTGACTGGTTTCTATAGAAGTTGACGTGCTGAAAACGGTGGTGTTCTCAGAATTTTTGTATCACGTAAGGTTTTTGAGAAAACGGGCATGAAAGATTTTAACTGAAATGCTTGTTTATTGCCTATTATTTTCAATATACTATAATTTAATTTCATTGGAAAACAAATCTTTATGACAATTCTTCCTCATAATATTATGTGCTGATGATGACTGTATCACTTAGTTTCCTTTCCTATTCTTGCCCGAGAAACCAGAAACATTAGGGAGACAAACTGATCAGCCCGTCACAGTCATAATCTTTCTGCTCTCGCCAGACCATCGGGACGGCATACAGCATTGCTTTCGCAGGACCCCCGGAGTCAAACTCTAAGATCTGCTGCAGCACATCTTCCACAGCAAATGAGAGGCACGCATTCCTTGGCTTTCTCTCCAGTCTTGCAACCAAAGTACAGCTCAAAGCTTTATTGACAAGTTCAGTCACTGCGTGTCTCTGAGGATTACTCATATAGCATAGCCTACTCTCCACAACTGTATCAAAATGTGCATGTATCACATTTCATGCAACACTAGCGAGATATTTCTGCTGCCAACAACCGTCTTAAAATATATTATAATTTAAAGCTTATCTGTATATAAACTGGCTAACTTGTTATACATCTTGCATACATGTAGACCAAACTAAATTTTGGAAATACGACATCAAACTACAAACAAACTGATGTCAACTTCCTCAGTGAGATATACATGTAGGCCTATGCAGAGAAGCGGCTCTAATAGTGCTTAGAACTTTCGGAGGAAGATTCTAACCAGCATTAATGCATATGCAGGCCCAAGTTTATATTTTATTATGCAAGACAAACATATATGTAAACTGTCCTAAGTGCATGCCTGGACATACCTCAGTTACACGAAGCTTATTATAACGTTATATCTGAAAAATGGAAATAAATAGAAAAATTGAAGATTTCTCAAAAACGGTACGTGCTGGGACAATTTCAAGGTCATTTTCGTGATCAGCAGCAGAAACTGCATAAGAGACACCTGAAAGTGTTCAGGAAACAAAATCACTGTTGACCAGTGTTGTCTTTTTGGTGGAGCACTGAATCTGATCAAACAATTGCAGAACCCAAACCTGCTGCAATGTTTTCTTTAAAAGAACAGCAGTGGTGGTTTTTGTATTTATACAAATAAGAATCCTGGGCAAGTTGTTCATTCACATTTGTCTTTCACATTAGATTCAGATTTACCAACCTTGAACAAGTTCAATAAGTAAATTAAATGCATAAATGAAATATTCATACAGTTTTATTCTCTGTGACGATTCAATTTACTTTTGCAGACTTTGGTTTGTTCTTTAGGGTTACGGATGCCGGTTTAACGAACGTGTTAAGCGCGTGTTCAGCCATACAAACCTTGAGTCGAGTCAAGACCTTAACGCTGCGTGGGACATCGAAGATCTTGTATCGTTTGCAAAAAAGAAGAGGGTAATGATTGCCTAAAACTTATCTTTCTTAACGCTTTGATGATAAGGGTTGCCTAAAAGCCAATGCAACTCATTGCTAGGGTGTTAACGTTTAGTTGTGTCGTTAGCGATTTCCCTTGGCCAGACTGTAGGAGCTGTGATTTTGAGTTGTAGCATAGTTTTAATTGTATCTCCTATGAATCTTTCATAAGCAGTGTTGTCAGTTTGACATAAAAAGGAGCTAATGTAGAGCTCTTGCAAATGGTATTGCACCTTTGGGCGTAATAAGTGCTCATTGTCTTCTCGATGAAATCTGTTTGCAGCCAATATTTGTCAGCAAAATTATACAGCCAGTAAGGACAGTCAAGTACCAGATTTGTCAGTGCTTTGGTGATTTGTTGCTGGACACGACACCAATGAGACACAATGGGCTCAATTTATTGCATTTATGTTGCATAAATTTCCTTGGGACCTGTGAAGCTTTCATTCGATTTGAAAATGACATCATGATTCGAAAATGACATCATGATTCGAAAATGACATCATGATTCGAAAATGACATCATGATTTGAAAATGACATCATGATTTGAAAATGACATCATGATTTGAAAATGACTTCGTGATTCGAAACATGACTTCGTGATTCGAAACATGACTTGCTCTTGCTTTTAAGTTTTCAGAAAATTATTTGTGTTATTTTAATTCTGTTAATTAACTTAATTTTTGGTCTTATTGAGTTTGAACTGCAGAAGGTAATTAGGCCTACACTATTGCGTTGATAACTGTGTCGCATCTAGACAATTTGCATCATTATCAAACTGATGCAATTTGAGATTTGAAACTCAGACTTTTGCTCCGAATTCAATTCGAGTTTTGACTCGACTGAAAATTTTTGATTCACAGGTCGCTAGTTTCTTCTTCTATACTTCACACATGTGATACTATCACCTATTCCTGAGTGCTAGACTTTTTTGCATCATTAAATGTTAGCGACTTTTAAATCTTCATTCAGTTGTGCTTGGAATTTTAGGCTTGTCCGTACTTTGGAGCGAGGCAACTGCGCGACACGGCTGATATTGTCTTCTGTCCATACAACTACCTCGTTGATCCAGCCATCCGAAAAAGTGTAAAATGGTCTACATTTCATTTAAATGAACCGCTATATGTAATATGCCTTATTGTTTTTTCTTTTATGTTGTGGTCATGAAATTATCAAAGTTCTGTGACATGAATGTTCATATCTAATTAGATATAAAATATCTTGTATGAATCAAAGTACAAATAGGTTCTATCTAGGATGCTCATATCATTCAGGTACGTGTCCGACTTCTAAGCCAATTAGTGGAGAATTGTTTTCAGACTCTTCCTTATTGATTTACAAACTGCCTGTAAAGTAAGATCTGAAATGTAAGATTTGAATATAGCACATCGCATAGGACCCTGAGCAAGTCCTTCACTTGCAGTAATAATCACTCATGTGCTTTGACATGAAACTCTGATTCAGTGTCCTTGTTGTAGTCAGGAGGGCCTCTGAGTAGAAATCTTGAAGGGTGCTATAACAAATGCCCACACATACATGCATCTATATAAAGATTTCTCTGTGCTAGGTTACCAGATTCTGGTAATGTGATGTAGCCAGATGTGTTATGCTGCGTCCATTGAGGCTTATTCTCATTTGCTGTTCATTCAATTTGACCGTAGATGGACATAGTACTGACCAATCAGGTCGTGATTCTGGACGAGGCGCATAACATCGAAGATTCGTCACGGGAAGCAGCCAGCTACGCTGTGATGCAGGACCAACTGATGGAAGCTGCCAACAATCTCAGAATCATTGGTGTGTGCATGAATTATCAGATTTTAACCCTAATGTAATTCATTCTCTAGATTTTCATTTCATGTATACATTGTATATATGTTCTTTTAACCGAAGGAAATTTTGCTGTCACAGTGCAACAAGATTATGCGAATCAGAATTTCTCTATATTGCCATGACTTGTATTATGTGTAATTATATGCAGTGAAGAGCATTTTCCGTGGTGGGTCCAGCTATCTGGAATGGCCTCTCTGCGGCTCTCCGTTCGCTTCCCCGTGACTCTGCTGGCTCTTTCTACCGTCTTCTCAAGACCTTTCTCTTTGACCAGGCCTGGGTTGGGAGCGCCTCTGAGTAGAGATCTTGAAGGGGCACTATATAAATTCATGTGATTGATTGATTGATTGATATATATATATATATATATATGTATATATATATATTTATATATATTGGGGGTGCTCTAGGTTCCATTCACATGAATTGCAACTATGCAGAATCACCTTTTCTGTGGTGGTCTGGAATGGGCTTCCACCGAACTATGTCTGCATTCTGGGCTGTTTATGAAGTATTTCTTATTAATCCTTTACCCGTTTGCCCCAAGAATATTCGCTGAAATCGGGCTTAAAATTTAAAAATGAATGGGTAAAGGTTTAAACTCAAAACTGTGCCTTTTTGTCACGTTAGTGTCATGAGCACTTCTGAGTAGTCCACCTTGAAGAGGCGCTATATAGAAATTCTTGACTGAATGGCTGAATGAGTAAATATCTTCATTGAATCAAAGGAAATCTTGCTGTTGTAATGCAGCAGGCAACAATGATTCATAATTATTGCTGTTGTAGCGTTAGAAATTGAACTATAAGTGTGAATTTCTAATGTGGTCTATTACATTAGATAACAATTCAATGATCCTACCATGAAGCAACTAGTTTTTGAACATCTGACGTGATGAAAGTTTTTTCCGTCTCTGGCTGGAGGACAAATGGGTGGGCCCCGATTTCAATAATAAAGCAAAATTTACTGACCACATGAAATGAGTGTTTTATGAGAGGTTTTGATTGTTGTAGTTTAGTTGATTTATTTTATCTGATGAGTAATTAGTATTGATCAGTTCTTACTATGAAACTTAAAGAATTATTGTGTGTATTATGCACATGCAGGTTGCACTGAGCACTGTGAAGTTTGGTTTGTTCTTTCTGCCTTTGAGCGTAGTAAAGTGCTCATTGTTTTGTTTACGAAATCTGTTTGCAGCCAACATTGGCCAGAAGCAAATGGAATACAAAGCATTGGCACAGATGGTGAGTCACTGATTTAACATTTCCTTTTAAACATTTTCTTGTAGCCTAATGTTATCGAGCAGTGTAAATCAAATCTGTGCATATGTATTCATCAGATAACTTATCATTAACGCATGACTTTGGGTGAGCATCCGACACAGCTGCTTATTAATCACTGGACAGGGGTAGGGGTGTCTTACGGTGGCGGAAAACATTTTCTCATCTGTGTAGGATGCTAGTACTTAATCATGTGTGCAGGGGCAGAATGTTCCAGAGAGAGAAGAGACAGACAGACATAGAGGACAAGACATGTCCAGTCATGCTGATGTGAGTGACCTCAGAACCATGACCAATGACCATGGGAAGCTGAGCACTGCTGGTGTAAACTGGGACAGATTGAAACCAGTGTGAGGAGCTCAGGCCTACATAAAATCAATTAACCAATCCTAATAAAACACAAGACACTTAAGTACATATCTATGCATATGACAGGCGTTTTGCAAATTTTCTGAATGATCTAGCAATTGGTTGTTGTTTTTTTGGCACCAGTGCGAAGATCTGAGTCGTTTGATTGAGAATCAGAAGGCGCAGTTGGAGAATGGTGAATTCGAAGGTGCTCATCGAGTCTGGACCGGCGTTGAAATCGTGGCTCAGATGGAGCATGTTGACATCACAGCCGCTCGACTCAAGGAACTCGAGGTTGAAATCGATTCGATATTTGGTTCTTCATTCATTTAAAGAATTTATATAGCGCCACTTCAAGAAGTCCACTTAGAGGCACTCCCAGTCCAACCACCATGATACAAAGTGATTTTAAGGAGCTTGTGTAAAATGTTTGTGAGTCATCCATAGGTAACAGGTGTATCTCCAATGCGAGACTATTCCAGACAGATGGACTTACAACTGAGAAAGCACGACGTTGACAGGGTGTTCACTGGGATGAAGTTGACATAGATACAACTCTTTTATGGTTTTTAATGTTTTTGGGTCAGGCCTCGGAAGCTTCCAGGTTGTCAAAGTTAGCAAATTGTAACTAGCAATCATCAGTACAAATTGCTTCAACTAGTCTCTTTAATTTTGACTCCAAGTTCCAACAATTTATCGCTAAGGACAGTGTGTACATGCTTACACTTGCTACTGTTTTGCTATATTATAGTGCCTCTTCAAGAGGGACTACTACTCAGAAGCGCTCCCAACTCTAGCACGTCAAAAAAGCGCAGTTTTGAGTTGAATAAAAAAACGCTTCAGTAGGAACCCCGGAAGCCCATTCCAGACAACTGGAACCACCACGGAAAGGCTTGATTCTGCATAGTTGAACATTGTTCATGCGAATGGAACCAAGGTCACGCCTTCTGTGCACTGTGTGTGGAGTGGAGGGGTAGTGGTCTTGGATATTCGGGAGCAACAGAGTTCTCGCAGGTAGTATCTATGTTGTGATGGTGATTGAATTGTTTGGGTGGTGTGTCTGGCATTCTTAACACGGTCACCTCTATGTAGGCTTCTTGACGGGATGCTTAATAGATTCTTGAAACGAATGGATGATTGTACATAAACAATGGTTATTGTATTGTATCTATAAATTTATATAGTTCCTCTCACAGTGCGCACCAATCGGAGGCATTTGCATTGCGTTAAGCCAAGAGAGGAAAAAAGTGGTTTTGAGACATTTGAATAATGCCATGCTGCTCTGTTCGTTGAGCATTGTTCTATTTTCTCTTTTGTTTTCTTCAGAAACTTTTCAATTCCGTTTCTGAGAAAACTGCCGCCGAGGATGAGAAACGAAACGAGTCATCCGAAATCAAGATGACGGCCGCGACGAGCGCAGTGCTCGACGGATTGTTTCTCGTCCTTGGATTCATCTATAACGAGAATTTCAAGTTTATCGACGACTACCGGTAATTTTGCGTATTTCACGTAACTTGCGTGTTTCACGTAACTTGCGTATTTCACTAAACTTACGTATTTCATGTAACTTGCGTATTTCATGTTTGTTTGTTTGTTTGTATGTGCACTTGTTATAGCGCCCCTTCAAGCTCGCTCTACTCAGAGGCGCTCCTGAATGCAGAGCGGACACTGCATCGGAGTTTCACGCCGAAGCACTGAGCAATTGCGAGTGAAGGACTTGCCCAAGGTCCCTAGGCGGCAAGGTGGCTTCAAACCTCGAACCTTCCGGCTTCAAGGCAAGGACGCCACCACTACACCACCGCGCCCCACGATGTAACTTGTAACTTGCGTACTTCATGTAACTTGCATATTTCATGTAACTTGTGTATTTCATGTTCCTTGTTAATTTCACTTACTTATAAATTAGTCGGTCCGTGAGTAAGAAGAATTGTGATTCTGTTATAAGTTTATGTGCAACTATTGGCTAATGAGCTTTTGGCTAGACACGGGAGACGAATTCAAGACTGCAGTGAATCATAAAATGTGATGGAGAGAAGTAGGTAAGTAAGCTAGTAAGAACATCCTTTGATTCATGAATCAATTGCTAACTGCATTTGGTTTGCAGTCAATGTAGCAACTTTTTATTCATTCATTAAATGAATCTGCATACTAGTTCCTCTTCAAGCAAACTACTTAGAGACACTAAAAAGAGAGAAGCTAAAGGTGGTGGTGGTGTGGTGGTGGTGTGGTAGTGGTGGTGGTGGTAGTGTGGTGGTGATAGGTGGTGGTGGTGATGATGACGATGATTTATGTTGTAATTGGCTATTTATATAGTCTTTACAAGAAACCTAATCAGAGGTGCTCTCAACTTGACTCAGGTCATAGAAAATCGAAACTAAAGTCACAGATTGAATGGATTTGTGCTCCTTAATGAACATTCAGGATAGCAAAACTGTTGGAATCTTTAGGTGAACTTTCTTTATGTTAAGCTTATTTTGATTACTTTATATAAATTTGTATTATTTTCCAGTTACACCAGAGCCTTTTATTGCATACTTTTTTCTTTTGCGAATTCTGATACAATGCTCTTGGGAACAATGGGAAGTGAATCCCCAGTTTGGTTCATCACTCTGGAACAATTCCAACCGCATATTATTTTCTTATATCGCTTCAAAAGCTGCATTTTTAGCTATTTTCGTGAATATTTGTTTTTTCCGGCATGTATTAACTTGTTGAACGGTATTTGTGACCATTTCTAGTTTTCGTATTGCTGGAATTGGAATTAGGTTCTATTTTAGAATTGTTTTTTTTTTCAATTATGTTTCAGAGTTGCCATCGTGAAGATGTACACTTACGTGAATGTTCCTACCGTATGTAATTTTCTTTTCTTTACATTGCTCTCTTCTATTGAATGTGTTTTAATACAAACTTATGGAATTCAGGTAGATGAATGATACTGCTCATGTTTTAATCAGATTGAATTTGTTTAACTCTGTTGAGATCTTGTGGACTGCCAAGAGAATGAAATGTGAATGCTAAATTTTTCAGAATATTACATTTTGACTGTAATGGAAGCTAATTTGACATTACTAATGCAACCAAAGGTTACCTTAGATGGGTTACCTAAATCTCTAAATGTGAATATATGAGACATGGATTTACTTGACATCATGGTAACCTTATGTATTTGATGCTACTGTTTTCTGCAGTATTTATATGGTAAACCTTGTGCTATATAAATGTCTGAATTGAATGAATGAATGAATGAATGAATGAATGAATGAACTTGACCTCAGTTGGCTGTCTACCAACATTTATTTACTTGTCAATTCATTTCTTAGAAATTCATCCTGTGAGAGATACTCTCATTTAGAGATTGAAAGACTCTGCGTTGAGAGTGGAGGAACATATTCAGTTGAGAATGAAGGAACATGCTCTCCAATCTCCATTGTGAATGACAGATCATACTCTCAGTTTAATATGTTGAGAATAGAGAAACATATTCTGTTTAGAATGGAAGACCACACTCTCTGTTGAGAAACGAAGAACATATTTAGTTGAGAATGGAAGTTCATTGAGAATGAAAAGACATACTCTGTTGAGAATTAAGGACCTTATGCTGTTGAGAATTAAAGACCATACTCTTAAGAATTAAAGACCTTATGCTGTTGAGAATTAAAGACCATACTCTTAAGAATTAAAGACCTTATGCTGTTGAGAATTAAAGACCATACTCTTAAGAATTAAAGACCTTATGCTGTTGAGAATTAAAGACCATACTCTTAAGAATTAAAGACCTTATGCTGTTGAGAATTAAAGACCATACTCTGTTGAAAATTAAAGACCTTGTGCCGTTGAGAATTAAAGACTATACTCCATTGAGAGTTAAAGACCAAGCTTCATGTTCAAAATGGAAGACATTATTATATCGTATATACTTCTGTTTCTCTTAGGAGAACAGGTGGCTCGGGAAAAGACGTGGAAACATGCGAGCGACTTGGACGTACCAGCTCAACTTCTGGTGTATGAATCCAGCTGTGGTATGGTATTTACTATGTCAGCTGTGGTATGGTATTTACCATGTCAACTGTGGTATGGTATTTACCATGTTAGCTTTGGTATGGTATTTATCTTGTCAACTGTGGTATGGTATTTACCATGTTAGCTGTGGTATGGTATTTATCTTGTCAACTGTGGTATGGTATTTACCATGTCAACTGTGGTATGGTATTTACCATGTTAGCTGTGGTATGGTATTTACCATGTCAGCTGTGGTATGGTATTTATCTTGTCTACCAACAGCAGAAAGATTAAAGTCTACAGAATACTCATATTGGTTTCTGCTAATTTGCGCCTTGCTAGCCAGTGGTGCCCTGGCATATACTAATGGTATGAACTACATATACCTAATCATACTTAATTATTGATACTTGTGAGCTTATTGTATTGTATTGTATCTATAAATTTATATAGCACCTTTCACAGTGCACAGCAATCGGAGGTGTTTCCCATGTGAGAGACCAAGGGAGAATACTTATGAACCAATACTTATGAGCTAATACTTAAGAATGGTCTTGCTATGTACAGTGTCTTACATCATTAAAATAAATACAATTGGTGTTATTTTGTACCATTCATGTATCACATACAGCTCTTATATATTAAGGCAGCGTGGTAATATATTTCTTGTAGAAAGTTGTAAGTAAACCTATTGAGTAAATCTCTGTTTGCGTTGGATCATGTTGCACTTCACTGCTGGATGATATCTGGTACTTGCTGACTTTTCCAGGCATTTACGGACATGAGCGATAGAGTCCGGTGTGTCATTCTGACAAGTGGAACGCTTTCTCCGATGACCTCATTCCAGTCGGAACTTGGAGTGGTTTTCCCAATACAGCTGGAGGCCAATCACGTTATCGGAAATTCACAGGTTTCTATTTAATTGGGATGTTCTCTAATTATCTCATGTTGTTGAGAATTTAATTCTTTTTTTATCGTTTAGTTCAAATCAAATCAAATCAAATAATTTTATTGGTCCGTATGTAACAACAACAAGCACACCAAGTGAGGTACAAAAAGTTACACAAAGCATCTTCATTCTCCAGTATCACCAAGTTGTTAGCATGTTTGTAAATTATGCTAAGAGATTTATCAGTAATGACTGTACACTCTTGTGGGAAGGTGAGATGGGAGGGGAGAGCACTGGGCACCATCTGCTCTCACCTGACCTGCAGAGGTGAAGAAATGAGGTTGCTAAGACTTCATATTCATGGCTGCCTTGAGGCTAGTTTATGGGAACTTCCCTCTTCTGACTTCTTGTCTGTTACCAGCTTTACTCAACATTTATCTGTATTCTGCCAGGCAAAGCACAAATCAGTCGGTTGATCCATGATTAGTAAGATATTTAATTTGCCCCAGCACAAAATTAGTAAATGATAACACAGCAAGTAATGAGGTGGGCCCAACAGCCTTATTTGCCTAGACATGCAAGAGCTGGTGGGGAACCGTCCTTTGCCAACTCATCCTTCCTTTGACAGTTTATGGTCAGCATAGTTGTGCAGATTGTTATCTGATATGCATGTAGCCAGTTACCAGTATATGACTTTACAACAACGTATTTGCGTCAGCTTTGCCACTCCACTCTGAATTTTCACTAAGCAGGCTCAGTTCTTTGCCCACCAACCACATGTTAGCTTACGTTAGTCAGTGCTGTGCTTTCTCTGCTGGCCCTGCAATTTGGAATGGTCTTCCCATAGCTCTTTGTTGGAGCTCAGTGCCATTTTATTCCAATTTTAAGGCTGCTCTATTTAGCAACGTTTGAGTCAGGAATGCTTCTATTTTATTGTATTGTATTTGAGCATGTAAAACGCCTCTGGTAGGATGAACCATTCGGAAAAGCCTCTATAGAAATCTCTGATATGTAGTGATGTAGGGTTCTAATTTGGCTAGTGTTCCTATGACTAATTTTGTGCCACAGAAGTTATTTGGTTAAATAAAATGACATGGTGTTTTTATGTTTATTAAAGCATATTCATGTATTATGGGTAAGTATGTTTGAATTTGCACCTGCTGGATCAAAGGTACTTTGATAATGTTCTAAATAAGGGTATGATATTGTTCTAAATATTATTTATAGGTATGGATTGCTTGTGTTTCTCGTGGTCTGTCCAACCAGTCACTGTTGGGCAGCTTCCAGAACGCCGAAACCCTCGGATATCAGGATGAAATTGGAGAGATTGTTCTCAAGATTTGCAAGGTATGAATTGTCCTTTTATATCAATTTTCCAACAGGATTTTTATTTGAATAAGAAGCTTTTATATAGGACTGCTTTCAGAGAAGCCTCTCATTAATGCTCCTAACCTCCTGTTTTTTACTTTTTGTTCTTACTTTTGCTGTTACTCTACTGTGGTGTCAACATCACCAGGCTGCAGGCTGTATTAAGCTGACTTTGTCGACTGAGATATATATGTCCCTGAGGATACCCAAACTTTAACTCAGAATGTGATGTGCAACTGAGAATTGAGGCTGATACTTGCTTTCTTACTTACTTAATTGATCTGAACTTTGCAATGAACCACTCGGAGGTCCTCTGATTCTGGGCTTATAAGCATGGGCGGAGATTGGTTTCCGTTCCTGGAGGGGCTAAAGCCTTCTTAGGGGGGGGGGCTAAGCCCGGGAAAAGATACCATTTACACGGTGAAAAAAATGAATTTGGGTCTTCTTGGGGGGGCTTAGCTCCCCCTAGCCCCTGATAAACTCTGCCCATGCTTATAAGCAAGGCAACCCAGTTAATCAACTCTTCCTTTCATTCCTCTGGTTATTGAGAGGTCTTTCTCTGTTGGTTGATTAGACAATTTGGGCCAAAGACCCTGTTGATTATAATATCAGTCATTGTGAAGCTAAAGACATCTTTGAGATGTTTTGTAAATTGGATTCGTGGATATTTCTGTATTCGTGTTTCAGACAGTACCATTTGGGGTCTTGTGTTTCCTACCATCCTACAAATCAATGGAGAAACTGATGAACAGATGGAAGGCAAGTTATTTTTAGTTGGCAATATGATGACATGTTATGTAGATAAATACAGTTCAGTCTCCTTGGTATCTCAATATGTCATAGGTTTAGAGAAGAGTGCCCACAGAGTTTTTTTAGCAAGAGCTTGAAAAATGCAAATTATGAAATAAAGAACGTGGGTATTTTCATATATGAGTTTTTTTAATATAGAAAATTATCAATTTCACTTGGTGTATCATTATTGTCATTAGTGCTTTAGTACAAAGAAATTTACAGATTTGTTGAAAACCAAAAATTAGTAGTCAAACAATATGTACCAATTTTCTAAGGGGGGGGGGAAGTGCCCCTCTTCCCATGTGTTTAGATGACAGACATGGAGACATTATAAGTGGCTCTTTTCATTGTCTCAAAACCACTTTCTCTCTTTGTCTAACACACACTGGGAGCGCCTCTGATTGGTGTGCACTGTGAGAGTCGCTTTATAGATTTGCAGATACAACACAATTCAACTCAATTCTCCAGCTATTGAGATGGGATGCTTACAGGATTTTTCTAATGGATAGAATGTTTACGAGGTTGCCTGCAGGCACTGTGTTAATTGAAGAAAAAGCCTTGAAAGTTGAAACTGATTCTTGCTAATATACTTGGATCGATGAAATTTTGTTGCTTAAATGGAAGTTGGACTAATGAAAGCAATTGTTGCTGAAATAGAAGTTGGATTGATGTGAATAATTCTTAGCCGCTCTGAATTGTCCAAGTCTAAATTGTCCGATAACCAAGAAAAGTGTTAAAAGAATGGGCAGAAACAGTAGTAGATAGCACCACTAGACATTCATGCACCTACTCAGTGTGCTAACTTTGTCACTAAGGCCAACTCATTCTGTCCATTTGTTAACTATCAGATGTTTCTTCTTAACTAAAGGAGACTGGGACAATGACAAGAATTTCATTGTGCAAGATCATTCTTCGAGAACCCCGTGCGTCAGACAAGGAGAGCTTTGATGACGTCGTCAAGGAATTCTACGAAGCAATTAGAAATGGCCACGCAGGAGGTTCGTACACTGCATATATAGTGGTTTAAATAAAGAAATTGTGACTTTATGAGTATTTGGTAGTCCACATTTTGTTAAGTGTTGATTCATTAATTCATTCATTCTATGTACTTATACAGCACTCATTCGAGAAATCTACTCAGGAATGCTCCCAGTCCAGCCACGGCAATTTCAGAAAAGGCTAGAGAGACTTATGGGAAAAAAGTTTTATTGGTCAGATGTAGACGCGATTTGAAGGGAGGTCATTCGAGATGGACAGACCTATAACTGAGAAAGCTCGACGTTGCCTGGCAGCCATAAGTGATTCCATGGAACTAGGAGTTGCTCTTCAAAGCAGAGCAAAGAAAGAGCCCAACGTGCTTCAACATTTATGCTATTTGATGCAATCAATTGTGCTCTAATTACCAGTGTTTCTGTGTACTGTATATACATAATATGTATGACATGTATGTACATATATGTCCAATTGTACATGTATATATATATACTTATATATATAAATATGTATATATATTTATATATATATTAGGGCTGTTGTTCGATTAAAAATTTTAATCGAAATTAATCGCGCGATTAATTTTTTTAATCGCAATTAACTGCAAATTAATCGCAACACATTTCCTTCAAATACATTAATCTTACTAGTTTCTAAGGACCCCTAAAGCATAAAATTTTAATGATTGAATGCATTCTTTCTATTGCAAGCATATTAGGCCTATTGAATTCTGCATTTAGTTTATTGAACAGTTCTGTGTGACAGACAGAATTGAAAAACTGTTCAAATCAGTCAACTGCTCAAAATCCGTTTATTTTTTCATTTGAGCCACCTTTAATTAAAATGATATAGGTCTAAATGTGAAAATTAGACAACCGTTTTCTGACCATCAAAATTAATTATTTATTCAACCAATTGTATAGGGAGACCAGTTTATTTACATTGGTTGGTTAAAGGGCTGCTATTATTAATTACAATAGTAGCCTAGGTCTAGGCCTACTATTATTTAAGTCACAAATTTTCACAAGAGGTTGCGGTTCTTGCCAGACCTCGTCTCAGTTGTCCTTCTGTAAACATTTATTATTGAAACCTGGATCCATTGGTCTTGCCATCTCATGGAGTTCATCCAACATAGTCTGACGCCTGACGAGGTGAGGAAAGAGGAAACAACCTTAGTGGACGATGCGTTGCGACCGATGTCGACGCCTCATCGTTAGTGTTTAACGCATGTTTTGGTTCGCATGCAGGCGATTATTGAGCAAAGAATTGCTACGATAATACTCAAATTCTTTTTTGGAATATTTGTCAAAGAATGTAGATCACTAGTTTTAAGTATGAGCCTTCCGTTTAAAACGAGTTTTTCTACCTCTGATTCCATTTTAATCAGATCTAATTAACGCGTACGATTAATGCGTTAAAATTTTTAATCGCAATTTTTTTAACGCGTTAATCGCACGCGTTAACGCGATTAAATCAACAGCCCTAATATATATACATATTTATTCATAAACAATTTATATATACATATTTGTGTGTATCATGCATGTATTGAGAGTCTCTATCTAATGGCCAATCATTGGTTTATGCACTAAGCAACTGTGAGTGAAGTATTTGCTTAAAGTTAGTACGGTAGTACACAGCTACTGTCTGTCTCGAGGCTGCAGCAGTCTTCTCTTTAACACAAGGTGACCGCTCTAGTCATTCAGCTATTGTGTCCCTGGTTGTGTTAGTCCTGTTGTGTTGGTTGTTGTGTTAGTCCTGCTGTGTTGGTTGTATTAGTCCTGTTGTGTTGGTTGTATTAGTCCTGTTGTGTTGGTTTTATTAGTCCCGTTGTGTTGGTTTTATTAGTCCTACTGTGTTGTTGTATTAGTCCTGTTGTGTTGGTTATACTAGTCCTGTTGTGTTGGTTGTATTAGTCCTGTTGTGTTGGTTATATTAGTCCTGTTGTGTTGGTTATATTGGTCCTGTTGTGTTGGTTATATTAGGCCCAAAAAAAATAATGCTGTGTTTCCGGTAACAGAGCTAAAAAAAATTGGGTAGGTAGGTCGAAAAATATTTTTTTTTTGGTAAAATATTTTTATACAGTGACTATCCGAAAAATTATACCCAACTACTCTTTTTTGCATAAAGGTGCACGCTGCAACAAAGTACGTGTTCTAAGCAAGTATAAACTGCCTATTTCTCGACTGTCTGTACCTAAAATTGCTCTAGAAAACAATTCTGTTAATTTTATTTTGTTGACATCTTTTCTGGTAAGATAAAGTGGGAAGGGAAGATGAGTGCGAACAGAACATCACTGCTAGGGGTCGTTCCAGACTGGCCGAGCCAGTGACTAGTTACACCTAGAGGTTGCTAAATTTATTTTCCATAGTCACCGTTAGAGGTGGCTCAAGTGAGAATGATAAGGTTAGAGGTTTCTCAAGACTGGTAACAAGGAAGTAGTTAGGCAGGCGTGAAACTCTAAGGCAATGTCACTGTAAATAAAAATTTACACAAAATTTTCCGAGTCGTGGAAATAAAAGTTAGTCGGTTGGGTTACCGGAAACACAACTTTTTTTGCCTAAGATCCAACTCTATACGGAAGGCAATGTCACCGCATTATGCGAATAAAAAAAATTTAAAAAAAAATTATTAAATTTTTTTTAAAAATAAAATTATTTTACAAAATTATTTGAGTCGCGGCAATGAAAGAGGGTCGGTCGGGTTACCGGAAACACAACATTATTTTTTTTGGCCTTAGTCCTGCTTTGTTGGTTGTATTAGTCCTGCTGTGTTGGTTGTGTTAGTCCTGCTGTGTTGGTTGTTGTATTAGTCCTGTTGTGTTGGTTGTTGTATTAGTCCTGTTGTGTTTTTTGTATTAGTCCTGCTGTGTTGGTTGTCTTAGTCCTGTTGTGTTGGTTGTATTAGTCCTGCTGTGTTGGTTGTATTAGTCCTGCTATATTGGTTGCATTAGTCCTGCTATATTGGTTGTATTAGTCCTGCTATATTGGTTGTATTAGTCCTGCCGTATTGGTTGTATTAGTCCTGTTGTCTTGGTTGTATTATTCCTGTTGTCTTGGTTGTATTATTCCTGTTGTGTTGTTGATGGATCAATATTTTGCTGGTGTGTTCTTCAGGTGATGTTAATCATGGAGCCGATGGAGCGCTTCTGTTTGCCGTCTGTCGTGGAAAAGTGAGCGAAGGACTGGACTTTGCAGACAACAATGCCAGGGCCGTTATTACCGTGAGTGGCTTGTAGGCAGTATTGGGGTTTGTCTGGTGGTATGGAATGACCTTCCTCTTGAGCTGCGCCTGTTCCCTAGGTAACTCTTTGACAGATTCTGTAACGACTTGAAAACTGCTCTTTTTGCTCGTGCTAGAGTTGGGAGCACCTCTGACTAGTTCCTGAAGATTTTCGATATGAATACTTGAATGAATGAATTATGCAGAGCTTAAATTAGACTCTAATACATGTGCGTTCTATTCTGTGAGATACTAATATTTGAAGTGTATGATAGCTTATACATTGCACACTTAGGTTCTTCATGTGCAATAGTCATCCTTCTAAGTGGTGAGGTCCTAGGTGAGTGTTTGTCCACTTTAGCCTCACTTCCACCTCTGCAATGCTGAGCTTTCTCCGTCGAAGGCCTGACTGTTTGGAACAACATTCTATTGGAGCTACACTTGCTCCCAAGGACAAATTCCACGGTCGTTACTCGTCTTGAAGAGCTGCTCTTTTCAGCCATGGTATTTCTTCTGATAGGTGACTTCAAGCCTTCAGGGGTTCAATAAACTAATTTAATCGAATCGAAAAATATCCAGTCTCAGCAGGTCCATGCGACTCTTTTGGATTGATCTTTTGACTTGAGCGTCAATCATTTTTTAGTATATGCATTGATTGATTGATTGATTGATTGATTGATTGATCATGTTGTCGTTTTTGGACTGATGTGTTCGTTTCTTTGCCTTGCTCTGTCGTTTTCAAAAACATTAGCATAAGGAAATTGTTATACTCAGAATGCTTTACGTAAACTGACTTACTCGATCTGAATTGCTGTTTAATATATCTAGACTTTAAATGTTTTGTTTATTCATCTTAGTTGTTTGTTTGTCCAACTGGTTTAGTAGAGAATATACTTGCTTACTTATTTCGTTTTCTTTCTCGTGATGGATGATACGTGCGACTTTTTTGTTTAACTTGTAGATCGGAATTCCTTATCCGAATGTAAAAGATGCACAGGTATGATAACGATGATGTTATTTATGCATGCACTTATATAACTGGAATTTTATAGAATGCATTTTAAGAATGTATGTAATATGTATGTATTTATTTATGTTTGTACATATCTGGGACTTTATAGAACACATTTTAAGAATGTACGTATTATGTATATATTTATTTATGTTTGTACATATCTGGGACTTTATACAACACATTTTAAGAATGTATGTAATATGTATATATTTATTTTTGTTTGTACATATCTGGGACTTTATAGAACACATTTTAAGAATGCATGTAATATGTATACATGTATTTATGTATGTTTGTACATATCTGGTATTTTATACAACAAATTTTAAGAATACATGCAATATGTATGTATTTATTTATTCATTCATTGTACGTGAGTGTATAGCTTCAAGAATCCTACTCAGGAGTACTCCCAGCCCATGCACTTAGCTGGGATTTTATTATTGTATTTGAGCATTTGTAAAGTGCCTTTATTTAAGGGTGAACCATTCAGCAGCACTCCCAGTGTGCATGTCTTCTTGAGAACAAGCAGGTTTTGAGAAGATCGAAGGAACAAGAAAGACTGCCAGTAAGAATGGAAGAGCGAACAGAAGGTAACGGAAGGAAATGGATCATTAATAAATGACTGCTTGATTGATTGATTGAATAATCAGGGTGATAAATCATATGTTTACTAATGATCTGATCTTCTTTCATAGGTTTTGCAGAAGAAGAAATACAATGATATGAGGAGCCGCACGAAGGGTCTTTTGGGTGGAAATGAGTGGTACGAGATCCAGGCTTACCGAGCGCTCAATCAGGCTTTGGGGAGATGCATTAGACACAGGTGAGTAAGAGGCATAAGTTTTGCTAATGAAGTGTGCCTGGGCGGCGTCCAGACACTTATTTTAAAATCTGAACACCGTCCTGCCACTTATTAGATCCCCACAGCTTGGAAAGGTAAGGAGTGTCCAGACACTTTTTTCTACACTTTAAGCACTGCTAGTGAATAACATTATTATTTCGTAGTGCATTCAGATATGAGTGGATTGAAATGTACAGTAGCTTAGTGTATATGAATCCTTCTTTGCTGCTAGTGCCATATTATCCATGATGATTTAAAATAGCCGTCGTGCTCATCACCTCATCAGTCACTGCAGCCATGTAATTTTATGTGATGCCAGGGGTGGATCCATTTGGGACCAATCCAGCCATGGCCCCCAGTCAGGGATTTGCACAGGATGTGGCCCCCCATTATAAATGATTTCCAGCTTTCGATCGAGAGAGAAAAAAAGTAGCAAACTACTTAAAAAAAGGTCATCAAATTTTTTGGCAAAGACCAACAAATTTTTTACCCCAAGACCAAAAATTGTGTCCCTTAAGAATTCGTTCTTGAAGTCAAGGGCCACAGCATTAAATTGAAACGCAATGATTGAAATTTATGGAAAATTATTTTCTCTAGGCCCTATTAAAATTTACTTTGGAATAGTCATAAAGAATGCATTGTGGAATATTGTGCTAATGTTGTCAAATGATAAACTAATTTATGAAATAATGACTATGCAAGTGGGTGCTGTGGTACCAGTGGTTTTGCTTTTATTTGCAAATTTTCACTTGCTTAGACATGTATGTCACTTAAAATCAACCAGCAGACCGTATGAATCTCGCGGCCACAGATTGGACAGCACTGCTTGGTGTATATGAAAATATATGTTGTAAGAAACCTTGTTAAGATTTGTATTTCCTTCTGGTTTTTCAGACACGACTGGGGTGCCTTGATTCTCATTGATGAAAGATTTGGTAAAAATCCACAGAAATATACATCAGGTAAGATTCTGATGTCGTTCATAGAATTGAGATTCCAATTTTGGCTATGACGTCAAAGTTTGACAAGGAATTTAAAGTTACATCTGAGGTTGTTTCCAGCTTTGAACCAAACAGATCTACCTACCAGAAGAAATTTTAATTTTGGACGTGCTTGAAACATTGTGGCGAAATCCACAAGACAATAACATTTTTAGCTACCTTTGACTAGAGTGCTATTGCAATTGTGTTGCCATTTGAATGTGTTCTGCTACTGACAAGGAGAGCTAAAGAATTGTAACAGTTTACTGAAGTACACTGAAAATCATATTTTATCATCCAAAAGGTTTTCCTTGTTGTCAATAAATTGTCATCCTTTACAAATTCAGAGGAGACGGTCTACTCTGATTTTTCATATATGAAATATGCAGGCCATTTGGTAGAGTTGGACATTTATCTGTTGCAATTATCTTTGATTGTATAGGGCTGAACATTTTGGACTATGTTCAGTTGATGTTGGTAACATTTCTTCGTTAAAAATTATGCCTGATTGATATTTGAAACTGAAGAACTTTCTTCGTTTCTTGTATATTTGACTAAGCTGCTCCAACAGTTGGTGATTTTTGACTGAAATCATACTTGAAACAGCCCACTGTGAATTTAAACAGAACTATAGTATTAGTAGTAGCTGTTTATTGACAGAGCATCAACCAAAGACAGAAGAACAGCGATCAATACAAACTTAATCACTTTAAAATGATAGATGCACAAGTCAAGGGATCAATCCAAAAGAGTCGCTTAGATTTGCCGAGACTGGATATTTTTCAACTCGATTAAATGAGTTTATTGAACCCAGTAAAGACATTTTTGCAGTTAAACAGAACAGCAATTGAACAAATGTAGCAAAGAAATTATTAAGATACCAAATTTATAAAACAGTTTATGTGGGAGCAAATGGCACACCTGAAGAGACAAGTCCCACTGGATAGGGGCACATGTATCTAGCTGTCTTTCTGGATGACATTTGGCAGTAGTAGCAATGCAAAGATGAAACATACTGCATAGAAGCTATGGAAATCTTTTGAGTAGAGCTGCTGACTTAATGTGTTAAACTTGCTCTTGTAGGACTTTCCAAGTGGGTTCGCCAGCGTATGCAGTATTACAGCGACTTTCATAATGCCATGAACAGCCTGAAACAGTTCACTCACGACAGATTGAATTCCATTGCCACAGATGAAACAAGGTATATACATGTCATGTATATTAGGGGTATGGTCTAACATAGCATAACTAACGACTTAATAATAATAATAATAATAAAAAAAATTGTTTAGGGGTCATTCCATGTCAAATCAACAAATTTTTCAGAAAGTTCCAGGTCGACCATCTCGGATATTACTGAAAATTTTTCAGAATATTTATTATGGTATTAGAGGAAACTATGCCAAATTTTAGATCAAAATCTTAAGTAGTTTTGAAGATATTAATTTTCAAAGACGTCTGGGGTGACCTCGTTTTCGACGTTTTGGGAGTCGCGTCTAAATTTGTAACAACGTTCAGAAGCTCATAACTTCATTAATATAGCAGATAATTTTATGAAATTTTCAGGATGTTTAGTCTTTGTGGTTTAGATGACATGCTGAAGAAATGAAAGATCAGTCTTGAAAATTCTGATGTTAGGACCCAACTGAAAATGGTTTAAAAAAACTTGCGGATGTCTGACGATCATACTTTGCTGCCCTGGTGTGGCCAAACTGAATTTTTTAAAAAGAATATTTTAACAACTTGTTATACTAATGTACTTTCTCTACAAAAATATGCAAAAATATTTGAGCTTCTGAACGTTGTTACAAATTTAGACGCGACTCCCAAAACGTCGAAAACGAGGTCACCCCAGACGTCTTTGAAAATTAATATCTTCAAAACTACTTAAGATTTTGATCTAAAATTTGGCATAGTTTCCTCTAATACCATAATAAATATTCTGAAAAATTTTCAGTAAAATCCAAGATGGTCGACCTGGAGCCATTTGTTGAAATGAGGCGGAATGACCCTTAGTCAACAGTCAGTTGACAGACCGCAACCAGTTACAGTGTACAATTATGCAGTTGAAACAATTTACAAAGACTCGGATTACAAAAGACATAAATCTTAACTACTAACAGAACAGACAGTCTGTTAAGAATTTCAAATTACTGTTGTATGAAAACAAGAACTTCAGTCAATCTTAAAATTGGGATATTAAATTAAGACAAGTGTGCATGCACAACTTGTCCTGAGTTGTTGCACAGAGTCTGCTAGGCAAACAGGAACCCACAATCGTTAGATTTTAACAGACGCTGTGCGCTACTGAAGAGATCATCATGTTGTTGCATTTCAGGGAAGTTGTGTGAATTGTGCAATGAGTTCCACTAGATAGTAACTTCTGTGACGGTAGTGTCTAATGCACAAGACATCAACCTATGGATATATAGTATGCCAAAACCAATACATAATATTAGAATATCAGGTGAAAATCCAGAGGATCAGTATGGTCAAATTGCAAATGGAATCCGTTATGGATAAGCAATTTTAGAAAGTATTTGTAATTATTTGTCAGAATTTTTCTAGGCTTGTTGCTGTAATTTTTTATCTGTTTGATTTCTGAACATTTACTTTCTTTATTGTAGTTTCATTTCGACTCAGTCGCTTAGCAGCACGGCAATTGTCACGCCGAACAAACTGGGCAACAACCAGTCGCTTGACGAGACTCTTGTCGTCAAGTCACCGTCTGAATGCCAGGATGACTCAGTCTCTGAGGTTTACCATGGACACAACCAGATCTGGACGAGCACACCAGTTGCTAGTCGACCGATAGTGCAAAGGCAGATGGCTAGGAATACTGTAGTGGAGGTAGATTCTTCATTGTTTTAGTGGTGGTTTACTTATTGCTTTTGTTCAATGTTTACAAATTTCATTAAAATGTTCTTTTTAAAAGTTATACATGTAAGTTCAAGTAAATGGAGGTCGTGTCACTGTAGTTTTATTCCAAGGTTATTAGTTTGTAATATGGTACTAACATAGCATATTCCTAGGATAACTGTTGGATTATTGGGTTGTTTATATTGGCTCTTTGGCAGACAGATTAATTATCAGCTGTAGAAATTCGATTGTAGACCGATTATCAGTTGTTTTATTAGCCTTAAAGAAAAATCTGCTTTCCTTAGCGTAACCAAAGATTGCGGCATTTTTTAATAATTTGTTTTGCTATGTCTTCATAAGATAATTTTAAAGAATAAAGATGATAAAGGTTCTAGTTATTTTGCAGCTAGGACCGTTTTATGGCTTGTGCTGCACAGATTTTCGTTGTGTCATCACCATGTGATTTAATCCTTTTCTGATGGTCTATCTTTGTAGTTCTTCTTAGGAATTGCTATCTGGCCTTTTTAAAATAATTTGGTTAGAAGAAAAAATTATTGATTTATCAAATTATGTATGTTTGCAGGCAGTCTGGATTGTAGCTTTACAATACATACTGAAAGACGAACAGTATTTCCTAGTTCTGATATGTGAGAATGGTTTTAATTTTTCTTGTAGACGGTTACACGGGAAATGTTGCCATTTACGATGAGCAAAGCAACCTTTCCGAGGATTTCGGGTGTTTGCGTACCCACTCCAGTTGATAATAATCCACCACCGTTAAATGTATTTGACGGACGAACTTTGATAACACAGAATTTTATTGCACCTGTCAACCCCAGTGGCATCTCGAGATTTTTTAATTTTTCTCAGGCTGGTGGATTCCTACCAGCATCTTCACAGCTTCAGAGTTCCTTGGCAACACAAGGTGAAAGAGGACCGCAAAACATCGCCAGCTCGAGTACAGAAGACAAAGCCATTATCAGTTCCACTTGTGTTGCAGTCCCTCAGCAACAGATGCTGAGAGAGGAACGAATTTTGAGGAATAATCATGAAATTTTGAACGCTATGTCATCAATGCCATCAGATGTTGAAATGTCTAGTAAACTATTGGTCAAAATTGAGAAGAATGATGTTAAGGCAGTGGACGGCGAAGTCTTTGGTTTGGTGTCACGAAATGAAGAAGTTAAACTTGAAACAGGGAATCGGAGAACAGAAGATGACAGAGAAATTTCTGCGTATTTATCTGCAGATGTTGGAAAAATGGAGGATTTTGCGAGCTCAGCTGTTCGGCAGGAGTCTCCCGATCTGTTCGAATCCGTCCCAACAGAAATAGGAAGTGAAGAGATTAACGCTGTCCTGGTAGAACTTGGAGTGGACAAAATCCAAAACCTAAAAGGGGATGGAAGCCCTAGTTTTGAAATTAAGAACATCGCTGAAGTTAAACCAAGTGCAACGGTGGAAATTCAGCAGAAAAACCAAATTGAGTTGAATGGCCTTTGTCTGTCGGATATGAAACCATTGTCTTCTTCATCACGAATGGAAACGGCGAACAACAGTATTTTGGACAAGCAGGAAATTCTTTCCGATGACAATTTCGATTTCCAGTGCTCCCAACTGCCGAAAAATAAACGCCGGGGCATGAAGACACCTCTGGTGGCAGAAAAGTGTCAGCGCTCGACAAAGAAAATGAAAATGCCATCGTCTTATAGTGAAGTAGAGAGCCACAACACGTGTAAAAGTCAAGTAGAGAAGCAGACGTTAAGCATTGCTCCAAGTGACTCTACTGTCGAGTGTGAAAACGCCAAAATTGTAAAGAATTGCGAACGAAAAGACGCGGGAGACTCGTTTTCTCGAAAATCCGTGCGCATTCAACGGAAAAAGAGTTTCAGCTGTCGGACTCAAACGTCCAAAGCCGTTCCAACCAAAGGAGTTGACTTTCTGGATGAACTGATTTCGGTACGTTTCAATGTATGTATGAGTACTTGTTATAGCTCTCTTCAAGAAAGCTACTCAGAGGCACTCCCGATTACCGCGCGGACACTGAATTGTAGTTTCATGCCGAAGTGCATGAGCAATTGCAAGTGAAGGACTTGCTCAGGGTTCCTACGCGACGTCTCGCAATCTCCTGGCTCCATGGCTTCGAACATAATAATGCTCCACAATATATTTCAATATAGTTTCAATATATTGCAACATTTTCATTATGCTTTGTACTGCACACAACTTGGGTGGATTTTAGTCACCAGTATGCTCCATTATCTCTCTGTTTCCTTTGGTTTAAGCTGGTTCTTCCTTAGAATGACTTTGCACATTTCTGTCTCAGTGCACTAACTAACTGTGTTTGTAGGTGCCTCTAAGTCCCGTTGGGTCCCAGCCCCCTTTGGAGTACCATAGGGCCCCATGTTGGGCCCTTTAATGCCCATTCTTTACACAACTTGTATTATTTCCTTGCTATCCACTTGTGGCCTCCTGCACCAACTCTATGCTACTGATGTGCTGAAATATGTTCACTGCCTTGCCACTGATGCATCTTTGATATCCATTGTGTTCTCTAATCATCATTGGCTAAACCCTCTGAAACCCAGTTTATCTGGCTTGGTACCTGCAGACAATTGGCGTCCGTTGACCTGTGCCTAAGTAGTGGTGACTTTCCTTACATATCTTTCCCTTTCACGGTTCAAGACCTTGGAGTCACTTTGGATCTTAATTTCTCAAAGCATATTAATTTGGTCACATCATAGTTGCTGCTACCAGCTTCATCAACTCCAAGTTGCCTCAAGGTCTCTCCATCATTGTGCTACTGGGGTTCGTGTGCACAGTGGCGTAGCCAGGAATTTATGATGGGGGGGGTATGGCCTGGCCGGGTGCCCTTTCTGACACCAGCCCAACGGTATTACAGTAAATAAAAAGGGAATAAAGTAACAAAGGGAATAAAGCAAGAAAAACAATTGTTACTGCAAGCAATTGTTTTTTTTCTTAGTTACTTACTTAGTACTTAGTCCATCCCATGCAGAACTGCACATCGGGCAACGCAGCCTTTCCACTCCACCTGGTCCATCGCCATCCGAACAGCATCCTCCACCGTCATCTCCAAGCACTTCAGATCTTCTCGAACAGTTCCCATCCAGTTCTTTCTTGGCCTTCCTCTTCCACGCTTCCCCTTTGGAGTCCAGTTCATTACCTGATTGGCTCTTCTGTCGCTGCTCATTCGTGCCACGTGTCCCATCCAGTTTTTTTTGCGTTGTTTCTGTTGCGTGCGTTTGTTTTACCTGGGTGGTTTGCAAGCCCACCGCAGAACCCTCCTCCGTTATCCTGGCTTGGGACAGGCACAGGCTGCCTCAGAAGAGGTAGCCTGTGGAGGAGTTTCTTAGTTAAGTGGATAAATAACCTTTAAAAAAACTTTTTCCTAGGCCAATGGGGGATTTTAACCCCAGAAACCCCCTTGTCTACACCACTGCGTGTGCATGCCTTTGTCACCAGTAGAATTGATCGCTGCAGTTTGGTATTTGTGTAGTTCTGCCACATAACAGCAGTTCACGTGTACTGTGTAAAATTTTAGAAATTTTTTGGTGCATGCATTTAATAAGAGAGATGTAGCCTACATAGCACCAGCTCTTTGGAACGGACTCCCAAAAGATCTCCACTACTGATGTAATATTTTTCATGTGTTACTTGTACATGTATTTTCTCTAGTAGCGCTCTACAAATTTTATTCTTTAATTGGGAAATGACAATTTATACTTTGATACCAGGGCAAGATTTCTGTAATTCCTGTAAAAATCTAATTATTTATATGTACCGTAGTTGGAATCATTTGCACTGCAATGTTAAAATGGACATGACAGAGGATGGTCTTGTTTATTGAAGGTTTTTTGTATCTACCTAAGACTCTGAATTGACCATTGACCAGTAAGTAATTACTATCCATTTCATGCTTTATCGTGCAACTGAATGGACAAAACGTTTTGTGTTTCTTAACTCAGGAAGAGTGCAATGTCGGTTCAAATGGTCTTCACTGTCCTGTCTGCCAGGCAATGCTTACAGACGATGCCAAGCCACGACCTTCATCTTGTAAGGTCACTGTATATTTACTGATTAAATTTGAATGTGCATTTGCATTTTACATCCAGGGTCTGGAAATGGTGAATGTTAACTGGAAAAATAAATTTTGTCAAGATATTCTAGATGTTTTAAAGTGCATTTTTAGACATATATTTTGGTAATGCACTACGTTGTTAAGAGTATTACGTAAGGCGACCTGGTTGTTCCTATCACTCGAACTTCCACAGTGCTGCATAAAAAGCTTTGATAGGGTCGTCTATCTTTCTTGAACAAGTTATTATAATGAATTTCTTAGTCTTTCTTTTGCCACTTTTCCGCAAGTATGTGAAAACCATTCTCTTTGATTATGGTTTGGTGCTGTCAGGTCGAGAGCGCCTCTGAGGAGTTTCTCTTGAATATATAAATTCATGATGACAATTACGAGAGCATCCATAAAAGTTGTAGGAGATTGTTTACTTTGTTAAATTGTGACTTGATCAGGTCTTGATGACATGTTGAACTACTTGGCTATCTACCGTGGAATCCAGGCTTACCTGTACATAAAGTGATTTCTGTATTTTGCGTAGATGTGACGAAAGAAACGACATTTAAACCGTATTTTTGGAAGGAGTTGTTCAAAGATTTAAAGTCATCGGTCGTAAGTCTCGACAAGAGTCACCTACAGATGGCGGCACTCTGTCTGAAACCAAACGACCAATCAGATGGTAAGATTGACAAACTGTATGCTCAGAATTGACAATGTAGTAAAGTGGAATCCATGGCAAAAAATTTCATATATAAAATCCTAGCCTGGCCAGACGTTAACTGTAGCTAAGATCTTATCCATGTATGTGTGCATGTACCAGGTACTTTTTCCTGTAACACGCTGTTAAGAGTTAAGTGTTGCTGTCGTACAAGATTCTTCATTGCCATTGCCAACTTTTAATAGGTGCCCTGGTGTTTTAGTTTGTCATGCTAATGTCGGACAAATTTATTCAGTGTATCGACTATTGTGATTTGATTCATTGTTGACGAGTATTGGCCAATAGGATTTCATCTGTTAGCTAAGGCAACAGATACTAAATTGTAGCTCTGTAAACACACATAGTGTATATAAATATTCCTTAATATTGTTCGTCATCCTTCATTCAAAATCAAAGTTACATACTTGAATGATAGTGGCCAAGACTTTCAGTGTACAATTACGAACTAAGAATTAAAACTGATTGTTGTGATTCGACAGGTGGTTGTGTGCAGGAGGTGACCAACAGTTACTGGAGCGAGACTGATGGATGTTGTGTTCAGCTGCTCTACTGTTCTTCATGCAACGAAGCAGACGTGTCGACCTGTTTGGGCGCAGAAGTCAAAGCGCTATCAAAAGTTCATACACATCGACTACAAGCCAATCAGGTAGCCAATCGTGGATCAAGTTAGAGCATTGACTGCTACAATAAGTTAATTAAATCCATCAATCATCTGAGATGTTAACCTTTGCTGCCGTCTGCTTCTGATAAATATTTTAACACTTTACTGATGAGCTGCATTGGTTTTCTAATCACTTTTATGACGCTCTTTTCTTTAAAGTATTAATTTGTTTTATTGTGCGTCATTTGGGGAGGGCAGATGGTTGTTCATTCATTCATTTAGAAAATTTATGTAGCACCCCTTCAAGTAGGATACTCAGAGGCGCTCCCAGCCCAGCCACGGCTAAAGAGGACTTGAGCAACTGGTAGAAAGCAGGCAATGTATTCCGAGGTAGTAAGCGCAGGGCAAGTGGGAGGCCATTCCAAGCGATTGAATGGTAACACATTGGCATGAAAATCAGAAGGATATGGGCTTGATACCGCTAGCCACACAAGGTTGATTTTGGCCTTCAACACCTTAGGGGATGACTGTAAAATGAGTGGTAGGATAGGTGGGTGTTGTAGAGACTGCCAGTTACATTCAACTCCTGTTAAACTTCATATTATCTATATCATGTAATCTTACTGTGTACTTGTCAGTTTCAATTAATTTAATACATGAGTATTATTGTTATTACTTTTAGGTGTGGTTGAATTCCAACTGTCTGAAGGGAAGTTAAGGTTTCCAGAAATCAAGACTATAAATTGGTCCTTTGGACGTACATTGTCCACTAAACCATTGCATGTTACTTACATCATGCAGTCGGAGGTTGTTTAATACGCATAACCTACAATACACGTAACCTACAAGAGCTATCTTTGCCTCCATTACATTAGCAGTTAAAAACAGTGCTTTGTGCCATAAAGTCAGACACATCGAAGACAATTTTTTTAATTTGGCAATGTTCTTAAGAGCAGGGTCGGTAATGTGCAAGCATCGAGAAAAGAAACTTGTGAAATGTAATTTATGAAATGCAAACGGTACTGTTAAATGGCGTTTGTATGTAGCGATATTTTTGTTGATCATTTTCTACTTCTGTGATTGAGTTGGGAAGTCGTGCATCGGTAGTTGACGTGTTTTTGTTTAGTAATATCTGTTTTGTTTAGTAATAGCTGTTGAGATATATCTGTTGAGATAGTTGATCGAGGTATATGTAAATGTGTTCACATCCGATCTTTGGTTGTCAACAAGCCATGTTAAAATATTCAACAAGTTGCATAGATCTTACTGACATTTTAAAAGAAATTTAATGCATATACATTTTTCTAAAGAAACATTCATCAACTGTCACAAGTTTGTAATCTTTAAAGATGCAACAGACCGTCAGTGCAAGCTTTGGAAGCTGATTACAATTGCCCTTATATATTTAATAACTACTTAATACCACCTTTCAGGGCCTTAATTAAATTAATTTACATGTGATCCTACACTTGGCAGAATGGTCATGTCTTCTTGGCAAAAAGTTTTTGGTCCAGCGTTTCACTGGGTGGTGTTTTCCAAGTGCTGCAACAGCCTGTTATAGCTTTGCATCTGGTATCATAAGGTTTCCATTGCCAAATATGTTCTGCGGATCAAGGTACTGCTTCACGGCTCGCAACAGACCAACTCCAGGCTCAGATACGGTTCGCTGCAGCCACTGCTTTCGAATCTTGCCAACTGTAACAGAACATTTTTCATGCTTGAACAGGTTGTATTCGCCTGTCAATCAATTTCACTGAAAATTGTAAAATTTAAAATGTCAATGGCATTATACATTTTCATTGTAAAATTTGTATAAAGGCAGTGTACATTTTCACTGTAAAATTTAAAATGTCAATGGCATTATACAGTTTCATAGTAAAATTTGTATAATGGCATATACATTTTCACTGTAAAATTTAGAATGTCAATGGCATTATACAGTTTCATAGTAAAATTTGTATAATGGCATATACATTTTCACTGTAAAATTTAGAATGTCAATGGCATTATACAGTTTCATTGTAAATTTTTAAATGTCAATGCAATGTCTAATAGCATGTAAATATATGATAAGTAAATATTATTACACTTTCTGTACATTGTCTTGATTTATATTATCAGAAGGAAATAACAATGTGCATTATTATTACAACCGTTCTCTATTATATAAACAACAGCAGTGCAACTAACCTCCATGATGATGCGAGATGCTACCACCACTTGCCAAGATCTCTTCTCTGGCACAACGCTGTTACAACAACATACAGCATCCATAATACCAGCTTACAGCGTTACATATATATAATGGAGAAGCAGTATTTCAGTGTTTTAATTACAAAAATACAACAATTGCTAATAAAATATGTTTCAAACAAGCACTTAAGTTCACAGTGGGTGGTGTAGTGGTGGCGTCGTTGCCTTGAAGCCGGAAGGTTCGAATCCACGTCATGTCGCTGCGTAGGGACCCTGGGCAAGTCCTTCACTCGCAATTGCTCAGCGCTTCGGCGTGAAACTCCGATGCAGTGTCCGCTCTGCAGCCGGGAGCGCCTCTGAGTATAGAGCTTGAAGGGGCGCTATAACAAGTGCACATACAAACAATGGACAATTGACAATTATTTACAACAGAAGCTATGCAATAGTGCAGCAACTCTTCAGCATAATATTCGTTAGAAATGGGAAAAACTCATCATTCCCACAAGATAGGCCATGAAGCACTTCTAAACCACCTCTGTCTCAATCATTTGCCAGATACAGACTGTTTCTTCTACACTTAAATGACAAGTGTATACTTATAAGTTACTGGTAAAACAATGCACCATCAAAATTCCATCATGAGCCTAAAGCTAGCCCATGCATTTAGGGCTATGGTATAAAGATGATGTATAACAAGTAGAAGGAAGGTGGGTAATGAGTCGAGAAGGCCAGGTTTTCACTGTGGGAATACACATTATTTTGTTTATTTCGAGAATTAGCAGCTAAAGAAAGCAGAGAGCAACTTTGAAATTTAAAAAATCACGTTACCTCAATCTCTTCATAGAGTTCAACTGGATTTGCAACTCCACGGTAGTTAAAGCCAAAGTAGAAATAAACACAAGCGCCTGCGTCATACGTCTGGGTCACCCTGAAATAATTTTTTTAGATAATCGTAACAGATTTGCGGATTTGAGCATGATGTAAAGTTCTACAAGAATTGCGTCTTTCACAGTTCAGTATGGGATCTCAAAAATTACCTCCTTTGTTTGAAATGCAGTTTTGGCCAGTCTTCTTCAATTTCCACAACCAAGAGTTTAAATTTTCTCCCAACTTCAAAGCACTTTGTTTTTAGCAGCTTAAAGCTGTGCCACACGTCTTTCATGGGTACTTTAAAGGTGCTATGTATCCAACAAAGGATCAATCAATTTGTTTATTAGAAGTACTAAACTGACACAGACGCAACTTAAACAGACAATATTGTACAGGGTATTTATGGATACTGTCACAACACAAGGATAAAAATATGTCAGCAGATGTGCTTAGTCAAGTCAAGTTAAGTTTATTGTTCCCACAAAAGAAAAAGTACAACAGTTACACATTTTGTCTTGCATATGTAGTGAAGAAAAAAGTTAGGTATAATTACAAGTTATAGGATTAGTACTAGAGGGAAACAATAGAAGCCCCAGAAGGGAAGATCCCGCTAGTTAGTATAGGTAAGATGAAGTTATGACGATCTTTAATAGGTTACATGAGAAGTTATATATGTGCTGTCTGCTCTGATTGAAGTTGCTCACAGCACAGACTGTACTGTACTAGCTATTATATACCAAATTTAGATGCTCCTATTTGAATGCCTATGACGAAGTGCTATGAGGTGGTGCTAAATGAATTTTCTATAATTATTATGACCGGGTATTATAGTATACCCCTCTTCCACATTCCCTTGTCCACATTTACAAGACCACTCCCTCATGCCTCTGTAATCGTAATCATAAATCTATATAACACGACATCAACAGAAATGACTCCAAGGTGCTCCCGACTTGACAGCACCAAAACACAAAAGAGAATGGTCATCAAACGCTTGCGGAGAAGGGGCAAAGAAAAACCAAGAAGTTCATTACGGAGACTTCTAGGTAGCTCATTCCAAAGATATGGAAGTTTGAGCCCTAGAGACAAGTTGGACAACCTATGTGGACATCCTTTTAAGTACTAATCATGCTCAACTGATTCCAGGCAAATTAAAACAACAGACACGTATTGAGTTCCCAACGTGTTGTGGTACTCGTTTATCAACTCCCCCTGAGGAAGAGAGCTCGTACGAACCTGCAAGTGGCATATGGAGGGAATTGGACGCCCCTCTCTTTGCATTCTCTGACGATGCGGTCTTTGGTGTTTCGACAGAGATCCAGTACTCTACAAAACCAAATTACGATTCCTTGCTTAAAATTAAGTTTCAGTCCAGTTAAAAATCAGCTAGAGTGGAACAGACCTCCCGGAACAAGAACCACTACCACCGGGCACATTGTGTTTGTCATATATGGCTCACATATTCCAATATATATTAATATTTTCTCTGATGCTACGAGTCCATGAATTTCGAATGGTGTGCCTACCATCAACTTTGGGTGAGAATCCGTTGACTGGGCTATTTGCGTGAGCCATTGGTGACTTTTCAGTATCCATTAGCTAAGCGAGCCAGTTTCCATTGTATGTATGCATGTGCACCTGTTATAGCGCCCCTTCAAGCTTTCTCCTCAGAGGCGCTCCTGACTACAGCGCGGACACTGAATCGGAGTTTCACGCCGAAGTGCATGAGAACTTGTGAGCGAAGGACTTGCTCAAGGTCCCATTATTTGAGCTGTTTTTGTTTTAACCAACTCTTTGACCTTATTGACTGTGACATCAATCAGATCAGCACCTCTGCATAGAAAACTTGAAGTGGCGCGCTTCATCCATTTTTGGAATGATATCTATGCTATTCGAAATGACGAATCAAGCAATTTATAAATATATTTTAGGAAAACATCAGAATCAAATACAATCCGTACAATTTAAACTACAAGTACCGCAATCGATCTGACGCATTTAAAAAAATTAATGTGATGTAATCTTTACGTGCGATCATATATCTAATCTGTCACCATTGATCAAGGCGCATTGAGAACTTCTAATTGAAAGGAAAACTCACCTAAAACATCGAAAACTTACCTGTCCCACGGCACAGAAGTCTCGAACGATTCGGCCACTATGAAATATTCAAAGCCAAGATCCTGAACACGAAACATGACAAACGCATCAATAAGAGAGACAAATGTAACCGTTATTAATTAAAGTCATTCATTAAATGAATTTGTATAGAACCTCGTCAAGGGCACTACTCAGGCTCTTCCAACCTCGCACGGCCAAATAAAACGTGGGGCGCGGTGGCGTTGTCGTTGCCTTGAAGCCGGAAGGTTCGAATCCACCTCAAGTCGCCGTGTAGGGACCTTGGGCAAGTCCATCACTCGCAATTGCTCAGCGCTTCGGCGTGAAACTCCGATGCAGTGTCTGCTCTGCAGTCAGGAGCGCCACTGAGTAGTGTGCTTGAAGGGGCGCTATAACAAGTGCACATACAAACAAACAAATATGATGAGAAACGCATGTCTCAGGAGTTCTAGAAAGGGAGGTCGTTCCAGGTCGAGGGTCTTACTATGTGCAGAGAAGGCACAGTTCTACATATTGGAGGAATGAGCAAAATGGACAAAGAGAAGACTGTTCAGTCGAACGAAGGGAGTGGGTAGTAAGCGACTGAGCGCCAAGAGTAGGGCTACAAGGCTAGCAAAGGTAGTCAAGAGCCAGACAAGAGCAGCGAGCATATATTTTTTAGCACAAATGAGTACCAAAAGTGACTGGGAAACCAACGCAGTTTGTCATTAAGGGATAAAGAGATGTTTCAAATTTCCATCTATCAGCTAAAAGCACAACAAGCAATCACTAAGATAAGACGACAATTTCAATTATTGGAAGTTCAACTAATAATTAAAGTCATAAAAACCAAACACTCACCCGAAGGTAAGCAATGACGTAGGTTAACATGTAACCCCGCTGTCCATTCTCCTCCCCGCCAGGAATTCCCCTAAAATAACAGCATTTATATTGAACAGCACTAACCCTTGGAAAGGTCAGTAAAAAATTCTGCAGATATTATACCTTCTTGGCACAAGACATGTAGAAGCAAGTGTAGTGTAGTCAAGTGAAAAGCTTGATATGACTATACCACATGTCAGTCAACATTGATAAAGTATGTGCAACACTAAAATCCTACGTATTTATCACGTTATCTATATGACTATCAGTATCAAATTAATCAATATCAGTATCAGATTAATCGATATCAGTATCAGATTAATCGATATCAGTGTCAGATTAATCGATATCAGTATCAGATTAATCGATATCATTATCAGATTAATCGATATCAGTATCAGATTAATCTATATCAGTATCAGATTAATCGATATCAGTATCAGATTAATCGATATCATTATCAGATTAATCTATATCAGTATCAGATTAATTCTTGTTTATTTTAAACACTCTTACATTGAAACACAATGCATACACATACCCAAACTTTGATGCAATCTCGTACACTCTCTTCTCCCTGGCCGAGACTTCCTGAAAAATAAAAATAAAATAGAAGTATTATTAAGAAATGCTCAATTGCTCATAATGCGTAACTGCCCCACATCGAGGTAGAAAATTGTACAATAAAAAATAGCATGTTTGACAAACTTTACAGGTTCGTGCATAGTGCGAATACAGTCAATTCTATAACACCATTCATTATGACAATGAACAAAATTTCAGTCAACGGCAGCTTGAACGATACATGATATTGGTGGTCAAACAGTTTGAACCACATACAGCAAACGATAAGAAAAGAGTTAATTTTTTGCCATAAAATTCAAAGAATAATGGCCATGCTCTTACAGACAAATCTTGCTGTAAACCAGACCTCTATCCCATCGTTATAGGTAAGTACCTATTCATTACCGAACCAAGTGCATTCTGCACTCTTGTGTACGCATTCTGCACTCTCGTTTACGTACGTCTTAATAGCAATCAATTGTCATTACGAGTACTCAGTACAACATTCCAATGATAAACCTCTCGCGTTGTAAATTATCAGTCAGAGGTAGACAACGGTTGTCTGATCGTGGTTGCATTGCGTATTGCTGGACTTTTATGGTGGAAGCAACCCATGCAGTAAGTGGCCTGGGTTCATCAGGACCCAGGGAAAAGACAGGTAAACTAGAAATATCTAAAGTGCTACTTATAGGCAAAGAACCAGCTTATATCACAACAATGGTTCCCCAGATTGTGGTGTAGTTCAATCAATCAATCAATCAATCAATCAATCAATCAATCAATCAATTAGTCAAATGTTTTACTTAGTAACCAAATAAACCAAGTCAGGTTTACACATCATTGCAACTCTGTTACAACAAAAAAAGCATTAAAGAGATAAAAGAAATCCCGCTAACTAGGGACACAAAATATTGATTGAATTTATTATATGTAGTGGCCTCAACTAAACTTTACCATACACATGTATGCAACACATGGAGTGAGTAAAGAAAAAACATTGTTTGGTGATACCAATAGATCCAAACGTTGGCAACATCACTGCATATGATACAAACTGGATTGAATGGTTACAAGCGAACTGACCTCCTTTGTTCCCTCAAAGAGAAGAGTGGCAACTGCAATCTTCTGCAGGTCAAAGCCTTTGATCTTCGTGATGTACAGCTTCTTCAGACCCTCGACAAACGATGCCAGGAAGGAACCGACTTCTGGCTTCAGCGCATGTCCTGAAAACATCATTTGTAAAGATCAACAACATTAGGCTCCTTTAATTTCATCAGCTTCAATGGTAACAACATCATTTGCAAAGAATCAACAACATCAGGCTCCTTCAGTTTCATCAGCTTCAATGGCCACTCATCATCATCATTGCAATCTTATCTTCATTCCTGCAATCAACTACCATCTTTAGCTTTACAGATGCTGCTAGGCAATATCACAAAGATAAAACATCATTTAGAGACACTTTTAAAAGGTGCTCTGGAAATTCTTTCTTGCATTACATAAATTTAGAATAAATTCCGAGCTGTTAGCATAGCCCTTAACTACTCTTTCAAATACTTGACTTATGTATACTCACATTATTTATAATTCAGACTTTAAAATACTGTTATCGTAGAATATAAGAAAAAATAAAGTAAAAATATACAGTAAAATACTGTTATCTTTGTAGATTGCATCATGGCCGAACCCTTTCCTACAATACTTTTAGAACTGGGTGTACAAGGTGCCATGCTCTATGTTCCTCTACCCAGGGCAAACTTCTCATCCCCGAGCATGAACTGCTCTTAGACAACACAGTGCTTTCTCTATTATTGGTCTGATGGTATGGAATGGGCCTCCACTGTTTATCAGTGGCGTATCCAGGAATTTATGATGGAGGGTTTTGGGGGTTTTATGGCCTGGCCGGATGCCTGTCCTGACACAACCCAACAGTATCACAGTAAATAAAAATGGAATAAAGTAACAAAGGGAATAAAGTAAGAAAAACAACTGCTACTACAAGCAATTGTTTTGTTTTTTCTTATTTAAGCGGACAAATAACCTTTAAAAAAACTTTTTCCCTTTAAGCCAATGGGGGGTTTAACCCCCGAAACCCCCTTGGGTACGCCACTGCTGTCTATACACCTTATGCCTAGGGCTTGCTCTAATGCATTTTATCGCAACCTTAAAACCATCCTTTTCAGAGGTTGGGAGCATTCCTGAGTAGTGTAGTAACCTTGAACGGGCGCTATATAAATCTCAATAAAGCATATAAATGAACGAATGAACTATAGTTTTTTTTCACTTTTTTACAAATAATTCGCCAACTCACCAAACTGAAACTGCTCGTTGTCCATGAGTCGAATTGACGCAGGAGCGACTCGCTGCCGAGCAATCTCCTGAAGACACGAAACTCCGCTCTCAAAGTTTGGAAAGACGATCGAACCGTATTTACGAACCTCAGGCAACGGCCGCACTTTTAACGTCACTTCTGTTACAACTCCAAGCGTTCCTTGAGTCACAAGAAAATTCAGGAATTAACAACTTTAAAAGTAAGTGCAAGAATCATGGAGTTCTGTTACAACTCCAAGCGTTCCTAGATTCGCCAGAAAATTCAGGAATTACAAATTAAAAAGCGCAAGAATTATGGAGTTCTGTTACAAATCCAAGCGTTCCTTGATTCACCAGAAAATTCAGGAATTAAAACTCAAAATGCAAGTGCAAGAATAATTCACAATCATCGATCACTCGAAACAATATGCTTCTATGTCAATCTCTAATAATCCAAATGTTCAACTACAAAAATAGAACGACTTCGGGGAAAAAAATTACCAACTTTGGCCGTGACAAATAGGGACAATTCCAAAGAAATCTACTTTAACTGATCACATTCAAGCCTCTGAGGGGTTAAGTTCTCCCAAGGCAAAATAATAATAATAGGGGCTCATACAATCCAGATCATTTGCCTGTATCGGTCCCTCCCTATGGAATGGTCTTCCCAATCAGTTCGCTCTCTGGTAATCTTTCATCGTCTTTCTCTCGTCTGAAAACCTGCCTTTTCTCTTGGGTTGAACGCACTGGGAGCACTTCTGAAAGGCTCTTGCTGTGAGAAGCACTTTACAAATAGTCAGATACAATACAATACAATACAATCCAATCTTACCTTCTGATCCCATGATGACATGATGCAAGTCGGGTCCTGATGACATTCGTGGAACCAAACAGTTCTTCTCTAACGTTCCACGGGGAGTCGCCATTTTTATGTGCACCACCTAAAATTCGAAAAGGTAAGAAAATTAATCGTTCATCTCCTACATACCTTGTCTGCAGAAGTCAGAGAATAGTACATTGAAGGCACTCATAGCAAGCACACATATGCTTAGATACTTATGTCCGAGTCTTTGCATGTGCACTTGTTATTAAGCATCCCTTCAAGATTTCTACCCAGAAGTGTCCCGACTAGAGCGCGGACACCGAATCGGAGTTTCACGCCGAAGCGCTGAGCAATTGCGAGTGAAGGACTTGCCCAAAGTCCCTACCAGGCGGCTTTAGGTGGATTTGAACCTGCAACCCTTCGGCTGCAAGGCAACAAACATGCTCACTACGCCACCGTGCCCCACGAATATTGATAATGGACCCATAAATGGCAATCGGTATAATGAGAGACATCATCACAAAAGTTTTGCATCATTGCTAACATGGCCTCGAGATATTTCACGACATTTGTTTATTTTCATTTTTTATCATCTTCCAGCACTAATCATGGATCTCCCAGCATCTTACAGGATTAATTTTGAAAGTAGGGCCCTACCTAGCAGAATTTTTTCTCTACAGAGGTTCCCATTGTTTTCCATGCATAGTCATATACATTGATCATTTTCTGTAATCACATTGGTTGCCTACTCAACTGCTAATTTTCTGCATGTTATGTTTTCTATTGTGGAAACAAAAATGGTTTAAAAAAATTAAGATAAAAAAAATGATTTGCTTTGAAAAAATGATTTGAAGTGAGAATTATTCCAATCAAGCTCACCAGGTCTTCTATGTTTCCATAGATGTTCTTCTTCATTCCGCTTGCACGAGTTGCCACCCATCCACCGAGGGAACTGAACTCAATCGAATCCGGTTCATGACCCGTGCAGTAGCCCTTCTCTGCCAACTGTCACAACACACCAACAAAAGACAAGTACGTTCAGTAATGCAATTTAAGACACTAATCCAGAGAGAAAACATTGTACAAAAAACAAAAGACAACAATTCACTACAACAATTCCATATTCCAAAGACAAAAATCTCACTGACAAATTTTTTTCATTAATCCAATGACAACATTTTAATAATATGTAGCGGTCCAGACCGAAATCAGCATTACGTCGGAAATTACACATCCGAAATAGTACGTATGTGTATTTTTATATTTTTGTGCAGATTTAATATAAAATATGTTCAAACAATTAATTTCTTTTATTTTGGTAAAAACACAAAACTATTTTAACGCTCTTGATATGCATAATATTTTGTTTCGATTAAGTTAATTAATTAGTTTTATTGGATCACTTTTTCCTCTTATATCTAGGGTTAGAGCAATAATTATTGTGCCATTTTTAAGCCTGAGACAAGACGTTTGAAATGATGCATCAAACTAATAATATGTTACAAAGTCACCATAACGCTGGTTTCAGCATGTGGCACCACACATAACTTAGGCAACATTTCAATAATCCAACAACAACATTTCACTAATTCGAATACAACAATCCAAACTAATATTTCACTAATCCATAATTCAAAGCAATAATAAATGAAGATCAAAAAGCAAGACAAAGACAAGAACCAGTCAATGAGAATATAAGCGCCCAAAGATACATGCCAAGATACGCAAATAACAAGACGACACATCCAGACAATACAATATAATCCAGACAATACAATACAATATAATCGAACACAACAACAATAGTTGTGACAATGTGACGATATTTATAAACAGCGACCTTTTGATCTCCTGACTCCAACTTTATTTACTAAACCTCCTCTCCCCCAACTGACCGGACTGGTCAAACATATCGTCAATATCTGTGATCTTTTCAAACTGATTACATTACTACGACTTTCACTACCACGTCACACTTCTACTGCCTCTAAGAATATTGAAATCTATAGCCACTTAAATCATCTAGTGCTTCTAATACATCACAATATCCTTTATACATTACAATAAGTCCCCCAGTTTTACCAAACATACTTCAAAGTAATGTAAACCAAACAAGAAAGTTTATGTCTTACAGTCAAAACAACACAATCTTAAGTAAATGAATTAATAAAGTAACAAAGGCAACATTAATTATGTGAGATTGCTGGCATCTAACCCGTCTGTCAAGGTCCTGTCCAAGGATTCCACCCTCGCAGCAAGCCGTCAAATTCTTCTCATCCAGCCATAGAATTCGTGCCTAAAAATTACAACAATTTCATTCACTGCTAAATAAAATTTGACCAAACAAAACTAATATATCAAGTGCGTTAATTATTTTTAGACATTAACTACACGTAAAATGAAATGTTACAATGACCTCAGTTTAGACAAAGAAACACCGCACACACTACAGAAGTAAATATTAATCTGTATGTTGCCGAGCATTTCAGAATTATATATTCTGTACTATAGATTAAATGTGCAGGTTCAGAGGAATGGTCACCTCCAAACCTTTGCAGTATCCTAAACCTTAAGTTATTCAATCATCATTTACATGTATGGTTGATTGATCAGAACTGTTAGCTGGGTTCCTACCTCTTACCCTTCCCCCTTACTTAGCACTTCCTTTTGCATTCTTACTTAGCTTAGGTTTGATGTTTCATTGTTAAATTTTGATGCTTTACATTATGTTTGTAATTGCATATTATGTATGATGAATTGATGATGCTTATAAAATGAACGAACAGTTAAGATTGGATGTGCTATAATGGAATGTTAATAGTTAATATCTCTATAGACGTCACAAGATACTTATGTTCATTTGTTCATCATAGTTAAATAACCCCTGACAACCAATTAGCACCAAAAAATGTACATAGGTGGCCCTAACTAGCTGGACTCTGCAGCCCCCTCTGGGTTCCACTTTATTATTTTGCGTGCTTGTTGGCTCAATAAATTGATGGTTATGGTTTATAGATACAAGTGTCATATACTGGTCTAGTCAGTTAACAAAACAACCAACACTTCAATCAACAATTCTATCACCAATCAATTCGTCAATCAACCAAGAACCAACCATCTGTGAAGTATCGAGCGAAATGATCATTCGTCTCTCGCTTGCAGGGCATTCCAGTGCTCCAGTCACACTTGTACCACCTACAGAAATTCAAAGCAACCATCAAAAAGTCCATCATACAACCAGTGCTGAAAGCAGCAAATAGATGAACAATACTTACCGGTATCTGCTCTGCTTGACCGCAGTTTAATATCATATTCCGTTATAGAACACTCCAGTTCAAAGACCGCAACTGGTTACAGTGTACAGACGACCTTCAATACAAGGGCACTAATAGCAGCCCACAAAGCATGTCTATCCTACGAAGGCTCGAACTCGGGTTCACTGATCTCCATGCCAGTGTGTTATCCAATCCGCTACCAGGTCCCCCAATATAATGAACATCCCATGGTAGTAGGCTACTGTGCGTGCAAATTCTCTTACAGCTGACCCCTATGTACCAACCATATTCTAATCTAGTCAATGTTTGTAACTGTAAATTGCCTACAAGCACAAATTTATTTAATAATGAAGACTTCAGAGAAACTAAACTCATCTGCAAAACACCTGATCCAAATGATTTTAACAAACTGCTTTTGCACAAGAGGCTTGAAAAGAAAAAGCATTCTTGTTCAATAGTTCATTAATTCATCCAAAATTTTATACAGCACCCCTTTCAGAAACTACTCAGAGGCACTTGTCACTTGGCTAGGCAACTTACTCCAAAACACGGCAGATTGCAGCATAGCTTCTGTTCAGGACTCTACACAAATGGACAGCGAAGTAAGAATCTGTGCGGTAAGGAATGGAGCGCCTCTGAGTAGTTTCTTGAAGGGGCGCTATATAAATGCTAATAATGAATGAATGAATGAATGAAATTTTGAGATCTGTTACAACCATTCAATTTAGCATGAATGGCAAACTCTGTACATTCCAAATTACATCAACAAATCTAAGAACCGAAAACTACGTTACTTTACAATGCTGTTTCTTTATCCGTACACTATAAATCGATGGTAACAGTACCGCAATCAATGATAAATTTTATTATAAAATTGGTAATCACAATTCACTCCTTACCACCGAATGGAATGATGACCACATTGTGCTTTCCGGCTAATTCAATAATTTTCTCCACATCACTGTGGCAACCTGACACAAACAATACAACACGAATCAGGAAAGAGCAATTCATTAACCTAGTTCAAGGCAGCCATGCCTGTGAAGCTTCAGCAACTTCCTTTTAACCTCGGCATATCCGGATGGATGGCAAGTCCTACCCCTCACAGACCCTTCTTTCCACTGACAGTCATTGTACTCATTGTAGCTGAGCCGGCTGCGGCAGATGGAGCAGAACTCTCAAACTAAATTTCTTCTCTGAGAGGATTTGAACCATTCATCTCCAAGTACTCACCATTGGCGGCACCAAAAAAGGTCGTCAGGTTTTTTTGCAGGGGGAAAATGAAATATTTTCATGAGATTTGGACTAAGTCCCCTAAAAAAGTCATCAGGATTTTGGGGGACAGGGAAAATGAAATATTTTTCTTATTTTCTTCAGATTTCAACCAAACACCTTTAAAAAATCATCAGGGTTTTTTACTGGGAAAATGAAATCTTGAGATTTTGGCCAAATGACTAAAAAAAGTCGGCTTTTTACTGGGAAAATGAAATGTTTTTTGAGATTTTGGCAAAATGACTAAAAAAATGTCGTCAGAAATTTTGGTGAATGAAAATGGAAAATTTCCTCCGCGATTCGTCCCTCTCAACCAGCCCCCAAAACTGAAATCCTGGCATTGCCACTGGTCCTCACCCCAATGAAGAAAACCGAGGACAAATTGACCATATGCAGTACAGAAATGATATGACAATGAAGAAAGAAATAACAGAAGCAGAAGAATAAAAGTCGCACCTTAAACTAACTTTAGGCACTCAAGTAAAGCTGAAATATCCAAGCATCTATCTCTCTGCCCGTCAATTTTTGTTCTGGTTCAATGGTCCAACATATCACCCTTGTGTAGTAACCACTATACTGACTAGAGTCATGCAAAACTATCATGCATCTCAATATTATAGAAAAAAAGAGAATGAAAAATGTTACTAATCTACTAAAAATATATCACAAAAGTACAACTTGATTAATAGAGATTTTAAAAGGAACATAATACTGAAAGAGAAAATCAATTTTTTAAATTATGGAAATAAAAGAACAGAGCTAGTTAGCAAATACTTGTTGACAAACCTGGCCAAACTATAATATCTGGAATTCTTGTGAATCTGCCCTCTCTCAGTACGAAGACTTCATGCAGTGTATGACCTGTAGAATCATAATTATTATAATTAATTATTATTATCATAATCATCACTATTATCATATTTATCATTGCATCTACGGTAATTACATCTCACAATAAGCAAACTGTGCTACATGTAACATTGTAACACATCTTCTTCTTCTTTAGGTCTGCTGCCTCTCGGCAGGTCCAGATGCCCAACGACGCCACTCTTCTCGGTGTTGTGCCTTTTCTTTAAGTTTCCCATATCCATCCTTCATCATCCAGTCCAAGAACTTTTCCCTCGGTCTTCCTCTTCCCCTCCATTTTGCCCTCCACTATGTCTCTTTGCAAGGAGTTGCCTCTCAGTATATGTCCCATCCAGTTATTCTGTCTTGTTCTAATTGTATTCATCAAGGATCTTTCCTCTTCCACCTTTTTCAATACTTCTTCGTTTGATTTATGCTCTGTCCAGCTGACCCTTTCCATCCTTCTCCATATCCACATCTCGAACGCTTCTATTCGTTTGACATCCTCCTTTCTCATCGTCCAGGTCTCTGCTCCGATAACACATACACGTTACAAAACATAGATTTAGTTTATTCAGGAAAATAAAATTGACATACAGCAACTTATTACATGAATAAGGAAATGAAAAGTTGACTAAGCAATCTCTTTCTGCTCAATTAGAGGTGCTATATAAGTTCAGAAAAAATAAATAGTAATTCAATTTCAACTCAGATAAAAAATAAAAACAATGTTTACAGATACAAACAACTGCCAATCAATCAAACTTGTAGTCGAGAAAAAGATCGTAAAAAAGGAATCTCTTCAAAGAAGGAAGGGCAGCCATTGTCATTGTTTACCATGAGCACGAAACAGTCGGTCATTTGGATCATCGGAAAATGAAATTCCGCTTCGTTTGAGGTCCTCCAGGAAATCCTCGTTGATGGTCGGCAGAGGAATGTCAGCAGCTGTCAGTTCTGGCTGGAATTTCAGATGCATCGAAAATCAGTATGATAATAATAATAATAACAATTATAACAATAAAAATAATAATAATGATAATAATGATGACAATAACAATAATGATAACAATAATAATGATGATAATAATTATAGCAATAATACTAATGATAATAATAATTATAATAATTATAACAATAATGATAATGATAAAAATAATTATGTGATAATAATTATAACAATAATAATAAAGAAAATAACAATAAAAATAATATTCATCTATACATTCAACTGACAAGCATGCAGTAAGATTGCATGATGTAGTACTAGCAACAACAGATAGCAAGTAGCCTACTCTCCTTGTTACAGGTCGACCAATTTCAAAGAGACGCAAAATAAATCCCTGAACGAATGAATTTTATCAAGTGTCTGGTCGAATTTATCCCAACCGCATCACCAAATGTAGCGTAAATATGGAATCATATTTAATTTCCAATCGTGTCCATCAACAGTCATTCATTCATTCATTCTGAGAATCTATATAGCGCCTCTTCAAGATATCTAATCAGAGGCGCCTCAGTTCTAACCTATCCTTTTTCCACCGCTGTACCACCATTCCAGATATAATTCATTATAATTTAGTATAATTTAATAGCGCATTCCACAAGTGTTATCCTTCAACATTACACAAGGAGTTAGATTAGCCAGATTCCACAGGATCTGAGACCTGGTACGTCTGATACGACACGTTCCAACAGAAAACCTTTTTTTTTAGCTCAGTTGGTTATATTGTAACAAAACACATTGCTCACTGCATTGTTAACATGCTGGCTTGTTGGCATAATTGGCTGAAGGAAGACTTTTAACTGAAAAACCTATACAAGACTACTAATATGAACAAATAACTACTAAGTAACTACAAGTAAATACTAATACTACTAAATTAAATACAGTGTACTGTTAGATTTGTCTGTTCTATCAACCATAAAACTGCACACCAGACATTCATTCTTCAATTAATAATAGTCCATAAGTCCCTGGGGGAATGAAGTACCTCAGGGAAACAAAAAAAATTAAAAGATAAACAATGAATAATTATAATTTTTCATTTTGAATTTATTGGGAATACATTTACTCAACTTAGTTAACTAAATAATTAATCGTCAGTTCTTAATTAATTAACCAGATCAACATTTTTATCAAGCCCAATTAAGTTTTTATCCTTGTATCCTTTCAAACACGCGAAGTATCGAACCTAGTCTTTATTAATTGTTTTAAAATCATAACAAATGGTTATCATCAACAAATTAAAAATCATTTAAATAAAAAAACATACAACCACAATGCCAAATGTTAATTTAAATGTTCAAAAAAATTTAAACGAAAGGTTATTTGTACATAGCAAGAACAAGTTAATAATGGCTACTGTATATATTTACGGCCACTATCAACACACGCACTTATACACGCCCGCTAGAACATCTGTGTTTAGATGTGCTAGATCTGTCGGCGCAACCTCTGCATTGATTTTAAGAAAATGCTGGCATTTACATGTATACATTATATTGCCTTGCACAAAGAAATGAGTATTCCAGAAAATATGGTTCATCAGATTTATTGTTGTTGAGACAACTTGCATGTTTATGCTCAATGTTCATGTTCCAACAAACCTCATATTGATAAATTACATAGATCTGTCTACTGAACTGCCACATAGTGAGCAGATGATAACCTGGTCAATACAAGTTACCCGAGTAAACAGTAATTTAAAACTTGTCATGTTTGTGAAAAATAATGATGCAAATGATATCTATAGTCACAAACCTGTGCCGGAGTTTTGTGGTCAATATCAATTCCCACTGTTTTAAACATCCACTCTCTAAGGTGGGGCATAACGTGTCCACTCAGCTTGTACCTAGAAAAGCAATCGTTGCAGTCTAAATCATGCAGGCTAAACAACTTCAAATAATAAAACTTCTGCTAATTCTCAAAGCCTCATAAGGTTTAGGAAGCTATGGATAACATCTATAGATAAATGTAATGCTGGCACTTTACTGAAGAGAAATAAAATAGTAAATGTTTGGCATGAAACTATTTGTCAACTGAGGTTTAACTGGCTCTTTAAACATTGCAATCGACTGCTTTTTAAATTTAAAATAGATCTTTTAACTTCTTACTAACTAAACATACTAGTTCCATAATGTTCAATAAGAAAAATTAAGAATGAACCCTATGTTCTAAACAATATGATAATTGACTGAGTGATACATAAACACAGAAAAATCGTATCATACCTCCTACATAGCAACACACAGGTTACTACAGGACCATTTAAAGAGGACCTTAGAAAAACAGCGTGACTGCCACTATTGTTGCTCTTGACCTTTTCTTACATTTTACTCTGCCCAGTGCACATCATTTCCAACTACCTTGAATCAAGTTCATTTAGAACAATTAGACAGTCAAGCAATCATGCAATTCATGCATGCACTGCTTTTGAAAAGCACTTAAAAGCTACTATATTAAGTACCTTGATACTTGTTCACCAGAGTGTTGCTTGGCTCACTTACTTATCTAATCAACAGTATTACTATAAAGAAATCTTCTATGTGTTCAGACAAACAGTAATTTATGCAAATCCGCCACAGTTATTTAGTTTCCATGCAATAAACACAGAAGCAACTTAAACTTTTACTGAGACTGTGAAAACGCAAGCATAAAAATATTATGTTAGTAGATGTGCCTAACATAATATATGAGAGATGAAGTTATGGCGATCTTAAATAAGTAATGAGAAGTTATATGGTCTAGCTCGAAGGCTTTAATGAAACTGCTTAATAATGGAATCATGAATTTGATACGAATTAACAAAGAAAACCAATGTAAAAATACACGAGATGATGAGTTGGTGACACAACTGATTTTTCTATATGCATCAGAATATTGACCAATGTTTAAAGCAAGTCTACATGAAAAGACTTCATACAGCCAGTGCCAAAAATGTGGAAAAATAAGTGCCTGGACGCCCCTAACCTCCCCAAAAGAAGTGCCTGGACGCCCCTTACCTCCCCAAAAGAAGTGCCTGGATGCCCCTTACCTCCCCAAAAGAAGTGCCTGGACGCCCCTAACCTCCCCAAAAGAAGTGCCTGGACGCCCCTTACCTCCCCAAAAGAAGTGCCTGGACGCCCCTTACCTTTCTAGTCTGTGCTCACCAATAAGTGGCTGGACGGCATTCAGATTTTAAAACAAGTGCATGGACGCCGTCCATGACCGTCCAGGTACACTTTAAGCCCTGCATACAGCAGAAAAGAGTTCGCTGCCGAAACAGCGAGTCTTTCAAGACAATAGAAAATAAGAAACGATGGCAACAAAGACAATCATCAGGTATTCAAAACACTCAGCAAAACTGAAGACTCCAAAGGTTTAGACATGTAGCGCTACAGAACGTAGGCGAACTAACACCATGTAATGCAAACAAAGGAGAACAAGACAATGCTGGACAGAATGATATAACATCACTGGGACCAATATTTAGAAGACAAATGACCAAGGATAGCACAGGTAATTTATTTGTTCCATCATCACTATATGGCTGGCGTCATGGAGTCATGGTGATGAATAAACCTAATAAAATCAGCATACAACGTGAAAATGTAATTTTTTTATTGTTTCTACCTTCCGCCTGTGAATTCAACCTGTCCATTCTTGTTCAAAATGAACTTCGAGTCTTTGTAACCCCAGCCATTCCATTTGAGCAGCTCCTGTCTGTAAAAGAAAAAATCACACGTTTAACGTACTCTAGTAATATTCATTTAATTGACAGAATAACCAGTCGAAATAACGCAACAGTTAAAAAGCACAAAGGAGCAATGAATGAAGCCTAATAAACATTTTTATACAGCATCTGTTATGAAATTTTTATTGTTTTTATTGGTTAGTTCAAATGGATGCGGCCTAGGGTGCAGATTGTATTTACCAGGACGTCTATACGAGAAAAATTTATGAAGAACAAGATCATTGTCTTTAATTATAGCTTTGAAGAGGGCAGCATCAGCAGTCTCATTTTGATTACTTGCAATTCACCATTGTTGATACACACTGAAATGTCACTTGCAACTAAAACTCCTGTCAAAACTGGTTTGGTCAAATGCTATCAAGAAAAAAATGTAAAAAGCGCTAGAAAAACTCAATTTGCAGGACTGTACACACGTCTAAGATGATGGTGGTCTATCTGAAAAGCATGGAGCCACGTTGCGGCATCCTGAAGTGGTCAAAAACTTTCAAGTTTGTTTTATTATCCAATCGAGCAACAAAAACTTAAAACCAAAAAAACTCACATTTCTACATCAACAAGACTGCTTTATCTAGCGCCACTACTCACCTCCGTTTTGGAATGCACGACGGTTGGTCTGCAATTGGCAAACGAGTGTCGGACGGTGAACCCTTGCACTTGCTAGTCATCAGTTCGTGTTTTCTATCAAGCGAAGCCATTTCTTCTTCTAAGAAAAACTGCAAGGAATAAATCCGCAGAATAAGATGACGGCGGATCGGTCGATTGATAACGACTGACTCGCAACGATTTACACGAAAGAAATCACCCGACTACGGTAGAATATAATATTAAATACTGGGTCTGCTTTATCTCTGAACCAGTGCCACAGTGCTAGCTGTCCTCGATCCGTCCAAAGGTCGATTTCGGTTGATGCACGGCCAGAAACGATGACACCATTCGCGCGTCGCAATTTTAAACTATGCACTAACTGGACGTTAAATACGATTAAGTATTTTTAAGGTTTACGATGCAATATTATTATTATTATTATTATTATTATTATTATTATTATTATTATTATTATTGCAGATAAACCACGCCGAGTAACTAACTAGTATTCGCCATCAGGGATGCCACTCTGGATTTTGAAAAAAGGTCAGATCTGGTCAAAAAAGGCTAGAAAAGACTAGATTGACGATTTCCGTGTAAAATACAGTACATAGATTTTACCAATTTTCCGGCTTGAAATTTCTGACGACCTGTTTTATAGGCCAGTCAAAAATACGGGAAATTCATCATGAACCCGGACATTTACTATGGCAGACCTTTTTTGGCAGAATATTGTACGTAAATACCCTACTAAACTACAGTAAAAATGCGAATAAATTCCAACATGGGGAAATATGTTTAAATCGTGAATTAGTGTGATGAAAATTATGACTGTGCGTATAGCGTTTCGCTTAGTCATCGCCTATGCATTATGAGCGTGGCCTTAAGTGCGGGGTAGTTATCGACCACACGCTGCAGAGTTATTGCATAAAATTTTTATATTTTTTCTCCAAGATCGACATTTACATTGTTCAGATAATAAATATATTAAACGATATTTAATTTTTTATCGGAAATTTTTAATGTGTTTCCAGCAGATAAATCGTATTTCCGCCAGTCCTTGAAATGTAAACAAACTCGTATAGGCATAGCTGTTGGTTGTCTGCTCAAAACTAAATAAAATATTTAAATTATTTCCCCATATCGCATTTTGTTAGCATTTCTACCACATATTCTTTAGTCCATTTAGAAACTTTTCGGGCAAAAATTTGCTTGCCATAGTAAATGTCCGGGTTTAAGACTTAATTGACCGGCCTATTAGTCGTCTGCAGATGATTAAAATTTGCTCTCTTTTTCTTCCCGAAAAATTTTCTGATAACTTTCTTTTTTAGTCTTTTGCTCCAAAATTTACAATTTTTGGTCCAAATTCTCAAAATGTTCGATTTTTTCACGTCTTTTGTGCATTTTCACTTTAAAAAATGAATTTTTATGCCAAAAAGTCGAAAAAACAGCCGTGAGAAAAAAGGCTAGATCCTGACCCAAAAAACCTAGAAACATCGTGACAAGACCAAAGAAACCTATATCTAGGTGGAAAAAGCAACGAGTGGCATCCCTGTTCGCCAGATTGCAGAAGTACGTGAAGCCATTCATGAAAGTATTTCACTATCGTTCGCCAGATGGCGGAACCGTTAGTACACGTGCACTTGTAAACTGTAACGCCAGACCAACAACGACCTGTTCCAGACCGCGACTTTAGCACACACGTGAGGCAGATCATTATTGTAGTGCATTAAACCAACTGTAGGCCTAAGGCCTGCGGTCGATGATTATGAACGACAGCACTTCTTCAACAATAATATGGATTGATAAGATAACCTATTGTTTTGTGAGAGGCTTGTTGAACTGCGTTTCAGGGCTTTTTTTAACGCGTGCAGTTCTACACAAAATGTGCAGTTGTAAATGAATTTCTGCAGTTGTAAAAACAGTCTTGTCACTCTTGTGCTGCGATAACCATTAGAGAAAGGCAATTGCAGCCGGTTTACCACGCAAGAAGGAAAGGGAACCGTGGCCGTGTGCAGTGGGAAATACGCAGTAGCCTAGGAAGCCAAATTTCCAAGAGGAATAGAGGATGGCTAAGAAAGTCATCATAGGCCTATATTAGGCCTATATATGCGACTTGTGACATTTCTAGTTGGAAAACTTGGGATGACTAAAAAAGTCATCCGATTTCTTTGCTGGCGACTGGCGAAACTTTTTGAAAAAATTCTGACAAACGTCTGTCTACAAAATTGCTTGTTGTGGCAGTTGTGCAGTTCTAAAAATTTCATTTAAAAAGCCTGCAGGCCTGTTGCGTTTCTCTAACGCAGCTGGGTTACCAGAGATTTCATTTAGGCCTACAATAGGGCGGCTATAGGGCTGACCGTGTAGGCAAACATTAGGCTACAACAGTGAACAGATGTAGAACTTTAGCAGCTTCCACATCGTCATCATTAGATCATCGTCGTGACCTAATCTGTTGTAGAATTTCACATAGAAATAAGAGCTTCAAAATTAAACCCCTTACATTTCGTTCTTATACCGTGTGTTTATAAATTCATTATTTCATTTTCACATTTCATTGGGTGGGAAGGGTACGTGTGTTCAAACACCCAAACCCCTTATGCTAGATACGGCCTTGGTGTGCTGTTCCTCTTGATGGCTTTAGACTGTGACACTCTTCTGGCCAAGATCATTCACTAGCAAAGTCTCTTCTGGCCATCGGATTTCTTCTAGAAAGATCTTTTCTCTGGACTAATTTCTTCTGAAGGCTGCTTAATACGTCGTTTTAATTCCATTGCACTTCTTGGTCGTCACCCACACTCACCATTGAATTTTTCTTTCACAATGACCTTTGGAGAGTGGAAACAATATTGACCAATGCCTCGAGCATTATGACTACGGCGCTATATAAATTCTTAGATGAGACTGAGTCGAGTCTGTGATTGGTCCAACAACCTGGAACAGGCTTCACTATACATAACTTCCAAACTGTTCAGTTTTCCACCTGTTGTAGACAGATTTAATTCCTTGGCCTGTGCTGGGAGCGCCTCCGAGTTGAGATCATGAAGGAGTGCTATATAAATTCTGATTGAATGATCAGTTCATCATCCATCCTTAAGTTTGACTTTCTGAACTCGTGCACAACAACCCTTCTTTCAACGTCATCTGTGTTCTGGCGCTATATAAATCGTCTAATTGTTATTGTAATTATCTAACCCTCATAACAAGTAACTAACGAGCGACTGGAGTCGGATCGGAGGATTCGAGCTGCACATAAAACCATTATTGTTTTCAGTGTTTGGTTTAACATGCGGTGAGTCCAGGGCTTAAAGTGTGTCTGGACGGTCATGGACGGCGTCCATGCACTTATTTTAAAATCTGAATACCGTCCTGCCACTTATTGGCCAGCACAGCCTGTAATGGTAAGGGGCGTCCAGGCGCTTCTTTTGGAAAGATAAGAGGCGTCCAGGCATTTCTTTTTTCACACTTTTAGCACTGGGTTAGTCATCACCACATTTGTTTGTATGCGCACTTGTTATAGCGCCCTTCAAGGTTTCTATTCAGAAGCGCTCCCAACTACAGCGCGGACAATGAATCGGAGATTCATGCCAAAGCGCTGAGCAATTGCCCTACGAGGCGACTGGAGGTGGATTTGATACTGCAACTGCAAGACAACGAACATACCTACTACACCACTGTGCCCCACAACCACATGTTTACCCTCTCCACTAAAAAAACAACTAACAGATTTGTTTGAATTGTCAGAGTAAATTGTAATATCACGAAAAAGCACAGAAACTAAACCTCTCCAGTAGTAATGCATGGTACAGACGGTCCAGAAGAGATGACCTACTTACGACAAACGGCATCTCTAACTGAACCTATACACTGCTGTAAATACCCAATAATCTATAAATAATACTACATACAAAATGCATAAAACAGCTAATTCCTTCCTTTCTTCTCTCGATCATTCATTCATCATGTAGCTTGCACGTTAATATGTTCATCTGTGCAGCAAACTAATGTACTCGTGCAATGTACCAAACCAGTAATTTGAATTTTTATGCAATGCATTCATATTTCGTACAGAACTATCCATTCACCAAGTTCACTCACGCACATTATCAAGTTCGTTCGTTTGTTTGTTCCTGGCATATGCATGACCAGTACTTCAAAATATATGTTTTGAAAGTCTAAGAAAAGGATGATCAAGACATCCAAGAAGCCAAGCTACCAGGTAATCAACAATCATCAAATGATACTGCAATATCAAAGACATTGCAAATACTCTTAAGCTTAGATCTCTTATAAACAAACTTTTTTATCTAGCAGACAAACTGAATTAGCGTAAAGTAAATAATTCCAGTTTCCATTTAAATTTACATGTACTAATGCAACATCTACTTTTACTAATTATCAAATCACTATTACCGTAATACAAGATTTATTTTAATTAGATACTAACATGATCTTAATGCGACATATAATTTTATTGTCTATTCATGACAATACCAAGATAAATGTTTCACACTTTCAAACAATCTCTGCAAGGTATTTCAGGCCTTCCTATTTCAAGCCAACTCAGTATCACTTTCAAAGGGTCAAGGCCAATAAACAAACATCATACTTTCCAAAGATCCTTCCCAGCAAGAGTTCAAAACCAAAACTTTGAAGTCATTGTGATCACCGTGCATACAAGAACACCCACTATGTGCAAAATTAAACCCAAAGACCTTAACTGAGTAACAAGTATCCCTTGAGTAGTAAGTAATATCACTCAAGTTCTGAATACCACGTCCAAATCATTTACATCAAACACAAACAAACATAATTACACGAATACTAACGATTACAACTGCTAACTATTTGCTCGTCATAATAATCTACGAAATTAAACACCAATCTCTGAGAAACACCCCGAACACGTTGCAGCACGCACACCAGTCAAAACAATCGTCCAATCCAAACAATCACTTATTTAATACCTGTCGTAAAACCAGCTGATGACAATTCATCTACCAACACTGTAAACATCAGAGAACAACCAAAAGCCAGTCACTGTCTGATATAAACAACCAAAATCCAGTCACTGTCTGATATAAACAACGAAAAGCCAGTCACTGTCTGATATAAACAACGAAAAGCCAGTCACTGTCTGATATAAACAACCAAAAGCCAGTCATTGTCTGATATACACAACCAAAAGCCAGTCACTGTCTGATATTAAACAACCCAAAGCCAGTCACTGTTTGAAATTAAACAACCAAAAGCCAGTCAATGTCCGATATAAACAACCAAAAGCCACTCATTGTTTGCGATAAACAACCAAAACCCAGTCATTGTCCAATGTAAACAACCAAAATCCAGTCACTGCCCGACATAAACAAGCAAAACGTACGTAAACCAGCCACTTTATCACAAACCAGTAAACACTTCTACACTGCATTATATCCAGCTGTTTGTCATGTATCTCTTACCCGATCATACACAAAACGCATCTCGCATGGACTTGCGAGTTGCGAGACAGCGCACACGCAATACCAGCCATTTATCACAGACTACCAACAGTATAATATAAACAATCTGAAAGTGGATTTTCAAAAGGGACTAAACATCTAAGTCACACCACAAAAATTTCAAAAAGCAACTTTAGTCGTGTGCAAGAACAAAAATGCTTAAGTGCAGATATGTGAAACGAGGTAAAAAAAATAACTTTGGACTACATCTAGACAACCGCAGCCTGGCAAGTTTTATTACGCAGCAAGCGCCGGACATATCGATCGCAAAATACAGCAAAACTACACTTCCAGAAACACTAATCACTTGTCAAAAGCATCGTACCATACCATCTTCTCTGCTAGAATTACACAAAAGTTACAAGCAAATTTTCTATTAAATTATAACTTTAATATTTTCTAAAAGATTATTGGTTATCAGAACAATTGCACATTACTAGCAATTATTACTATTATTACTAACATTATTATAATTATGGTAGCATTACAATCATTATCTCAATTATCATGATTATAATTACAGTTATTATTATTGTTGTTATGATAATTATTATTATATTTTTATTCCTTAGTAGACAGGTAAACTCTCAGAAATGAAGGACAAGTCACTTTAAAAAGTGGAACAATTTGAAATAACCAATAAAGCTGACAACATGTTTCCAACTAACTACATTTCATATTCTTCAATCTGAAAAACGCAAAACTTGCTGTCGACAATGATTAAATTTCATTTTGATACATTTCACAAAACTCATAGAACAGAGTGTGCATAACCTTCTTCCTGCCACCTCACTGTAAAAAAATCAAATACTGCTTCGACCCTCACATAAACACCTTGAAACAACCTGAATCTCATTCGTAGAAGCTACAAAGCAGTTGACGGGGCTCCATGCAACATTTTTGTCAAGCTGATCAAATTTCACGATTTAACGAGCATTAAATTACTAAAAACCAGACAAACTGAGTGGCGTAGCAATGAATTATTGTGCAAACTCTGCAGTACACAGGCAGGGGCGGATCCGCCCTTGTGCTCAGTGGCCCCAGCGATTAGAATCAATGTTTTACTTTCAAGATATTCAGAAAGTAATCAAATCTACATATACAGAGTACACACTCACTAGTTTATTCGCTTGTAACAAGACAATTTTTCAATTTATTTGGGGTGTGAAATATGCAAATAGAGTCTATTGCAAAAGGGTCAGGTGTGTTTGCACAGCCTCCTTTGTTTGAATTCGAAGGGGGGTTAAGCTATCAAGGGGCCCCATCACCGAAGCTCTGCACAAGGGCCCCAAAAAACCTTGCTACGCCACTGGACAAACTGCAGTATTTTTAAGACTACACCACATGCAAGAGACAACTACAGGCAACGCAAACTGGACAGAAACAACAGACAACGGACAAGAAAATGCAATCAATTATAAACATCTACCCTGCTGCTTGCGCACATTCACTTTCAAATGCAAAAATTACGTTTCAATCGACCCTAGCAATTCAAAAGCGAAAAACCCTGTTTACTAGAGATCAACAATATCAAAACAGATTAGAAGGAATTGAGACATGCAGTATTGATAAAACAATCTCGTCGTGAAGCCAGCCTACGTCAATACAACATTTAGACTATTAACAGTAAACAGCAAAAAACGAAAAGGACAGGAAAACACGAAACAAGCTAAATAAATATTCCACAAATCTGCAGTAAATTAATAAGACTTAAATGCTCGACAGTATTCGCCCAGCAGAGGCACACGTTATCAGACACTCAACTTTGCTTAACATAACTTACTTTAACACTACTTCCTCTCACTCTGAATAGGCGTTCCTTTAGCAGATTTCATAAGATCATAGGATAATCGTAATAGCACTTTTTGGCTATTGATACCAGTTGCTAGTCAGATATGTCCAAAACAAACATCCAGACACTACCCCTATTGCAATTTTGAATTTGCTATCACTGCAGGACATTTGCCTTAGCGGCTTAGTCAAAGGCATCTCTATCAGCACTACCAAAATTATGCAACGCAAGTTTTATGTAATAAGCAAGTTAACTCAGTGCTAATTATTAACTACCACTTTTCAATTCAATCAGTATACTGTCCGGTTTAACCACATAATAAATTTTCTACTTCCTTAATTGTAAACAACTGAATAACTGCATACGAGCAATGACACAACAGCATCCAAGTAAACCATACAATAGAACAAGAGAAAAATGGGTCGAAAATAGTACAATCACAACGAAAAAACATGTAGCCAGTTCATCAATTACTTATTGGAGAATTATATTATAAAAACCATTATTATGATTTGCATATTTTTAAGCAGTTAGCAAGTTCGTCAAATACTTATTATTTTGGAGAAATAAATTATTAAGACCATTATTATGATTTGCATATTTCTAAGCAGTCAGCAAGTTCATCAATTACTTATTTGAAAATTAAATTATTAAAACCCATTATTATCATTTGCGTATTTCTAAGCAGTTCGCAAGTTCACCAATCACTTATTGGAGAATTAAATTATTAAAGCCATTATTATCATTTGCATATTTTTAAGTGGTTAGCAAGTTCATCAATTACTTATTGGAGAATTAAATTATTAAAACCATTATTATCATTTGAAAATTTCTAAGCAGTTAGCAAGTTCATCAATTACTTATTCGAGAATTAAATTATTAAAACCATTATTATCATTTGCATATTTCTAAGCAGTTAACAAGTTCATCAATTACTTATTATTTTGGAGAATTAAATTATTAAAGCCATTATTATCATTTGCATATTTTTCAGGAGTTAGCAAGTTCATCAGTTATTTAACTGGGCAACTATATCATTATTATATTTCCATATTTTAAGCATCACTACCTCATCACAAAGTATCAATGAATAAAGCCAATCACTTGTGATGTAAGAACATGCCACTCAACAGCCATCTCAGTAAATGCTCAAGCCCGCACACCCTAGACAGAAGGCTAAAACTGCACCTTCCACTAACTTCTGTTAACTGATGAAATCACTGTACTACAAAACAACCGAAATACTGGTCCCATGAAAAAAACTAAAGAGTATCTGAGAAAATGTGCAGAAGAAAGAATCACCGGTATTCGCACAGACTACGCGATTAGAAAAACACGACACATTGCAACGTTCTAGGCTTATACAATCAATCTGCAGATGGGACATGAAATATATATATATATACGATATTAGTCATGATGCATAGCATACAACACACAAGAGCCACAGTGATTTCATATTCAAATCACACAAATGTCTGTTCATCTGTTCCTTAGAAACCTCTGAGCGTTGTAGTAATTTACATGGCATCTTTTCGCACAAAAATCATTTAGGAGTGTGACGGAATCAAAGCATTGTGAAAATCAAGCAAGCTTCGAGTAAAGCTGATCTGAGCGCAGACAGCAGACGGAAGGGCACAGTTGTCAGTCTGGGTGTCTGTCAGTCTCTGTAGTTCTGTCTGTCTGGGTAGATCCGTCTGTGTGGACCTGTTTGTCTGTGTACATACTTCTGTCTGTGTAGATCTATCTGTCTGTCTGGTTGTCTAGACCGGTTTGTCTGTGTAGATCTGTCTCTATGTCTGTGTAGATCTTCCTGTATATTTGCGTACATCTGTCTGTCTGTGTAGATCTGTCTGTGTAAATTTGTCTGTCTGTGTAAGTTTGTCTGTGTAGATTGTCTGTCTGTGTACATCTGTCTGTCTGTGTAACAACGTCTGTCTGTCTGTGTAGTTCTGTCTGAGTAAATCTCTCTGTGCAGATCTGTCTGTCTGTCTGTATACATCTGATACAGTCTGTTACTATTCCAATTAACTCGCAATACAATCATCACCTGCTTCGTTTCAACTCCTCATCTTACACTCAATTTCCAACAATCTCAAAATTGTATTTTCCTGTCATCTATCAACTTACAAGATCTAAATTATCGTCAATTTCTAATTTGCCTGACAAATTCTACACGAAAACCACTACATTCGTTACATCTTGACAACAACAACGACAATGACAACTACTCGATTAAATGTACAACACAAATAACTACTGATTCTTGCATAATGGACAAAGCACACATCTTTCTCAGATAAATGATAAATGCTAATGTTTGTATGTTTGTTTGTTTGTATGTGCACTTGTTATAGCGCCCCTTCAAGCTCTCGCTACTCAGAGGCGCTCCCGAATGCAGAGCGGACACTGAATCGGAGTTTCACGCCTAAGCGCTGAGCAATTGTGAGTGAAGGACTTGCCCAAGGTCCGTACGCGGCGAGGTGGATTCGAACCTCGAACCTTTCGGCTTCAAGGCAACGACGCCACCACTACACCACCGCGCCCCACAATGATAACATTACCGATTTTTAATAAGCAACCAGGAATAATAGTGTGATTAAATAATGCAGCAATAACAAAAAGGAATTTTTATGAAGCGCAAACCAAAGTAATAACTGTAATTTCAAATGATTATGACCATAATAAAAAATTAAATAAATAGAGATTTCAATACTAACAGCAATAGCAAAAATGATGATAATAATAATAATAATAATAATAATAATGAAAATAGTAGTAATAACAATGAAAACAGTACCGGTAGTAATAATAAAAATTATTATGCTAAGGATGCAATAAGAAAGAGTAACCTTCATTAATAAGCAACGATCAACCCAATAATTTTAATGGAAAATAGCGATGACAATAACAATAATAATAATAGTAATAATAATAAAAATAATAGTAAATCTAAGTTGATAAAAAGATGTCAATAATAAAAATAATAAGTATCACTAATAACGAATAATTATGGTAAATAATAATCATAAATGCACAACAATAATATTGGTAAGGCTGAAAGACATAAATCTGCTGGGTAAGAGGGGGCCACCTGCCATCCGCAACATTGCATAAGGCATTATTCCTGAAAAGTGCAAAATTTTCTAGATGTTACAAGGTTCCACGCGGAGAGCAAAAAGTTAGCACACAAAGAAAACACGCGTGCACAAAAACAGTTTAAAAATTATCACATCTAACGAATTCAAACTACACTCAAAAACTACAAACGAACGGACATCCCCATCAAATTCAAGTGACTGTATAATATTCGGCATTAAATACAAACTAATACGATAAACGCTAGATTACTTAAATTCGTAATTAAACTCGTTAACTAATGTATATATATATATATACTTACAGACCGGGTAGTTATACAAATTGCTTCACATGCAGTAACATAAATAATATAATTACGTATACGTCGATAACTACTACGTCTGCTTAATATGCTGTGACTACGAACAGAGTTCTAGATTCAAAAGACGATCACCAAACACGCTAAAATTACTGGACCGCATATCGTACTTAATTAAACACAGTAAATGCATTCAACGGATCAAAAACGGCGATGTTCTTACGTAGCAAATGCCGCGCATGCTTCTGCGCTTCCTAAGTTTCCGACTCTTCTCTGGTCCCTGTTGTGCAAGACTGGTTCCCAAGTCACACTGGTTCCCCAGTCAGACAGGCTCTCTAATCAGACTGGTTCCCCAGTCAGACTGGTGCCCTAGTCAGACTGGTTCCCTAGTCAAACTGGTTCCCTAGTCAGACTGCTTCCCAGTCAGACTGGTTTCCTAACCAGCCTAGCACCCTAGTCAGACTGGTGCCCTAGTCTGACGTCATCATCATCGTCAACTCCGTGACGGTTGGCTGCAAAGTGCTCGGCCGATCTGCGGCACTCCCTCGGTAGATCGGTGCTGCTCAGCTGTAGGGCCGTCCACAGAGTCGTTCGTGCCTGACGTGTGCTGAAGCTCAGCTCGTTCATTGCGCTTGCGAGTGCGAGGATGTCTGACAAACAAAAAAAGAAAATGTCAGATATGCAACGATCTTCAAACACACATGCTGAGTCTAGGTAATTGCTATCGATCTTTTTAAAAACTATTTATTTAAAGTAATTAAGTAACATTAATTAGCAAGTGTGAATGCAAAATAACAGTGCTAGGCAGACAACCAACTAAGATTCTCGTTGCGGGGGTCGGCTAAAAGTTCCGCACTCTTCAACGAGGTTTGGTGATGGTTCTTTCTTTGTGTCCGGACTCATTGCATGGAACAATCTTCCCCACCATGTGACGAATGCACCATCTTCGGAGGCATTTAATATTTGAAGCTCAAACCTATTGTTTTAAACAATTCCATTACTGCTGTTAAATTTTTTCAACTCGTGTACAGCGCCCTGCTACTTCGACCTCGGGTGAGCTACAGCTCTATAAAGATCGTCTTATTATTATTATTATTATTGTTGTTATTATTATTATTATTACTATTAAACAAGCAGCACGACAGCAGCACCGTAATCTCGTAATTTCCACAGCACTGTGTACCAGCCTGGTCTAGGACCTTACCCCTGGACATGTATGTATGTATGTACACATGCATGATTGCATGTATGTACGTACGAACGTACGTGCATATGTATATAGGCAGAAAATGTAAAAATTAACACATATTAAATGCTGGAGGGTAATTGCAGAGTGAAAATATCCTACAGGGGTAATGTCAGGGGGTCATTTCCAGGGATTATGTCCTTTATCCCCACAAATACACAATAGACGAAAGACAGGACCCATGATGTCTCACCTTTTTCCTTCTGGAGTTGAGGGCTGTTGTTGAAATGTCGATTGGAAGCGTTGATGATCTCATCCCTTCTGCACGCCTGAAGCTTATTGATGCCTTCGACCCATCGACCGTGCGACTGGTGAATGGACCGACCCAAAGGCAACGTTCGAATGTGTTCCATGCGCTGGATCAGAGTTACGACCTGGTCCAAAGCACAGATAACATCATCCTTCGTTCGTTCATTTGTTCAATCAATCATTTGTTCAATTAATCATTTGTTCATTCAATCATTCGTTCACTCAATCATTTGTTAATTCAATCATTTGTTAATTCAATCATTTGCTCATTCAATCATTTGTTCACTCAATCATTCGTTCATTCAATCATTTGTTCATTCAATCATTTGTTCATTCAATCATTCGTTCATTCAATCATTTGTTCATTCAATCATTCGTTCACTCAATCATTTGTTAATTCAATCATGCATTCATTCAATCATTCGTTCATTCAATCATTCGTTCACTCAATCATTTGTTCATTCAATCATTTGTTCATTCAATCATTTGTTCATTCAATCATTTGTTCATTCAATCATTCGTTCATTCAATCATTTGTTCAATCAATCATTTGTTCAATCAATCATTTGTTCATTCAATCATTTCTTCATTCAATCATTTGTTCACTCAATCATTCGTTCATTCAATCATTTGTTCATTCAATCATTTGTTCATTCAATCATTCGTTCATTCAATCATTTGTTCATTCAATCATTCGTTCACTCAATCATTTGTTAATTCAATCATGCGTTCATTCAATCATTCGTTCATTCAATCATTTGTTCAATCAATCATTTGTTCAATCAATCATTTGTTCATTCAATCATTTGTTTATTCAATCATTTGTTCACTCAATCATTCGTTCATTCAATCATTTGTTCACTCAATCATTCGTTCATTCAATCATTTGCTCATTCAATCATTTCTTCATTCAATCATTTGTTCAATCAATCATTTCATTCGTTCATTCAATCATTCGTTCATTCAATCATTTGTTAATTCAATCATTTGTTCATTCAATCATTCACAGCATTTATATCCCCGACCTTTTCTCGTCAGATCTATCTAAATCTGCATTGGTCTGGTGCTGAATAGAGGGTCTGGCTCCCATGTACCTGCAGGAGCTCTGCTGTCCCACCTCTGGTGTCCCGCAGTGATATGCTCTCCGATCGGCTGATCAAGCTGAACTGTTAGACTCTCGCTCGCTGACTACTATAACACCATGGCGCGCTATCTCGGTAACTGGCCCTAGGACCTAGAATAGGTTCCTTAATGTGCTGCGCTTGGTGCCTAGAAGTCACACCACTATGTTCCTTTCACACGTAAAAACTGAATTCTTTAACCATGGTTGAACTTGGAGCGCTTCTTAGTAGATTACCTTGAAATCATGCTATAAAAAAACTCAATAAAAATAATAATATCGCCAGTCTTAAGTGATCTTCTAAATTTCACCTGACACGACTTAATGCTCACCATTGAGACTTATGGACATTTCCAAACAGAGAGAAGCAGCCGTATTCTTAATAAATCCCAATGTCTTTACCAGATGAACTTCCCATAAAAAAATAAATGTAGAACCATGACACTGATTCCAACAGTATAAGACACCTCCCAAATTATTCTCAGTTTCTCCAACTGTCTTCACTGCTGAAGACAGCGTTTTTCGCTTGACCTGAGCCAGAAAAGCCTCTGTTTAGGAATCTTGAAGGGACACTATACAAGTTCTGATTGATTGATTGAATACTAGATTTAGCAACAACTAAAACCAATCAACAGCTTACGTTCGCATGTTCCCTGTAAGATTCTACAATCAACCTGTCAATACGTGACGGATTGACAGGCAAGCGAGGAATGACAATGCTGTTTGCACTTGACACCATCTTGCCAGGATTTTGTCGGGCAAGCTCAGCCTCCGTCTACAACAAATAGGATATAAATTAAATAAACACATTAAATATATAATTTACATACTGACGCATCTACTAAATAACTTGCACAGCTAGTCCTACATGCTCATCACTTAAAACATTTTGAGACATAGAGTTACAAGTTGGTGACCAATGTAAAATTAACAAACTTTCCAGCACAGGATTTGAAGCAAAAGTTTTAGTATTGTATTGTATTGCATTTATTGTATCTGACAATTTATAAAGCAGCTGACTATCTCTGATATCCTCTTCTTTCAGATGTACTTCCAGTGCATGCAACCCCACAGTGCTTAAAGTGTGGGAAAATAAGTGCATGGACGCCCCTTACCTCTCCAAAAGAAGCGCCTGGACGCCCCTTACTTTTCCAGGACTTCTGTGCTCGCCAATAAGTGGCTGGACGGCGTTCAGATTTTAAAGCAAGTGCATGGACGCCGTCCATGACCGTCCAGGCACACTTTAGGCCCTGCAACCCCAAGAGAAAAGGCAGGATTTGAGGCAAAAGATGAGGAAGGACTACCAGAGAGGATGACATAGAGAACTGATGGTGGAAGTTTTAATCTATATTCATTGTAAGTACATATGTTATAAATATCACCCTAATCTATGAAACACATTTCTATTTTGAATATTATTATAATCATCACAATTATTGTTGTAAATACTTTTTGCATTATTACTAAGCATTTAATAAGCAACACGGCACTGAACAATTGAGATAGCATGATGTACTCATGTTCCAACACAAATCATTTCAATATCAAACAAGGCCTGAATCTGATCCTATGAGTATATGCCTTTTGAAGTTCCATCTCATAATATCAAACAGATAAACTTTCATACAGTAATAATTACATCCTTGTTCAGTACACAAAATTTACACACATTAACTAGATTCAAGCTGTTAAAGCTGAAGAAATTTTCAAATGCCAAACACAGTTTACAACCAATCAACTTACTTTCTTTCGTTCGTTCTCGATATTTCGAAACTGTTCGTAGCACTCCTCAAGACGCAGGTGAAGTTCCGTGGCAGGTCCACTGCGTCTGTAGCCAGAAAACATAACAAGTTATTGACAGAACTCAAGGAAAGCTTCTGAAATGCAACAGGACGTGAAAATCTTCCAGTAAGAAAGTTGATTGTCAGAGTTAAATAATTAGTTTCAATGCATACACAGTTTAGTTTCTCAGTGGAGCTAAACACTGATTTTCTGAACAATATTGACTTAATAATACACTAAATGAGAAATATGTGCAGAGCAGATAAATACACTGTAAAACCTAAGAGGCAAATGAAACAATTGCGAAATGAAAATGAATGCATTTAATTGTAGGTATGTAAAAAAACAAAATAATGCACAATTAAGTTGTCTAAAACCAAACTCTGCATGACATCCTATTTAAGCACATCATATAAAACCTCTTAAATTGCAACTCAAAATATATTAAAGTAATACCTGAACCACAGTTCACAGACAAACTATTCCTCAAAACTATTAGGCAATAATAAAAAAATCAGTTCATTTAGGCTTTAGTTGCAAACATAATTGAAAACAAAATTTAAATTCGGTGATAATAATCTGCTGCACATAGAATAAATAATATAATAAATTAACACCAAACTGCTAAATTAGATATTTCATAGAAATATGCACACTCAATCTGACCATAAAACCCTGCAAATAATTAATAATTCATACTTCGAAAATCGAGCCCCAGATTGAACAGAAGACGGACTCAGTAGCGACGACAGTTTATCGAACGGCGTTTCCCTCACTCGCATCACGGCTGGACTCAACCGGTTCACGAGGTACGGATCCAGCACAGGATAGGCGTGGAGGGCTGGCTGGTACTTCTGCAGAACTCGACCTCTGTCCCGCAGCGACTGCTGAAGGATCTCAATGGCCAGCTGGTTTTCCAACAGCTGGCGCCGAAATTGAGCCGCTAGGATCTGGTCGGCTGGAATCTGAGGAGGAGACGTCGGAGATCCGGAATGGGGCTCCACCCCAAAAGGGGACGATTGATTCGGGTGGGGATGAAATGGCGTCGGAGTGCAGGGGCCGAAGGGTTGGTTGAAATGGCCCGGGGACACTCCCCGATGGGCAAACGACAGGGCCATCGCGGGGTAAGGACTTGCATTTGAGGCGGAGGACTGAATAACGGGGAAAGGCATGGAGTCGGCGGCGGAAGAGTGGGAAAACTGGGCTTCGTGGAATCGAGACGCAGACGGAGTGGGAGGAGGAGCAACACCGGACGAGAAGAACGACTGGGAGCACTGCATCGGCAGATATGGGCTCGAAGCATAGGGGTCCGAGTCACCAATTCCAACTACACCGTCTGGACCGTAACCAACTTCCTGCGCTTGATATCCTTCACCACTCGTCTGTAGGAAGTGAATGCCTCTGGTGGCAGAACCACCCGGAGAAATCCCCATTCCCTGCCACATCGGCGATCCAGATCCAACCACGGAATCGTTTTTCAATGCAAATCCGGTCAACATGTCTGGATCCTTTTGCTGCAAAGCAATGCCGCCGTCGCCAACACACCCATGCACTGGCATCCTTGCCATGGTCTGCATATTATTCTCGTCTGGTAGGCTTGAGGGAGCTACGACAGGGTCAAAACCAACTTCCTCCTGCGATTGATAATGGAACCTCGGCACGGCATGGCTTCCTTTAGCTCCGCCTCCCCCACCGTCAAATGCCGACCGGAAGCCTTGTTGAAACGCAAATCCGAACGGCGTACGATGGGAGTCCGCAGGATTTTCCGGCATCGCGTTCTGATTGAATGGACTGTAGACTGCGTCATTGCCTCTCGTTGCATATGGCTGCACCAGGGCAGGGTCCACAGGGCAAGCCGACTCTAATGATGTCATGAAGCCACTGCCGTTGATGGATGGCCAGATGTGGCTGCCATTTCCGGATCTGAATTCAAAACACAAAAAAGCGATTCGCAATTGTAACTGTGTAGTAAGTACCTGCATATATAACCTCAACACTTTATGCAATCTCTGTAACAAACGCAGCATAAACCAATGAATACTTGTTGCTGACAATCTTTTGGTGCTGTTTTATTGATTTTAAGATAAATATGTTACTCTATTTAAGCAGGACTCTTGTCCGTTTTGGACACGTTTTTTATCCAGGGTAGCTCTACCGTCTCTCTGCATGCAATGTCAATTTCAATTCTTTGGAACAACAACTGATTGACTGATTGATTGATTGGCTGATTGATTAGACAGAAGGTGGTCAACAGGAATGTGTTTACTGGCTCTACACGTATGTGTGGGCCCACCACCGATGACTCCTCCAGTTTACCATGCACTGTTTTGTCAAATAATGTACTATTCTCATTAGTAATAACAGTTATCATCATATAAGATTTATATTGCCTGTTGTGTAGCGCTATATAAATGTTCAATAACAATTACAAAAAAATATACATTACAACAGTAGAACTGTAATGACATGACCTTAGAACTTAGTTATCTGAACAACAGAGCACATTCAGCGTCTTCATAAAGCACTGCCAATGCTACATTAACCAAAATGTTGGCAAAGCTCACTAAGAAAAAATGCTCAGTAAGACAAAGTTCTGCGCTTTGCAAACTCGAACATTAGTATAGTAAAAGCCAGTGGTGTTTTGATTTGAAATAGCAACATGAAATTTACACGACTCATTTCAGCTACCAAAGGTAAATCCTTCTAGTTTGGGCACCTCAGTTGTCATACCTGCAATATCTAAATACAACTCAATACATAAGGACTCTAATAAAGTAGCTACAGTGCAATATTTAGGCTTGGTGAGGTCTAAGCTACACAAGGTTTTGGAGCCCCATCTTGACAAATTACAGAAAGTTTCATAAACTTTAAAATATGAATATATGCCTTTTAATTAATTAATAGCAACGCACTAAAAGTGAAAAAAAAAAATTCAATTTTTTTCTAATGAATATATTTACTGTATACATATTTATCATCATCGATTTTCATATGGGATACACTGGAAACAATACCTTCCACGTGGATGCAATACCTTCCATGTGAATGCAATAAACCCATTGGCCAGCACTAGCCACGACCGTACCTGTTCCGGGTGAAAGCGTTGGAAGCGGAAAGCCCCGTCAGGCTGTCGTCCAGAGGGAGTAAACTGGAAGAGACATGCATGCCTCCTCCTCCTCCTCCGTCGTCTTCGATGATCTTCGTAACGAGTTCGTTGAGCGCTAAGCCAACGCTCGATGAACTGTTGTTAAGGCCGAACTGGTCGCTTGTGTGGCTCTGGCTCAACAGATCCGGATCTGTGTCTGGAAACTGGAAAATGGAAATCATGAAGAGACGTGGAAGGAACAATGCATGAATGGTTGATAATAAGAAGCAACAATGGATATTGTAATCTGCCTTAGAGGGCATCTGATAGTTTCGTAAACATTTTATATCTAATTCACACATGCACGCACGCACACATGTACATGTGCACGCACACACACGCACCCACCAATCCACACACAAAACCACAGTCACACACAAACACAGATGCACACACACACACACACACACACACACACACACACACACACACACACACACACACACACACACACACAGACACACACACACACACACACACACACACACACAAACGCACACACATATACATGCATATACATTATACACATACATATATACATTATATAAGTGTAATTATATACTTACATAAAATTATACAATCTGTAAATACATGTACATAATTATATACATTATACAATATACATGCATACCTGACATACCAGAATGTTGGATGCATACACACAAAATATTCATACACTTGTACATGATGGGATTGTGCACATCAACTGTCACTGCCAGTCTTCTGTAAAATTCACTTCTGAGGAGATCGGAGTAAGGTGGTTCCAAAACAAACCAGTCTTTTTAATATATGTATTATAATATATACGTTATAAATACAATATATGCTAAGCAACAGGTTTACCATGTAAGGCATTTCATAGAGAAGACCGCGATCATTCTTTGGCAGAGAAACCGTCGTTCCACCATACGGATACCAGTTGCCGAAACCATGATTCGGGTTGAGGGTGCCTGCGGATGGGAAAAGCGACTCATCCTTCAAGTGATTCGACCATGACCTTGCAGGTATTTCACCAGGAAATGCCTTAACATTTCCACCTTCCGGAAAGAGTGATGTTTTCCATTCTTTGTCCTTAAGGTAAACAGAACAATTTATTTATTTAGCATTTGTAGTTCGTGCTAAGCCAGTGCACTGCATCCTCAACATGCAAAGCGGACAGTTTGCCAGGAAACCAGTTAACAGAACAATAAACTAAATTGATAAAATACTCAATACGCTGAAATTTCAAGTCAAAATGTGGTTTAACAGAACAATAAACCATATTTTGACTTGAACTTTCAGTGTATTAAGTATTTTATTAATTTATTCTATTGATAAACCATAATATTTTGAATTGAAATTTCGGTGCAAGTATTTCATGTATGAGAATATTAATTGCTCAAAAGCAAGAGATGCAGTCTCTTATCTGTATCAAATTAAGTGTTAACCTGCAATGTGATTCGTTCATTTAAGAATTTATAGAGCACCCCAGTCAGAAACCTACTCAGAGACACTCCCAGCACAACCACAGCAAATTAGATTTAAGCAACTTGTATCACACATTAGCATCATAACATAGGCACAGTGCGTTTGCAGGCGGTCTATTAAAGTATATACTTACTTACTTACTTACTTACATTAGGGAGATATCTCTGACTGCTCAGAGGTTATTCTGAGAGTCTAACCAGGTCTGCCCAATTGGCAACTGACAAAGATTGTGAATTTCTCACTGCAGCAACTACCAATTTACACATGATCCAGTCTCTTATATTAGCTTAGGAGCAGATAAATGCCACAAATGCAGAAATATATACAGAACAATTCCTATTATCATCCAATTATGCATATAATTTTTCCAATGTTAACAGAATTGTAATGAACATGAAAAGTTGCTTCTGCTCCATCAAAAACCTGTAATTACCTAAAGTCCCACAGTTTATATCCAAGGTGCGAATTGCCAGGAGGGTTGGGGATTTCAACCCCCCAGTCTATCTTTGAGCCCCCATTGCAAAAATCTGTTTTTTCCACCTCGATTCCTGGTGGATCATAGTCCAACACACTCAGTTATCTTTCCACAATTCTCACGCTGTTTATATATGTAAGATATCAGCAACAATTACCAGTAAATAATTCACCTAACCTCAATCCATTTTAATTCAGTCATTAACAAGAATTCAATTAGCCACTTCAAGGTTACTACACCTTACTCAAGCATTATTCTCCAACAGCCAACTAGTTACAAACCTGCAGCGTGTTCCAACCCCCTTGTTGCTGGGCAGTTGACTTGAAAACAGATTCCAGTTCCCCGCTGCTGCTCGTTGCTGGCCAGTGAATGACCTGGTAGGCCATTAGGGAACCAGTCTCAGGTTGCTTAGAACAGGAACCAGCGACTTCAAACGTTGTATTTCGAGAAAGATTCCAGTCATCATGATTATCTTGAGAACAGATTGTCGTTGAATTGTCCAGCGTTGTCTCTAGGGCGTTAATACGACCTACGCTGTGACCCGGCCTTGTAAAAGGGTCGTAGGCTGTGGGTGTTAAACAGGGTATTGGCATGAATGGAGCTGCGCTAAAGTTCAGTTGTGGATGCTGCAAAGAGTAAAACAGCAGTTGTTTCAGTGTACAACACAATTAGCGTAATTCTTGAACACTTTAAGAAGAGAGTTATTTACTCAAAACTAAATACATAGGATGGCCTGAGGGAGATTTGCCTGCTGTAATTTTAGATCGAATACATTTCAATTTTCCACTTCAAGTAACTAAATTGTGGTTTTGCTGACAAGGCTAATTGTCATGGCCAGCAGTACATTGTACTGATACTAGGTGACTGAAATAGTTACTAAGCAAATAAAACCAGTAGTGCTAAAACTACTCCTGCTTACACCAAACTATTTTACTCTGGCCATGCTCTCATCTAGTCACTGACTTTACAAGACGTTGTTAAATTAATTATCCAACGTATCTGTATACGCCTATGAACAGTCAGCAGTATTTCAGCAACATACAAAACCCATTCGTCCAAAACTTCTCCGCCCAAAATGGCTAAACGCACAGACGACGTTCCTTCCACACGACAAAAATGCTAGTGAAATCGGTGACGTTTTTTGATGATAGCAAGTTTCACCCTGTCGCGTTTCGTCCCAGCTGTTACAAGCTTGCCTCTCGCCTCCGCATCAGCTGTTATCAAAGTCAGTCGAAACTACGGAATATCTGGCGCCTACAATCTCAAATTAAAACTGTCGTAAAACCTGTAACACGAGCTTCTAACGTAGGCGTACTTCTGAAACCCAACAACGAAAACCGTCTTCAAATAACAATTGCTTTAACAATATACGCCGTTTCAGCATTACTGTTATACACCATAACAAACTGGAAACCAAGGAAAATAAACACAAAAGCTGACGAATGAATGACAAGCTATAAACAGCGCCGCTCACCGAAGGCCGTTCCACGGGCGCCTTCGAAGGGAGACTGGGCCCGGCGGCAGCTGAGGACTTTGACGGGGTTTCTGAGGGTTGGTCGTCCTCTTCGGCTTCCTCCAGTGGTCCACCGGGAGAAAACGCCATTAACTCGCTGGCGTCAAAACTACCACAACAAACACCTTGTGACGACTTCACTTAATATGCAAATGACTGTTTGAATATGCAAATTAGTATCAACACATGCAAAACGATTGCTCAATAATTATGTAAACGCACTTCCGTTGCGGGGCCGTACAAAAAAATAACGTCAGTAGGTCTAGAAGGCACACCTTCGTATAGTGGGGGAAAATTCTTTAGACAAAAGCGTTTGATATTGCTCAGAACTATTCTTGAGGTTTAGTTGCAATTATTCAATAGAATAGGTATGTATTTCTTTGTTGTAAAAAAGGGCTGGGCTGGGCCTTAAAGACGTGACCAACAACCAATAGAATCATTCGATGTGACCTATTTAACTTTGAAGTTGGTTTGACTGCCATCTGGCTGCTTGAATGGCATCCGTTATTGACGATTCGCGATTCGTTTGTCAACCATGAATATAATAATATTCGACATCTTACATGATGGTAAATATCAAAAGTCTTAAACGCGTAATTTAAATCAGTTTTACCCGCTAAAGTGCTAATCTTAATCTTAACAGAAATGTGAATAGGCCAAAGCGGTTTCCCGCGATTTTACGTGTGTTCCGGGTTTACGATTAGGCCTACATTTAGGCCTACAATTTCTTCCCGAGTATAAAAATACATTCGCGCAGTAGCCTAGGCCTAAACAGAATGCGAGTTGCAGTTGAATGCAGCAATTATATGGATTGGTAGAGATGCCTGTAGGCCTAACCGGCAGTATATAGGCATATAACGGAGAATTATTTTCTCATCCCAAGACTGGAACGACCAGAATCTCAAGTCACTTCACTGGTTGAAAATACCAGAGCGAATCCACTTCAAAGTTCTCTCCTTAACCAGTTAAGTTTGAGTTAACCTACAATTAACTCTCACAATGCTCCCAGCCCAGGTAATTAATTTATCTTCGCGGACTAGGCATATGGCATGATTGAGTTATCTTTCTAGCATTTTGTTCAGCAAAAAAGTCAATCATCTATCAATTTGGTCCATGATTTGCAATTTGCCCACAAAAAAAACCGATATAATCATAAATAATTTTTCTGTAAATATTAATAATCATTTTCATTAGGCTCGCGGTCGATCATCATCAATGACATCATTTTCTTTTGTAGTAAATAACGCGACGTAAATCAATTACGTATAACGTTTGTTTTGCTCTATTTGGTGTCTCATGCACAACAGCGGTGGCTAAAATTAATGCTTCGAAATGTCCTGAAACGGCGCTAGACAGTGTCGTGGCACACATACACATTATTATTACGCCTTCATCTTTCACGACCATACATGTCAATAGTTAATTTATTGTTAACCGGCAGGAAACGACTTAGATGCAACTGGCTTAATTGTTGAAGGGAATAGTCTATGCATGTAGCTTATACGACATAGGCCTATTAATACAGCCTTTCTTATTGGCCTATCAGACAAAAGTCTACCGAAATGTTAATAGCCTTGTGCTGCTTTAATCTCGACCAATAATCGCATTGAATTTTTTGCAATATGCAGGCTGCATATTATATATAAACATTAGGCATATAGGCTATATAATTATATAGAAACGCTGGTCGATATTTCCGTACTAGTTAGTTTCAACATGAAAACAATTATTTACTCAGTCCTGTCATTTTTACAGTTAAAATCACACCCGAAAATAGGGCGATCATCTGGGCGATGAAGTAGCAAATCCGACGCACGGACCTTTAACTAGGTTAGGGTAAGATGTCCATCGATAGTCCTTGACGTTTGTTACTTAAGCTACGCAACTTTGTGGGCGAGGGGTGCATAAATGTGATACTTATCTGCTCTGAGGCAGATGCACCCGGTGAAAGAGCTCGACAATTAAATCCTCCCCTGTGCCCCAAGTGAGGGCCAGTGTGGAAAAGGCATCTAAATTGAGTCACTCCAATCTTTCTGCCAGCATTACACCTTATTCACTGTTCAATTAGGCCAAGCCTTGATCTAAAACCTGTCTCCTTTAACCGTATGCACGAGACAGGCTTAGCTTAGGCTACTTCCGGCGTAAAGCTGTGCTACGTACGCGAGTAGGCCTACAGTTGGTTGATGTAGCTGGAGCCTGGAAGTATAACTGCACACAAACACACACACACACACACACACACACACACACACACACACACACACGCCCGCACACACGCACGCACGCACGCACGCACATTTATTTATGCGCCGAGTCCAAGTCTATGTAGGAAGTGACGCATGGTGACCTTTCCTCGTAATAGTCGTTGACTTAGTGGCTGTATACAGTCATCGCCCTCGTCAATGTCCACCACTTGTCTACCACCTGTCAGCGGTGCAAAACCCTAGTCGGGCCCTGGACACCCTAATAGCCATAGGTGCAATCACGTCCTAAAAGTTGGGGGGAACCAAATGAATCACGTCCTAAAATTGGGGGGGGCCATAATGATAAAGTCAATGGGACCACTCAAAAGTTGTGGGGACGCGTCCCGTGGGTCCCATAGGGTGGTTGCGCCTATGGCTATAGCATGTATTGCGAAGACAGATGTTGCTGTTTGAGGAAAAAAGTTGGCAAAGAACTGAGACAGGTTGATGGCCACGATTGGGGAAAACAAACGAATGACGACAAAGGCTCTTCTGACCCTCTTCATCTGCATCTGGCCGAGTCTAGGGTGGACGAAATCGCGGAAACACTAAACATGATGCCGTCTAACGACAATACGAATATACAATACAATACAATTAAACATTGATACAGCGCTTTAACAAAACAAAGGATTGCACAAGAGCGCGGTTCACTACGTAGCCTACAGATCTAGTTATACGGTAATGTAATGAAAATAGCCTAAATGAGTTTTAATCTAGATTTAAATTGCACATTCCACAACAGATGTGCACTGACGAATGTATTTAAACCTGCCATAAGTCTTCATAAGACGCTCTTGCGCTTTATTTTAAGCCAGAAAAAGACATTCAGTTCGAAACCAAAACGTCTTCCGGTCGGCAAAGTAAGAACCACAAGAGTACGTGTCCAATAAGTCGTTTCACCATCTCAGCGATATGCTGCGTGCGCATGCGCAGTGGATCGGGTCGGGAGTCTCGCATAAATATAATTTATATTCGTTTAATGACAAAGCAAGTGACACCCCGTAAATGGGTATACACTATACAGGCCCTACATAAGGAGATAATTATTATAGGAAATAAAATGTAAGAAAAGTATTGAACATGTTATCTTCAGTTAGATAGGCAATATAAAGATGTGGGGAGGGGGGGGCGATATTTCTACACGTCGGTAGCCTACAAAATGCGTGGGTGAAATTGCGGTCGTCCTCTACAGCTCTACTAACAGGCAGCGAGAAGTCATGTGGTCGTTAACGAAGATTATAGCAGAGTCGAGTACAAAAACCAAAGCTTGGGCCCGTCCGGGAATTGAACCCGGGACCTCTCGCACCCGAAGCGAGAATCATACCCCTAGACCAACGGGCCACACGTAAATTGGCGCTGAAATATGCTTATAAGCCTGTATGAATTCACTAGGCCTATACAATTATTACGAGCGAATTTCATTTTTATTTTAGACATGGGCGTAGTTTGGTTTCCGTTCTTGGAGGGGCTAAAGCCTTCTTGGGAAGGCTAAGCCCAGGAAAAGATACCATGTACACGGTTAAAAAATGAATCTGGATCTTCTTGGGGGCTTAGCCCCTCTGTCTCTCTGATAAACAGAGAGACAGGGTTTTAGACACGTCATCCAAGACCCATTGAAGTTTTCTGGAATCAGTCTTACAAGTAGGGCCGCTTAGCCAGCTCTAACGAAAGAAATAAAAGTAAGGATTTTAAAAAGTCGGGCCCGTCCGGGATTTGAACCCGGGACCTCTCGCACCCAAAGCGAGAATCATACCCCTAGACCAACGGGCCATACAGTGAATATGTCTATAACTCTGTATATAGGCCCAAGTAGGCCTGTCACCTACGCGACAGAGCGGTGCCTGGCAAAGAACGTTATTATGGCTTTGTCAGCGCATGGCTTAGAATGGCTAGACGCTATAGCGCAGTGATTCCCAACCGGTGTGCCGCGGCACACTAGTGTGCCGCGAGACTTTTGCAGGTGTGCCGCGGGAAAAAATCAAAAATTTTATTAATTAATAATGATTCCAAACAAAAACAACCTAAAATATCATCACTGCAATATCAAAACTTTAGTCAGTTGGTCTTAATCTCTCACACTGTAGCAGGTTAAGGTTTTCAAATGAAGTCTTGGTTGTTTCCCATGGTCAATGAATCTCAGTCAAAGAAGAAAACTGCGCTTTAAATACTAAATTCATTTATAGACCTGCAACTAGTAGTCGGCCTACAGCATTGTTTCCCTTCGCTTGCAATTTATATTGTTTAATCAATCAGTCTATTTGTAATTGGCGAAACAACAAATCTTACACCCGAGGATGAAGAACAGCTCATTGATTTACGAAATGACAAATTTTATCAGTCAACATTTTCATAAATGAGTTTGGATGAGGTTTGGCTTTCCATCCAGAAATCATATTCTTCTGTCAGTTCAAAAGCAGTCGAATTCTTTTGCCATTTGCATTTCGTGGTTTTGTGAATTTAGATTTTCAGCTTTAACTGAAATAAAGTGTGAAAAGAGGGAGAGAATTCTTAGAATCGACGATGAAATGCGAGTAGCAGTGGCGTAGCCAGGAATTTTTAATGGGGGGTTGGGCTTTTGCCTGGCCGGATACCCTTTCTGAAACCAACCAAACAGTAAATAAAAAGGGACTAAATAAGCAAAGGGAATAAAGAAAAACAATTGTTACTGCAAGCAATTGTCTTGTTTTTTTCTTATTTAGGTGGATAAATAACCTTTACAAAAACTTTTTTCCTATGCCAATAACATAACATAACATAACATGGGTTTTAAGTGGTTCAGAAGACACTGGGTCTGTGTTAGAACCACTGCAAATTAACCTGGAACACCTAGTAGCCCAATTTTCCTAGCTTCCTTTTGAATGCTGAGACCGTGTCCACCGACACAGTGCTGTCATCCAAGCCGTTTCACATGTCTACAACTCTAGCACTAAAGAATTTCTGTCCCAATGTTCCTCTCGGCTTCTTAAACAATTTGTACCTATGACCCCGAGTTGCTTTGTTTGGTGCTAATTCAAAGAATTTCTCCCAACCTAGTGCTTCCTTTCCAGTAATGATCTTGTATGCTTCAATTAGGTCTCCCCTGCTTCTCCGTCTCTCCAGTGTTGTTAGCCCACACCTCTCCAACCTCTCTTCATAGCTCAAATCTTTGTAGCCCCAAATCATCTTCGTAGCTCTTCTTTGCACTTTCTCCAATTTTTCAATGTCCTGTTTCAGGTGTGGGTTCCATGCCTGAATGCAGTATTCCAACTGTGGCCTAACCAGTGATTTATACAACCTCAGTAACGTGTCCTTGTCTCTAGTAACTATTGTCCTTTTTATCATGCCTAATGTTGAATTTGCCTTTTTTGATGCTTCCGCACATTGTCTTGAGGGTTTTGCACTCTTGTGCATAATCACTCCTAAGTCCCTTTCTTCCTCGCTAACCCTCAGTACCTTACCTCCCATTTCATATGCAAACTCCTGGTTTCTTTTCCCCATATGCATCACTGAACACTTTTCCAAATTAAAGAGCATTTGCCAGTCCTGCGACCATCTAAACATTCTTCGTAGATCTTCCTGTAGTATCTCTGCTTCTTCTTCATTACCCACTGCTCTACATAGTTTTGTGTCATCCGCAAACTTAGAAATTTTCGATAGAACCCCATCATCTATGTCATTGATGAAAAGTACAAACAACAGTGGCCCCAACACTGATCCTTGTGGCACTCCACTTAGCACTGCTGCCCACCTAGAATGTTTATTGCCTATTCCCACCTTTTGTCTTCTATCTGAAAGCCAGTTTTGAATCCACTTGAGTACCTGCCCACTAATCCCACATGCTTGTAACTTTTTAATTAGTCTTTTATGGGGTACTTTATCAAATGCCTTTGCAAAGTCTAGGTAAATCACATCCACTGGTTTTCCCTCATCTATCTTCTCAAAGACCTCCTCAAAGAATTCCAACAGATTTGTCAAACACGAGCGTCCCTTAGTAAACCCATGCTGACTACCTTTTATAATATCATGTTCCTCCATGTGCTTAACTATGTTATCCTTAACAATTCTCTCCATGACCTTACACGCCACACTGGTTAGACTGACTGGTCTGTAGTTACTTGGTTCACTTCTGTTTCCCTTTTTAAACAATGGCACTATAAGGGCATCCCTCCATTCTTGTGGAACCTCACCGCTCTGTATCGATTTATTGAAGATCTGTGCCAATGTCTCTCCAATTTCTTCCCTCACTTCATGTAAGAATTTAGGATGTAATTCATCGTTTCCAGGACTCTTGTCTGTTTTTAATCTTTTCAGTTGTTCCACCACATTTTCCTTAGTAAACATTATTTGTGTCAATCTTCCACCGCCATTGTCCAGAAATGCTCGGCTAGGCTCAGGAATGTTCCCTAAATCCTCCAAAGTAAACACTGAGCTGAAAAATTTATTCAGTACTTCAGTAGCTTCCGTGTCGTCCACAACAACTTCTCTACCGTCCTCTTCCTTTTTTATTGGCCCTACTCTGTCTTTCCTTTTCTGCTTGCTTCTAACATAATTGTAGAAACTCTTGCTGTCCTCTTTTACATTTCTCGACAACTTCTGCTCAAAGATTTTTAGTGCTTCCTTATTTGCTTTATTGCAGATGTTTCTTTTCTTCACATAGTTCATCCTCAATTCCTCGATTCTTGCTACACTATCACACTCGAGTACATTCTTTGTTTCCTTCTTCAACTTCTGATAATTCTTCCAAGCTTTATTCTTTGCCCTTCTCTTTTTTTGAACCTCACGTGTTACCCACGGCCTCCTCTTGTTGGTTCTTTTGCGCTTCGGTATATTTTCGTCAATAATCTCTCTCATGACTTCATTAAACTTCTTCCAAGCTTCGTTCGCTCCCATTCCACTCACCGCACTTTCTAGTTCCTTTTCCTTCAACCTGTTCCTCACTAATTCATAGTCTGCTTTAAAGAAATTGGGTTTGCTCATATAGGCTTTCACTTCCTGAGACTGCTGTACATATAGTTCCCATCTTACAACCTGATGATCACTAGTGTTAAAATGCTCCCCCACACTCACATTCTCTACCATATTTTCATCAGTCGTTATCACTAAGTCCAAAATGTTGTCTCCTCTTGTTGGCTCCATAACATGCTGTTGCATAAAGCAAGCATCAACAAAATCCAAGAACCTCCGATCTTTTTCTCTCTCCCCTTCCAATGTTTCCCAATCAATATGATAGTTGAAATCTCCCATTATCAAGGACGTTTCCTTATTGGCCATTTCCAGTAGCTTGCACATCCCTTGATCAGCTTCCTCTGTGGCATCGGGTACCCTATAGCATACTCCCACAAGCATCTTAGACCTGCTCAGTTGAATTTCACACCAAATACTCTCCTTAAATGTCTCATTGCTCATATCCTGCCTCTCTACTGCATTAATATGGCTCCTAACATACAGTAAAACACCTCCAGCTCCGTGTCCAACTGATTTCTGATTAGCTCGATCCTTTCGAAATAATCTGTATCCATCTAAAGCAAGCTCACTGTCTGCGATTTCCGGCTTTGTCCATGACTCTGCTATTCCAATTATATCAGGTTTCTCATTGTCCACATACAATTCCAGTTCTGCTCTTTTTGCCCTACTAACAATACTCCTAACATTTGCAAACATGCACTTTAAACTTTTACTGCCCCCAATTTCCTTACATCTCCTGTCCTCACTCCTGCAATTTTCTTTCTTTATCTGCTTTATGTCCTTATTTTTGTGACAGTTAGTGAGCCTACTCTTTACTGCACTAACCGGTGGGTGGGGGTTAACCCCCGAACCCCCTTGGCTACGCCACTGGCGAGTAGCCTATGATTGTCGTCTCTGGAGCCTCGTTTCAATTTGATCTGCTGACTGACTAAACTCACTAGAGTATTATTAGACAATAAGAACATTAAAATTAGACTATTATTAAATAATAGTGACAAGTAGATAAAAATGGTAATTATGCCTATTATTAAGTGTGCCGCGAAATTTTTTGTTCTTTCTTAGTGCGCCGCAAGCCAAAAAAGGTTGGGAATCACTGGATTAGCTCGATCCTTTCGAAATAATCTGTATCCATCTAAAGCAAGCTCACTGTCTGCGATTTCCGGCTTTGTCCATGACTCTGCTATTCCAATTATATCAGGTTTCTCATTGTCCACATACAATTCCAGTTCTGCTCTTTTTGCCCTACTAACAATACTCCTAACATTTGCAAACATGCACTTTAAACTTTTACTGCCCCCAATTTCCTTACATCTCCTGTCCTCACTCCTGCAATTTTCTTTCTTTATCTGCTTTATGTCCTTATTTTTGTGACAGTTAGTGAGCCTACTCTTTACTGCACTAACCGGTGGGTGGGGGTTAACCCCCGAACCCCCTTGGCTACGCCACTGGCGAGTAGCCTATGATTGTCGTCTCTGGAGCCTCGTTTCAATTTGATCTGCTGACTGACTAAACTCACTAGAGTATTATTAGACAATAAGAACATTAAAATTAGACTATTATTAAATAATAGTGACAAGTAGATAAAAATGGTAATTATGCCTATTATTAAGTGTGCCGCGAAATTTTTTGTTCTTTCTTAGTGCGCCGCAAGCCAAAAAAGGTTGGGAATCACTGCTATAGCGGCTATACGCCGCTAGAGTGAAAGCTAACGTACGGCAGGGCACCGGCAGCAGGCTATGAGCAACGAGTTTGATGCGCAGCAACGCTATAAACGTAGGCTTACATCACATAGGCCTATTCTAATGTAGGCCTACATATGAAATTTTCGAAGGGGACAACAAATTTCGGTCTTGGGATATGGAAAAAATTTCGTCTTTGGTCATTGAAAAATATGATGACCAGTGGCGGCGCTAGGGGGTAGAGGGGCTAAGCCTCCCCCTATAAGAGACTCGCCCCCCCCTAAAAAAGGGCCATCCAATTTTTTTACATTGAAATTTCCACGATTTTTCCACGATTTTCGGCCGACGACTAAAAAAAGGTCGTCAGAAATTTCGGCGGATGAAAATGGGATTAATTTTCCTCCGCGAGGCTTCAGCCTCCCCAAAACTGAAATCCTGGCGCCGCCACTGCTGATGACCTGTGTATAGCCTATGTAGGCTATGTAGGACAGTAGGCCTATGTATGTATGTAGGCCTATATGTAAAATGCATCTCTGTGTTATAGGACCGTAATCGTAAACTCGAAATATCTAAAGCGCCACTCGAAAGCCAAGCGCGGGGCACTAGCTTATTCACGAGCGCTGCGTTGAGTTAGAAGGGTTGTTCGTGAGAGTATAGTCCGTGGTGGTCCGGGTCGAGTTACAATAGGATCACGGTGCTGGCTTATAGATTCAGATCTATATAGTCGTACGTATAGCTGCTATAGCAAGTTTTCACGCAGGTTGGGACCTTAAAGGGTGTACGTACGTGGCGCTCATTCAATCAATCGGAAAGCGGTGGTGAAGGATTTTAGCCGATCAATTCATTGAAAAAGGAAGCAGGGTTCAGACGATGTCGTAGCAGGGTGAAAAATTGCCGGGGGTTGTTCAACCCCTGTATGTCTTAGGGCCCCTTAGCAAAGTCCTCGTTGCATTGCACTCCCAAAGTCCACGTAAACTAACGTCTGACCCCCTCCCGCTATTTTCTACAATTTGTAAAAGCCTACTGTGTAGAACTGTTGCTACAGCCATAGGCGCAACCACCCTATGGGACCCACGGGACGCGTCCCCCAACTTTTGAGTGGTCCCCTAGCTTTATTATTATGGTCCCCCCAACTTTTAGGACGTGAATCATTATGGTCCCTCCCAACTTTTAGGGCGTGATTGCGCCTATGGCTACAGCTTCGAGCTGTTAATTGGTATTTGTCATAGGCCTATATAAACTCGAGGAGACCAGCATTAGGTACTGCATGGGTGTAGCCTAAAGCCCAATATACACTGCTTTCACATTCAGTCGCCAACTCGCCATAAATCAAAAGGCACACATAGACCTATAGTCATAATTATATGTTCACCAATTAGACATAATCTGTGTAAGCCTATATAGACATAGGCCTGTAGCCTACTTGGCCATTTCCGGCAATTGCAGGCCTAATTAATTGAAACTGCAGACAGCTAGGGGTGCTAAAGCATAAATAGAGGTTTCAGTCAGTAGCCTATAGGCCTAAAGCCTGGACTTTAGCTCGGCTTAGCAAACAGCTTAGTGTGCTCGTGCGCGAAGGTAGGACCTGTATATTATTTTATTGTATTGTATTATATTGTATTATATGGATTGTATTGTAAATTTGTTATGCATTGTATCCATTTAGGTCTATTATAGCGCTTCGCGTAGAATGACTATTAAAGATGCTATCAGCACGAAAACTCTGGGGAAGATAAATGTTTTTAAAAAAAGGAGAGACAGGCAAGGAAAAAAGAAAAATTAGTCAATTACGTATAGCTGGTACTGGTAGTGCCGGAGAATCTAGGTCGTTCCAAATGGGGGAGACGGAACCAACCATAGCAAACACCCAATGTTGGGAAAGAGCAGTTCTATAGCAATGGGAACAAAAGATAATCTTGCACTTTCAAAAATAACTTGTTAGGCCTATAGCCTAATAATAAAACTTAATCCTAATGCGAACTCAAATTTAATCGCAGCATAGGCGCAGGGCCGGATTAAGGCATGTTCGACATGTTCAGCCGAACAGGGCCCCCCACACTTTAGGGGCCCCCACACATGCGAAAACAAAAAAATTTGAGAAAAAATTGATATATTCTGAGGAAACTTCGACCAAACGACTTTAAAAAGTCGTCTGCAGCTATTTTTGGCAGGGAAAATCGGTATATTCTAAAGAAATTTTGACAAAACTACTAAAAAAGGTCATCAGACTTTTCGGCCGAAGATCCCCCCAAAATTTTTCGAACAGGGTCCCCACATTTCTTAATCTGGCCCTGCATAGGCGCCCTCAGAAACCTTTGCAGGGGAGGGCAAAACAAAAATATGTATAGCTGTTACTTTTTCAGCAAAAACTTAAAAATTGCACATCAGGAAATTAAGAACATGGGTAATTTTGTCAATTGTCGCAGAGGTTTCTACATATCTAAGAATAATATTCTAGTCAAATAATTGCACCGACAATATTACATTTCCTCGTAATCCCATTATACAATGGGATAACGAGGAAATGTAATTATGTTCTGTGCAATTATTTGACTCAGCTTGCAATAGGCATGCAATTATAGATAGGCACGTTAGCTTATAACAGGGTCCAAACTATTTTTTAGACCTGATGTGCGCTGACGTTTGCAAAGGCTATAGGCCCGCACTTAATGAACGTAGTGTGTAACTGTGTATACATTAGCAGGATCCTTCAGAGCCTGTTTTGAATGAATAACTGTCACAAGTTAACTCGGGTGACACACTCTTTATACAGAGTACTTATAGACGTAACCACGTTGGGATGGTGGATTTGTATATTAATTACAGGAGGATGAGCAGGAACTTGATAGCATTTCGCTCTGTTCGTTTCTCCTATACAAAGATGTCTTCGTCGTTGTTGGTTCTCCTTCTGATCACCTTTGCGATTTCTGCTCAAGCCGGTCACAGGTTAACCTGGACCGATCTTAAGCGACACTCAACGAAGACGGCTGAGACCAAATCCGAGGGCGCGTCGGACTTAATGCCTCAGCCTAGACAGGAGTGTATCCCGGAGCAGAGACTGTGCGCTGCTACGGAGCACACGGATGTCCTCCTTCGAGGAGAAATGGAGGTATCCACTGGAGAAGCATCCAGTGAGAATGCTGGCCAGAAGGACGATCGATGTCCTCTGTGCAAGTCGTGTGTTCCGGATAAGTGTCAGCTTCCGAACTGTAAGTGCAGCAACACTACCATCCCCGGGAAAATGGTGCGAAGCGAGACTCCCATTATTATCATCGTGACGATGCAGAACGCCGTACAGCCCTCGACCTACAAGGCCTTCCTTGATCTGTTCGAGGGACTGAAGAATCCGAACGGGTGCCCGGCCACCGGAACCTACTTCGTATCGCATCTGTACACGGACTACTTCCTCGTTCAGAGTCTCCGCTCCAAGGGCCACGAGATCGGGGATAACACCGTCAGTGCCACAAATAAATCACAAGATTACTGGAAGAATGCCGATTGCCGAACATGGAAGCAACAGTTTGAAGGTTTTCTTTATCAGGCTGATTCTTAATTTATATCAACATCATACTATCGTATATCGTAAGTCATCATCACCACCATTTCGACTGACCATGCAGGGTGCCGTCACCACCATCACCACCACGGTGCAGTCTCGTTGAGCATATCATCGTCGTCGTACTTATGTTCAGCAACGCCACCATTATCATCATCACTTTCATTATTAGTGTTATCGTCATCTTCATTATTATTATCAACGTCATCTTCATTATTATTATCATCATCTTCATCATTATCTATTATTATTATAATAATTATTTTCATCATTATCATCATCATCTGTCATTATTATTCTTATCATCGTCGTTATCATCATCATCACCAACGTCATCTTCTTCTTCCTCTTCACTATTATCATCATCTTCATTATTATCATCATCATCCACTTTATTATTATAATTATAATATCTTAATTATTATCATCATCATCATTATCTTCTTCATCGTCATCATCTTTTTCATCACTAACATCATCATCTTCGTTATTATTGTCATCATCCTCTTTGATTGCGGTTTGGTGCCTTCAGGTCTGAAAGGGTTTCTCTAAATTCTCTTGAAATGGCGCTGCATAGATTCATGATTACGATTACGATTACATCTTCTTTAAACAGGTGAAATGACAATTCTGAAGAACCTGGCCAACGTGACGGATGTGCGTGGTTTTCGCGCTCCCTACCTTCAGCCAGGAGGGGATGCGCAGATGTTTGCCTTGGAGATGCTCCAACACCAACACCACCAGCAGCAGCAGCAGCAAGAACAAAAGGGAGGAGAATCATTTGTCTACGATGCATCACGTGTGTCCATTCTATACGCCAAGTCGTCCATGCTTCTCTGGCCCTACACGTACGACTACAACAGCACACAGGACTGCGTCACTCCGCCGTGTCCCAAATACTGTCACAAAGGTATATACTATATAGGCACATTAGACAGCTACTTGGGAAATTATACATGTAGGCTATTATACAGGGCAATTTTAAGTGTTGGTTATACAAAGATCTTTAGTCTTTTGAACTGCTGTAAACCCTGTTATGTTATAGTAGATTAAGAGATATATGGATTATGGACTGCTGTAAACCCTGTTATGTTATAGTAGATTAAGAGATATATAGATTATGGACTGCTGTAAACCCTGTTATGTTATAGTAGATTAAGAGATATATGGATTATGGACAGAAGAGCGGTACGTGTAATTATTGCGCCCTTAATTAATAATTATCTATAATTTTTTATTGGTAAAATCTTAGACACATCTTTTCTACTCTCCCCATCTAATTACCGAAGTAGGACTATATATATATATATATATATATATATATATAAATATATATATATATATATATATATGTATATATATATATATAAGCCTATAGGGGCTTGCGTGGTGCACGACAGATAGGCTAAGATAACAAGCAGCGTTGATGTATACTAATTGCCATAATTAATAATAGAAAGTATGTTAATTGTTGAAAAGGAATCTGGCAAGTCCCGTTGCTCGCTTTTCGCGACAGATTCAACAACGACTGTGCAACGTTGGACGAATGCAATGTCCAGACGTACAACGATGTCTTCAGACTTCTCTACGACAGGTATACGCTCTTATACAATCTGTCAGTCTCACTGACCTAGCCTATAGGTCTACACAGACCTACGAACTCTCGTAGAGTCGTAGGTGTAAGACCAGAGGCAAACAGTAGAAAAACGCAAAATAGCGTATACTCGTTTTTTGGGAGTCTAAATAAATCGATTGCGTATACATATATAGGCTATTTTGACATGAGACTCCTCATGGACTCTTTCACTGCATGGGCTACCAGTAAACAGCAGGCATATATATATATATATATATATATATAGGTCCTATATTTTATAAAATATAAACAGTGGAGGCGCCAGGATTTCAGTTTTGGGGGGGGCTGAAGCCTCGGAGGGAATTTTACAATCGCATCCGCCGAAATTTCTGACGACCTTTTTTTAGTCACCAAGTCGAAAATCGTGGAAAATATTGCCTTTTTAGGGGGGTTTAGCCTTTGATGGGGGGGGAGGACTTAGCCCCCTAGCGCCGCCACTGAATATAAAAATGGAACTAAGGCCTATATGCTATAGTATACGGTTTCTTATTGTGTTTAATGTCCTTCTGTAAATTGTCCTTCAGTGTTGGCCAGTGTTTAATCTAGTCCCCCTGCTTGGGGGGGGGGGGGGGGGGGGGGGATAAATTCGGGTTTCTGGTGTGCGAAAAAAGTCCGTTTTGGCCGGACATTTTTGGCGGACGGCTGTGTCGCCGACGACATAGGCCTAATTATTATCTTCATCGAAAATTTCTGACGACCTTTTTTTAGTATATCCTTTTGTTGTACCGAGCGAATTAGCAAATCTTTATTGTCCACTGCTCGTATTATATATATATATATATATATATATATATATATATATATATAAAATTGGTCGCTGGTCTGTCATCCTGCTGAGACTGTCGGTAGATCTATGTATACATGATCTGTTTCAACATTGCTGCGATGCTTACAGATTCTCCGATCGTTTCGATACGAACAAAGCTCCACTGATTTTATCGATGGATTCCAGTTGGATAACAAACCCTTTCAAGTTCAAAGGAACCAGACTTTTTCTGGAGCATGCCCTAAGCTACAAGGTATGCCGTCTCCAAAGTATGGATTGATAACAGCAACAATGATAGTAGTTGTTGCAGTGGTAGATTGGTAGTAGAAGTAGTAGCAGCAGCAGTGGTAGTAGTAGCAGCAGCAGCAGCAGCAGCAGTAGCAGTAGTAGTAGTAGCAGTAGCAGTAGGAGCAGCAGCAGCAGCAACAACAACAGCAATAACAGGAGCAGCAGCAGTTGTAATAGTAGTAGTAGTAATCTAGGTAGCAGACTAGCAGTAACAGTAAAAGTAGCAGCAGGCCTAATAGTAACAATAATAACGGTGACAATAGCGGCAGCAAGAAATAGCAAAAGCATCGATAACCGTGAGAACAGCATCAACATCAATGTCATAATTTATTACAACAATGATATGAGAGCTTAATCGAAACACATAATGACGTTGACACAGACAATGACGTCAATTTCATTCTTACTCATGACTCTTTGTCGTCGTCATCATCCTCGTAATCGTAATCGCAGCCTCCATCATCATCGTCGTCGTCATTATCATCATCATTGTCATCGCCACCTTCACCAATGGTGAAGGTGGCGATGACACCACCTTCATCCTTATCGCCTTCATCAAAATCATTGTGATCATTGTCACCATCATCATAATAAAAGATTATTAACCAGTCATTGACTCATTGAATATTATGTTACAGGAGGTGTACGTCGTATCTGCCGGTCAGGCGTTAGACTGGACAAGAAACCCTGTCCCTCTGTCGAACATCAGTCACTTCGAGCCGTGGAACTGCAACCAACCAGGTCCCCCCGTCTGCGAGGAATCAGCCACCAGGAACTGTACCTACGGCTCGGATCGTCGACAGACAACGAAAAACGTGAAATATCAGTTCCGCACCTGTGCTGCTAGTTGCCCACGTTGCTATCCGCGGTTGGGAGATCCGCAGGGAGTTTCATGCAAGGTGGAAATTGCCGGAGGGGTCGACATCTCAATGACCCTTTGACCTACATAGGTCACGTCTGCCGGAAGTGTAGTTAAGCTTATTATCGTTGTATTGAACATGCAGAATATTGATGATGTGGAGAAAAGTAAAATTCCTGAATTTATTGATTGATGGCAACTTGTAACCTAACTGTCAAACTTGGCATACTTTAAGACTTGTGCACTTCGTGTTTACAATTTTGGTAGAATGGACCTTTATAGTGACCCGACCCACTGCGCACGCGCACACGGCATATTGATTCCGCTTACTAAGGCACTATTGTGGGGGGGGGGTTGAGGGTTCAAGCCCTATTGTATTTCTTCTTATCCCATAACAAAAATCTTCTTTGCACACCCCGTCTCCACATAAATCAACGTCTGACACACTCAGTTATTTTTTTTACAATTCTCATGCTGAGGCGCTCATTGGAGCGGCAAAACAGAGGCTAGGCACCACGAAGTTTTTTAATAACGAGAGTTTGTAGCCAGGGCTTACATATAGGCCTATAGGCTCACAAGTAGGCCTAGCTATGTGGATTGGACGATTTTTTCCCTCAAACAAAAATACCCGAAGGGAAATGGACCAGGGCAAAGTTTTTTTTACCAGGGCACAGGGCATCTGCCATGACCTGCCCTGCTGTAGCTCCGCCACTGCAGTGATTCCAGTGAAGACTCTACATCTCCCGTTCATTTACTCCAGAATTGATAGATGATTAACATTTTTTATGAAAAAAATGCTAGAAAAAACTACGATGCCATGACACTGTTTTATGTAGGCCTATAGCCTACTAGTTGGCCTACTAATAATAAATGGATTGGTCTGCAACGTGACAGATTTTAAATACGATTGAGAAATCACTGTAGTTAGACCGATAATACTTTAATTTATATGTCTTATTCGTGCTGCACTCATGTTTATTCTGTGAGTGAGTTGATTGCAAGTGTTAGGCCTAATAGTAAATGCAATTGATTAGTTTTGGTGATCTTGAGTGCAAGAACGCAAAGATAGGCCTACTGGCCTTGCATGGCCAAACAGGGACCCATGCGGGACCTCTGCACCACGGGCCCGTGAAAAGTTATAGCTACACCACTGATTTACTGCTTCTATACTTTTAGTAGGCCTAGCATAATCTTTTCTGGTGTCTGCTATTAGGCCTATAAATAAATAATATATATATATATATATATATATATATATATATATATATATATATATATATATATATATACGCTGTGCTACGCGGTATAGACAGGTTTACCTGGACGAACTGGGATAGCAGCTTTAAAAAGTGCACACACACACACGCACACACACACACACGTACACACACACGCACAAGCTATGAATGCATTTCGTGGACACGCAGGACTTGGATTGAACATTAAAGACTGTTCACTTCAAGCAAGTTCAAGGTTGGCGCTTCTGAGTCAGTTGTTCTGATTTTGTTAATTAAACTCGAACAACTTCGAAGTCCAGTCAACTTAATTAGAAGCTATTATAGGCTATTATGGATAATAACATCTTAGAGTCTTAGACTAAAGCGCCGATCGATGACGTTTCAAACGAGTTCGTTGTCGACTATATAGCCTATCGCCTATAGGCATATACATGTATAGGCCTACATGTAGGCCTACGTGTCTTTTCTGGCGTTGAAGATGAAGGCCAACAGTGAACGTATACGCCTATAAAGGTCTATTATTTATTAATTTACGGTTACTGGAGTAGGCCTATGTCTTATTAATTATTGTGTGTAGAACCAATTTATCACAACAGGGCTTCTGTAAGACTGTAAGGTGACCTCTACATGTCTGGGACGGGTCCTTGCGGGTTCTTGGGAACACCATGATGGGTCTAGGTCTCTATATTATCTGGCAATGAAAAATTCGAAAAACCATACACAGGGTGAGAAGAGCCGAAGGGTTGGGGTTTTGAGTTTCAAACCCCGGTATTTAATAGGGGCGCATATATATATATATATAATATATATATATGTAAAGGACCAGCCCTTAGCTCACGTGCCACGTGATACGGCCAAACGGTATAGTGGAAACCGCCGAGATTTAGCGGGCGCCAATTAATTACCCATAGCGACCGACTGATAGTTAACGCTTTAAGATTAAGATCTTTCCTTTTTCTGGTTGCGTTCTGTAATGGCTGACACGTTGTCATATGGCCGGTTTTAGTAATTTTAGTTGAATCGGACAGTTTGTTTGCGATTTTACTTTAATGATAATACACTGCGAGTGGTGATTAAGTTTGCGAATCTTTGTGTGTTGTTTGTTGGTGAACTGATGCAAGATAAAATGGCAACCCAACAAAAACATTCCTCCCATGATTCAACCCTTAATACTGCCCACGTGTACTCGAACATTAATAACTCCGCCTGCGATCGAGCAGAAGACGCATTCACACGGGATCAGAGGGAAACTATAATTACAACCGCGGCGGACGACGAGGCCCGAGCGGATGCCCTAGTAGGACTCATGCAGTTGTGGCACGCTAGCGTGGTGTCAGGCCAATTAGAAGCAGACTACGGCAGGGAGCAGTCGGACCCAGCCCGACCCCTGGCGGCGGGCGTTCTCGGACAGAGAACCGGCGACGATATGTCCTTTATCCCACTCGAGCGGCGTCCTGGTAGAATAACCGCTAACTCTGAAATATACGACTCCTATTCAATGAACCATTCCGTTTTGCAACCTATTCCGAATTCTGACTCTCTAGGTTATCAAGCTACAACGCCTCTTCATAATCATCCATCCATTGCTCCCTCGCCGTCCCCCTTCGATGAGATAGCGACGACATCAAGGGGGCGAAAGTTTACAAGTGGTACCAGAAGTGGGGTGTGTTGAAATGGATGAAACAGGACAGCCCAAACTTACAAGTGATTCCAGAAGTGTGGGGTGTGTTGAAATGGATGAAACAGGACAGCCCAAACTTACAAGTGATTTCAGAAGTTGGAGATTGCGCTTAAAAGATGATGAAGAGAATGAAAGGTGTTCGAGAGTTGATAATGAGACCAGAGACGAAATAGAGAAACGGAAAGATGAAAGGAGAGGCGAGATATTAAGAGGCAGTGAAGTGAAGAAAAGGAGTATATGTCAACAAGAGTACGCAAGGGGAATGGAAGAAGTTGATGGAACTAGCATTAATTCTTCACGACTAAAGAAGAACACGACGACGACCCAGACTGGACAATTGCAAGACCTTTTAGCACCACTACAAGAACTGTGTAGGCATCTCAGTGAGATTTGCGAGCAGAGTGGAAAAAGTGTAAGCAATGGTCCTGGGCTGTGCACGGAAGTCGGACAAACGTTAAGTCGTCCCTTGGTGACCAGTCCGTTAGAAACTCGTCCAGTGATTTTAGTTGAAGGCGATGGGTTGAGATATAAGCCGACCATCGAACCGAAATCATGTACGGAGGATGAAACGAAGAAGCAACCAAGAGACAGACACAAGCAGTGGCTGAAACTAGAGAAATTTGATGGTCAAACGCCTCTGGAAGCGTTTCTAGTCAAGGTTGAGATCTGTTCGAGACAGAATGGATGGGACGAGGACGAAAAGGTGAACCAATTGATGTGTGCCATGGTAGGACCAGCAGCGCATCTGTTGTGGGAATTTCACGCCTCAGGTCTGTCATCCTCGAGCGATCTGATAAAGCGACTTAGGAGCAGATATGGATGTTCGGACCAGACAACATTATATCGTACGCAACTTCGTGCGCGAAAACAGAGAAAAGAAGAGTCCTTGCAAGAATTAGCGCAAGACATCCGACGCCTGATGGTGCTGGCCTATGCTGGTCCGCCCACGGAGATGAGTGAGATGGTCGCCATCGATGCATTCCTCGACGCAATAGAGACTCCGAGCTTGCCCTATGCGTGAGAGACCGCGAACCGACTAACCTCGAAGCAGCGTGCAGATGTGCTATTCGACTAGAGGCGAATCGAGCAACTCGAGGTAGAACTGGAGACCATGAGCGTAGATCGGGACGAATCCAAGCGATCCGAACAGATGACAGTTCTAGCGAAGAATTGCTTCGTAGATTGTCGGAGCAAATGGCTAACATGGAACAGCGTCAACTGCAGATGGAACAGTGGTGGTGTGGGCCAACGTTGCAAGCATCTGACGGAAGGGAAAGACACTCGGTAGAACCTCGATATGTGCCGATGGAAAATCGACAGAGATCGGAGGGAGGAACGAGAAACAATTTAGAGACGCAAGGTCGAAGGAATCGACGAAGTGGTGGTCGGTGCTTTCTCTGCTTGCAGCCAGGACATTTCCGGAAAGACTGTCCACAAGCAAGGACAGACGTACAAGGTCAAGAAGAAGGAGAAAGGATAGCTAACGCAAGATATATCCAAGGAAGTACTAACGCGTACTTGCCACTTCGGATAAATGGGCGCAAGATCCTCGCTCTGATTGACACAGGAAGCGAGATGTCGTTAATTCCTGCTTCGTTAGTACGTCTGCAAGACATGCGAGAATCGCGACAGCTCCTGAACGCGGCCAATGGCACCAGCATCCGAGTGCTGGGCGAGATTACAGTGCAAGGTGAAATCGCAGGGCGGATTTTCCAGATTCCGTGCCTCGTCACCGAGGAGCTGAACGAGATGATCCTGGGACTCAATTGGCTGGAACAGCAGCGCGCGAGGTGGAATTTCCGCGGACGATCAATTCAACTGCAGGGACGAGACTACGCACTGTCTCGTGCAACCGGAACTGTGCGATGTCGGAAAATATCGTTGGCAAGAACTGTTGCGCCACCTACGAGCGAAGCGTATGGGGAGGTGTTTGCCGTTCTTCCCACCAAGAAGGACGACCTTCGACCCTGTCCTGTACCGACACAAGTGCTCGAATCTGACATTCTTGTAACCAGTGCGTCGCTACCTGCTCGAACCGCAGAAGTCGATGTGTCTGGTGACCCAGACATCCTGCTGTCCCCTCTACGGCAGAACGTGTCTGACGACGTTCCGCCAGAAGCTAACGATCGGCCGACTCAGACGGTGCCCTCTCAACTGCGAGCCCCGTGTCTCACCGTCATTGAGGAGTGCGATTTCGAGAATCAGCCCCAACCCGACTCCGCGCGACCCTCCGCTGACGAACTCTCACGTCGACCGCATCATGTGGAGATGGTGCAGACTACGCGAATTCCTCTTCGACCGGAAGAATCCCTTCCAGACGACCGCAGCATCCTCTTACCTGGAGTGATGGCTACGTACCGCGCTACCGAGCGTTCGGGTACGAAATTCGGCCCCAACCTCCTGTTCGTGGGACGAGACGTTAGCGCGCCCATCGGCCTAGTCTCTGGCGATGGTTCGGCGGCAGAACTCTGCGACCAAACAGTGGACGAGTTGGTGGATCAACGCCTGCACCAGATGCAGGGCACCTATCGTCTGGTGCGAACTCACTTTCAGCAGTTCGTGCAGCATCGGACTGTTCGATACAATGGTCGAGTGCGCCCAGCCGCATTCGAACCTGGCCAATGGGTATGGTACTACTGTCCCCGTCGACACGCCGGTATCAAGACCAAGTGGACCTGTGCTCTATCGAATACCGAGGTCGACCCGTGCTCAGCCGAAGTTGGTTTACGTGGACAGACCGAACAACTTTGGGAGAGACTGTCCGAAGGACTGATATGCCGTTCTCGAACGATGTTACTGATCGAGACGAACCTTTGGGACTAGATGAACTTGTCCGAGACGAGGAACTGAACTCTGTCCCCAGACCAACCCGTCCCCATGTTCTTCCTGTTCGGTTTCGTTTATAAACCACGCCCTGACCAGTTATTCACCGTTGTGAAAAACGTATTATTCACCGTTGTGAAACCGTGTTGGTGATGTCAATCACCTAGATAAGTGTTTGTGTTGCCCGAACCCGAACTTCTGATTAAAGGATTGTGCAAGGAAACAGACGACCCTGGGTCGTGCGATAGTTAATCATGTAGCAGGCTAAGGATGATTCTACTGTTTCGTGTTAGTTTGTTTCTGCATTCTGTTGGAGCGCGTTGTTACAGTTGCGTTATAACATTGGGTGCATGGGTAGGAACAGTCGGTGACCCTGTAGTCCAAATTTACATTTGCCGGATGCTTTAGGCCCGAGGTATGGAAATTTGTAGAGGGGTTGACCGTTGTTTGAATGGTTCATCTACTGTTTGTTTTCCCGGGCTTCACCATTTGGGTAGGCGGAACCAGTAGTCCAGATTTACATTTGCCGGATGCTGTATTTTGATATAGGCCCGAGGTATGGAAATTTGTAGAGGGGTTGACCGTTGTTTGAATGGTCCAGTACCGTTTGTTGGTTTCCCCGTGGTTTCACCACTTGAGTAGGTGGGGGAGAGTGTAAAGGACCAGCCCTTAGCTCACGTGCCACGTGATACGGCCAAACGGTATAGTGGAAACCGCCGAGATTTAGCGGGCGCCAATTAATTACCCATAGCGACCGACTGATAGTTAACGCTTTAAGATTAAGATCTTTCCTTTTTCTGGTTGCGTTCTGTAATGGCTGACACGTTGTCATATGGCCGGTTTTAGTAATTTTAGTTGAATCGGACAGTTTGTTTGCGATTTTACTTTAATGATAATACACTGCGAGTGGTGATTAAGTTTGCGAATCTTTGTGTGTTGTTTGTTGGTGAACTGATGCAAGATAAAATGGCAACCCAACAAAAACATTCCTCCCATGATTCAACCCTTAATACTGCCCACGTGTACTCGAACATTAATAACTCCGCCTGCGATCGAGCAGAAGACGCATTCACACGGGATCAGAGGGAAACTATAATTACAACCGCGGCGGACGACGAGGCCCGAGCGGATGCCCTAGTAGGACTCATGCAGTTGTGGCACGCTAGCGTGGTGTCAGGCCAATTAGAAGCAGACTACGGCAGGGAGCAGTCGGACCCAGCCCGACCCCTGGCGGCGGGCGTTCTCGGACAGAGAACCGGCGACGATATGTCCTTTATCCCACTCGAGCGGCGTCCTGGTAGAATAACCGCTAACTCTGAAATATACGACTCCTATTCAATGAACCATTCCGTTTTGCAACCTATTCCGAATTCTGACTCTCTAGGTTATCAAGCTACAACGCCTCTTCATAATCATCCATCCATTGCTCCCTCGCCGTCCCCCTTCGATGAGATAGCGACGACATCAAGGGGGCGAAAGTTTACATATATATATATATATATATATAGTTACCAGGCAGTCTTCTTTACATGCACACCGCTGACTCCGCTTCTCAGTCATTTCTCCGCAATTCTCATAGGTCTACTGGCCACACATATAGTACCTAAATAGATAGACCATATATGTTTTTGTGTATAACCTGTATACGCCTGACCTTAAATGACAATAATAAAATTATAGCTCTACGTTGTGTAGGCTACGTAGGGCTATAATTTTATTGTCATTAAGGTAAGGCGATAACCACATCCACACACCGTACTATTAGTCTTCAATGTTATTCGTCACAGACAGACAGAGTCAACCGTTTTGATATGGCACATGTACGCGCAGTGCCGTTAAACAGCAACAAGCAGACAGAGTTTAAAAGTTTTATTGATAAAAGTGAGTAAAACATTTTGCAGTATAGAAAGAATGGATTTACTATTCCCAGATGCCCGCTGACTGGGACCAATCCTTCCGGGATCCCAGCTCTATGCATTTTGTAGACCGTTCATGAGCGCCCTCTACATAAACTGAAGAGTATAGACAGCTTCCCTCTTTGTGTATTCCACCCACATTATGGGCCTCATAATGTGAGCTTCCTGTACTTTACACAGGGTCTTTCGTTGGAGACATACAATAAAAAGATATTGCGTCGGAATTGCTTGTCTTGTCGCCTGTATTTATTGGCCATAATCTATTATTGTGTAGAATGAATATTGCAGATGACAAGGCGCATGGAGAGTTAGTTTTCTTCCGCGCACAGAAGACCTAAAAACTGTCGGCAGAATAAGTTTTTATTTGACAATAATCAACCATAACCGATAGCTGAAGGCCCTATATGTTTTTGGGCGGGGTCTACACAGTGTTCAGTGCTTTCATTGGATAATTATCCATGGCCAAAGATTTGGTAAAACTTAAAACTGTCACATAGGCCAATATTATAAGTTATACTATTGCGACGAAATGACGTCGTGACAATGGGTACCCCGGCGACCGCGCTCGGAATTTGACCGACTGCTGACAATTAACGTCTCTCGTCCCACGAATGCTTCCCTCTGTCGATGGTCCATCCTCAACTCGGCCGCCTATTGACTTCGTCCCCTCTTTCCTCCCCCTTGAAACCTTGACTGCGCCCCACTCTCCCCGCCGTTTAACCTAAGAAACCATAAATAGTGTATAAATAGGCCTTGAACTCCGCCTCTGGTTGCGCTCTGCCAGTGCCAGTCCCAAGCATGGATAACGGAGGAGGGCGTCGCTAATGGTCTTTCGTTGCCACACAGTGAAGTTAAACTGCAATTACCAAAGTTAAACTGCAATTGCCAAAGTTAAGCTGAAATTTACCACCCCTCCTGTGTAGGTTGATTGGATTGGAATTTTCAAAATGAACTTCTATAAAAAATTATATTAATCTACTATTAACAAAACCGATGTGACGTCACATTGGACTTTGTCAGAGCCGTATAAATTATATTTGAATATATTCTAAATATACGGCTCTGGACCTCTGGTCTTTGTTTATACTCTCAAAATGAACTTGTAGAATAGTGAGTTGATTTGTATCATAATCGAAGTGACGTCACAATATGCCTAGCTTGGCATCCTCAAAATGAATTTCTATAATAATAGATTTGTATCGTAATCGAAGTTTATTTTTCTGAAAAGGAAATCATTTGATAGTAGATCTGTATCATAAGCGTATTGACGTCACAATAGGCCTGGTTTCGTGCTCAAATATAATTTAATTATAGAATTATATCGGATAGGTAGCAGAATCAAAGTGACGTCACAATATTGACGGACGACGCTAAAATCAGTCTCACATCATGACTGCAGCAGAGGCCGGAAATCGACGCTTGTTGCTGTTTAGCGACACTGTTTGTTTGTATGTGCACTTGTTATAGCGCCACTTCAAGTCCCGACTATAGAGCTGAGAAGAGTATAGGAGTTTCACGCCGAAGCGCTGAGCAATTGCGAGTGAAGGACTTGCCAAATAAAAGGTCCATTCGCGGCAACTTGAGGTGAATTCGAACCTTCAACCCTCCGGCTGCAAGGCAACGAATATACCACTACACCACCGCGCCCCGCTGTGTCAGAGCAAAGATGATTAGTGACGCCCTCCTTCTGTATCCAGGCTTGGGATTGGCATTTGGCACTGTTAGAGCGCGAACAGTAGCAGAGTTTCATGTGACTGGAAGTCGACGTAGGCCTAGCCCTGTAGGCCTACTGTTTGTTTTTAATACTTTGCTTAGACTGCAGGCTGTCTGTTCCGTTAAGATTGATATTAATTAATATGACTGCAACTGTACACTGTACACTGTAACCGGTTGCGGTTTGTCAACCGGTTTGTTGCATAAACGAAAAAATAAATTATTATTAATAATAAAGTGAAAAATTCAGCTACAAACCTACACATCCAATCACAGTACTTACTCAATACCGTGCGATTGTCTCTTTGGACGCGTGTGCCGGGGTGGCTCGATTGATTGGCAGTGCGGAGGAATTAGTGAGAAGAGCGAGGATTACGAATGTGCATCATGTCGCATAATACTGTGTAGAATGCAATTATGTCCGATCAAATTGACTATTTTCAACCATTTCGTTGACTAAAGCACTGAACGGGATCACTTGTCGTAAGCGTTTACGTATTGTTTACTCGCAGACTCGAAGAACTATCGGCTTAGTGAAGGGAGTGTTTCGGTTTAAAATTATTATTGGCGATCTGTTTATATCGTTTTCGGGGTTGGTTGTTGTGGTGGGACGGATTTGGTGACCAGCGTCGTTTTTTTGTCGAAATGATCTGCACTATGACGATTTGCGATAACAACGAATTATATGGCGCTGTTTAAAAGGTTGGTACTCGGCAATCGTGTGTTAAAATTCGCATTTACTGCGACGATTTGTGCGTAAAGATTTGGCAAGTGTGTGAGTAAGTATGTTGTTTATGTAATCAAATGTATTATGACGCTAGTTTACATGAGATTGGGCCAGTGGTGCAGCAATATTTCGTGCAGCCTGTGCAGTGCACAGGTGCCCCGGCTGTAGAGGGGCCCCCAGCGTTCATAGTATTTTTTTATTTTCAGAATATTCAGAATGTAATCGAGTCTACATGTACAGCGTACACACTCAATTGTTTCATAGGCGTAAGTCAGAATGTCCAAGCGCGTGATTGATTTACTTAAAAATACTCTCTCCGTCCCTCAGCTAGGCTTAAGCCTTATTTAAGTTGAGGCTTGAACCCCTTGAGAAAGGAGGATGAACGGAGTGTGTGGGTATGTGTTGGTATCTTAGATCCAGATGAGACAAAAATACGTAATGAAGTGACCTGAGTGGAGCTGGGGCAAAGAGAGACAACAATAGACAAGATCAGGAAAAGAAAACACTTTGTTTGGGCATGTAACAAGGATGGCAGGCAAGAAACTAACGGCCACGGCTCTATGTGGTCACATGGAGGCAGAAGAAGTAGAGGAAGACAGCTGAATACATGGATGGAGAATGTGATGGAAGATCTAAGACACTTGTCCAAGCCAGCCAGGATTAATAGCGTGAGAGAAGCTGTGGACAAAACCGGGGACAGAATGATTTGGAAACGTCCGTTGGATACTTATAAAATTTCTGTATCCGCCCCTGTATACAGGTCAGGAAGAAATTCCTCGTTTAACATTCCCTTAAAAGCTGTGATGGTGACCACTGAACTGATGAGACTTTTGAAGTAATTCAGTCATGAATTTCATTAACTCGCCAGTTTCGCAAAGCTCAACCATTAACAAAGTTCTATGTAATACGCATTTTTTAAAATTCACTACAATTAAATCATAATCTAAATGACACATTTTCAAGAACCACTTCAATGCAAGTCATTGTTAATAGCCGCTTTGAGAAACTGTTGAGTTAAAGGAAGTGGCTGGATACTTGAAAAAGGATTTTGAATGACTTTGATCTGTATTGCTTCGAAGTAGTGTATCATGGCCTTAAACTACTACATACCATACTACATTTGAGGTGAACTGAAAGGCAATAGGTCAACATACTTATTGCTTAGTCGGGAGCGCCTCTGAGTAGTTTCCTTGAAGAGGCGCTATATAAATACTTGAATGAATGAACAAATGAATACTTAGTCCTTCTGATGCAGATCTGAACTTCTCCGTTCATCTTAAGCTGTCCATTGCTAGCGCTTCAAGTAGTCCTTGATGGTACCCACCAGTTCTTCATTGTCCTTCCCCTTTTCCCCTCGGGTGTCCAGCTGATTGCTTGGTTGGCTTGTCGATATGAACTACATGCCCTATCCTATCTTCTCTTTCTGGTAATGTTATCTACATCCTATTCACATGTCCACTCTCATATGGTATTGTCAATATTATTTGATACTATGTCATGCCGTAAATCATGCAGAATTCTTTTTAGTTGCCTCCAATTTTTTCTTTTGTTTACCATTGTCGTCAGACAGGTATGAGATCCGTATGGCAGTGTACGCACACTATGGCATCATAAATCAAATCTTTGAGTTTATTCTACATCCGCTGCTTTTCGATATATCTCTTTGAGTTTCCAAAACAGTGCATTTGCCTTCCATGCAATACTTACCTTTGCCTCCATATCAGAACTGATGTTATTGAGCTACCAAGGCAGTGGCATAGCCAAGGGGGGTTTCTGGGGTTAAAACCCCCATTGACTTAGGAAAAAAGTGTTTTTGAAGGTTATTTATCCACTTATATAAGAAAAAACAAAATAATTTCTTGTTGTAACAATTGTTTTTCTTACTCTATTCCCTTTGTTGCTTTATTCCATTTTTATTTACTGTAATACTGTTGGGTTGGTGTCAGGAAGAGCATCCGGCCAGGCCATAAAACCCCCAAAACCCCTCCATAATAAATTTCTGACTACGCCACTGTACCAAGGTAGCGCGGGCGCGTAGTGGGGCGCGATGGTGTAGTGGTGGCGTCGTTGCCTTGAAGCCGGAAGGTTCGAGGTTCAAATCCACATCGCTGCGTAAGGACCCTGGGCAAGTCCTTCACTCACAATTGCTCAGCGCTTCGGCGTGAAACTCCGATGCAGTGTCCGCTCTGCATTCGGGAGCGCCTCTGAGTAGTGAAAGCTTGAAGGGGCATTATAACAAGTGCACATACAAACATACAAGCAAACAAAACATAGTTCGGGGTTCATGAACCGAACATGATGACAATCTTCATCCTGCAGTGTGGGCTTCAATCCACTTTCATTCTATTGTGATTGTTGTTTTATCACGGTGATTCCAACCACCTTTTCCAGCCCTTCCTGTGTTCTGTGTATCATAGCTTCCAGACTCTTCCAAGTACTGTCCAGTGGAGTAATATCGCATGAAAACTCGAACGTCTCTCAATCTGTCTCCACTCGCCCACTTAAGTCTTGTATCACCATCCATCACCAACATATTTAACCAGGGCCTATTTAATTGGTGATAAAAAACACATAAACCTGGTATGTCATACTGTTGTCATGATCTGAAACCTTGTGCCCACCTTCCCCACCCCCCAAAACGTTCGCCCGCATTTCCACTGACGTTTCATCCACCTTCCCTAAGACCTCTCTTCACAACTATACTGCCATCATATCAGCTGCTGAAGATATCAATGATCTTTGATGTAATTTCATGGAACTTTCTTCATTATTCTCCACAGTGAATTGAATCTGTGTGCACTCTGTCAACAGCCTTTTTGAAGTCCATAAAGCTGTTCAACGTTCAGTGCAGGTATTTTCAACATGAAAGACTTTTCCATTATCTGTGTATAAGAATGATTATCTGCTCTGCAGCAAAGTGTCGTGCCATATAATGTAAACCATGGTGACTTAATGGTCTCTTTTGCCCGCTCTGCTGCAATGCAGAACCGTTCCTTCTTTGTAGTTGGTCCAACAACCTGGAACGGGATTCCTCTGACTATATACGAACCTCCAAACTGTTCTCAGTTTCACAAATTGTTGAAGACTGCCTTTTTCGCTTAACCTGGCCGGTAACCCATTTAGTAGTAATCCCAATATAAATTATGATTGATTGACTGATTGATTGATTGATTGATGAATTGAATGAATGAATTTGTTTATTGCACACAAAATTAAAATGGTACAAACGTGAGTCAATAAATACAGTGCAATAGGAGTCGGGAAAAGCTAATATTAACCTATACTACCCTGACCCCTCTTCCTTGACTATTTTTCATGCATTCTATTATTAATACTTAACTAGAACATAACTGATGAAAGTAATAGTGATATACATAATGTGTAGTAATAATAATAAAAATAATAAAAATTATGATAATGATGATAATAATGCCAACAAAATGTTAGTGCAGCAGTATATCATCTCAAACCACATGGATATAAGAGATGCCAGAAAAACAGCATAAGATTTCGACAGTCTGTTAAGGAATACTAACGTACAGAGCGCCTGCGAATGGAGAGATAGATTGATTATAGTGTTGCGCACATTCAAACAGGTAGCACTGGTGTGGGGGGTTGGTATTGGATCTCATGCAGTCAATTCATGATAAATTAGCAGGGTCAAGGCATGGTGTGGCTGTGAATAACGTGCACATTTGCATATTACATTTATACTTTCATGAGAAGGTCAAATTTATGCAAACGATGTGTAAAATAGACAGTCCCAATGTTTACTTAAGTGATCTGCTGGTTTTTGGCAGCTGTTGACAGCAGCACAAATTATATATACTCGGCATATAAGTGTGCATACTCTGACTTCAGTACTGAATTTTTGCTTAATTAAATTGACAGAAACAAATATTGTTTCTCAGTTCTTTGTTAATAGAATTTTTCACTGATCTTTTGCAAATCATCTTAACAGTTTCGAGAAATGAGTTTTAACACGTGTGTTAAACTCTTTGATGCAATTGTATTAGCTTTACGTTTCGCTGCGGGGCACAACTTCTTCATATGGCTTTTAACTACACGCTTTCATTGATATATCTGTTGAAGTCGTGCGGCTGTCATTGCAGCGAATGGGAAAAAGTATCTGGTATAGGAAGCTACAATGACAGCTTTGGTCTTTGTGATTAGCAGTCAGTGCATGGCTACTACGCCAATGTCTACATCCTTGTCTGAGATGGTTGGCGGTTTGTTTTGAATGCCTGCAATTGGTCAATTAGAGGAGACGACTGAGTTGCTTCAAATGACGGATCTGCAAAAATTTTTGCATAGTTGGTTTAAGTGAATTTGCAACCAGAGTGCGGAGATTCCATAAATTTTAAAACGAGAAAAACTAAAGTAAAAAATGGAACAGAACATTGTTTTTTCCAAAAATAAAAAAATGAGAAACAAACTGAAAATGAAAAATAATTTTACTTTATTACATCTTGCCTGACAGTTTAAAATTTAAAACCTTATTTACGCAATTTTATTTGGATCAGCAAGCAAATAACAACTTTTAGTATTAAAACACTACTTAAATGATATGATCAAATGAATAAATTAGCGTAATCCTGGAAGGTATGGAGACAGCGAAAAGAATATCAGACGAAAATGAAATTAAGGAAAACTGGTTCAGTACCTTGCTCTTAAGTGCTGTAATATGCCGAGCAAATTTCTGTCCAGGGTAACGGCCTATGTTGTCATAGACCCTGGTCAAATCGGATCCATCCAAGGAAAACGATTATAGACAGTAAATAAATGAATCTGGTCACATGCAAAAAATAAAAAAAATGGAAAATGTGATGAAAAATAAAAATGAAAAACAGGATTTGTCAGAAGAAAACCCCCAGAAATAACTGTTTTTTATGCTTGAGATAACTCTGCCACTGGTTGCACTCTGCCAATACCAGTCTCAAGCCTGGATAAAGGAGGAGGGCGTCGCTAATGGTCTTTGTTACCACACAGTGATGTTAAACTGCAAATACACACATGCTCGAGATAGTTGCTGTGTATATTATGGACCTTAAGCAAGTTTTAATGCACAGCTGCTCAGCACTGGCATCTGAATCTTAGTCAATAGCTGGTAGAGCCTAATTAATGTAGAAATGATTATTATGATATCCTAGCCTAATGAAATGCATGTACGACTGTACGTATGTTAATAACAACAGTTGTATAATATTGCATGAGAACAGTATACATTCTGCATCCAGGGTGCTTTCCTACTTTCCTCTATTGGTTGCTTATCAGTGCCTGTACTTAGACCGATAGTGGATCCAATTGACCTTTGAGGCCATGAACACTTTCGGTCTCTGGAATCAATGCCTGAATCGATGCCAGTGGGGCATGCGAGCGATCCAAAAGGCCCTGTCGATTGTTAAAGGCCCCGTCGATTGTTAAAGGCCCCATCGATCGTGAAAGGCCCCGTCGCCAATCTTAGTTGCTTGCACAAATACATTGGCAGGGGTTGATGCGATATCAGTCACAGTCTGATTCAGAGGCCAACCATCTATGTTGTTGATGTACTGCTGAGTTGTATGCCCCATCCTGTCTATTACATGTAATGGACCTGTGTGTGTGTACATGACTATTTGTGTGTCTGTGTGTGAGACAGCGTGTGGCACTGTGTGTGTGGGACTGTGTGTGACAGGTTGTGTGTGTGCATGTGTTTGTGTGTGTGACAGTTTGTACACGCACTTGTTGTTATATAGCACCCCTTCAAACTCACTACTCAGAGGCGCTCCCGACTGCAGAGCGGACAATGCATCGGAGTTTCACGCCGAAGCGCTGAGCAATTGCGAGTAAAGAACTTGCCCAAGGTCCTTACGCAGCGATTTGAGGTGGATTCGAACCTGTAACCCTTCGGCTGCAAAATGATGAACATAGCCACTACACCACCGCGCCCCACGACAGTGTTTGCTTGTGTGTGAGTGTGTGTGTGTATATATATATATATATATAAATGCTATTAAATATGTGCAGGTCAGTTCTAGGTTGAACCTCATGCCCGAAAAGGAAACGCCTTTAACTTGTCTGAGTTTTGCTGACTGTGGAGTCTGAGTTATAAATTATGCCTGTTAAAATAATAATCTGTCATTTATTTTGTTGATGTTTGAAGATAAGGATTAACACTTTGATGATGAGGCATAAATTGGTTTTGCAATCACTTTTAAGAGGTTTTACTCTTGTGTTGTCAAAGGGTTAAAGACATCAGTTGTTTGATATTTAGCAAGATGTCGGACCTGAATGGCCGACCTGTCAGTCACAACTGCTGTTGGTTATGTATTTCTGTTTGTTCTCTTATCTCAAGCTATTAACAGTACTTGTAAGCTTGGCATTATGATATATGGAAAACTTTATGATGTAAGAATATCCTTTTTTGGATCAGTTGCTAACTACACCTCACAGTAGAAGTAGCACATTTTCGAAGTTAGTTTTCTTATAAAGATAGTCATTCTATCTTGATAACAATATTTATCATTATATATTGATAAAAGTTTACACGTGACTGTGCTCAGTGTGCTAGAAGAATGATGATGGAGATAGTGGATGAAGGTTTTGATTAGAAAGTAAGCGGTGCAATATGCCTTTTGTCTGTCAAAACATATGCCCTTTTATCAATCAGAATTGCGGTTCTAAGAAAGACAGAGATGCACTACAGCTGGAGAATACACATCATACAGGTCGGCCCTGACTGAATATGTTACAAACCCTTACCTTGCTCTCTTGACTCCTCTCGCCTTTACAAACCCTTACCTTGCTCTCTTGTCTACTCTCGCCTTGATTTACTGAATCGGTTTTATGGGTATCTCAGACCTCGAGCTCAATAGGCTGCAACACATCCAAAACTCTTTAACTCGGGTGATGCTGCACATCCCAATTGATAGGATCCAGTTCATCAGTCATAATCAATCAGCTGCATTGGTTTCCTGTTAAATCTAGGGTAGAATTAGGCCTACAAATCCCTCAGCACCTGCGCACCTCCCTGCCTTTAGTCACTACTCCTTACATTCCCCCTTTGCCTGCGATCATCAAGTACAGATTTTTTAAGCTGAGGTACGATTCAGAACGACTTTGGGGTCATGTTACTTCCATGCTTCTGCACCAAGAAATGTAATCGACTTTCGATCATGCTATGAAAGCTCAAATTAATTTCCTTCCTTCAAACACAGCTCAAAACTCACTGCTGAAACTCACTATTTCTTCTTGGCTTTCAAGCACTTGGATCTCTAACTGCATCTTCCTCTTGCGGCTGACTGTCCGTGTCTCAGATTTACATATCGGTGTGACCTTGCGCGTGTTACAAATTTATTTTATAGTTATTAATAATGATGAATGCACTTCTGAAATAAGTACCTGTAAAGAATCTCATCTCATTTTTGTGTATGCGTTGGTCTATCCAACGTAAATATAGAATCCAACTCAAGACTACGTTGATGCCTTTGCTCGAATTCTAGTTTTCCATTTTTGCTTCTCTTGATTTGCTAGTTTTTTTTATTGCATATAGTCTTGTAGATATTCTGTTGTCTGTCTATGTCAGTCAGTCAGTCTTTGTGTATGTTTCAGTCTGCATTTCCATCTGTATCATTGTCTCATTGTATACATTGCGTATATAAATTATGTATATGTTTGTATAATGTATATACATTGCACAATACACCCGCTTATATACATTACACACGCTTAGACTCTGGACTCTGAATGAAGAGTTGAGCTTAGCATTTAACTCGGTGTCTTTTTTTGTTCATTGGTTGGAGTTTAAAGTATTTGGTCAGGATGGATGTGTGGATGTATTTTTGTGTGCTTGTATGTATGTGTGTATACATGTATGAGAGCATTTCATGCAGCACTGCTTTTCAGCAGTTCAAGCTTAAGGTCAGAATGACTATGTGGATGAATTTGATAGTTCTCAGTAGTAGCTGTTTATTGACAGAGCCTCAACCAATGGCAAAATAACAGCAATCAGTGCAAACTCAATGACTTTTAGGTGATTGATGCACAAGTCTAAAGGATCAATCCAAAATGGCCATTTGGATCAACTTATGTGCAAGTATATGTAGTCGGACATTTCATAGGACATTGTGTCAGGTTATAATGTGCATGTGTATAAGTATGTACGGTATGTGTCTCAACATTTATGTAGCACCTTGCAAAAGCCTCGCAAAGGATGTTGGATGTTATGATTTGATGCCAACTTCGTGTTTAAGACTTTGAGCTCATCCAAATTGCAAAGAGATTTGAGAACACATCACATGCATTAAATCACTGTGAATATAAGTAGGGTGGTGCTTTTAGGTGATATTTTAATATTTTGATATTTTCAGTAAATTCATTCATTCATTTATTGTAACCATCAACCATAAACAATAGCCATAGTATAACATGCTTCACATAATCCGATGGCAACAAGGAAGGCCCTAACAGGGACACCTAATTACATGTGCAATTTTAACTGATGACTGGACGGTTGACATCATGAATTGAACAGTAGGCTAAACAAATAGCATGAGATGACAATTGATGTAGTAAACTTAACAAAAAAACACAAAACAAAAATAATAAAATCAGAATCAAAATCAGTGCCTAAGAGGTTAAATATCTTCGCAGTCATTAATCAAGTAGTCGTGTAGCAGTGTTTTTGCCCTTTGTAAACTGGATGCTTGCTGAATATGATTAGGAATCGAGTTCCAAACACCAGGCCCAGTGTATTTAATATGAAATTATTATCATCATCATCCTGATGCCAGCCATTTTACGGCGATGGGTATAAATAAATGATCTTCATTGTCCTCTGTGGCCATTGTCCGTGTGGCCATTTGTCAAGCCCACTGGTGTTTAGAGTTCAAGTGACGTTACATGCCCTCATTTATGAATTATCTATCCAGCGTAGTTTCCATCTGCCTTTGATTCTTTCTCTTTCGATTCTTGCAAACATGGTATATACATTGCGTGGGATTTGGTCAACTTGCATTTTCTGCAATGGCATATTATACTACTTAGCAGCTGCTATTCTATGGGTGCTGGTGCCCAATTCGCACTGCATTGTGCTACGACTCTCTAAGGATATGTGCTGTACGCATCAATACCAGAAAGGCTGTCTTAAGTTCTGCTCAAGGCCGAGAGGAACACTATGGCAACCAAGCAAGTTGAAAAAAAGTAACTCTTAAGTTGATATATGCTGAGAGCAAACCAATCGGCTCATTGTGGGGGAGTCGGGAGCGCTCTTGAGTGGTAACCTGAAAGCACTTGTGTTTAACCTTGTAATGAATGAAAGAATGTGCTGGACTTGCATGTGTACATTGTGTATATGTATGTATGTATGTATGTATGTATGTATGTATGTATGCATGTATGTATGTATGTATGTATGTTTTATTGTATATGTATGTATGTATGTATGTATGTATGTATGTATTTATGTATGTATGTATGAATTAAAGCACTTTATTTTGTCTTCAAGTGATCTGTTGAATAAAGCAAAATAATGAAATAGGTTTCTGCTTAAAGGAGATAATATACTCTGTTTGTATGGGGTCTTTCACTTTAATATCAACAGATCCCCTTAATTGTTTTAATGTCATATTTGACTATATCTCTCAAAATATAATCATTAGAAATATTCTGCCAGCCTGCATAAATAAAGTGTATATGTGGATCATAGAGTATAATCTATTACCTAGATAACACAGAGTTATACAGCTCAGTAATAACCAGCCATTCTGATAAGCAATTGAGATAACACGGAGATAATTACCTATATAGCTTACTAAGCTTAGTAATACAGCCAGTCATTCTGATAATCAATTTAATCCAGTATTTTATTATGCTGGACCCCTTTAACGACACACTTCCAGTCTGAATGACTGTGGTGGCTGTTTTAATTGTGAATGCTGGTGACCTGATTTCGAAGTAATTTCATCTCATTGGAAACTTCAACTGACGGATATTAGTCACTGTTTCAAGGGATGACTCATTTCGGTTTGAATTCAAGACTTGTTTGAAATGCCAGGATAAGGCGGTGCTGGTGTCGCAGTATGTTCCATCCACCATAAAGCTATCCAGGAGTGGGGACGGGTGAATTAGTCTATTTTCCCTGTTTGGAATATACCAGGTGTAGAGTATTCAAGGGGAATAAACTATTCTATCCCCAGCGTATAAATATTGAAAATGCGTATAATTAACAGATTTATGCTGTAATCAAAATTTAAAGTGACTTTAATTGTTTTTAACAGTGTCAATGTTCAAACAAGGTTACTCGAATCTAGTTAGTGATTCTAAAAATCAATGTTCTTAAGTGTTCTAAGTCAATCTAAGTGTTCTAATAAACAAAGCAAAGAAAGTTAGATAGCAAGAATAAACACAGACCTGTTGTTGGCAGTGTTCAAAACAAATGGCAGTTAATACATGTAAGCGTAAACACACGTGAAAGTGGCTTTTTCAGCTTCTCTTCATCAGTGGTGATACGATTATTATTAGGGAGGATACTCTGTTTCGTGACATGTCTAACTGCCTTAATCCATCTGTGACTCTTATCTATCTGTGCCAGGATGTTTAATACTATGCAATGTATGCATCCATCTAGGCAAGAGTCGACAACAGAAATTTTCCTTGTTAAGAGGCCAAGGGTGCGACTGGAAACGATGACCCGGATCACAGTTGTCAGTGGAAATGAGGTTCTGGGCTTCCATGTTGATATATATATATATATATATATATATATATATATATTCCTTGTTGAAATATATATGTGATATCATGTCAAAGAGAAGAGGTTTGGGACATTTGTTGCTGCCCAATAATACATTCACGTTACGCTGGCCTCAGTGCAGCAATACACGTCTGTGACTCTTTATCTATAATGTGCCAGGATGTGTATCCATCTACGCAACCGCCTACAAGTGAAATTCTTTGTGGACATAGTCTACCATGGGAATTCTCAGTAACATCATCGTCGTCATCTTCATCGTCGTCATCATCATTACCATCATCACTTCAACATCATCATCATAATCATCGTCACCAGTTCCTGATGCCAGCCATATGGCAGCGATGGGTACAAATAAATTGCCTGCTTTGTACTCGGTCATTTGCCATGTTCATTGCTCCTCTTAGTCTTAGTCCAAGTCATATTGGGTTGGATTCTTAAATGTAGAACTCTTCTTGCATTTTCACAGACAAATGACTACCTCTTCTTCTTCTTTTGTGATATTACTTCTTCCAACATCTGAAAAGCAGCTGTGGATAAAAACGATCAGTCAAACGGTTTTCCCCGCAGGACGTTGAAATATAACTTGGTGTGTGCTTGTAATTTGAAGAGCCAGGTGGCTTTCAGTATATACTGAGTCATGGCTTGCTGCACGGTAAAAATTCACGGTGGGAATAATTGGATATCCCTGTAATTGGTGAATGTCAATGCCATTCAATGATCGGCTACTGTATAAGCCGCTAGAAACCGATCGGCTACTGGATAAGACATTAAAAAACGATTATCTAGATATTCTATACCGTAATTCCATCTGGGACGGGAAAATTACTGTCTTTCACCGTCAAACTGACAAGTATATGGCTGTCACCTAGCGAACACTTTCTAAATATCGACGCCAGGAAACGCCGCCTGTGGAGTATAGGTCGTGGCAGCAGTGGAAATAGTAGTAGTAGCAGTAGCAATAGAGTTAGCAGATGCGGTGGTAGTGGTCATGATGATGATGATGATGATGATGATGATGATGATGATGATGATGATGATGATGATGATGATGATGATGATGATGATGATGATGATGATGATGATGATGATGATGATGATGATGATGATGATGATGATGATGATGATGATGATGATGATGATGATGATGATGATGATGATGATGATGATGATGATGATTATGATTATGATGATTATGATTATGATGATTATGATGATTATGATGATTATGATGATAATAGTGATGATAATAGTGATGATGGTGATTGTAGATATAGTGATGCTGTTTATGAATGATGATGACATTGATGACAACGACGACCATGTTGACGATCTCGAAGTTGTAGTAGTTGTAGTAATAATAAAAGTATTAGTAGCTAGTTGGCGTACCCGGCGTTGGCCGAAAATTTTAGAATTCGGCCCTCCCTTCCTCTCTTCCTCCCTCGCTCCCTCCCTCCCTCTCGTAATTTTTTCTACCCCCACCCACACCCCACGACACCCCACCACACTCTGACCTCCGCCTGTTCGCCACCCGTGAAATTTCGGTTGTCGGAGAACAATTTCTTCTTCCACCCCACCCCAGTCCCTCCCCCCACCACCTCACCCCACGACACCCCACCACTCTCCGTCCTCCACCCGTACGCAACCCGTGAAATTTTGACTATCGGGGAAAAATTTCCTTCCACCACATCCACCCCACCCCACCCAAACCCCACACCCAACACCCCACGACACCACACCACACTATGACCTCCACCGGTACGCCACCCTGAGATTTTGATTTTCGGGGGAAAAATTATCCCCCACCCCCATGCACCCCCACCACCCACCCAACCCCCCAGCCCCACCCCAACCCCCAACCCCACCCTCACACCCCACGACACCCCACCACACTCCAAACTCCACCGGTACGCCACCCGTGAAATTTTGGTTTTCGTGGAAAAAAATTCCCCACGCAACCCCATCCCCTTCCCACCACCCCGTTCCACCACACCACAAGCCACCACACCAAACTCCAACCTCAACCGGTACGCCACTCGTGAAATTTTGTTTTTTGTGAAAAAAAATTTCCCCACCCCAACCCATCTCACCCCACACCCGACGACACCCCACCACACTCCGAGCTTCACCAGTAGGCCACCCGTGAAATTTGGGTTATCGGGTAAAAATTTCTCTCCCCGAACTCTCCCCACCCCCACCCAAGCCCCAAGCCCCAAGAGCACACCTCGTCCCTGCGGGTCGCCGAAGTGTGTGTTTGGTGGAGGCGAGGTGGCCCGTGTAAAAATTTGTGTAGTTGCTACGTTTCAGGTGAATAAGTGTGAAGCTATGCATGGAAACGCCTGAAAAGGTAGAAAAAAATGAGGGTTTTGCCCCCACCCTGGCCCCCATGGTGGCAGAGATTCGCCGACCCCCACCCCCATTGGCCTACTCCGGGTCGAGCCCGACCGCCCTGCGAAGGATTGGGATCGATTGCTTCTAAACTGTGGCCGTGCATAGCAAACAAAGCCACAAACAAACAATCAAACAAACAAACACATAGATTTACCAAAATATATATTAGTAATTGGAATAGTTGCAGGAGTAGAAGCAATAGTAGCAGTGAAAGTGGTGGTACTTATGATGCAGCTGCTGCTGATGACGACGACGATGATTATGACGACGACGAAACTGTAGAAGTAGTAGCGATAGTAGTGGTGACAATGATGAAGACGACGATGATGATGTTGACGATGATTATGCACCCACTGACCCATCCACCCACCCATCCACCCATCCATCCACCCACCCACCAATCCACTCATCCACAACTCATCCATCCACCCATCAACCCACCAAATCACCCATCCTCCCACCCATCAACCAACCCAATCATCCAACCTATCCATCCACCCATCTAGTAGTAGTAGTAGTAGTAGTAGTAGTAGTAGTAGTAGTAGTAGTAGTAGTAGTAGTAGTAGTAGTAGCAGCAGCAGCAGCAGCAGCAGCAGCAACAGCAGCAGCAGCAGCAGCAGTAGTAGTTGTACTAGCTTTTAGCTATCTTTATTTTCATGGATTTTCGTCTATACACCTCTGTGTTTCTTCCACTGCCTTTTGGTGTTTCTGTGTGTTTGTCCAGTCATCCGTCTGAGTCTATGTCTCCGCACTCAACACCCTCTAACCGTTCTCTGCGTGTCAAATCCATTGCATATCTATCATTATCGCCCCTCCCAGCGTCTACTCGACCCCGAAGGTGACCGTTAATTGCCTCGTCTGATGCTTCTGGTCGTCGTAGGGAGGGACGAAGGGAGGTAGGGTGTTATCTGTGTCGGAATCCGGTCAGCTTGAGTTGAATACTCCCATCGCCTCAACCGCCCTGTGTCTAAGTTTATAAAATACTAGCTGGGGTACCCGACGTTGCCCGGGAATTATACGATTCGGACCGTTCCCCACCAAATCCTTCCCTCCGTCCCACCATCTCTCCCACCCTCCTTCCTTCCCTCCCACCCTTCCTCCCACCACCCCTACCACCTTACCACCCTACCTCCCACCCTCTCTCCCACCGTCTATCCGTCCCTCTCTCACTCCCTCCCTCCGCCCGTCCCTCCATCTCACCATCCCTCCAACTCTCTTTCCCTCCCTCACACTCTCCCACCCTCCCTTCTCCCACAATTCCACCCTACCAGCCTCCATCCTACTCTCCCTCCCACCCGGCGTTGCCCGGAAATTTTAGGATTCGGGCCGTTCCCCGCCAATCCCTTTCTCCGTCCCTCCATCCATCCCACCAGCACTCCCACCCTCCCTCCCGCTATCCCACCAACCCTTACTCCATCCCTCCCACCATCCCTCCCACATCCCTCCCTCTCACCTCCCTCCCACTCTCCAATCCCTTTCTCCCTCCATCCTACCCACCCTCCCTCCCTCCCCACTCCCACCCCACCACACCCACGACGCCCCACCACACTCCGACCTCCACCAGTACGCCAGCCGTGAAATGTTGGTTTTCGGGAAAAAATTATTCCCCATCCCCACCTTTCTGCCACCCCACCCCACCCCCACCCCACCACACTTAGATCCTCTGATAGGCTTGACCTCTTTGTTCCCCCACCTCCGTGGTTCCATGACTTAATCCAGAAGCCTTGCCTGTATAGGTCTCTATCTCTCTATGGCCCCCATCATTTCGCTCTGTCATCCTCTATGTAATCATTCCTATTATTTCTATCGTATCAAAACCTGCCTTTTCTCTCGCTGTTGCAAGCTCTGAGAGCGCTTCTGAAAAGGCTCTTGCAGCGAGAAGCGCCTTATAAATGGTCAGATACAATACAATGAAATGATGGTGACGACGACAATGATGACGACGAAGAGGACCATGTGAATGATGAAAATGACCATGAAGATGATGAAGACGACGACAAGGATGATGATGATGATTATGATGATGATGATGACACCTTCGCTGCTGCTGCCGCCTCTGACGATGACGACGACGGCTAGCACGATGGCCATAACGTGATAATTATGATGACGGCTACGATGATGACGATAATTACAATTACGAGTACTACTAGCAAAAAATGATGATGTGACGACGACGATGATGTCGTGCACAGTAATGATGATAATAATAAGAATGACGACGACGATCATAAGGCGACGACGTGTACGATTAGCATAAAATGATGATGACGACGATGAAGATGTCAAGATCGAATACACCAGTAATGATGATAATGATGAGGATGACCACGACGAAGACGAACATCATGACCCCAGAAATGATGATGACGGCAAGATGATGATAATGAGAGTGATGAAGACATTATAGTGCACTATGCAAGTTTGTATATTAGCGCATGTCCGTCAAATGAAACAGGTGCAGAAAATTTTCCACGATCAATCGAGGTCATCCCCCACCCTAACGGCCGGCGAAATCCCTACACGTAGCTAACGGTTCATTAACATCACATCAGAGGCCAGGACACCCTCGTTCGTCCCAAGGGACCAGCCCTGTAAAGTCGATATCTCGGGCCCTCTTCTCAAGCTCTTACAACGCTGGTTTCAATGCAGGGCCACGCCATAATTATGAAAATGTAACATTAATTTCATATGTTCAATAAGCATTTGGCAAAGCATGCATACAAACATAGACCTTCAATTCATACATGCATCAATACATACATACATACATACATACATACATACATACATACATACATACATACATACATACATACATACATACATACATACATACATACATACATACATACATACATACATACATACATACATACATACATACATACATACATACATACATACATACATCCATGCATACCTGTATGTATAATACATACATTCATACATACATACATCACCATAACTATCATCATCATCATCATCATCATCATCATCATCATCATCATCATCATACACCAAGCATGGCGCATCGAACGTAGGTGTCCGACGCCATTTATATATGAAGCTTCTGGGATCAGATTTCAGTATGCTTGGTGTATGATGGTGATGATGATAATGACGACGCTGATGATTATGACGACGACGATGATGATAATCGTAGTCATGATGATGTTGATACTAGTGATGATGATGATGATAATGATGATGATGAAGATGATGTTATCCGTCTGTCGTTAGAAGTGAAAAGATGAGACTATATATATATAAGCAATAGGCAATCATAGGCCTAGGCTTTTTCTTATGGTACTTCATGTCGTATTCTGTTTGCACATAAGATACCACCACATAGTTTTTCATATCCATTTTATAGACACGTAAAGTCAAGTATTAGTATACCTGCATGACGACAACATCATGTGGTATACATGTATATATATATATATATATATATATATATATATATATATATATATATATATATATATATGCATACACACATACCCGTATAACCCATACCTATACAATACATTATCAGATACCAGACACTCTTGCATATCATGCATACATATGCTGAGCAAGAGACCTACATGATTGTATATGCATACCTAAGGGGTCTAATCTACGTCATTAATTAGTTCCACTGCGTGGTCGGGTAGACCTACTGACGACCATAAAAGACGATGGGATACGCTGATCTTGATAACAATCTGGCGTCTGTTACACTGAGACGGCTACGGGCAAACTAATGACCAACTAATGACGACCTATCCTGCTGCGTGTAGCGGTACTAGCAGCGCGTCACTGCCTGTGCAGCCAGCCCAGCTCAAGAGTGATGAAGACGATCATCAATGAAATTAAATCTTTGAGGTCCGTCTAATTTCCTTCGAGTCAGAATGTAAAGCGTCGTTCAAGATTTCTCGTCAGCTAAAGGTAAAACCCTCATTTCATTTCTTCGATATATAACAATGTAAAGTTTGTAAACAATGCAATCATTTATGCCTGCATGTATTGTAAGTACGCGTGTTTGCTTGTACGTATTAATAATAATAATAACGACAATTTATATGGCGCCGTAACGCAGCCATACCGCTACAAGGTAGTCTTACAAACGGCCAACTGCGGGATACGCCTTAGCAAACAGATAAGTTTTAAGCTTTGTTTTAAAAGAGTCCACTGAGGCTGAGGATTATGAGCATAAGCGTATTAACGTATGCATGCATCCATATAGGTAGGTGTATATATGTATGAATGCATCCATGTAGGTAGGTGTATATATGTATATTCATTCATTCATTCATTCATTTCAACCAATCAATCAATCAAATGTTTTATTTGCAACCGAAGTATACATGACAGGTTTACACATCTTCAACATTGGTTACAAAAAGGAGGCCCTAAAGGGATAAAATAATCCCGCTGTCTAGGGACACCAACTAATATATTGAGTTGACGATGTGAGGTGGCCATGACGAAATCGTGCAAAAAATAAAAACAGTGATTATTTTTTGCACGAGAATTTATATAGCGCCTCTTCAAGAAAGCTACTCAGAGGCGCTCCCAACCCAGCCACAGTTTAAAAAGTAGGATTTGAGACACTTAAAAAATGTAAGGAAATTTAGCCTTGGCATAAGTCGCAAGGTTAGTGGGAGGCCATTCCAGATAGCGATGTTCCAGATAGCGAGATCCACAACAGAAAAGACTCGGCGCTGTCTGATAGCTCACCCGTTACCGCAGAGCGAAGAGCTCGACGGGCTGCAATGTCTGAGACAGGTCGACAAAGGCTAGACAAGTACGATGGAGCACAAGAAAGACGGCATCGCCAAACAAGTGCAGCAACTCGGTAGGAAATGCGCTGTGAAACTGGGAGCCAGTGAAGAACGTCATGCATATAAGCAGAAACACAGGCATATTTAAGAATGCGGCCAATGAGGCGAGCAGCCGAACGAAGAACTCGTTCAAGGCGCCCAATTAGTCCAAGTGGCAGACCCACAAGTACCGAACTGCAGTAATCAATTCTACTAGTGACAAAGGCATGCACAAGAGTCATAGTAGCACTATGAGAGAGGGGTCTTGAGACAACTCGGAGTTGACGAAGCTGGTAGTAGCAACGGCGAGTGACCAAATTGATATGCCTTGAAAAATTGAGCTCTTGCTCCAAAGTAATTCCAAGGTCTCGCACTGTGAGAGAGAACGAGATATCAGGGAAAGTTGCTGTTATTAAGTGCAGATCAATGTATGTAAATATGTATGTAAAACACACAATCACCACCACCGACGGCCGCTACAGCCCACCACCAACACCACCGCCATCACCACTACCACCAGCATCTTGACCACCACTATCAACACACACCACTGTAGACCTACCATCACTACCCATTACTACCATCGCCACCACTACCACATGCCTTTATGTGTGTATATATGGGTATGCAAAATTATGTGGTGGTATTTTAGCAGGACATGGAATTTCTTGATCAGAAAAAGGAATACGCTGTAGACAGAGCAACATTGAGACACAGGATCCGAGTGGCTGACCCTCCACAGCGAGGGATTAATCCTAGCCAGAAGGAAAAGAAGAAGTATCCATGTAAGTATGTGAGTCAGTATACGTGCATGTATGCATAGATGGTGGTATACAATGATTATAATATGTATGTACATATATATCTGTGTAGATTATGTAATGATTGTATGTATGCATATGTGTATGTATTGTTTGTATGTATGTATGTCTGCATGTATGTTTGTATGTAGGTGTTCATGACATTGTATGTATGTATGTATGTATGTATGTATGTATGTATGTATGTATGTATGTATGTATGTATGTATGTATGTATGTATGTATGTATGTATGTATGTATGTATGTATGTCTGCATGTATGTTTGTATGTTTGTGTGCATGACATTGTATGTATGTATGCGTAAGCATGTATGTATGTATGTGTGTGTGCGTGCATAGAAGTGCAATGTAGGTAGAGATGCATGTTCATATGAATATGCGAATAGATCATGCCTATATTAATCATGGAGATTTATATAGTGCCCGTTCAAGGTTTCTGCTCAGTTTCTGCTCTCGCCCCAACTGCGCTGAAAACTACAGTTTGGAAAATGCGATAAAACACATCTGTGTAAATCTTTTACATGCATAAAGCGTAGAGACTGTGGAGCCCATTCCATACCACTGCTCCAACCAGGGAAACACATGATTATCAACAGTTGACATCGTGCCTATGCAACCAAGAGCATTCCATCCGTGCAGAGGAAAGAAGTCAACGACTTTGGAATTGGAAGTCCTCTTAAATACATTAGTTTCCAGGAAGCGGTGAAGGATATCTCATTTCTTTAGGCCTACTTTATGGTTCATGGAATGTTTTTGAGCATTCATCTAATCCTAGTACCTCACCAGTAGCGGCGCCAGAGAGGGTAGGGAGTCTAGGGACTAAGCTCCTCTAAAAAAAAGACATCCGTTTTTTTACATGTAAAAATAAAAAAATCCATGATAAGCCCCCTAGAAAATTAAATATATCCATGGAATTTCGACCAAATGCCTTAAAAAAAGAGAGTAAGAAATTTTGGCTAATGAAAATGGAAAATTTTCTCTGCAAGGATTAAGTCCCCAAAACTGAAATACTGGCGCCGCCACTGTACCTCACTGTATGCTTTGCTGCACGAGGTTGTGCTTGTAGGCTACAGTTAATGAGCGTTAGAAGCTGTCATTACTTGTCATGGTTAATTTTAAAATTTCTTTCTTTGCATATGTATATTAATATGATTATATACATGCAATGCGTCAGGCATAATATAGTAACAGTAATACTTTCAATAACGACATAAATAACGATTATTATATTAGTAGAAGTAGCAGTAATAGTGGTGGTGGTAGTGGTGGTGGTGACGATGGTGGTGGTGGGGGTGGTTGTGGGTGGTGGTGGGGTGGTGGAGGTGGAGTGGTTGTGGTGGGGTGGGCGGGAGTGGGTGATGTTGGTGGTGGTGGTAGTGTTGAGGTAAGTGATGATGAGGCTGATGATATGATGATGGCGATGATGATGACGACGATGACGATGATCATGATCAAGGTAATATGATCATGTGTGTATAAGTGTGTATGTACGGGAAACAGGACTATTTCCCCGGACATTACCCCAGGTATTACTCCCAGGCCATTACCCACCCACCATTACTCAGTAGGATATTACTCCCTGCCATGACCTCTTGCAATTACCCCTTTGCCATTAGCCCTTGATAGAATGTAGCTTTTACATCTGTCAGACTGTATAAAATGATGTAACATGATATAAAGCACACAAATAATCGTTATAATAATAAGGAAACATTCTTCTAATTCTTTTAAAAGGAAAATAAATGAAAACCATAATAAAGTAATGAATGATACATGCATACAAACACTAATTAAACCTTCTCAAAATTATCAGCCTACTGGCCCAAAGTGTCAAGATACAGAAATTTCACTAAGTAGTCTATATTAAGGTCAATAAAGTAACTTAGTAATAAGTAAATAATGGCAACAAATCTTTTAATGTTTGTAGTCTATTGGCCTGAATTGTCGATATACATACAGACAATTAACCCTTGTTAAATAATAACTAATTGACTAATTACTTAGTAATATATTACGACAACCACTCTTTTATTTTCTGCAGTTAACTGGCAAAAACTGCAAACAGAAATATACAGAATCAAAATATGGAACCTAACATGTGTATTGAATGCCGGGGGTATAATGACCGAGGGTACTATCATACGGGAAGAGGGAAATGGTCGGAGATAATGATGGCGTAATGGCAGTGGTAATATCAGAGGTGGTGGGAATGACCCGTATGTAGGGCCTACTACGTGTGTACATATATGTGGACTGTACACAGAGATGCATGCTTATATGAATGAATATACGAATAGATCTGGTATATATTCATCATGAAGATTTATATTGCGCCTTTCAAGGTTATTACTTACTATTATGGTCATGACGATGATCATGCTGATGACAATAATGATAATATCAATAATGACAGTATTATGAACTTTCTAGCTGTGGCTGTTTGATAACTAGACATGCAATACTGCTGCTCGACCAGCAATCAGGTTCTTGAGCTGAGTAAATTTATTTAACAATAATATCTGTTTAGAAACTGTTCGCAGCATCTACACGCAGGCCTACTTTTTGGTGCCAATAATAATTGTTATAATTATCGTCTTTGTGATCTCAAAACTCAGAGCATTTCGGGGTGTGGGCGGGGGGTCGTGAGGTGGGGTGTGGAGGGGTGGGGGTCGGTGGGAGGGGCAGGATGGGGTGTTGGGGTGGGAGGTGGAGGGGTGGGTGGGATGGATGGGGCTGGAGGTGAAGGGTGGGATTGGGAGGGCTGGGACGAGGAAATTTTCTTTGGGGGCGAGTGGGTGTTGGGGTGCGGCTGGGGGTCGTAGGGCGCGCATACAAACAAAGCTAACAGAAACTTTAATAAATTAATGCCCTGAGCGAGGCTTGAACCCGGTTGCGTGGATGACACTCAGTTTAACGACCATCGCTCTCTCAACTGAGATACGGACCCCTCAAAGGGTAAGGGGTCATTGCATGATTACGTAACGCTGAAAATGACCGTTTTCGACCCACCCACCCACCCTGTAGCGCTTCGTAACGTTCCTTGACCCACCCACCCTCCCCAGCGTTACGTAACGATTGCTACCAAAAATCAGTTGAGATCTAAGTCTATTATTGGCTTATGTGAGCGCGTAATTATAATTCATATTTTCATAGTGATTTTAATATAGCCCAGCATGTGAATTAAAGGCTAATTTTGCAGCATAGGCTTAAAATATACACAATGTTTTATTTATATAAACGGCAGTCATGCGTGAACTGCAACTTTCACTGCACACTGGGGTGCACAAACTTTGCTCACAGTTAATGTCTGTCCTTGTGTTTATGTTTCGTGTGTTTGAATGTCACGTGATTATCTGTCCGTGTGTTTATCTGCAGCTTAAGTCCTTGTTTGTTCGTTCGCCATTTTAAGCAGTCACGTTTCCGAATGTTTCAATAAATGTTGTAAAATCAAATCGAATCGCATGGGCCTAAACGATCGTTAGAACATTTATTTGCAGCCTCAAAAGGCAGCGATCGTACACAGCTTTTGATTAACCGCAGCTGGCGAAAGCATCTGCTAACCGTCAGTCCCACTTGGCGCGTCATGGACATGTCCGTCTGGAATAAAACTCCAAGGTCACGCACGGCAGTAGAAGGCCGCACCGATATTCCACAGATATTTAGGGACTCACTGCTAAGTTGATCGCACCTTCTACGAGTGGCACACCAAAGGAAATCAGTCTTGTCAGGATTCAGAAGGAGGCGATTTGACCTCAACCATTCAGCTACAACCTCTACTCCCGACTCCATGTGTTGCTGCAGTTGAGGTGCTGGCCCCCGCTGCTGGAACAGTCTGCCTTCCACAGTTCGTTCTGCCAACTCTGTTGGGGTTTTCAAAACTCGTTTGAAGACATATTTGTTTTCTAAGGCGTACTTTGACTGAATATATTATGTTTGTGTTTGTAGAGGCGCCTTTGTAACGGCATGTGCTGTGTTACGGCGCCATAGAAATTGTCGTCATTATTATTATTATTATTATTATTATTATCTGTCCGTGTGTTTATCTGTCGTGTGTTTAAGTGTCTGTGTTTAAGTGTCGCGTGATTATGTGTCGTGTGTTGAAATGTCATGGAACCGGTGAGGTGCAGGTAGGGCTTTGAACTATCACAGATTCTAACAAATCGAACAGCGGTTTCTGGTTTGCACAATGGGAGAACAGAATTGACCTGGCATGTAACTGGTGTCTATACTGCCGGATCTTATTCAGATAAATAGACCTGCTTCCGTTAAGTTTCAATGTTACGAAGTTTAAACTTCGATCACATCATGTCTAAAGTGTCATTCGATGGTAATTTAATATTAATAAAAAAAATTCAAGGCGTTACGTAACGTTCAGCTCCACCCACCCACGTAACGTTTCGTAACGTTTTCAATTATCCCACCCACCCACCTTCGAGCGTTACGTAATTACGCAATGACACCTGACTGTTAATTATAAATTTTTTTTGAGTTTCCACATTGCATGCTTAGACCTAATGGTACTAGCTGTGTACGATGTCATCCTAACAAAATTACTCTAAGACTTCAATGCTGATAAAAGAATGGTTTGAGATTTCGATAAATATACTTATAATTACACAACTTACTTTATTTATCAAGTTCAGCAACTCAGTTCTGCTGATGATGGACTATACGATAATGAATAATTGCTGACGAGAGTAAACTTAGGCCTAAGTCTTAGGCCCATAAAAAATTATAGCGGCTATAGCCTATTTGTTGCAATTTAATCAGCTTAGGGCCTATCTCTATTGCCCAAGACGGTCCTGAATTGTTGTCATCACCATCGACATTATCATTGTCATCGTCAGCAGCATCATCATCATCATCGTCGTCGTCGTCGTCACCGTGGTCATGATAATCACCAACACGACCATATGAATGGATTGATGGGTGAATAAACCTATACTTATAAATATACCGGGTATATACACTGTGGTTCAAAAAAACTAAGCCAAATTGTTTTTCATATATCTCTAATACCTGATGACATATCACGCCAAAATTTTCCAAATGTTTAGAGAATTGGACCAATAATATGATTCCAAAATTTCACGAGATAAAGTTGAACGGATAAAAAGTTATGAATCTTTAAACTTCATATGCCGAAATTTCAGTTTACGAGCAATTTTCTGTTAGATTCAATCAAATGTAAGTCAAACTTTTCTCATTATCTTTATGGCCTGATAATTAATCATTCTAAAATTTTCCATATATCGAGAGAATTGAACTAACAATATGATTCCAACAGTATGGTTTGATTATTTCATTAAATAAGATGCTCAAAATGTCCTCCTCCTGCTTGCACGCAAGCCTGGAAGCGCTGACGCTATTGCAATGGCAACAGCAACATCGATTATCCTCTGGTCCAGGCCATCCCACACTTCCAACAAGCGTTGCTTCAGATCGCTTATATCATGGATTGTTGTCTGGTAGACTCGGTCTTGCATCACGCTCCACATTTTATAGTCGACAGGATTCAAATCTGGGCTGTTCGGAGGCCATAATGTGGGAGAAATGAAGTCTGGCGTCTGTTGTCAGCGTTTCGATGGTTTTCTTGGCTCTGTGGGCTGGGGCACTGTCCTCATGAAAAACAAAGCAGCCTTCTGGGGCTAGGTTTCTGATTACAGGTAGAAGATGTTGTGACAGCAGAACGTCGCGATAATAGGCTCTATTAATTTGTACTCCAGGATCAATGAAGACTAAATGGGAACGACCAAGCGTCGAAACCGTAACGGACACCATAACAGACTTGCTGAAAACTGATATTTCGGGTGATGAAGTTGAAATAACCATATCTTTCTATCCGTTCAAATTTATGACATGATATTTTGGAATCTTATTCTTGGTGCAATTCCCTAAATATTGGGAAACTTTTAGCGTGATATCTTATCAGGCGTTAGAGATGTAAGAAAAACAGTTTGGCCTACTTTTTATCGAATCTAGCAGAAAATTGCTTGTAAACTGAAATTTCGGCATATGAAGTTTAAAGATTCATATCTTTTTATCCGTTCAACTTTTTCTCGTGAAATTTTGGAGTCATATTCTTGGTCCAATTCTCTAAATATTTGGAAAATTTTAGCGTGATATGTCATCAGGTAATAGAGATATATGAAAAACAATTTGGCTTAGTTTTTTTGAACCACGGTGTATATGCGTTTATATATATTGCCGACCGCGCACGTCTATGTTGCAAGGCGTTTATAAAGCAGTTCAATTTCTGCCATGAATTGAAACTCCGCCACTGGTTTTTCTCTGCCAGTGGCAGTCCCAAGCCTGGATAAAGGAGGATATTTAATGATCTTTGAAATGGCAGTGTCGCTAAACCTGTAACAAGTCAAGTGCCGTGAATTGTTTCAGTGGCACTGTAAGAGACCAATGGAAAATACCGTTATTTTCATAACAAAGTAAACTAGTGGCATCTCGAGACAGGTTTTTTGTGTCTCAATCTCGATATTGGGCCTATTGTCTTCGTCTAAGACTTGGTATCGCGGACACTTCTGAACTTTTTGAAACTGTCTCGTGGCAAAAGCTTTGTTTTCTCTCCAAACGGCCTCCATAAGTCTAACGTTAAACAGTCTATTTCTTGCTCTAAAACTGTCCTGAAAGTGAATAAATTTTGCATCGAGAACACTGCAGCTTTAAAACTATATTTGCATCAAGATTCTTTTTGAGGTGGTTAGTCCATCAGCATCAGCAAAATCGAAACATGAGGTGCTGGCAGTGTACCAAAGTCGTTATTCGTGTCTTTGGGATATTATTTTTGTATGCCTGTTTTTATGTAGTAGAGAAAAACTTCATAAGTACAGTTTGAGGTTTATACAGGATGTTGTGCATTTTCCGTTGCATGCTTGATCTTAAAGTTGTTTGATTAATGTTAACTGAATGCTGTTTTGTTAATATTCGCCTACAGGGTCAATACATACAAGGGCGCGGAAGACGATATCGATTGTACTATCCTGGGTTTCATGACCGATGCCGACGATGATGAGTTTGATGACTTCGACTTTTGCGGCGACGACGCATAAAGAATACGGCGATGGAGCTGGATTGCTTTTTGCCATGGAACTGGTTCATGCCATTAGATGCGACTTTTCCATACATGCTACCCGCTTCATTTTTTGACTTATTCATCAGCGGTTGCCTCTCTGGTGTTGCAGACTGTTTCGGTGGATATTGTAAGATTTTGGCGTGTAATTAAGCAAGATAAAAAATTCCATACATGTACAAGTTGGGCCATAAAAGTTACCCCTAAGGTTTTTGCCAATATCTTCGTCGAAAGTGTGACTTTTTAAATAAAATTTAACAGACTTGAAGGCAATTCATATTTACATATATTGGTCAAATTTCGCTAAAATATTTCAAGCAGGATAAAATTTGTGTGACTTGTCTGAGATCATCCCCTTTTTTGACGATTCAAAAACATAACGCAACAAAAAGTAGCCTAATAAAAACGCCATTTTACTAAGTCACATCTCAAGGAATGGTTATAAAATGAACTTGATAGTGGTTCACAACTTGAGCTCAAAGTGTCCACCACCAATGCTTACATTTTTTCTGAGTATACTTGTAAAGTTCTTGATGGCCTTAATGTTGGTGTGTTCCCGAGTTAAATCTTTCCATAATATTTGAACTCTAATTTTATCAGCTCCAATTCCACCATTATTCTCTTATTGCTCTTGGGTTTTTCAAGCAGATTGTGCTATTCCTGCAGCATAAGTCTCCACATTGATGATCCATCGAGTTCAAATCTGGAGATTCATGGCCCATCACTTATTCTCAATGAAACGAGAACCATTGACATTCCGATCTTTTTCTACGGCTTATTTCAGAACTCTCAACTTAACTCTAAATTTCTGCGCTCTCACTGTTTATCACAGTCAGCGGTAATCAATGATTATAGCTTCCGCCTCAAGACCTTGCTCATAAAGTGTCTGAATATTCAATTTGTATGCCATTGACATCTTGGACAATGAGCATTGTAATCTGTAGAAATTTGATTTTCATTGTTTCAATAACAAATTATTAACCTGACACATTTCTTTTTTACCAACTTGATAGTCATCGAGCTAAATGACTTCAAAGTGATGTGCAGCTATGCTGGTTCCCTGTTTCTTTTCTTAATAATAATAATGAGGATTATCTTGCGAAATTAGGCTAATTTAAATAACGATTATGAGATGTGACTTAATATATATAAAATCGCGTTTTTGTTACTTTTTGCTTTATGTTTTTGAATCCTCACAAAGACAGCGTGTGGCTTCATTAAAAGTGATATAACTTTTCTTCTGCTTGAAATATTTTGGTTAAATTTGGCCATTGTATGTAGGTATGAATTGCCACTGTAAAATTTCATCTAGAAATTCTTATTTCTGACCAAGATATTGGCAAAAAACCTTAGAGGTTACTTTTTATAGCCCAACCTGTGTATAAATGCTCGCTTTATCATAGATCCAGGAACATGGTTGACCCATCGCACACAAAAGCATAATGCTATAAATGTTACTATTCCATTTGTTTCCACTGAAGGTCCGTCTTTCTTTCTATACCACGACATCTATTGTGCACACATTTGTCTGATACAGAATTGATTACTGAAATACCATTGCTATTGATCTTCCCATTGATCGGCTATATCTCCTATTCAACGAGTTGTTAATTATGTGACTGGTTTGCTGTCTGTCTTTATAAATACTCTCATATCAATTTTACCAGTCTGGCTATAGATCTAACCTCTCCACGGAAACAACCCTCCTCTTCATGCTTTCTGATATATACTCTGCTGTTGACAAGTCTCATGGCACTCTTTTGGCTCTATTTGAACAGCCTTTGACATGGTTGTTCATGAGATTCTGCTACAACGACTTGAAACCTCCTGTGGACTCAAGGATTCTCCTGTTCTTTGGTTTCGGTCCTATCTGTTTGATCGCACCCAAATGATCATCTCTGGTGACTCTCGGACTCAGTGGGCCCCTGTTGTCTTGGGTGTTCCTCAGGGTTCTGTCCTTGGCCCACTCCTATTCATCCTTTACACGGCTGGTATTACCTCTCTTTTCCCTAGCCACTCTGCTACTGGCCACCTTTTCGCTGATAATGTCCAAGCTTATGTCCATGGAACCCCTTCTGCTCAACTCCTTCTTGCAAGCCGAGTTGACGCTCTATCTCAAGATCATCATTTGTAGATGTCGTCTAATCGTCTTTCTTTGAACTCTTCCAAAACCCAGTTGATTTGGTTTGGGACTCCTAAACAGCTTCAAAAACTTGACTACACACTGCTCTCTCAAACTTTTCCTCACTTCAACTTCTCCTCTAGAGTTCGAGACCTATGTGTCACCCTAGATAGTTCTCTTACCTTCACTGATCACATTGCCAATCTTACTCGCTCTTCCTACTTCCAACTAAGACGTCTCAGGGTTATTCGCAAATCTGCCTCATCTTCAATTTGTACCTCAATTGTTCATGCTTCTGTATGTTCTCGGATTGACTATTGTAATTATGTCCTTTTTGGCCTGCCTACGGTTCGCCTAGTTCCTCTGCAATCTGTACTCAATGCTGCCGCTAGGCTAATTGCCCATCTTCCTCGATTCTCCCACATTTCTACATTCATGACTGAGCAGCTTCACTGGCTTCCTCTCTCTATCCGCATAAAGTTTAAAGTCCTGATTCTGGACCTTAAGTCTCAAATCGGTCTTGCTCCGAAGTATCTGTGCGATCAAATACTTCGCCCCTTTATGCCACCTCGCTGCGTCCTCTTAGGTCCTCTGATCGGCTTGACCTCTTTGTCCCTCGAGTCAGGACCGCCATGGCTCAATGCAGATCATTTGCCTGCATTGGTAACTTCCTATGGAATCGGCTTCCCCTACCAGTTCGCTCTGCCATCCTTTCTGGTAGTTTATCCTCGTCTTTATCTCGTCTAAATACTTGCCTTTTTGGGGGTTGAACGCACTGGGAGTGCTTCTGAAAGGCTCTTGCAGCGAGAAGCGCTTTATAAATGGTCAGATAAGACAAGATAAGTGAATCAGCTATATTTACTTCGTCACCCTACTCGCATCTCATAGTAATAAAGTCCTTGGTTGGTCCTCAAGTCTAAACTGGGTCTTTGCAAGATTGACTCAGGGTCCTCGTTTATACTCCTATTTCTGCATCTGCTGGGCAAGTCTGACTTGCTTGTTCCATGACCTTCGACACTAATGCTGAATCTTGACCCTTTGCAATTATTGGTCTCTCCCTATGAAATACCATTCCTTCCTCTGTGCGCGGGAATCTCCTTTTCACCTTTCTGGATAGTTGCCTACATACTTCTCATTTCTTTTTACTTATTCTCAAGGATCCATGCTGGGTCCGCTTCTTCATGTCCTGTTTACTGAGCATTGTGCTTCCTCGTCTCTTTGCTAAACATTCAGCATCTAGTCACCTCTATTCTTATGATGTCCAGACATGATTTCTCGTCCCAACAACTTGCTCTTTGCCGGTCTATTGAATCCTTTCTGTTGATCTCTATTGTTGGATGTCCTCCAATCTTCGTTACTCAACTCTTCCAAGACTCAGTTGATCTGGCTGGTCACTCGTCTTACTGGGTTATTTCCTAATTTTACTTTCTTAGCAAATACCCGTGACTTGGGTATAACTATAGACAATACTCTTTCCTTCTCTACACATCTCTTTAATATTTCTTGGTCCACTTTCTATCATCTGCGTCGTTTATGTGCCATTCGAGGATCCGCCCCTTGTCGATTTTTCTTCTTTGGTTCATGCCTTCATCTGTTTCCGTATTCACTACTGTAACTCGTTACTCATCGGCCTGCCTAAACTTCGCTTTTTTCCTCTCCATTCGGTACATAATGCTTATCCTCGTTTGATTGCTCGCCTCCTTCATTTATTTCGCATTTCGACTGTTATGCCTGAACACCTTCACTGGCCTCTCTTAACTGCCTGATTCACCCAAAATTTCTTCACTACAACACGTTTATGGGTAGCCTAAAGTCCCCCCAGTGATCTTCTTAAGCGGCATGTCTCAGCTGCCATTGGAAGTCCTCTCCTCTCTTTAAACCGTCACAGCCTTCTATTACCACGGTCACGGACTGCTACAGTCCAGCATCGTGCCTCCGCCTCTGTCGACCCTTTGCTGTGGAATGGCTTCCCTTCTATACCCCGTGTTCAGATCTAAATTTTATATGGAGGCATTACTTTTTCTGCCCGTTGTCTTAAGACCTTTCTTTTGTAAGGTTTCTTCGCACTGGGAGCGACGCTGATTAGCTTGTGCTGTGAGAGGCGCTTCATAATAAGAAATAGGAACAATTGCAAAAGCCTTGACATTATTTCCGACCATTGCAGGTTTTGAATGGTCACATTATTATGTTTTGACAATGATTATGATAATTAGAATAGACTAATAGTGTACTGCATTAGGTTCCTCTTTATCTAAGTTTTGTGACATCTCGCAGTGTACACCATTTGTATGTCATATAACAGATCAAATAACAGATTTGTATTGCTGCATAAAGTGTTATTTTTGTTATAGCTGTTATTGTTTTTTGATCAGAATTTAAATTTCAAATAGTGTATTTGACCGAGTGACAGCTATTATTTTGCCTCAAAGCACTCATTAATCCTCAGGAATACAAAATGCATGTCAGTGTGCAGTTATTTTTTCGATCTATCATCTGGGACAGCTAGAATTTGTTAACCTGTAAATTTGTGTAGACCATATTGGCTTTTCATTTAACAGCTTTAAGAAATTATAGTTTTGTGTTCGAGGATTGTCTACAAGTTATTGTGGTTTCTCATTGGGATTTGAAGCGTTCTTTTACTTTCATATTCTAATTTTGTTAAAAAAACTGAGTTATTAAATATTCAATCGGTGATTGAGATTTCAAAAATGCACATTTGAAGATGTGTATATTATTGATTTATTTTAAACAGGATAAAATAAATATAGCCTAGATTATAATTTTGTGTTTTTACTTTGGGGTTGTTTGTGTCGTATTTTAATGAGTTGAAGGTTTATTTGAAGAAGATTGACTCTTTCATTTTTGTAGCTATCCCTTATAAACATAGCGAGTTTATTATCTCGTGTTTTATGCTTAGTCATTGATTCCAAGTGTATATGCTGTTTATCGTATGATTTTAAAGTGATCGTTTTACTTTAACATGCTGATTTGGGAATAAAAATATTGAAAAATGAATAGTGTAGCAATTTCAGTTGTAAAAACAGCCTCTATTAGATAAGATTTAAAAGGAATATTCAATTTTCAGGATTTTCAATAACAACTTGTTCTGGGTTAGTAAAGATTGATTCTGCTTTTAAACAGTATTTATTTAAATAACTTCCGCTTAAATTGCAAAGTTGTGATTTTGCTTCAAGATTTTGTGGTGTGTTTTATTTATAGAATTTAAGGTGATTGTCTACTTTCACACGCTTTAAGCTTAGTTGTATATTAAATTTGGTTAAAATGGATCATTATTAAAGTTGCCTTTAGTTAATGAGATTTTTAGGTTGCAAAAGAACGATTCTTTAGACATTTTACTTTTTTCTTTCAAACAGTAACACGTTAGAGTTTATAATTTCGTGTTTGTGGTTATATATTGATTGCAAGTGTTTGTGATGCATACTATAGGATTTTAAGGTGATCGTTTTACTTTAATATGCTGTTTTACAAATAAAATTATTCAAAACTAGATTGTGTACCAATTTTAAAATGTAAAAAGAGCTTGTGTAAAGAGCTTGTGTGAAGGAATATTCAATGTTCCGAGCTTTCAACATTATTTGTTATGGGTTAGTCAAGATGCCTCATATCCTAGTATATCGACGGAATTGTTTGCATCTGCATGCTTCTAACGTCAAGTAAGATCATGGCACAGATGTAAGGCATTCGGCTGTGCAAGATTTGAACCTAAAACCTTTAAAATTTTGAGCTAAGGTTCCCTTTGCAAGAATAAAAGTTCCTGTGAATACATTGTACAAGATTTAGAATTACAGGCATGACCGTATTTATTGCCCCGTTATGCGGTGAAAAACAATAAAAAATACAAGGCATGACAGTGGAAAATCACTGTAAAATACAATAAAAAAAAGCACTAGAGATACGAGACATGACCGTATAGATTACGGTGAAATACATTAGAAGATATTAAAAATACGAGATATTACTGTATAATTACATTTAAAAACCCTAAAAGTACGAGACACGACCGTATATATTACGGTAAAATGCATTCAAAACAAAAAATGAGAGTCGTGACCGTAGTAATTACGGTGAAATACATTCAAATATATTAAAGAAAACAAGATATGACCGTATAAATTAAGGTAAAATACATTCAAAAATCCCAAAAGTACGAGACACGATCGTAGAAATTACGGTAAAATACATTCAAAAAATAAAGAAATGAGAGTCGTGACCGTAGAAATTACGGTGAAATACATTCGAATATATCAAAAAATACGAGATATGACCGTATAAATTAAGGTGAAATACATTCAAAACCCATAAAAGTACAAAACCTGACCGTATAAATTACGGTAAAATACATTCCAAAACATCAAAATAAGAGATGTGACCGTAAAATACTACGGTGAATTACGGTCAGAATACTTTCTTTTACCGTAAACTTTTACGGTCATATGAATGTAACTATTACAGTCTAGAATAAAGTACTGTCCGCCGTAATTTTACGGTCATTCCCGCTGTACAAAGCTGCCAGGAAATGCCCGTAAAAATACGGTGAGATTTCTAACAGTGTGGTGCAGTATGCCAAGTTTTTGGCCAAGTTTTTGCTGAAAGGCGAGCTCGTTTATCTCTGGAGAAACGGGAGTCCAACTGTGAAATCCTTTTCCAAACAAGTCTAAGCTGAGATTAACTCCTTGCGGGTCATTTGTAATGTATACTCCAGAGCTATCGAAATTGGTTCTAACAGTTATGATAATAGCTGGTTTATGAATTGGTGGAATTATGTGCTAACATAAAAGGAACAGAACCAGTTCTGTGTTTGTTTAAGGCTGAACATTTGTAAGAGACTATTTCACAGAGCTTCTCAACATTTGTGTACTGTGATAACCTCTAAACGTTTATGTATATATAGGGTGGGGTGTCATACATTTTAAAAATAATGGACCATTGGTTATATTTCTTGCAAGTTGCTTGCCAGGGTGCATGCAGGAGGCGCCTGAGCAAAAGGGATGTAGGAATTTGGGGAGAGATATTGGTGAGCTTGTTCCTCAGAAATTATTGCAAAGCTAAAGCTTAAATGGTATGTTTTAGTAAACAAGGGTTAAAATGTGATTTGACTTGAATCATAATTTTGATATTGATAGTCATGAACATCACATAAAATGAATGTACGTCTTGAATTATGAATCGTTTTCAGTGAATTGAAATGGTACTAGATAGAGCTTCACTAGATTGGAATGTCTTGGTGTATGTTGACCACATAATATAATACTCATAATATTTATAGCTTCTCTTGATTTAGTTAATTGCTCCACATTTTATTACCTTTTCCTTTGGAATTTCCCAGTTTTAGGAGCTCTTTGTTTTGCCTAGTTTTATCATGAGCTCTTCTTTACTTAAGAGGTTTAGTTGACCACTTTCCCCCTCTCCCCAACCACTGAAGGCAACTTGATGGTTTGATGCAAACAAGTTCAGGGGTATAGAGACTATATATAGAGAAACAGGGTGTTGCTGCCCTGATCAATGAGCATCCACCCTTGAGATCATCCACCCTCGAGGGGCGTTTTTTAGCCAGGCTGGGTTGGCATTGCCTGCAGACAAAATGCATTTGAGAGGCTATGAAAATAAGAGTTGGTTGTTCTTGTTGCCTGTGATTACCAATTCTTATTGCCTGTGATTACCAATTCTTATTGCCTGTGATTACCAATTCTTGTTGCCTGTGATTACCAATTCTTATTGCCTGTGATTACCAATTCTTGTTGCCTATGATTACCAATTCTTGTTGCCTGTGATTACGGCTGGCGTTGTATAATATGTGGTTCTCTGTAATTTGGGTCAGGTCATGCAGCTGGATTTTAGGTCAGGCGGTGTGTCTCTGTCTGGATTCATGATAAGTTGTTTGTTTGAATAGCGATGATGCTCACACATGCTGCACTGGGTGGAGAGCTCACTATATTTGGAATGGTGGTAGGAGGGAGGGAGGTCACTAGTGTGATAGGGTTGTGTTGATGTGAGCCTGGATATGTGGGTAGATGCTTAGCTTGAAAAAATTCTCCTGCTTCAATTATATTGGTGGTGATGGTTGTGGTGTTAGTGTTGTTAGTGTTAGCGTGCCACTCAGCGCAGTGCTAGAGTCAGTGGTGTTATTGGTATTAATAATGGTTGTTTCTGTTATGGTGGGTGGGTGGTGGTGGTGGTATCAGTTTGGGTGATGTTATCAGTCGTTTTATTAGCTACAGTTTTGGAAAATAATGTTGTGAAAGATTGGTAGGTGATGGTGTTGTTTAAGATGGTTGGTCGGATGGAGCTGATTATTGGCCTGATAAACAGACTATTTGACTTTGAGGTCAAACTGATTGAGTTTCCCCCTTCGGAGTTGTGCAAGTTGTGCGTGGAAGATAGTGTCTGTAGATTGGTGGATGCTTGCGTGGGAATAGAGAGGAATTACTGGATGTCTAATGATTTTAAGGGTGGATGGATGGGTATTTGGGTGGATGGATTGATTGATGGATGGGTGTGTGGATAGATGGATGGATGTTTGGAGGGATTGATGGATGGATAGATAAATGGATGGATGGGTGTTTGGATGGTTGATTGATGGATTGATGAATGGGATGATGGATAGATGGATTGATTGATGGATGGATGGGTGTTTGGATGGGTTGATTGATTAATGGATGGATGGATTAATTGATGGGTGTGTGGGTTGATGGATAGATAGATGGATAGATTGATTAATAGATGGATGGATGGATGGGTGTGTGTCTTTGGGTGGATGGACGAACAGATGAGCAAGCAATTAAATGAATGAACGAATTGATGAGTGAGTGTAGCAGATCTCTGTTTGTTTTTAGTCTTGGTCGGTCTGCATGCATAGGATATGATTCTTAGATAAACACAGCCACTGCTGCTGCTGCAGCTGCTTCTGATGCTTGTGTAATTGCTGCTGCTGCTGCTGCTGATGCTGCTGCTGCTGCTGCTTTGTTCACCTGGATTCCAGCCATCTGCACTTGATGTTCTTTGTTTTCGGTCAAACGCTCCTGGACAGGAGGATGCTGGGTAAACTCTACCAGAGTATCTGACTCATTTTCAGATAATTAATCAACGCACCTCTGATTGAAACCTGTTGCATACCATTGAGAGGTCACAACTATAGGTAGTTACGTACTCCTAGGGCTATTTATTATCAATTACTGTTGATATTGTTATTGTAATTTTATTTTGATGGATGGATGGGTGGGTGATGAGGTGAGAATATGAGTGATCATGTGTTTTGCTGATAGGAGCCAATTACAAGGTGGACTAGATCTCTTTCTCTCTGCTTTAGTGTCTTTCTATCCTTCTCTCTCTATCTCTTTCTCTGTCTCTGTCTGTGCATGTATGTCTGTGTCACTTTCTCTTTTGTGGCAAACATGTTTGTTTTACTAGGCTATAAGTTATGAATGGGAGTGAGGATCTCTGCCTCTTATTTCAAGTTCAGTTTTACAAGTTTAAGCGCCTTCATGAGGTTATTGTAAGGCGCTATATAAATGTTCATATATATACATACATACATACATACGTTGTTACTAGTTCAGTGTTACTAGTTCAGTGTTACAAGTTTGGTCTTACTAGTTCAGTGTTACAAATTTGGTGTTACTAGTTCAGTGTTAGAAGTTTGGTCTTACTAGTTCAGTGTTACAAGTTTGGTCTTACTAGTTCAGTGTTACAAGTTTGGTCTTACTAGTTCAGTGTTACATGTTCAATTATGAGTTCGGTTTTACAAGTTCAGTGTTACTAGTTCAGGGAACATTACGGTGTCATTAGTGATAGTGTAATAGGTTTAACATGCCGATGAGATGCTGCAATACTGACTTCTTGGAACAATAGCGTCGTGCAAAGATGACACATTAACACATTCACCGCCTACACGCCATGTTAAATGACTGGCTGTACTACGAGTTAACTCGTAGTAGGCGGCCAATGTGTTAATAGGCAAGTTCTGCAGTATGAAAAGCACCACAGATATGACACCAGGAGACCACACACAAAAGATAAGCATGCTGTGAAGTCAATGCATTGTGAAGAAGTATGTAGTATACTTAAGCAAGGAGAAAAGTACTCCTGAAAGCTATACCCACGAGATCAGCAATGAGTATAAAGGTTTGACAATTTCATTTTTCTTGGCACATGAGTGCAGATACTCACCATCTTATATTCCCACGTGCAGTGTGGACCAAATGTAGTTACTCGTCATTGCTGAGTTGGCTAGAGGTTGAATATGCAGCAAAAATATTAAAAGACATTTCTGCTTATCAAAGATTTTAATCCTGAACTCTCTGTTGACCGTCCATGAACTGTCGAGATAATGTGAGGATGTGTGTCTAAAAGGCAATGTGTCTTCTGGCTAAATTGTTACAGTTGATTACTGAGTGGCTCTGATGCTGAAAAAAAAACCCTGGGGTCTGCAATGTAATTAAGAGCCAAACTGTACTGAAAGAGGTTTAAATTGCCCTTTCAAGTACAGCCATGTCAGGAAGCATACTGGACGGCTGGCTCATGATTAAACCACTTACTCATCATCATAGCTTAGTTAGCTAGAGGTTGAAGGTGCAGCCGAAATGGTGAAAGAAATTTCTTACTAAGTACAGCCATGCCAAGAAGCATGCTGGACGGCTGGCTCATGATTTGACCACTAACTCGTCATCATAGCTGAGTTTGCTAGAGGTTGAGGGTGCAGCTGAAATGGTGAAAGAAATTTCTTTCTTTGCCTGTTAGTAGAGGGAGAGGACCACTAGTAATTCACCCACGTGACCAGTGACGTCATCGGGGTCAAGGTCAAAGGTCAAGGTCAAGGTCATCTTAATTAGGTCATCTTAATTAGGTCATCTTAATTAGGTCATCTTAATTAGGTCATCTTAATTAGGTCATCTTAATTAGGTCATCTTAATTAGGTCATCTTAATTAGGTCATCTTAATTAGTTAAATTAGATTATCTTAATCATATTAATTATCTTAATCCTATTAATTATCTAAATCCTATTAATTAACGTAATCCTATTAATTATCTAATCCTAATTAGCACAACAAAGGGATTACTAACCCTAAATAGCACTACAAAGCTTCTACAGCTCACATAGTTAGTTATTATTAGTAATTAGCTATTATTAGTAATTATCTAAACCTAATTAGTGCAACAAAGGCCCGTGGAGCCCTAAATAGCGACCCGCCCGCCCGCCCGCGCGTCAGGGGTGCGTCATGAGCTCTGGGGGCTGGGCCGAAATATTATGCTAACTAATATAATAATTAAATATGTTAATTTTCTGGCTCTTCGTGCTATAGCAGGAAATGTGGCGTCCAATCAGAAAGCGAGAACCATAATAGGCCAAGAAGCTGCGGCCAATCAGAAAGCGAGAACCATAATAGCCCAAGAAGCTGCGGCCAATCAGGGAGCGAGAATTCCTAAGAGCGACCAATGAGGGAGCGAGAATTCCTAAGAGCGACCAATGAGGGAGCGAGAATTCTATAGCGGGCCCAAGCGAGGAGCCTTTTAGCCCGAAACCCATGGACAATCAGAATGTGAGAAACTTACTAGTAGGAAATTTCTAAGTATGAATGAACAAACACGATATTTTTTCATAACAATTCTTTATTACACACGATTATGCAATCTTTATGTTAATGTGATTGCGCAATATCTTGCAGGATGGTGCAATGTCTTCAAATATTTACAACGTTCGACGAATATACGAGTTTTATTTACAATGTTCGAAGATTTTTCGCATAGTTCAACTCTACCAACTACAGAGTTTGTGATTTTCGCAGAGTCCAAGTCAAATATTTACAATGTTCGACGAGTATACGAGTTTTATTTACAACGTTCAACGACTTTTCATATTTCAACTATCTACAGAGTTCGACGATTTGCTACAAATTCTTTATACAATGTTTACACTTGGTATATTCACATGTCCATATGCCAAAGATTCCGACGAATTTAATAAGAAACGCTTGTCGTCGTACGGCGAAAGGGCAGCCTTTCGCAACTCAACAGTGTGTAATTCATGTTTTTTACTCTGAATCACACAGAATTTGGAAGATGTTGGCTTTTCTTCCATTATGCATGCACGATATTCTGCGTGTCTGATACATTTTTTGACAAATCCCTTCTTAATCCCCTTAGCCGTCTTCTTCTCCTTCTCGCCAGCCAACAACAAACTATACATTTTGGAGCGTAGCCCACAAAATTCTATCACCGCAGCACCATTACACTCATCCTTAAACTTCCCAATTACTTTGGCGTTGGTGCGGCTGTGCAAAAAGTGCTCACAGGGGTAATCGGAAGTGTCGTACTCGGCTAAGTTGTGCTGCATATCAGTGTAAATGTCCTGGGTGAAGATGTGGTAACACAGACTGTCAGTGTCTGTGAAAAGGAGTTTGCAGGCAGAACCATAAATGGGGATTATATGCTGGTAGTGGAACTCGTACATCTTTAATTTTGAAATGTCCAAAATGCACATACCAGCATATAGGGGTTTGTTGAGATAAACATTTGAATTTGTTAATTTTATGACGGTCAGGTCATCGTTTATGATATTGTACGATTCGAAATTTGGGCGGGCCACGAAACGTTTGGCTCGTTTCGCGCTGGTAACAATCTTCACGGCAAGGTGTTTTCTGTTATTTTGCATCGTTTTTCCGTAAATTGAGTTATTCATTAATTTAAAGAGGTCTTTTTCAAAGGAAGATTTTGCAACCTGCCGTTTGGAAGTGTTGAAGTCGATATATGGCTTCAGCCATCGACTTTGCCGAAACTCGAGTATTTTATGAATTTTAGTCAAAATCATGCCCATTTTAAGATAGAATTGTAGATTTCGATAATGCACGACGTACCGGGTCTTTGCCATGAGATTGGGCACCAATTTTGTGACCCCGGTGCCGATTTTATTCGAAATTTTCTTCGAAACGGATTTTGCGTACGGGGATATCATGTCCGGTCGTATGTGAAGCGTCTCTGGTGCAAGGGGATAGTCATTGTGGTCGTCGTGAAGATGGGAAGGATAGTCCAAGTCCACGTCCAAAATATAACCAAAATCGTCGTCTGTCGATTTAGTGTCCAAGTCAAAGTCTGCTATTTCGTAATCGTCCAAAAATCTAAATTTACCCGTCGGGAGCGGTTCGGACATGGCATATCCGTAGAGATTGTTACAATCCAAATACATGATGTAGCTATTTGGAATGTTCGGGTCGTATCCTTGAGCGAGATGCGGATTGTTGGCCTTTGCATACCGATTAGAAATCATGGAAACGCCACCTCTCATGCCCCGCTCCACAAACAGGTAAATGTCCGGGTCTGTAATCAAGTCCAAATTTACATTTGTCATGCGCAAGCACGCGTCAAAGCTCAGTCCGGGGCTGCTGTAGTAATGAAGCGGGTCCAATTTATAAAAGTCCAAGGACATGGCACGAAAAGATTCAAAGACATCGGCCAGTAAAATGACGTCAGTCTTCAAATACAGATCGTGGTAGTCCTGCATAGTCGTCATATTAAAAGTCTGCCAAATTTTCTGAGCATATTCGTAGTCGTCGTGCGAAATGTCCTCGTCCGTCAATTTACTGAAAAAGCAGCCTTTGGGAGGCAGAGTCCTTTCTGTCATTCTGCAGGCCGAAGTCATGTATTCGTAGGGAAATACCCCCTTACGCAAAAGCAATTTGTATTCGTTCGGAAAAAGGCGCCGCAAATGATTGAATTTGGAATCATCCTCCTTCGATAAATTTTTCACCAACACGTCCAAACCGCAGTTTAGAAATTGGAGGGAATCCAAAAAGCGTATATTATTTACCTCGAACGAAAGATATTTTTCCATGTTGGTTGCAATGACATTTATTTCTTGCGCTGCAAACTCCTTTGTCATGTTTTTGAGAATCAAATGAGAATCATAACCTTTAAGGTTATGGAAGATGACAGGAAGAAGGTAGTTTGCAGTTTTGCCTTTCTTAGATTTTGTGGGCTTTCGAAATTTCATTTTTAGATTACAAGGAGAGCAAAGAGCAGAAACAAAGTTACCAGTCATATGACAGTGGTGTCGAACTTTGTTGGATCCAGAAAGAGCGATAGAGCAAGAAGGACATGCAGCACAACTTTCAAACTCTAACCGCTGCTGCTGGGTCATAGGTTTCATGGGTGTGTTTGTGGCCAAAATTTTATTGATTCGTGTTTGTTCCGATTTTATATGTGAAAAGAACTGAGACATTACGTCCGGTCCCGAGTATGTGTATGGCTTGTTGTCATTCAAATGTGGAAAGGAAGAAACTGTCAAGCAGCAGAAGCCGCTAGGCGTGTGAGTATCGAGAATTTTGGTCGAATTTCCGGCGGCCGATTCGTTTGGTGTCAGATAGCTCTCGAAATCCGAATATATTACATAAGGCACAGGCATTTCATGCTGTGTATTTGTAAATGCCAAATTTGAATTTTCATGGGTTGGGTAGCGCACGGACTGCAAGCCGTGCTTGCCACATTCCTCCATGTGCGCATGCTTCCCAGCAGCAGTGGTAAAGCAGTGCAGACAGTAAGGGCAAGGAAAACTTCTGTGTCCTTCAGAATTTCGTGTGCTTAAGAGAGCAGAAAGATTTCGAATTGCGATATAGTGGCGCTTAGCGCCGTCATCAAGCAGAAGAAGATTAGCAATGTGTTTTCTACCCCTGTGAGCACTTGCATATAGGGGCGTAAAGGTCTTGTCATCCGGATTGGAATACATAACGTTTATGGAATAATCGGGGTTCATGGATTCAAATAACGGAATCTGCTCGATGGTCATGGGGAATTTCATTCCTCTAGTTTCAAGCTCGCCCAGATAATCTTTATATTTGTTTGCCCTATGTGCGTTGTCTTTCTGGAAATGGGAAATTGAAAGCAGAGAATATAGGAAACATTGATCGTCATCATTTTGAATATTTAGCGTAGCATGTTTCCTAGCGATGTATTGTGGTGTGGGAATGTATGTGGACGCGCCGATCGGTTCGTATACCGCATTGCAAAGTTTGAAATCGGCTACCCCATTTACCAACCATCCGGAACTCTGACTGGTGAAGACGTCTACCAATTCGTCGATCCGGTGTACGGCCTCTTGAAGCTGGTCAGATATCTGAGACGGATGTAGAAGGGCTGCCGGCACGGACTTGAAATATCCGACGGTCTGCGCGTCTCCGTCTGGCGTGGGTCGCTTGAACTCCACATCGACTGCCACATACCATTTCACCGGCCTACAGAGACATTTTTTCATTATACTACGAATCGGATATACCGCGAAGTGAAAAATTTCTAAGTTTGCAGCGTTTGAATCAAACGCAAGAGAAATGAAGTCGCTCTAACAGAAAATTTCTAAGGCCAAAGGGCAGAGAAGTGTGTTTGCAAGCATCCTTGTAGAGCAAAAATTTCTAAGTTCAACATTTTAGAACGAAAAATATTCTAAGTACAAGAAATAGAGACGCCAAAATTTTCTAAGGTCAGCATTTTAGATCGAAATTTTTTCTAAGTTCAGCATTTTAGTGCGAAAATTTTAAGTCCAAACAGTAAGTGTAAGAAATATATATGTAAATTTTCTAAGTCCAAACAGTAAGTGTAAGAAATAAAGACGTAAAATTTTCTAAGTTCAGCATTTTAGATTGAAAATTTGTGTACAATACAAACTCACCCTTCGTCTCTGAATGTTTCCTCGAGAACGCTGGTCATGCGCGAGGCTTCTGACAGCAGCATGCCATGTACGTCTGTTGTTTCCGGCACAGGAAACGCCATGTCTATAAACGCGTTCTGCGTTGATGTGCGTACGGCCGGATTGCGCTCTTTCTTTTGACAGGTAACACAGAGATCTTGGCCGGATCTGAAGAATCGAGAAGGTCTACGGCACTTGCACTGCGAACACTCTTTGCGCAGCAAGCAGATTTCGCAAAGCCCGTTCACCAAGTTGACCGCCTTGTATGATCGACAAGAATCGCATCGACCTAAACACACATAAAAATTTTAAAGTTCAAGCTGTTTCATATACAAAAAGTCTAAAATTCAAAAATATATGAGCATTACGATTGGTAATAACGTAAAAGCGTTGCAAGTAAAGAGTGAAATGTGTGCGCTTGTGTGTATATGTGTGTGTGTAACACACACAGGAAGAATGTAAAAGTTAGGCTGGTCAAAATGTTAAAGTCCGTAAAGGTGCTTACTTGAAGTGCCGGGCTCTGCCGGCGATGCCGACCTCGTGTCCCTGGCGCTGGAGCTGGCCGCCGCCGCCGAGTCGCTGGAGCCGGAGCTGGTCGCCGCCGCCGCCGGGCCCCCTTCTCGCGGGTTTCCCGTCAGATCTATAGCACACAGAAATAAGATCTTATACAAGTTTCTCTACAAAATGTCGCATTTGTAAAGTACAATTTCGTTAAAATTTTTCAATGCAATACAAAATTCTGTGTTTGTAAAGTACAATTTCGTTGAAATTGCTCGATGATACACAAATCTACAAAAACCCTGTGTCAGCAAAATTTTTATCTTGTACTTACGGGCTCGCTTTGCTGCTCGACCAGTGTTCGACTCTGCCTTTCTTTTGCGCTCTACAACACAATGTATTCACCATGTATTATTTCTCACATATAAAATGTTACAATGTATTTTAAAATACGCATGAATTATTTCGCTTTACATAGGATATTTTTGCCAATATAATTTTTGCCTGTTTACAAATTGCTCGAATTAAAAACGTACCCATTTCTCGAATCCTCTCTTTCAGTTGCGCTTCGATCTTGATCAATTCATCAATTTTCGCTCGTAGGTTGCTCGCTAAAGAAAAATAATATAAAAAATATTTGAGCGTTGAGCTGCTGTGTGTGTTCTAAGATATCTAGGCTAGGTATATAAAGTATAAGAAAATGCCCTACCAGATTCCATGTTGTGTCCTTCTGTGAAATTCGCTTAAATCGGAAAATGTTTTATATGAGCTCGCATGCACATATATCTACTACTTAATTCTGATTTTGATCACACCATCCTACACTACTTTTGACAAAAATTTCAAATATCACTTTAAAATGTTTCAAGTCAAGCTCTGCTGGATTCTGAGGCTGCTGTGTGATGGCCGTCGTCTGAAGGTCAGCTTTATATCCCAAGGACTACTTTTTTCATGTAATCCTACGCAAAATAGTTCTAAGTACACATGCTGGCAGAAGGGTATGGCTATGGCTGTGATGCGGTCGAGCAGCTGTGTGTGTGTGTGTGTGTGTGTGTGTGCATGTGTATAAGACACAGGAATAATGTAAAAGATCGTAAAGGCAAATTACTTGAATCTGTGTGTGCAGATGCTGATGATGATGCTGCAAGGACCTCTGCGGTCGAATCTGTGCCTGCGCGCGAAACGCCGTTGTCATTCTCTGTAAGAAATGAAAATGCATAAGGCATAAAATACCTCCTGTGTAGAAAACTAAATTCCGTAACCGTCAGCGCTTAAAGTGTGGCTGGTCGAGCATGGACGGCGTCCATGCACTTATTTTGGAAAGATAAAGGACGTCCATGTACTTATTTGTTCATGCTTTAAGTCCTGGTACCCATTATGTTATTGCAGCTATATTAACCTGTATTCACATGGATAGAAAGTACGAAGTCTTGAGCGTTCATACCCTATAAATATTTTCTATGTCGTGGTCTTTAGTAAAGAAAAATGCCTATTAATATTTTTACCATTATTATTATTATTATTATCTATCATCAAATGCAGTAAGAAGGGCCACTACGAATCTGCATTATATTAGAAAAGCCCTGTTGCATTCTGTTGATGCCAGCTCCAAGCCTGTAAAAGTCTGGGTCTGCTGCTAGAAATAACCCTATATAGTTTTAGAAAATAATTTAAAATAAGTAAACTCACGAGAATTTGAAGCCATGTCTGCTGTAAACGAACGAATTGGGCTGCCTCTGTTGCCTGTGGAAGATGGTCGTGTACTCGATCGCGTCTGGAAATCGTCTCTTGCTGATAGCACGATGTGTTGAAGACGGCTGTTGACGGTCGTAGCGGATGTCTCTCGGAAGGCGAATCTGAATAATCATCGCTTTGGAGCGATTTTTTATAGGCCTTGTGAAGGCAGATTGCGCGTGTGTGGTGCAATAGTTTGCTTGGGCATATGCTTGTAAATAATCTTGCATGTCTGTCTGGACGTCTGCGTATTACAAGCGATTGTGCAAGAGTCGTAAAATCCATGATGCCTGGGTTTTAAGCTTATAGGGAGAATTTCTGGCATTTCCTACGACCTGTGGTTTTGTGCGTAGGTCGCTGAGCTGAATTGCTACGGCAATGCAAAGTGCATGTGTGTGGTTAGGTGTGTGCGTCTCGCTGTTTGCCTGTCTAGATGTGTGCCTCTGTTACGCCAGCATAACAGGCGCATTGAGCAATGTCAGAACGCTGGGGAAAAACGCGTATATCCACATATTTTACGACCGTTGAAAGCTCGTGGTGACTAACGCGCAGGTGGCCTCAGACGCCGCAGGGTTCCTCAGCATCCTCTTGGCATGAATGGAGTACAATTGATCGTGGGTTGCGCGAGTCTTTGAAGTCGATTAGACGCTTGTATAGCGTTCACGAAAGATAATAGCCTTGATGTTAGAGGAAGATGCAGGAAGGCGCAGGTATCCATAGGGAGAGAGGAAGAGAGGTTGATGATGAAGAGGAGGATGAAGAGAGAGGAATGTAGAGAGATGGATGAGGAGATGGAGAGATTTAGGGAGATAGAGATAGAGAGAGAGGGAGAGAGAGAGAGAGAGAGGTAGGGAGAGAGAGAGAGAGAGAGAGAGAGAGAGAGAGAGAGAGAGAGAGAGAGAGAGAGAGAGAGAGAGAGAGAGAGAGATGGAGCGCTAGGAAGAGGAGGAGAGAGAGAGAGGGGAAGAGAGGAAGAGGTAGTTAGTGATTAAGGAAGAGAGCTGGAGGTAGAGATATGAAGGTATATGGAGAGATAGCTATATAGAGAAATAATAGTTAATTATTATATTAGGTTATTATAATAATATTTAATTATTATATTAGTTAGCATAATATTTCGGCACAGCCCCCAGAGCTCATGACGCACCCCTGACGCGCGGGCGGGCGGGCGGGTCGCTATTTAGGGCTCCACGGGCCTTTGTTGCACTAATTAGGTTTAGATAATTACTAATAATAGCTAATTACTAATAATAACTAACTATGTGAGCTGTAGAAGCTTTGTAGTGCTATTTAGGGTTAGTAATCCCTTTGTTGTGCTAATTAGGATTAGATAATTAATAGGATTACGTTAATTAATAGGATTTAGATAATTAATAGGATTAAGATAATTAATATGATTAAGATAATCTAATTGAACTAATTAAGATGACCTAATTAAGATGACCTAATTAAGATGACCTAATTAAGATGACCTAATTAAGTTGACCTTGACCTTTGACCTTGACCTTGACCCCGATGACGTCACTGGTCACGTGGGTGAATTACTAGTGGTCCTCTCCCTCTACTCCTGTTGCTCTGCAGACCAGATCAGATTTAGTTGCAGGTGCATTTGCAAGCAGCGTGCAGGATGAAACAAATGTGGTTTTAGTTAGAAACAAAATGTTGAACTTGGTGGTAGAGCATTAGATTGATGACGGAGGAAATGGGATCAGGGTTTGGACAGGAACTGTGGTCTGCTTAGTTCCTGCGTTTACTTGACCAGGTGTTAATGCAACACTTATGCGGTTTAGTTTTGGGAACATCTGCCATTGAATGCCTTGTTTTAATGGTGGCTGCATTTTGTGTTCATTTTATTCTCTACATCAGTGGTTCCCAACCCGTGGGCCAAAAGTGGCCCCTGGTGGGCCAAAGTGGCCCACCAGGCCTAAAAATATGGCCCTTGTCTCTAAAAGAATTTTTAAAATATATATAAAAATTGACCAATTGGAATGATAGAACACATAATTATTTTATATTACAAATTGTTTTTTTTGACGTCTATAAATAACATCAAATATTCTATTTTGATTCAATTATAACAATTTTATATGCTTTAACTTAATTAGATTTTACCTTTGTGGCCCCCTAATATCCTTCAAATAAGAAAAGTGGCCATCGTGTTCTCTAACTTATAAAAAGTGGTCCTAGAGTAAAAAAAAGGTTGGGAACCACTTCTCTACATAATATGGTGCATTTTGATTCTTATATTCCAATGTTGAATGTGCACCTAGCACCTTGTGTTGACTACTACTTTCTGTGAGGTTGCACTTTAGGCAATACTCCTGTATTATAATAGTATACCATGTGAAGATATTTTTCTTCCGGTTCTTTTCAGTGTTGTACTAATATGACTTGTTGCTCCTGTTTATCATAAATTGAATGGGATTCAAGTGGAAAGCAACATTATTGAGTAATAGGAGTTTATTCTTAAACTTTTGCAAGTTTAGTTCTTAATGTAGTGCAACTAAACGTAATTCATTTATAAACTTGAAAATGACTATAATTTGTCAGGGATAGGCATGCCTCTGATAAGGTGTCTTGTAGCGGCTCTAAATAAATGTTGTGAATAAATGAATACAGTTTTTCTGGTGTTTTGGAGGAGTGGTTAGTATAATGGATAACACTCTGGCTTGAAGTGCTTACGGTTTGTTATCCGGTTTATGTGGTTTATGCTGTTTACGTTTTTCATGGTTTATGCTTTTTTATGGTTTATGGTTTGTTACGCGGTTTGAATCCCGTAGGACCCATGGGTTCAACCCTTCCATCATTCTCTAGTTGGCAGCTAAAGTACACAGAGCTGGACCTTGCATGGGTGCAACGTTGGGATAAATTATGTCTTCTCTGATTTGTGTTCTTGTGAATTGTTTGAATTGCGTAACTTGTTTATCTTTTGTACTGCATAACTGTCTACTGTGACCCGTTGCGGGCTTGCGGCCTGTCATACAGATCATTGAATACATAATTTCTAAAAATTATTTTCAGGTTTGGACGCAGATCAGCGAGTACAGAGGTGTGGTTTGGCAAGGCCCCAGAAGATTTGCCGACGAAGAAACTAGCAGAATTCAAATCGGACATTTTTGCTTCGTATTCCGGTCCAGATCTAGGCCTTGGTCTCGTCCATCAATTGGAATCAGCGAAGCAAAATGGTAAGTTTTGCCCTTAGGAAATCAGGAATTTGTTTAAAAGCTGTAGAGAGTGTTTTTATAATAGATGATGTCTATATTCGAGTAGTTGAAACATGCGAATTGTCACATTCAGTTTCAAAGAGACATTGCACGAAATTCACATTTAGTTTTAAAAATATGATATATGAAATAGAAATTTAGTTTTCAAAAAGATAATATGAAATTCTAATTTAGTTTTTAAAAGATTATGTATGAAATATTCGAGCACAAGAATCATGCGATTATTCACATTCAGTCTCAGTGTGATGAAACACAAAATTCACATTTAGTTTCAAAGAGATGACACATGAAATTCACATTCAGATTCAAAAAGATGACACATGAAATTCACATTTACATGTAGGTTCAAAAAGATGACACGTGAAATTCACATTCTGGTTCAAAGAGATTAAATATGTGTAGAAGTTTGAAATGGCTTGATGCCATTCGGTTCAATTGAGTTCATTTATTAGAAGTACTAAGCTGATACAGACAGATGAAACCTAAACAGACAATAGACTTTGGAGCCTATTGTTCATGGCATTTACAGAGACTGTCATCACAACACAAGGATAAAATATAATGTCAGTAGGTGTGACTAAACAGAATACGTGGGATGAAATTATGACTATTTGTATTATTAGATAATGAGAAGGTATGTCATCTTGTTCGAAGGTTACATCCGTTACTAAAAAGCGGAGGAGTAAAAATACTGGAGGACTTGATTAATTAGGATAATTCTGAATGGCTTTAGAAATAAAATCTGTCATCAGACACTTCGGCCAATTGAGTTACACTTGACATAGACTGCGGCAAGAAGCCAGAACGGATGATTCGTTTGAGGAAACTTTAATAGGATCAAAATGACATTAATATAATTAATTAATAGCAGTAGTTAATTAATTAACGATAATTGATGACATTACATCAGTAATCTGATTGACTTTGATAATAAATAACCTAGCAATATGTCATAATTTGCGCCCCAGACACCATGACCGGGTTCTACCAAGTGCAGACAATCAGATGAGGAAAACATTGTAAGTTTGTGACTAGAATTTTGCAGCTGATGATATTAAAGAATATACTTACTTGATTATCTAACTCTACTTGGTAATGTAAATCTGTTATTGGTTAAATTATTTTCCAGAAAATGCGGAAAACGGTGCCAAAGCGTCGAAGTCGACGTTGATAGCTGGAGCAGGTCGATGGAACCTGAAGAACCGGAAGGCGTATGGAATCTGCATGTCCCTCTACGACCAGCATCCCGTCAATGGAAAGGTGTCCGGTAAGAGAGAGCTCTTGAAGAAAAAGAGAAAAAGGCGATGTAGATTATTAAGACGTTGCATGCTATTTTAACAATATGTGTGCACGAAATTTCTTTGTTGATCTTCGTTTATATGGTTGTTACACTGCTGCAACACATGGGTCAAGCCATGTATTGCGTACAATACGCCGTGCATGGTTAGTACTTTGTAGTTTCCAATGTTTAATGACATTGGGGTTGGTGTTAATAGGTGAATGGTGTTAGTAGGTGAATGGTGTTAGTAGGTGATTGGTGTTAGTAGGTGGATGGTGTTAATAGAATGATGAATGGTGTTAGTAGGTGAATGGTGTTAATAGGTGAATGGTGTTAGAAGGTGAATGGTGTTAATGGATGAATGGTGTTAGTAGGTGATTGGTGTTAATAGACGAATGGTGTTAGTAGGTGAATGATGTTAATAGGCGAATGGTGTTAATAGGTGAACGGTGTTAATAGATGAATGGTATCGTGCATGGCAGAATTTTGCCGAATGAATTTTGCAGGTTGAATGAAAGATAGAAGGGTAGATGAATATAAACAAGGACAGAACATTATTTGTACTTTTTGAAGTCGAAGGGGAGCAAGGAACATGAAAAGTGACATAAATGTATTCATTTGTTATTCAAAATAGTTTTTATATCCTTTGTGCCAGGCAGCAAGGGAAGAAATTAGTTTGGAGAAATGCAAAGAAAAAGTTGGGGGGGGCCGCTGGCTAAAATTTGAGAATGCGTAGAATCCGTATATGATAGGGACCATTTGTGACACAGGGGCTCAAAACCCGTCACATGTCGGATTTTGACCTTTTGATTTAGTCATATGCTACAATGACCCTGCTCTAAAATGCTTTTAACACAATTAAATTATCTTTTTTCTAACAAAAGTTGTGCTCGTTTCATTCTTTCATTGGTTTATAGTGAAAAAATAAAATAAAAAGTTACTGAATATTCGTGTCATCCAAGTCTACTGAATCCACTAAGTTATTATTCTGAAATTTTTCTGGGCATTAGAGGCATATATTCTGAATCAGATAACCCAAACGGCATCAAAATCGGTTCACTACTTCGCAAATTAGCACGAATTCATAGTCATATTGAAGAATAAACTGCATTCCTTACCCCTCTTGCCTATTTCGGCGTCTAGCGCAATATCTAGGAAGCGACAAATGATGGGTTTCGAGCCCCTGCGTCACATTTGAGATAAAGGGCCGAGACTGAGCAACAATGGCTGTTCTAGTATATGAAGAACTAGAAAACCAAGACTGAATTTGCAATAAAAGATTGATTGATTGATTGATTGATTGATTATTTGAAGAGCGAAGTGGACAATGCAAAGATGCTGAAAAATGTCTGAGTAGGCTATTATATCTGCTCGAGGTATTAAGTACAACAAGACCTATTTGTACCTTGAAGACCAAAATGAGGATTTTGAATTTAAAGTACCGGTATACCCAATTGTACACGTATTCTGTGTTATCCTTATAATTTTTAGATATGATTACTATTAGATCAAATAATTATAAGTGCTGACTTTGCACATGCATGTATAATTAATTATTAGAACTTACACTGGTATCATTTTCAGAGCACAGTTGTGCATTCAAACAAAAAAAACTTTCTAGACACAACTTTATCCATATTTTTCTGCAACATTTTTAGGCGACCATTGCACATCACATGTGCTTGTTATCATCATCACATTGTGCATTTTTTTACAAGTGAATTATGTAGTGCACTACAGTAGGTATAGGCCTACAACATAACTGCCTGACAATGAATGTCATATGGCATGTGGGCTGGAAATCCATGCTGCTGCATGGGTGACCTAGATTTCCCGGTGGAAATGCAGTTTGCACAGCGGCCCCTCTGTTGCCCCTCAGCGGCCCCTCGAGGGACCATCGGGCAGAGTCAACAGTGATGGAGGGACCCAGGCAAAGTCAACAGATATGAGTGACACTCCTCTGAGGTTGCCGAGTGCTGCTTCGTGACAGCTTAAATTTGCCGGAGATAAATGGAGCTTCATTATTTTGGTTTTGGAGAAAAAGAACTGGACTACAACCATCATCACTGGTTTAAATATCTAAATAATCGATAATGCAGCCGATGGATTATTAAAGAGGCAGGACGACCTTGGTAGTAGGAAAATAGTGACTGAAATGTGCTGTGGTCCAGGTAGAAGCACGGTTTCGTATGATGAGTAGAATAATGTGCAATTGGATTAGTTAAATCCTTCAGGCTAGAAAGTCATTTTTTGGTTATTTAGGTATAAAAGAACATATTTAAAAAACAGAAATGGGTACCAGTACCAGTGGCGGCGCCAGGATTTCAGTTTGGGGTGGGCTGAATTTGCAGGACAAAAATTTCCGTTTTCGGTCGCAAAAATTTCTGACGACTTTTTTTAAGTCAACGACCAAAATCTGTGAAGAAAATTTTCCATTTCAGCCGTCAAAATTTCTGACGACTTTTTGAATTAATTTTTTAGTCATTGGGTCGAAATCTTGGAAAATGGTCCTTTTTCATATCTTCCCAAACTGTCTGGCAAACCTCGTGCGTACCTTTGCGGTTATTTGGAGGGGGGGGGGCTAAAGGAGTTAATCATGCAAATATTTAATTTTTGCATGGGGAAAAAATGGATGGCCTTTTTTAGGGGGGTTTAGCCCCCTAGTATACCGCTACTGACCGGTACTCGTCCTTTTTTATCAATCAGGATGACAAGCCGCAACCCGTTATAATGCAGACAAAATACAAGCAGACAGTCAATGGGAGGGTCTGAAGGAAGAAGAGTAGATCTAGTCGTTACCTATGTACATGGATATTACTATCGGTATCCGGTAGCGAAATGGGTAGAAATTTACTGTATATATATACCTGTAGCCAGGGTTTAAAGTGGGTGGGAACGGCGTTCCCTCTGCTCTCGAAATTCTTAACTTGCGTTCCCACTGCTCATCATATTATACACAGTTACACACATACAGTCATACATCATGCTCATCATGTTGGAACTCTAAAACACTTGCATTTCAATAAAATTCTTCATCAGCGTTCCCACTGCTCACATTCAGCGTTCCCACTGCTCGCCCAAACCACTTTAACCACTGCCTGTAGCACGGAGAGTATAGGTTTGATCCTTCACTGATAAAGCTACTCTGTAAGTACCAAGTTGATCAAGTTCTGTACACTTGCTCAGCACCATGGATGCTCCATCACGTGTACACGTGTGAACTTTGGAAAATGGGCATCATCAAATATGGCTGTGTTGTATTGTATTGTTGGATGGGAACAGACATAGATTGACATACATTAGAGGACTGTTGTTGTTTTTGTGGCCTGATATTACGTCATGTAGTAATTAACCTAGCTGCAGATTCACTGTGTGTACTCGTTTACCCAGATAGTGGATCTGTCCACAACAGATTGGAGAGTACATTAAAAAGTTTGTAGGCTAGTGTGATGTATACACTATGTGTGTGTATTATGTATGACTGTGTGTATGACTGTATGTGTGTATAATATGTATATGCCTTATGCAATTGCATTTGTCTGTTTGTATAATTTTATGTATGTATGCATGTCTGTTTGACATACAGGCATGCATGCATACATATAATTATGCAGTGTATGTGTGTATGAATGCTTGTCAACCTGACTGCATTTTGGTATATGTGTATGTATGTATATATTGTATGCATGTATGTATGTGTAATGTGTATGTATGTCTGAATTTTATGTAGCACATTTTATAAGCCATACTAATGGCTTTGCAATTGAAAAACTGTGCTGAGCTGATAAGGTTTCTGTTGCACGCATAAAACAAATTTACAGGTTGCTGTTGTGGGAGAGGTTTAATAGTGATTGGGATTTCTGTCTCCCAAAGGTGTACTCATCTCTTTCATTCAAACGCTTCTTTCCCACTTTTTAAACTTCGCTCCCCTTCAACTCTCTCCCACTCGAACATTGCATTTTTTGTTGGGGTGCGGTGTTTAGGGGTGTGTTCGGTGCCTTGGAGCCAGAAGGTTGTGGGTTCGAATCTACCTCAAGCCGCTGAGGGAACCTGAGCAAGTCCTTCACTCGCAATTGCTCATGCACAGCGCGAAACATCGATCGGTGTCCGCGCTGTTGTCGGTAGCGCTTCTGAGTAGATTCTTGAAGGGCGCCTTAGCAATTGCTCACGCATACATACATGCACACTTACAGTCATACATACATACATACCTAAATACTGCTTTTTAAAGCAGAGCCACATCTGATTGTCCGAAACCGAAGAGAAGACTCCACTGGTAGCAACTCTCATTTAGATTCTGCGAGCCAGGCGGCGTATGCTAATCAAATCTCAAAGGTTGTCAAGCAGGGACAGATTATACATGCGCAGCCCACCACACCTGGCTTTTGTCGTTCGCTTAGTCTTGCCGGCCGACCGACCGGAGGATTTTGTTTTGAAATCTGCTCATGCGGTTCCCTCTGCTCGAGTTGGTCGGCAATTGATCCGATTCCTGTTCTGCATCGGAAAGCGAGTCTCAGTCATGTAATAAATACGACCGGAATCAATTCCGACTCTAGGATGAGTTGCTCCCGGCCGTAAATGATCCGCTGAGAGTCGACGACGTGCTGCAGGATCGGTTTGCCATTGCTGCATGCCAGGGATCCAAGCAAATGTTAGAGGGGTCATGGAACGTATACATGTAAAAACATGTACCGGTAAGCTATTACGGTAGTAACTTCTATGATGCCGTGTTGTGTTGCCTGTTGTTGTGTACAGGCATCGAACTATGTGCTCCAAAAACCAAGAAGCCATTGTTAGGAAAGGTGAATAGATTATTAGCCTTGAAACATGATTTGTATTAGTCAATAGTCATACATGTGTTTGTTACTTAATTAGTCAAACAGATGTAAGACTGTACATCAGACAACACAACGTGGCATCATAGAAGTTACTACCGTAATAGCTTACATGTTTTTACATGTACATTACTTAATTAGTGCCTATTATCAGGTGAATATCTGGAAAGTCAGTCTGTAAGATGTGGACTCGGGAGGGGGGGGGAAACCAATGATTGGTAAGCATTCAGAAAGTAAGCCTTTAGTTGAGAATTGATTATCTCTCATCTACTTGCAACAGTAATTTGGGTTCTGTGTTATTTAAAGAAATTCAAATTCCAAACCTTAGTAAGGATCCTAGTCAAATTCCAAGTTCACGAAAACCTAAAATCCATGACCAAAGAAGTTGAGACAATTAGGTTAGCCTTTCATAAGTTCAGATGTGTCAAATGATGTGTAGAGTGATGTGCTCATAATTTCTTATTTAATCGTTCTCATTGCTGTGGTGAACTTCCAAAGTTTTCACTTGCAAGCTACTTCAAAATCATTAATAGAGAAATGTTGAATGTCTTTGGAATTGTTTGCATGGCTTGCCACAACCAAGTGCTGTCTGATCGGGTATCCCTTCTTTTATAGTCTCCATCACTTAACTGCTTCCGAAGGCGCCATTGCAACGGCACGACCGTGTGTTACGGCACCATATAAATTGTCGTAATTATTCACTATCTTGCGGGCCATCTACGGGTCGGTCTTGTCGAGAATACTGCTTTTATTGAACCTCTCTCACTTTCCTAGAATGGTCTCTCCTGAAATTGTTCTTGGGCAATTTTATTTCCATTTGCACACCATCAATTGATTCTTTATTGATGTGTATGGTCCTGTATTATAGTCCGATTCAAGCTATAAATATCCCGGGAATACATATTAAAATAATTCCTTGTAGTTCCTGTTATGTGTATTATCTTCGGTTCTTTGTGCACTGTGAGGCTATCGACAGAATTATCTTCCATTTGGAGAAATCTCAAGAGACGTGGAAATTGTTTTGTAGATCCATATGGGTCCTCATCCGAGTCTCCTGTTCCGCGTTCAACTGCATCTCGTATCCTGATGTTGATTGATACGCAGCTGTTCATATGAACCGAGTATCTGCCCTCGTGAAGCAATGTCCATCCGATTTAGATGTACACTTTTGTGCTGCCAGAGCAATTTATAAACGCAAACTATGGTTGCAAGAAAAAAGGCTATTATCATCCCAATGATCCCATTGGTGTAATTTACTGTTGATGGTGGGAAGGGAAACAATGGGTTGTGTTGTTCTAAAAATTCCTTTAAAAAGCTTCAAATGGTGAACTCTTATTTTCTTCTGTTTTGACTTGGTGACTGGTATGCAATTTTATCTTGGCAGCTTGTTTTTCTGATAGCTTATTAAATAATAACAGACTCAAGTACAAATTTTGTACTTGAGTCTGTCTTTTCTTATGTGTTTTGAACACTTTTAACACGTTAAAATGGTTAGACACATGTCAATTTAAATATCTCTGACATTTTAATTAAACTTAAGTGATTTTTCTGGTTTGGGAGTACTTACCAATGTTGAGTTTTTTTCTTGACAGTTTGGTATTTATGAATGTCAGCTTACAAGTACAATTCTGGTTCATAATACTGTGAATAAATAGTTTTGTTGAATACTTTTCTGCAGCATTCATTCGTGAGCATCTGCCAGAATCAATAGCCTATCAAAGCCTGTTACAATATAACCAGAAGTAGTGTTGCTTTATTTTTTTGCCTCAAGTTTTCGATGCAAGTTTATCTAATCGCATATAAAGTCTTGTACACTGTGCTGCCAGTGTGTGTTTATTCTGGAGGTATCGACTGGCGCGATGAAAGCTGCCTTGATGGTAGGAAGATCAAAATATCAGCTGTTGAAACTGTACATGTATGACCCAAGGTGGATAAACGTCCTAGGTTTTTTCTCTGCTGTTGCTTTATCGCAGCCTTTGATATGACCCCTCACCACCACATCCCCATTGCTATTCTTGCCTTGCTCTCAGTCCAGTTTGTGAATTCTGATATTTTTCTGTTTTGCCGCCTTTTATGAAAAAGAACGTCTGCTCTTTCTTCCGTCTTCCGTTCATGATCTTACGGCCTATTTCTAAAGTGTGAAATTTTCCGCATAAATTATGCATTTGTTCAAAAGGTCTCATCTTTAGAATGTTTAAACTGCCCATGACCCAAGGTGCATCACCCCACTGGAGTAACCTTTGGCCATCTAAACAGACAATTTAATTATCTGATCTATTTTCGGAACTCGCCGTTACTGTAGTTCTTGCGATTTCCATGAAAGTCTCATGAAAAATCGAGGCTTCTACTTTTCCACGAATCGCATCCAGTTTCCTCCTTTGGCCTTTCCATCACCATATGATTATCTGCGTTTAAAAAAACGAAACTGATAAGCATTGTGCATCGTTTTTTATCCAGTCCTGAGATTGGTACTGCTAGAGTGCTCCCTGCTATCAGTGGCGAAGAAGTTACTGTAGAAATCTTGAGATAATGATGACAGTTGCAATTGGTTGGTAAATAACTTGGGGCGATACTGCGATGATGACTTCGCACTGCCAGAGTTAGTGAATTGAGATATGAATATGAGGCGTAAAGGAAATTGGGCATGTAAATACTGAGGTAGTGAGGTTATTTAAAGGCGGCATGTAAATGTTCGTATTGGGGGGGAGGGGCGGTAGTGCAATGGATAACTTGCTGGCGTAGAGTGCGAGAGGTAGTGAGTTCGAGTCCCCCGTTGGGTGGACATGGTTTGTAGGCTGATATTAGCGCCGTTGTAATTGCAAAGCTGTCTGTTCAGTTTGTAGTTAAGTTTAATTAAGATTACTGCATAACTTGTAAATGTAAAGCACAGTGCGTCTTGCAGGCGCTCAATTAAAGAAAAGATTATTTGTTTATTATTTTATTATACATACTGAGTGAATGAATGAATGATGGAGGAAGAAATGAAACGGAAACGTTTGTCGTTGTTTTGTCTGGATGTATACGGGTCTTTTATCTGAGCCCCGATGCAGAACAGTTATGGGCTCACGTTTATTCCTTGCCTCAGCAGTAGACACCTAGGGAATTGACTTCTGCTCTCACTTCGTAGCTCAAATTGACTTACTTCGTTCAAAAACCGGTTCAGAACTCACTATTTCTCCTTGACTTTCAAGGACATGGATATCTAACTGCATCCTTTCCTGGCGGCTGACTATCCACGTCTCAAATTCACATTTCGGTGTGACCTTGAGCGTATTACTAATTTATTCATAATAATAATAATAATAATAGTGATAATAATAATAATAATAATAATAATAATAATAATGGTAGTAATAATAATAATAATGTAATAATAATAATAATAATAATGATAATAACAATAATAATTATAATAATAACGATAATAATAGGCCTAATAGTAATAAAAATAATAATAATAGTAATAATAATAACAATAATAATGATGATACTAGTAGTAATAATAATAATAATAATAATAATGAAAGTAATAATAATAATAGTAATAATAATAATAATGAAACTGGTTTGTTTTGCGTGTTCTCAGGAGATCCTGTGGCCGATTCGTTTGGTCTGTGTGCTCGAGAGAACAGTGCCGTTCTGATCGTCGCGGATGGTGTGAACTGGGGCGAGAAGTCCAAGTTGGCCGCCAGATGCGCTGCGTTTGGATGCATGGAATACGTCAACAAACGACTCTTCCAGGCAGGCGACAAGAAACACGAATTCACTACGACCACCGTGAGTGTACACTGTACAAAGCATGCGAGAGTGTTGTACATTGTACAAGTTTGGTGTACTTGGGGCGGATCCAAGGGCCAATCCGACCATGCCCCCCCATTTAGAAATGTATTTTGGACCAGCTATTCTTGCTTGAAAAGTTGACGTGGCCCCGCCAATGAGTAGTTCCATAGGCCCCCCCCATGGCCCACGAGGTTCGTACGATTAAAAAAAGGTCATCTGCGGATAAAATGGTATCTTTTTCTTGGGAATTCGAGACAAACGACTAAAAAAATGGTCATTAGGTTTTTTGGTGACAAGGCCGAAAAATTTTCCTGTCCCAAGGCCGAAAATTTTGCCCCCCTCAAAAATGTCTGTATCCGCCCTTTACTTGGGGTATATCCTGTTCATTACTGGTGGTTAAATGTACAATTTAGAAGCCTATTAAAGTAAAGCTCTAAGTAATTGGAAAATGTGCATTGTGCAAGTTTAGTGTATTCCTTGCCAATTTCTCGTGCTTAAATGCGTTGTGTAGAAGGCCATGGTACAGTTCCATATAATTTGGCAAATGTACATTATGCAAGTTCAGTGTACACTCCTGAGTAGTTTAAAATGTATATTTTCCAAATATTTGTAACTGTACTGTGGTTATTTATTTGTGCGATTTGATTGAAAGGCCATTGCATTCCAGAACTTGGCTGCTGAAGAGTGTTTGATAGCAGCATCTATATTTGTCTGCGTTTTCTTTTCTGTTGTTGATTTGTCCTTGTTATCTAATCTTTTAGGTTTAACAGCAACTTCGATAGAACAATGAGCACTTATCTTCCTGTTTAGCTACACTGTATTATAAAAAGATGTTTGGCATCACCCTCCTTCTTTGTCGAGGCTTGGGACTGGCCACAGCCAGTGGCGTTGTCATGGTGTGGTTTGTGGTGATTTTTAACCAATTCACTCTAGAAAATATGACCTACACAAATTGTTCAAATCCATTGAGTTTTCGTTTGAGTGTTGGATATGGGGATCAAGCACAGCTTGTTAAATAGCCAAATGTCTCGGTTAAGGTTTTCATTGCCACCTCACTTTCTAAGGGCTGGCTACACCTCTGGCCAAAGCACGAGCAGCGTCGGAGAACTTAGAACAGTGGTTCCCAACCTTTTTTGACTGTCGGGCCACTTTTTCTGAGTTGGAGGACATGAGGGCCACTTTTTCTTAGTTGAAGGACATTAGGGGCCACAAGGCTAAAATTTAATTAACTAAAGGCATATAAAATTTTTATCATTGAATCAAAAAAGAATGTTTGATGCAATTTATTAATGTCCAAATATAATAATTTGTAATAGAAAAAATTATATAATCTATCATGTCCAAATTGTCAATTTTTGCATATATTTTTCTTAATTCATTGAGATGCTGCGGGCCATTTTTGTAGACCAGGTGGGCCACTTTTGGCCCGTGGGCCACGGGTTGGGAACCGCTGACTTAGAATAATGAATGTTTTGATGCTGATATGACGAGAGTAAATTTGACTTCTTCTGACATCTGACGTTTGTTTTGATTTCTCATTCAGGACGCGTTTAAGATGTTGCTCTGTTCGCTCGACATCGCCCACGAAACGATTCTGCGACACGACGGTGGGCTGACAACGCTGTGCGTCGCTCTCGTCTGTCCGCTTCGCGATTCCAGACAGTTCGCCGTCTGCATCGTCAACGTCGGCGACAGTCTCGCGTTCGTCTTCAGCCGGCAGCACGGGGTTCGAGAGATCACGACGGGGTCGCACGACATCAAGGCGGAGCGTAACATCCGAGACGCGGGAGGAGCCCTTGGCCCCGTCAACGACCAGGACCCGGAGCTGCACAATCTGACGTGCTCTATGACGATCGTTGACCCCGGCGACATCGTCTATCTCACGACCGACGGGATATCGGACAATTTCGATCCGGTCGTCACGAAGATCGCCGTTGCGAAGACGAGAAAACCGGGGGCTGCGTCGGCCGACGAGGGCGACGGTGCACAGACAGAGGGCGGTGGTGAGGGTACAGAGATGGAGGAGGAGGATGACGGAGCGGTTGATCCGGGGGAATTGGAGGACGGGAAGCCGGTTATGGCGCCGCACGAGCGGCACCAGTATGCGGTGAAGGAGATGGAACGTATCATACACGAGTTCGAGCTGTTCACGGAGAGTCCGTGCTCCGCGCAGGAGCTGTGCGGTGCCCTACTCCAGCATGTCCTTAAGTTGACCGATCCGAAGCGGAAGGTGCTGGAAAATCCGAAGTTGTACGGTCGGAAGCTGAAGCCGAAGGATCGCGAATGTCGGGATAAGGAGATCGTTGCGAAGCTGTCGAAATCGCCCGGAAAACTCGACCATGCGACCATCATTGGATACGAGGTGGGATGCTACCATGGCAACGAGGATGAGGACTACTGCGTCGATCAGGAGGAGGAAGTGGTAAATATTTTTATATCTGTTCTGTGTGATAAAGGTTTTTTACTTTTTGTTGTTTGCAAGTAATCGTACACTTGTAAGATGACCTTGAAAGTTGATAAGAACAAATGCGATAAGAGAAACTGATCGTTGATAAGGCTGTGCATGGAGATATTGGATTCCTTTGAAGGGAAGAAAATCCCGCTGGGTATTGACCCTAAGTGCAAGGTGATTCCTGCAGGATGTTTGGAGATCAACAATTGGTTTATGGAAGATCAGTAGCAGCAAGTGTACTTTAAAAAAACAAGACTAAAACTACAATTAATTTCTATAGTGCTAGATATTAATTTCTCGTAATTAAAGCTGTGTCAAATTGTGCTCCAAATGGCGTATTTGTATGTGGCGAATCACTTTTAAACCATACATCGATACAAATGCACTACTTAAATCTTAGTGTATGCCTAAGACATGCGCTATACAGGATTAACATTTACTGTATGGTTTCCTTTGTGATCTATAAACTCTCTTTCATCTTGTTATGGTCAATTGATCTTTAACTTCTTCAAGATTAGTAATATATTCAATATTTACATTGTGCTAAGTGTTCCACTTTGTTGTCATCTACATTTCGTATTCGACTGAATAGAATAGAAGAGAGTAAATATTATGTAATGTAATGTAATGTAAATCTTCGAGAATTTCTCAGCGCCCACAAAAGCCACGTCAGGGAGACCAGATTATTCACCCGTGCTATATCAAATCAAGTAATTTGGTAACAAATATTAGTGCGGCTCTACTCGTAATCCTCTAGCTTTCTCATAGTTCATTTGTACACTTAACCAAAGATGTGCATTTGTGCACTTTATTTTGGAGTGTGATGCACTACAAGGTTGGAAGCCTTCATTTTGACACATTTGGCATCAGGTAATAATTTGAACTGGATGATTTGGTAACATGTAAGTTCTTTTCTGTGGATTTTTACTCGCCATGTAGTGTGAATTGGCAGCTGCTCTAAACGGACGTGGGTGTCTCACACTGTTAGTCTTTGGTTTCAATTTCTTGCAGAATCTCACAATGAATATGAACTGTTTGATTGTCTAGGTCGTCACTGAGGAACTGAATGGATGTACACTGTCTTCCACGGAAAGTTCTGCTGGTCTTGGATTTTCAGACGATCATTTCTCGGTAGGTCTGGAGATACGAACTGCAAAAATTTATCACTCGGTGTTTAACCTACCATGTTCAGGGGGGGAAGTTACCCCCGGAATTACAAGAAATGACTGGAAAGTGGCCTTCGTGTACATTGTATATATGATCCTTAGGCGAAAGAAACTGTGCAAGAACATGATAGGTACTTAGGGACACAGTAACTCAATCAATCAATCAATCATAATTTATATAGCACTCCTTCAAGGTACCTACTCAGAGGCGCTCCCGACCGAGATCAAGCGAAAAAAACAGTCTTCAACAGTTTGTGAAATTGAGAACAGCTTGGGAGGTGTCGCATAGTCAAGGGAAGTCCATTGCAGGTTGTTGGACCAACCACAGAGAACGAAACTGTGTGGCTAGTCCACTCATCTTCTATTAAATGCGGAGCCTTCTCTTAGACAATTCCTGTGTTGGGACCTTGAACAAGTGCTTCATTCTCTAAGCAGATGAGTGTATATATATATATATATATATAGGGGAAAGATGCTTGTAAGTCACCTCCACGTAAGATGGTTTAACTTTATGGATCACAAAGATTTTAGTCCAACTGACTTTATTATCAACATTCACAAATATATACAGACTACAGTAATAATATACACACCCACAAGATGGACTATTCCTATATTATATTCTGTTCGGTCATATCCTAATGTTCTATTTATAATGTCCAATCATGACACAGTCTATTTATAATAGTTCAAGAGATTTACATAAACATAAATCAGTAAGTGCGTATCTTTACATAATACATTATGAAAATGCTTAGTAAGCAGTGAGTAAATCTGTGTTGGATTTTTTTCAGTAGGGAAATTTCTGACGGCTAACGAATGGAGATCTGATCCAGATGCGCGTGCGAGAGAGACGGAACAAAAAGACGAGTCATTTTTCGAGAGGATGTGCAATACTTTACGGAGCAATCTCACGAACGTCGACGTAGCTTAGCTGGTCATTCAACTGTGCAATCTGCAAGAGATCCTGCAGAGACTGAAAGATAATAATGTTATAGTCTGTTACCAGATGTAAAAGTCTCCGACGTTTATAGAGTTCATTTCTGCTGATGGAGTTCATGATTTTGTTGATGATGATAATGATGACCAGCGGTAGAAGTGGTTTGGGTGAGCAGTGGGAACAATGAATGGGTGAGCAGTTGGAACGCCAAAGAAGAGTTTTATTGGAACACATGTGTCCGTGGTCCCGTGCATGGTGAGCAGTTGGAACGCCAAAGAAGAGTTTTATTGGAGCGCGTGTGTTTCCATGGTCCCATGCATGGTGAGCAGTGGGAACGCAGGCAAGGAATTTCGAGAGCATCACTGGGAATAACATTTCCCCATGCGTTCCCATCTATTGATGATGGTGATCGTATTGATACTGCTAATGTGATGGCGGGGCATTATTGTTGATGGTGCATGCTGGTGATGGTTAAAGCATTTATAAGGAGGAAGTAGCAGTGTCTGTTGAATGTGGTTTCGGGTCATGGTTGCCAATTTGTTAGATTATTCGTCTTGTAACTAAATGGTTTCTGCGTACGGACCTTGAGCAAGTCCTTCACTCGTAATTAATTGCTCACTGCCATCGATTTTTGCTTCGTCATTAGGTAGTAGCGCTATATAAATGTATGATAATAAACTTTGGTGATGGTAGCGTATGGTCACTATGGTGTCGTTCAGTGCTAAAAGTGTTAAAAAAATAAGTGCCAGGACGCCCCTTACCTTTCCAAAAGAAGTGCCTGGACGCTCCTTAACTTTCTAGTGTGGCTGGCGAAATAAGTGGCAGGATGGCGTTCAGATTTGAAAATAAGTGCATGGACGCCGTCCATGACCGTCCTGGCACACTTTAAGCCCTGGTGTCGTTGATTATAACAGCATTTCCCGAATTGTGGGTTGCAACGCTCTGTCACGTGGGTTGCCATAAGTTTTGGGGAAATATTTATTTTTTCGTCATTTATTCGTGAATTCTAGAAATTCATGTTATAAACAGCCGAGCAACGACATTTGAACATGATTGGACTACGATTGTCTGTCGTAGTTTGATTTTATTGTTTCAAATATGCCAGTTTTTACACGATGTCCGTGAATCAGCATATTTCGATGCTGATTTACAAAGCAAATTTTGGTACACCAAGTTTCATTTTATTCAGTGTTTCTCGAGATGGCATGATATTTACAAGTGGGTTGCGACCCAGAGAAGTTTGGGAGGAACCAGTGGATTATAGGATAGCGGTTGATGATGGTAGTAGCTTGTTGTGTGGCTGATTAGAGGTTGATGTTGCTCAAGGCCGTAGCCAGGATTTTATTTCGGGGGTTGTTTCACTCACCAATTTCCTTTCCTAAAAACTGATTACCTTTTTTTAGTCATCCGGCATTCCTTTTTTTACATTTTTACATTTCGGGGGGTGTTTTCATGGTTTTATTTCATGGTTTTTACATCATGTTCTCATAAATGCATTCTATTCTTTTTCACATTTTCCATTTGGGGGGTGTTCAAACACCCAAAACACCCCCTAGCTACGGCCTTGCGTATTGTTGCTTGAATTGTTGGTGGTTGCGATGATGTCGGTAGTTGATTATTTCGCTTGATGCCAGTTCTGCAAATGCTCATCATATCGTTTGTTGTTTTTCTTTCGCCAGGGTCACGCACGACTGAAGTAATCTTACTTCAACGTTCCCAGTTCATTACTTCACTTGCTTCTCATAATTTTTTTATTAAACCAAATTTAACTTGTTCAGCTTGCACATACGGTTAATAAATTATCTTGTTCAACTATGTTCTTTTCATCAGTTGTTGAACCACTGGCGACAAGGCAGATAAGGCAGTGGCAACCGGCAAGTAGATATATTGCCTACACGGTAATTTTAAGTTCAGTTCTGCCATCTTGTGAGACAGTCGTCAACCACTCGACAGGTGCTTGTCGAAATCAGCTACCAAACGCAAAATTCGACTAATATTCTGAAAGTTAACAGAAATTTTGACTGACTGAAAGTTCACAATACGAGATATTTTCAAGGCTTCAGTTCTGCAAAGTTGCGCATCTGTGGAAGCTGCATTCTAGTAGATATCTCATATACAACATTGGGGTTCCAGCCAACCTTTTTTGTGCTGAGGAAGTAAACTATGTAAGGCATTTTTGGGAAAAAACGGAATCGCTTCTCGGCCTTTTGGCTAAGATCAAAGTGTAGTATCTGTTCTTATCAGCTTAATATCTGATACGTCCCCTATCCGGGGACATCGATATTAAACTGATTTTTGGACTTGGGAGAAGATGCAGGGGCTTGCTCCGGCTTCTCCACGGGTTGGCCCGGTATTGCAGTACCTCCGGGATCGGCCCACTCCCCTTACGGGGAGAACGTCGAAGAAAAAATAAAGCAAATAAGCTTTGGAACCTACTGGTTGCTTTACCAAAAGTGAGCCAACACCTTGAGTAGGCACTTGCATCTCTGCAATAATTTTTATATTCAATTTTCAAAGCCTCGCACAGTTGGGGCAGGGCCCAGAGGCTAGTTCCCCCACTATGTGAATCCCCTCACCATGGCCAGTGGCGGCACCAGGATTTCAGTTTCGGGGGGGCTGAAGCCTCGACCGAAATCTCATGAAAAATTTCCATTTTCGCCGCCAAAATTTCTGACGACCTTATTTTTTTTAGTCATCAGCCCAAAATCGTGGATATTTAACTGTAAAAAATTTCGGGTGGCCCTTTTTTAGGGGGGCTGAGCCTCTTGTGGGGGGCTTAGCCCCCCGCCCCTCTAGCGCCGCCACTGACCATGGCGTATGGTGGGGTGAAGAATAACCCAAATTGCACTATTGCACACTTTTGCCACAGTTTCGCAGCTTTCATCTGAAACCTTGCAGCTAGACGGAATGCCACCAGGACCCAGCACCCACCCGCCCTTGCGGAGCGTGGGGGCGAAGAACCAAAATTTCCGGGCAGTGCCTGTTGCCCCGTAATCGTAAACTCGAGATTTCTAAAGCGCCATTCGAAAGCCAAGCGCGGGGCACCAGCTTATTCACGAGCGCTGCATTGAGTTAGAAGGGTTGTTCGTGAGAGTAGTCCGTGGTTGTCCGGGTCGAGTTGCCATAAGATCAGGATAATTGCCATAAGATAAGATCCAGCCCCAGAGGGATGGAGACTGTCAGTGGCGTAACAATCTAGCCGGGGGCCCGTGGACAATGAAGCTCGGGTGCCCCTGTATAGGCCTACCTACATGATTGTATTAACGACGCCAAAGAGTGAGAATTGTGAACTGGCTATAAACTGCAGTTAGATTAAAATAGAATATTAAACGATATAGTCAATAATCCGTAATTTAAGGCACATTAATAGTTCAAGAGAAATCAATAAAACAGTATAGGTTAGGCCTAGGGCCTGAAATGCATATATTGAAATACATTTGCTAATTTAGCCTCTAGGCTACGTGGTAATTGGATTCAAGAAGTCGAGGCAATAGTGAAAGGAAAGTGTGCCCGTAAGACAGTGGCGTAGCCAGGAATTTATGATGGGGTAGGGGGTTGAGGGTTTTATGGCCTGGCTGGATGCCCTTCCTGATACCAACCCAACAGTATTAGGCCTACAGTAAATAAAAAGGGAATAAAGCAACAATGGGAACAAATTAAGAAAAAACAATTGTTACTACAAGATATTGTTTTTTTTCTTATCTAAGTGGATAAAAAACTTTTTCTTAAGCCAAGTTTAACCCCCCGAAACCCCCTTGGCTACGCCACTGCCGTAAGATATGGTAAATAAGTCAGTCTTAGGCAGAAGAGAAAATAGCCAAGATAAATTAAGTCACTTTCCTCACCTGTAGTTTTTTTTCAAGGGTGATTTTGTTAAGTTTCGTTTAGGATTAACAGCAAACGAATGATTATAACCGCCATCAATTCTTGACGCCTGCAGCCAGTATTGTTGGCGGTGATGGGCACGAATAAATGACATCCATTGCCTCATGTTCATTTGTCAAGTCAATTGATATTAAGTGCTCCTTTATAATTATTTTCTATCCAGAGTAGTCTTGGTATGCCTTTATTTCTTTTTATTTCTTTTCTTCATGTATAGGCCTATACCCAATTGAGTGGAATTCGGGCAATTGGCCTTCTCTCTCTATAGGCTACATGTTCAAACAGTCGTTGAACGACCTGTTTAGCAGAGTTGCTTCGATTCTTAATGCTGTCTAATGTCATAGTTTCTTATGTTCTGTGGTCTTGAAATTCATGCAATCAACTCATTTCTGCAGCAAGAATTCTTTTCTCATCCTGTTTTCGTAATTGTTTAGCATTCTGGTCTGCATATGAAAATCGGTTGAATCGTCTCGTATATTTTGTTGTCTTGGTTTTCTCTGATCATCATTCCAAAATGCTTGTGAGGCCCATTCAATTCTCGTTTGTAGGTCTATATTTTTTATCGTTGCTGCTATCTGAGCCTATTAGCCCTCTTAGATAAACTAACGGCCATAAACGAACTGTTCAATTTTCTCAAAACCTTAATTAATTATCATTGGATGCTGATGCTAAATAAAACGCAGCATCATTCCAAAAGACTCAAAATTGTAATTCTCATTAGCCTGAAATGCCTTACGCATAGTATACATGTATATTACTGTGTAACCTACTATATGCCTATACACTGTATACAGCTTGATTTGGATATGCGACGGAGGTCCGTGGGTTCAGATTGAGCTGCCAGAAATTTGATATTATAGGAGGGCCAACTGCAAACCCTGTCACGCATGAGAACCTTAATGTGTTTGGAAGACTAATCTGACGAGAGATATATCTTTCCAATTCTAAGGCTTGTGATGATGGGAAGGGGATCAGATGCAGGGTGCAGTGACCTAAATTATTCTGAAGTCTCTGGCATACACTATGGATAACCTGTTATGTTGAACCGTTGGGTCAGCCTGGTTGTCCGCTTGATTCTGTTCATCTGACTGCCTGACTCCTGTTAGATACCTTCGTCTATAGATTCGTTTATCTGTCAGTCTTCCAACCACCTGCCTCACGCTGCCTCAAATGCATGTAGGGGTTGTTGGCCTATGTGTGGTGTCTGTGTATAGAACTTCAGGGGTCGCAGAATGTGTCAGTATTTGACCCCAAGCAGGAACACATCATTCCCTACATGCATCTGAGAACAAAGCGTATCATTATGTATATTGAAACAGCCGTCATAATTATACAGGCTTTTTTAGTTCAGACTGCAGATTGCAGTCTAGAAACTCAATAAATGGAAAAGTAGATTAACGTGGATTTTTTAGTTACAACTCTTGGGGGCCCTTTGAACCTCAGGGGCCCGTGGATTTTGTCCACCTTCGTTATATGGTTGTTACGCCACTGGAGACTGTGTGGGCAGGGCGAAGGGGGGAGGCATGCTGGGAGGACGAATTTTCTTGGCAATGCAGGGTACCCCAAGAAAGTTTGGTCCGCCTCGCATGGGTGGTTAGGACTGTGTAGGGACGAGAAACCGAAATTTTTCGGGTATGGAGTTGCAACTATCAACTGCGTCAACTTTGCACCGTCACCCGTTTTCGGACGTCTGTTGTTGCTCTTGGTATAGTGCATTAATTCCTTGTTACATCTCGCCTAGGCTAGACCTACTGCTCGTCGCTCTACTTGGCCTTTCATCTGGCTGAATGGCATGTCTACTGCGCTCTGCAACGTGTGTCATAGTGCAAAATAACAAATGCTCAAAACTTGTGGTGTCTGAGAAAAAATACAATACATTACACATGTGATAACATCATTCTTACGTGAAAGGCATTTTCTGGAGTTAATCACAATCGTCTGGTTAGCCAGTAGTCACTAATATTATTTTCTTTCATGAAGTGTAGTTCCGATGCAGCATTAGGCCTAAACTGTGCGAGGCTTTGAAAATTGAATATAAAAATTATTGCAGAGATGCAAGTGCCTACCCAAGGTGTTGGCTCACTTTTGGTAGAGCAACCAGTAGGTTCCAAAGCTTATTTGCTTTATTTTTCTTCGACATTCTCCCCGTAAGGGGAGTGGGCCGATCCCGGAGGTACTGCAATACCGGGCCAACCCGTGGAGAAGCCGGAGCAAGCCCCTGCATCTTCTCCCAAGTCCAAAAATCAGTTTAATATCGATGTCCCCGGATAGGGGACGTATCAGATATTAAGCTGATAAGAACAGATACTTTTTTTTTTTTTTTTTTTTCTTTGAATAAATGTACAAGATGATTACATGCAATTTACAAGATGGTCTTGTATTCTCAGTGCAACATGTATGCACTGAAACGATGCACCACTAATTTAGAATGTTCACATTGAGATTGTCAACATCGTGTCTCTTACGAAAAGATACTTTATCTTTTATTAAAATATTTACAAGTCTAGGTTTAGTGGCTACAGACTACTTTTAGATATGCGACAGATCATTAGTCATATATTTATGTGCATGATTTAAGACATGCAACAGTCATTACTCATATATTTATGTGCTTTTAGATATGCAACAGTTCATTACTCATATATTTATGTGTACAGTAACATGGTCTCCATTCACTTCTGCCATGAGCGGAGGATCCCCTCTGCACCACAAGTTTCTGAATTTGTCTCTGTCAAGTCTGACAAAGTCCGCCTCTATCCGATTCTTAACCGAGTGTATGCACAGGCGAAGAACAGATACTACACTTTGATCTTAGCCAAAAGGCCGAGAAGCGATTCCGTTTTTTCCCAAAAATGCCTTATATATTTCACTTCCTCAACACAAAAAAGGTTGGCTGAATCCCAGTGTTGTATATCGCGATATCTATTAGAATACGGCTTCCACAGATACGCAACTTTGCAGAATTGAAGCCTTTAAAAATATGTCAAATTGCAATCTTTCGGTCGGTTAATATTTCTATTAACTTTCAGAATATTAGCCGAATTTTGTCTTTGGTAGCTGATTTTGACAAGCACCTGTTGAGTGGTTCACGACTCGCTCACAAGATGGCAGAACTGAACTGAAAATTGCCGTGGGCCTATAGGCAATATCTACTTGCCACTCCTTTATCTGCCTTGTTGCCAGTGGTTCGACAAGTTCAACATTGGGCATTAGTTTTCAGGGCCACACATTCCGGGTAAATCAAATCAAGTTGCTATAGGTGGCAAATTCATAATTTGTCTATAAATTTAAATATAAGCCTATAGCTGCCCTAAGATGCAAAGTGCTATAGTTATGGAACTTAAATAAGCATAAATAAATATGCCTAGGGCTTAATCGTTGAATGATTAAGGAATTTTTAGAACTGCACAACTCCTTTCCTTTCCCATCATCCACGGTAAATTACTTCCAATCGGAGGACAATGACCTTTTTGCTAGTTTTACTGTACAGAAGTGCTTCTACAGCTGCACACTTTGTGTACAACTGCACGCAGGGCCTAAAGTGTGAAAAAATAAGTGCCTGGACGCCCCTTACCTCTCCAAAAGTAGTGCCTGGACGCACCTTACCTTTTCAGTCTGTGCTCGCCAATAAGTGGCTGGATGGCGTTCAGATTTTAAAACAAGCACATGGACGCCATCCATGACCGTCCAGGCACACTTTAAGCCCTGACTGCACGCTAAAAAGCCCTGCCTACAACAGTAGACCGATATATTAGCCTATCTGTGACTGCGGGGCTTTTTTACCGTGCAGTTCTACACTAAATGTGCAGTTCTAAATGGATTCGTGCAGTTGTAGAAGCACTTCCGTCACGTTCCGTGCAGTTAAAACTGCTAAAAATAGGTCATTTCCCTCAGATTGGGAGTAATTTACCATGGAGGATGAGAAAGGAGAGAGGAGGATGTGCAGTTCTAGAAATTCCTTAAAAACAGCCATGTGTGACTCGCTGTAGCGTAGACTCGTTCGTTCCAAAATCACCTATCACACTTACGCGACAAATTGACTGTAAGCTAAGTTGTTAGTCGACGTAACCAACTGACCGGAGGTAAAAAATATGACTAGAAGCGCGGGCCCTGGAGACGAGGGGCCCAAGGCGGCTGCCTCGATCACCTTGCTTTGAGGCCGGGCCTGGTCCTTTTGTCATGATTCTGTAAGGTTGACCTCCACCCAACAGCTTCGCTGAACGCTCCACATTTGTTAATCCGGCCCTGTCTCCAAACTTAATTCTAGACACTGCATGCGCAGTCCCAGGCGAGTGAAATGAACACTCGACAATATCAACTAGTGTATAGACTTTTATTAGGAAGCACACTGCGACTGTTTGGATGGGTGTCGATCGCGGCGTCTCAGGTTAATTCCTTCATTCATTTAGAAAATTTATATAGCGCCACTTCAAGAAGCGTATACTCAGGTCGCCGTACTATGTGTCTGCGTACAATAACTTGACATAATTATTATGTCCATCTCTGTTGCCTATACTTAATTTTTTTTCTTGGATAATTGGGCTCCCTGGCAGCGCAGCATTGTTGCTCTTTTAGGGATAATTAAAAAATTAACCCTTTGATACAGAGAGTAAGCTTGAGGGTAGATACTGCGTTTGCCAATTGCCATTTATTTGAGCGGTATGAATTTGAACTGCTCGAATCAGTTGATGCTGTGGTGTAATGTAATGTAATGTAATGTAATCAAGACAATTTCTATAGCATCGTCAGTAGCAAGCTACTTCTAGGATGCTTTACACACAAATGTCATAATACAAAATTGTCAAAGTTCGGCATGAATGCAAACAGCTCAAATCAGGTGCAGCTTTAACTGTTTTCTAAAAGCAGATTGGCTTTTTATTGTTTGAATTGATGATGGGAGACTGTTCCAGGCGCGTGGGCCAGCGACTCGAAAGGCACGATCGCCCGCTTTAGTTTTTGTTGCAGGGACGGATACGTCGGCGGTCTTGGACGACCGCAGACGTGACCTGCTAGGATCGTTTGCCAGCGGTCTGATGTTGTCCACGAGGTAGGGTGGTGCACGGTTGTTCAGGCATTTGTGCATCATGGTGCAAAGTTTGAACTTGATGCGCTCGCCTATTCCCAGCCACTGAAGCTGGTCCCGGATCGGGGTGGAAATATGATCGAACTTGTTTAATCGCAGGACTAGGCGAGCTGCAGCATTGATGACCGCCTGAAGCCGAATGATACTGCTCTGTGGCAAGCTTTGTTGTTGATGTCAATAAAAAGTCTTGAATGCTGTTTTGTTACTTACGCGTGCTGGTGCCCTCCCCCAAAGGGCCCAAACCCCACTCGACTTTCTTTGGGTGCGTGATTAAGAGATCTTGAGATGGCAACCATGTCAGCAACCTGACCTACTAGCAATCTAGGATTCCAGGCACTCAGTTATTCCCTTGGATGGGTCGAGAATCGAAGGTTTAGGGGAAGACAGTTCGCAAAATATAGGGCAGATGCACCTGTTCTGAGAAATTCAATTCGGACACCTTCAGTTACCCCCAGCCTACCCCGTCATACTCGTGAATCTGTATGGCATGCTGTCTCAGCCATAGGCCTACCCCAACCTACCACACAGATCCGTATTTCACCTGCATTCATTCATTGATTCTGAGAATTTATATAGCGCCTCTTCAAGATATCTACTCAGAGTCGCTCTCTGCACTAACTAGCCCAAATGATGTTAAGTTAACAGTCATAGCGAGCAATAAATAACCACAAGTTGCAACTTGGCCACCTGCCGCTATTTACCCACTAAACTGAAATGATGTAAAACTCTTAGGCTACACCGATGTCCGCGTTCGAGGCAGTGGTAGTGGTAGTGGTAGAAGAGGTCCCAAAGGCCTTACAGTCTGAGCCCAGCAACAGGCTGACCTGCACTGTGCAGTCTATCGCTGTGGTGTGGTGCTACCAATTATAACCGCTCTCCTGCAGATAGGTTTCTATGTAGTCTACTTTTAGCTCAGGTGTGGTGTGAGATCAGTACCCAGCATATTAGGTTCCCTATCCGACGCAACATTGCATAAGCGAGTCAATCAAAGAATTTGTGAAGCCTTGATGGTGAAATTCGCAAGGAAATCACATTTTACAACGGCACAGGCAGTCTATGGTCATCAGCGGCGCCAGCTATACACAAAACCATGTGGTGTCAGGGTCATGGGAATTATACAGTAGGTAGAAGAAATTAAATGTAAAGAAGGTATAGAAAAACTCCAAATAATTTTTGGCAGGTTATAGGGCATGTCAAGCGTAAAATAGTAAGTAAGTCAAGTGACCGTCCTGTCTATTCTTCCTGTGCTGTCGTGAATGTAGCATACGACATAAGCCGCAATTACTGAGAAGAAAGCAAAGTTCTGCGATGAAACACTAGACACAGACCTCAAAACATTAGCGTCTTCGTCAAGTGAACCAATCACAATATTCTTCGGAACTGTTTTCGCCTTGTCTTCTACGTGTGGTCTCACGCTGGCCGCAGAAGCCATAATATACATGTAGGCCTATATATCGCAAGAGCAGTGCTTGGACGGCGGCCCCAGGCTGCAGCTCAGCTATTGCCTTCCTCCAATCTGCAAGAACTGGTTAAGCTTCTTTGATAACCATGCAGGTGTGCACAGAAGACGTGTTGCGTATACTTTTCCCTTCCCCTGTTTACCTCCATGTCCTCCTCTGCTTACTGATGTTTCCTCTGCCACTTCTCTTATTCTGTTATTTTTGAAACAGTGACTCTCCATTTCTACCTTTATCTCCTCCCAGTCCTCCTCTTCCTCCTCTTCCTCCTCTTCCTCCTCCTCTTCCTCCTCTGCTCATCATCATCATCATCATCATCATCATCATCATCATCATCATCATCATCATCATCATCATCATCATCATCATCATCATCATCATCATCATCATCAACAACATCATCAACATCATCATCATCGTCGTCATCGTCGTCATCGTCGTCATCGTCGTCATCGTCGTCATCGTCGTCATCGTCGTCGTCGTCGTCGTCGTCTTCATCATCATCATCATCATCATCATCATCATCATCATCATCATCATCATCATCATCATCATCATCATCATCATCATCATCATCATCATCATCATCATCATCATCATCATCATCATCATCATCATCATCATCATCATCATCATCATCAACAACAACAACAACAACAACAACAACAACCAGCTTCCATTTCTTTCGTTTTCAACTGAAAGGCGCAGGTGGCCAAGGGATTAGGACCTAGTTTTTCCACCTCCAAAGCATCCCGTTCATCTTCCTTCTGTCTCTGTATCTAACTCTCTATATCCCATCCATATATCAGCCCAGGCATCGCCTCCTTTTCCTAAATTATTCTCTTTCCCCCTCTCTCTCTCAGGCTCCACCTTTCTTCCAGCTCTTCCTTATCTTCCTCCCTCCGTGGAATGTTTATCCCTGTTATCCTTCACAGCACCATGTGAAACAAGTAGGCTCTGGATTTGCCTGGAGAATTATCTTAGACCTATACGTGTGATTGCACCGATTCGTTTCAACCGAAAGATAGATGAACAATTGAACCGATAATAAGTCAATGTTGAACACCGGGCGTGAGGACAGGTGTATAACTGTGTATATAGAGTTAATCTGACGATGCGAATTCGAATTTATTCCGTTGGACTTCACTAGTTACACCCGATTCTGTTATGGATTCTAATTCCTAGGCCCGTTCAGGTTTCGATTCAAGCAGTGAGTACTCGGATAATTATAACCACTGAACCAGAATCACAATCCTAGTGTTTTGGGAGTTAATAAAGACAACCAGGTGATTTTTGATTTAGACAGATGGGAAAAACATTTATTTTAACCCATTCGTGCCTAGCGTCCTCAAAATGGGACACTAGGCTATATCAAAAAATTAGGCCTACATTAAATTAAACCTGCACCAAACGTGCAATTTAATGTAAGAACTTAATAATCAATCTTCACGTATACATATACCCATTCACCCGTGTTATAGCGTCCCCAAAAATTGGACGCTTGAAAAAACTTGCTCCTTAAGCACCAAAAGCTAAACATTTTGCAGAATTTGTTTTAGGTATTGTCCTAACTTATCATACAACAAAGTTTTTACACTTTGAGATGATCTTGAATAATCAGGCATATAAGCTTACATGACTGTATACTTGCACTCATTCTTTTTACTCTTTTATACTTAAGTATGTGCATAAATGCATGCGAACAATGCATACGATTGACATCGCTAGCTACGTACATGTATATTCAAAAGTAAGTAACATAATAATACAATATTATAGCGCATATTATTATATTTGTATTTTAGGAATAAAGTATTATAAAGACCAAGGCGAGATAAAGACCGGGATATAGTTGAGTAGCATTGACCCGTCAACTGAACAGCGTCAACTTTCAAATGCTGAAGAACCAGCGTCTACCACAGCGTCGGAGAGACCTTTTCTTCGCAGGGGGCATCTCTGAACAGCCCATCTGACACGACGCAGCGCTCGTGAATAAGCTGGTGCTCTGCACTTAGATTTTAAGTAGCGCTGTAGGGATTTGGAGCCTACGATTGCGATTACGATTCTTGAGGTGGAATTACGGCGTGTATGAAGTCATAAGTTACAGAGGGATAGAGAGAGATTCAGACAGACAGACAAACATAAAGACATACATGCAGACAGACAGAGAGGCAGAAACATAGGCAGAGACATCGGCAGAGAGGCAGAGGGAGACTGCATGCAGAAGCAGAGACAGAAACAGAGCAAGAGACAGGAAGAGAGACACACACATAGAGATAAAGACGGACGGACATACAGATAGACGGACATACAGACAGAGATAAACAGAGGCAGAGACCTACAGACAGACCCAGACAGACAAACAGACAGACAGACAGATAGACAGAAGATAAACAGACGGACATACAGACAGAGACAAACAGAGGCAGATACAGAGACCTACAGACCCAGAAAGACCGAGATAGTAGTCGACATGCTGATCAACTATGCCTACCACGTTCCGGTTGGTTGCATGGTCATCGGGTTGGCCATCGTCCTGTCAGGGTTCGTCAGCCTCGTCGTCTTGTACGGCAACCATCATGATGAGACGCAGTTCAGACAAAGGAAAGCAACGCATTACCTGTTGGCATTGTGTGGCTTTGGTGCCGTCTGCCTCATCCTCGGATGCTGTTCATGCTGCACCATCTACAATCGGATACAGAGGAATTGGAACCGGGTGATGATGATGCAACATCAGCATCAGCAGCAGCATGAGCATCCGAGAAATACACACCTCACCATTGACAGGTAGACAGATGGCATGTTTGTATGTATGTATGTATGTATGTATGTATGTATGTATGTATGTATGTATGTATGTATGTATGTATGTATGTATGTATGTATGTATGTATGTATGTGTGTGTGTGTGTATGTATGTATGTATGTATGTATGTATGTATGTATGTATGTATGTATGTGTGTGTGTGTGTATGTATGTACATGTATGTATGTATGTATGTATGTATGTATGTATGTATGTATGTATGTATGTATGTATGTATGTGTGTGTGTATGTATGTATGTATGTATGTATGTATGTATGTATGTATGTATGTATGTATGTATGTAGGTAGTGGTGGTAAGGTGGTGGTAAGGTGGTGGTAAGGGTGGGTTGTGGTGTCGGTGGTGGTGATAATGACGATGGCGACGACGACGATGAAGATGACGAAGATGATGATGGTGACGACTTCGACGACTACGACGATGATTATGATCGACGACGACTTCAGTATTCCTATAGTCCAGCTGTTCGACTCGATAGCGCACATGCACACGCACGTACATGCATACTTACATACAAATTATGCATACCTACAGGCATACATACATGTATACGTATACGTATACGTGCATATATACATGCATGCATAGATGCATAAAAGGCGTAAAGCATACATACAAACATACATTCATACCTACATGCATGCATATCCACAATTCCACATGCATGCTTACGTACAGACATACACACATGCACACACGTATGCAGTATGCACTCACCTGTGTGCAGTGTTCGTACACGCACATAAGTATGCAGAACGAACACGTATACACGAAACGCATTGAACAGAAGTTAGGCTACATGAACACAACGAACGAGCTGTGAGACAGAGAGAAAAATTTGAGACAGATGGGCAGAAGACAATAAGATGGAGGTCAGTGAGATCAGATGGACAATGTTCTGGACAGAGTCGTGTATACATACAGACGGACAGAGAGACGGATATAAAGACAGATACACAGGTCTAAATCCTATGACTGTATGCATGTTCAGTTGCGTAGCCAGGAATTTATAATGGGGGTGGGGGTTTATGGCCTGGCCGGATGCCCTTCCTGACACAAACCCAACAGTATTACAGTAAATAAAAAGGGAATAAACTCCGCCACTGGTTGCACTCTGCCAGTGCCAGTCCCAAGCCTGGATAAAGGAGGAGGGCGTCGCTAATGGTCTTTGTTACCACACAGTGACGTTAAACTGCAAATACTACTACTACTAAAAACGGAATAAAGTCTTTTGCAGTAAATAAAATGGGAATAAAGTAACAACGGAATAACGTAAGAAAAACAATTGCTGCTACAAACGATTGTTTTGTTTTTCTTATTTAAGTGGATAAATAACATTTGGAAACACTTTTTACTAAGCCAGTGGGGGTTTAACCCCGAAACCCTCTTGTCTACGCCACTTTGCAAGCTTACATATGAAATATAATTTATTTAGTTATTTACAAATACAAATACATAATCATAACAATTTCGTATCGATTTGTACTCTGTCGTCAACAGCCATGCAATTCCAATAAATATTAGGTAAATGCCCGTCCTAATTATAATTAACTGTTTATTCTAATCCTAATTATAAATTTTTGAGCTTATGCTAATTCCGTTTGATTCCACGTAGTTACAAATTCTTAACTGCCCTGCAGCGTTGACTTGAAAAGGGTGTGTAGGCTTAGGCTATATACCGTTGACTAGATAAATGGCATATAGGTATTTCATGTTTTTATGGGAGCCTATATATAATAGACGCAGACATGGCATCGTAAATATCACTCACCAATAACAGGTTCATTTTAGTTCATTTCGGCGATTTATATGGCGCTCCTTTAAGGTCATCTACTCAGGAGCTTCCCGACTCAACTCCGGCTAAAGAGAGAAGTCGTGAGGTTGTCATAAAACAACCGTAACAATAATTATTAGTCAGTGGATACCAGGCGATGAGCCGCACGAATCCCATCCCAAAGTGCAGGGCGATAAAAAGTGAACGTATAGCGCTGCATAATGGAAGTCTGCGAACGGGGGTGGGGTGGGACAAGGAACCAAGTCTCCTTAGATGAGCGGGGGAGTGACAAGCCTTATGTGCTGGACGATAAGGGTGGATCAGTAACGCTTATGCAAATATGCCGGTGCAGTACCCTCAAGGCAACCCCGCACAAAGGAATAGCACCCGATAAGTAATCCGCTATTATACGGGACAGGGAGCCAGTTCAAAACATCCAGCATGCAGCCTAGGCATCGACATGGCCATAACGATATCTCGGGATCATACGACCGATGAGGCGTGTTGTCGTGCGTAGAACCTGAATCAGTTACCCGATCCAAACCACCACCGGGTCCCTAGGTATTATGGTACACGACCGTTGAAAGACCATCAACTGACCGCGTTAATGATAAGTGTGGGAATAATGACTGACTTAAGTACTGCATCAAACCCGGATTTAAAGTTTCATGAACAACGTGCCACACTTACATGCATTGGAAGGGAAGCGTATTCGGCTGAATAGGAGCCAACGCAGTAGGCCTACAAAGGTTGTATGTTGAAACATTCAAGTAACAATCATATTACTATTATTATTTTGACTCTATTACATTGGCGCAGCCAAGGTGTTTTTCGGGGGTTAAACCCCCCCATTGGCCTCGGAAAAAGTTTTTTTAAGGTTATTTATCCACTTAAATAAGAAAAAGCAAAACAATTGCTTGTCTATAGTAACCATTGTTTTTCTTACTTTAATAATAATAATAATAATACTTTGTTCCTTTGTTGCTTTATTCCCTCTTTATTTACTGTAATACTGTTGGGTTGGTGTCAGAAAGGGTATCCGGCCAGGCCAAAAAAAAACAACCCCCCCATCATAAATTCCTGGCTACGCCACTGCTCTATTGTAGCCACATAATGTTTTATTATTCTGGGTGTTAGCAGGTTTGAGTTTGTGATTCTAACTTAAAGCTCAATACGTCAATAAAGGTTATCTGAGGTCAAAGGGTTTGCTGTAGAGAATGATGTCGTTGAAGAAATGGAAACAAAGAAGGCAGACATCTAATTCTGTTTGTGTCTATTTGCTACGAATCACAAAATACCATTGTCATGTCAACCAGAGACAATGGAACTACCTACAGAAGAGTGGCTAGGCTCCAGGGTGAGAGTAATTGCCGGGAGGTTTGGGGGATTTCAACTCACCCAGTCTTTCTTAGAACCCCATAGTAAAGTCTGTTTTTCACACTCTAATTCCAAGTGGATCATAGTCCAAGCCCCAGTTATTTTCCCCACAATTCTCACACTGCTAGGCTCAACGGGAATAGGGCGGGAGGGGCAGGAGAAGAGAAAAATGGGAGGACGAGGAGGTGGAGGAGAAGGGGACAAAGAGAGGCTATGGAGGAGGGAGATGAGGAGAGATTGAGTGAGAGGAGGAAGGGTTCGTTACCGGTGAAGACACTGACCCGGGTCTGGGGATGGCCTCTGATCTTAAGTGTCGCCATATAAGTGCTGGATTACGATTACGAGAGGAATGAGGAAGAGAGGGGTGAAGAAGGTGGAGTAATATGAGAAGAGGTTGAGAGGTCGAAAGGGAGGAGCAGGAAAAGGAGGAGGAGGAGAGGAAGCGGAGGTGCAGGAAGAGGAGGATGAGGAGGAAGAGGAGGAGGATGAAGAAGAGGAGGAGGAGGAGGAAGAAAAGGAGGAAGAAGAGGAGGAGGAGGAGGAGGAGGAGGAAGAGGAGGAAGAGGAGGAAAAGGAAGAGGAGGAAGAGGAGGAAGAGAAGAAAGAGAAGCAGGAGGAAGAGGAGGAGGAGGAGGAAGAGGAGGAGGAGGAGAAGAAGGAGGAGAGGGCACGTAAGAGGGTGGTGAGGACACGTAAAGAGGGTGGTGGTGGACGTGAGGTTGAGAAGGCAACAGAGGAGGGAAGCCTATAAATATCGCTCACCAATAACAGTCACGCATAGCGCATCACTGGAAGATGGATGGATAGGGAAACGATGGACAGGGAAAAGGAAGAGAGTACCGGAGGGAACTGGAAGATGAAGGGAGAGAGTGAGAAAAAAGATCAGTGGACGTAGAACGAACGTGACACTGTCTGCGACAGAGCGTGTGACAATTCACACGTGGCAAATACTGACACGTGACAGTTGACACGTGGCAGTTGACACGTGACGGTTGGCGTCGATACTTCCGTTTCCGCCGCCGCCGACGAATTCCAACGCCGTCAGAGAATTCGTTATAGAGCTCCTGTAATTATTATCAACAGGAGCGGAATGAATATCAATCGGTTGCCATTACTGTCTGTCTGCTTGTCTGTCTGTCTGTGTGTCCAATGCTTGGCTGTCAGTCAGTGAGTCAGTCAGTCAGTGAGTCAGTCAGTCTGTTTGTATGTCTTTCTGTGTCTGTCTGTGTGTATGTCTGTCTGTTTGTATGTTTGTATGTATGTGTGAGTCACTGAACGTGTGTCCTGTGCTTGGCTGTCAGTCAGTGAGTCAGTGAGTCAGTGAGTCAGTGAGTCAGTGAGTCAGTGAGTCAGTGAGTCAGTCAGTCAATCAGTCAGTCAGTCAGTCAGTCAATCAGTCAGTCAGTCAGTCAGTCAGTCGGTCAGTGAGTCAGTGAGTGAGTGAGTGAGTGAGTGAGTCAGTCAGTCAGTGAGTCAGTCAGTCAGTTAGTCAGTCAGTCAATCAGTCAATCAGTCAGTAAGTTGCAAGTGAGTGAGTAAGTAAGTAAGTCAGTCAGTCTGTCTGTCTCTCTATGTCTGTCTGATTTCCTGCCTGCCTCCCTGCATGTCTGTCTGTCGGTATGTCTATATGTCTACTTGTATATCTGTGGGTGCGCCTAGCTGTCAATCAGAGGCAGTCAGTCAGTCAGTCAGTCAGTCAGTCAGTCAGTCAGTCAGTCAGTCAGTCAGTCAGTCAGTCAGTCAGTCAGTCAGTCAGTCAGTCAGTCAGTCAGTCAGTAAGTAAGTAAGTCAGTCAGTCAGTCAGAAGCAGTCAGTCAGTCAGAAGCAGTCAGTCAGACAGTCAGTCAGTCAGCCCACCTGTCTATCGTTCTCTCTTTCTGTCCAAGGAACTACAGCCTCCGCGTGAAGTAGGCTGCATAATAATTTATAGGTGGCCGTCTCTCGTTTTTTGCAACAATTCTTTCCTGTTCTTTCCCATCAACGTGAAGCTTAGACGCCTCGACACTGCATGCCACAATTGATCGCTATTTGCACAAATAAAAATGAAGAATATCCCACTCCCTCCCAACACAAAGTTAAAGCCATGCCACATTTGGATGCCGTCAGGGGCGGATCCAGGGGGCCCAATCCGGCCATGGCCCCCCATTTAAAAATTGCATGGTATGTGGCCCCCATTTGGTTTCAACAAGCCATTAAATAAATGCAGTGGGAGAGAAAAGCAGGACATCAGCCCCCCCCCTATTACAAAATCGCATGGGACGTGGCCCCCCGTTGCCGTTGTTTGATCTACCATTACTCTCGACTACGGATGACTAAAAAAAGGTCGTCAACTTTTTTGGCGGTTGAAATGGTCTCTTTTCCCGGAAAATTGGACGAATGACTAAAAAAATGGTCGTCAACTTTTTTGGCGGTTGAAATGGTCTCTTTTCCCGGAAAATTGGACGAATGACTAAAAAAAGTGTCGTCAGTTTTTTTCGGCGGCAACGAAATTTTTCCTCTGCCCCACCAACAAGACCCCTCAATTTTGGCCCCCCTTTCGAAACTTTCTGTATCCGCCCTTGGATGCCGTTTACCGGCTCAATGGGACCGGGTCTTTTTCAAAGGCTTTCCTTCCATTTCCCCATTGCATGCGTAAATAATAAATAGATATTGCATTCTGCGCTAAGGCTTTTATTTAGGTACACCGTATATAATATTCTTGATAAGAATTGCGTGACTGCCTTTCACATAATTATGCTTGATTGTCTATTCATTTATGTTTGACTGTCTTGTCACTCATGCGTGTCTGTCTTTTAGCCTTAATGTGTGACTGCTTTTTAGCCTTACCTTTATTAGGCCTACTGTCTTTTTCACTCATGCGTGAGTAGCGTGTCTGTCTTTTCACTTATGTGTGACTGCCTATTTACCCCTACCCTTATTACTGTCTTTTTCACTCATGCGTCATGACTGTCTTTTCACTCGTGCATGACTGCCTTTACAATCATACGTGACTGTCTTTTCACTAATACAATCATGGTCCTGTCTCTTTACTTTCGCATGACATGTATTTTTTAGGCAGGCGAGTTCTTCACACCCAATCATCACCGGCTATGATCCACGATTCGCCTCCTGGACTCCACTATGAGATGCCTTCCAGACGTCTTCAAAATTTCATCAGGCTACTCCCACGCGAGCATCACGGCTGAGCCTGTGCGATACACAACTACATAAAACGAACGTAGCGCTATAATATGATTGACGGAAAATATCACGAACTTTGCATCGTAACCAGAGCAAGACCAAGGGAGGACATATATCTACCGTCCATAGGCGGAGACCTGGGCCGAGAATTGGGGGGGACGGAAAGACGCGAAATCTTCCGAGAAATTTCTGACGACCGGCGAAATGTGGAAAAAAAGTTAAAAATTTCTTTTTGCCGCCAAAAAAGTTGATGACTTTTTTTTTTAGTCATTTGGCCAAATCTTTACGAAATTTTCTATTTTCGCCGCCAAAAAAAGTTGATCTTTTTTTTAGTCATTTGGCCAAATCTTTACGAAATTTTCTATTTTGGCCCCCCCCGAAAAAGTCTTGACGCTCAAACATTGGGGGGGACAAATGCATGGGCCGTCCCCCCCAACACTTTTATTGGGGGGACCGTCCCCCCTGTCCCCCCCTAGGTGTCTCCGCTCATGCTACCGTCTATCCTTAGATTTCCCAGCTTGCCAGTCCTCCAGTCAGCATCGGAACGGTCTCGGTTATGATCGATGAGGCGAACCAGTTAAGCGAGCTGCCTCTAGATGATCCTGAGTTACTTCGACTCTTGTCGTTTGGACACCGGACCATGCAGTGCATCTCAAAATGTGCGTTTTACTTTATAGCAGGACTTAAAACTGTGGCTTTACGGTCATGGACGGCGTCCAAACACTGCTTTTAAAATCTAAGCACCGTCATGCTATTTATAATATTAGACCAGCATAGCCTGGAAAGATAATTAAGGGACTCAGACGGAGGACATTGAAGAGCACCATCTATGGATTAAAGGCAACATGTGCGTTGTTGGTTACACGCAGATAACCATAATGGAATTCAGTAAAAGACTGTCTCTGCTAACTGTACATGTTGTATATAATTATATGCTTTGAATCAGGTTTTATTAAACGTGCAGTTCTACGCAAAATGTGCAATTCTAAATGAATTTGTGCAGTTGTAAAAGCAATCTTGTGCAGTGATAATCATTAGAAAGCGGTAACTGCAGCCAGTTTACCACAGAAGAGCGAAAAGGAAGGAATGTTTGTGCACATGGGGTGCATAATGCACATGCAGGCTAAAAAAAGGTCGTCAGAAATTTTGGTCACCAAAGCCACACTAGATTAAAATTGCTGGCTGTGCAGTTTTAAAAATTTCTTTTTAAAAGCCCTACTTTGAATTGAACCGTGAGGTGAGCTATGAACCGAAGTGCTCCTAGTTCATATATATATATATATATATATATATATATATATATATATATATATATATAGTTTATGGCCTACTTCTTAGTCGGTCTGTATAAATTAATTGTATTTTGTCTGGCCGTCTTGCAGATGCCTGGCTGTTTGACTGTCTGCCTGCCTGTCTGTCTGTCTGCCTGTCTGTTTGTCTGTCTGCATGCTTGCATGTCTGTCTGTGAGTTTCACTATTAGCTATAATATTCTGAATTTATCTGCGAGTTATGCACTCATAACTGAACACAGTGAACAGCGAACTGAGTTGTAAATGTACAAATTTCTTGTGAGAATTTCGATGCAGACTAATGATCATGGTTAACACGATGAATTACATGTATTGTGATACCCGCAATATATTTATAATAGCGATATATAATTTACATACACGGTGAACGGAAGAAACCGAACCTCTGCAGGAAATAAAGAAATTAACACCAAGCATGAAAAAAATAATATTGAGAATAAAACTATTTTATTCACAATTATAAACCTAACTATTTTTTATGACTATACACTATCCCAGTTAAAACTTGACGTCATTTAGAATGTTTCAAACAGCGCATATAGAGCGACTGAACTAACGGAGGTCAACAAGCAGGCACGGATTGAGCGATCAACGCAGTTATTGATGCGCTATCCTGAAAACTTGGTACATTCAAATAGCCTAGACCTTAATCCCGTGGACTATAAAATAATTATGACTTGTGATGCAAGAAAATGTTTACAAGAAAAGGTACGCGATGTCGGAGAACTGCGTCAGCGCATACAGGAATGGTACGAATTTGATCAAGCTGTGATCGATTCAGCAATTATTAGTCAGTGGCAAGCGCGTCTTTGGGGCGTGTGTTGCGGTCGAAGGAGGAATTTTGAACAGATAATTATTGCAACTAACAATGATAGTTATCTGATTCTTGTCCTACTGAAGTTTCTCCATATTTTACAAAAATGTACAAATTATTACACGAATTATAGTAGCAATAGGAGAGGTTCGGTTTTTCCGTTCACTGTGTATTTATATATTGGGTATCCGTTATACGAAACGCAATATTTGTATAATACATGTATTATATGTCTAGTTTTGTCTACGTCTCTATGCATGTGAGCCTATATATGTCTGTAAGTCTGTCTTTATCTGTCGGCTTGTCGGTCTCACGGTCTGTGTGTCTGTATGTCTGTATAAATTTATGTCTGTGTGTCTGTATTTCTGTCTGTGTGTCTGTTTGTCTGTATTTTTGTTTATTTGTCTGCCTGCTTGTTTGCATATATCCGTGTGTCTGTATGTCAGTTGGTCAGAGTGCTTGTCTGTCTGTATGTGCATATGTCTATCTGTCTGTCTGTCTGTCTAGTTTAATGTGCATATAAATTTTTATGTCGTGTTCTGCTGGCCCTCATTGCACATAATGTGATTAGTCGATGTAACACTTCAGTGGATCAGCATTCGTGTTTCATCGTCTTTAATAAACTGATAATTATTATTAATGCGTCATCCTCCATTCATCTTTTAATCTATCCGTTGTATATGTCCATCTAATCATCTCTGCCTCTGTCTCTCTGTAGCCATTGTCTTTCTCTGTCTCTGTCTTTCTCTGTCTCTCTGTCTGTGTTTGTCTCTGTCTCTGTCTGTCTGTCTCTCGTCCTCTCGTTTTCCCCTCTCTTTTTCTCTTTCTATTTCTTATATTCTCTTTGAATATCCTTCTGTATTTCTTCTCTCTCTCTGTCTCTCTGTCCCACTCTCTCCCTCTCTCTCTCTCCCTCTCTCTCTCTTTCGGACTTTTAATCTATGCCTCTGCCTTGCCTCTGTCTCTGCATGCATCTGCCTCTTTCTCTCTCAGAGTCTCTCTCTGTCTCTTTCTCTGTCTATCTCTGCCTGTCTGCCTCTGTCTCTGCCTCTGTCTACGTGCACCTGTCTCTTACTCTCTCTAACTCTCGGTTCTTTTACCGGTAGCATTCCACCATCTCTCCCCTTCCTCATACGACCATTCGAACCAACCACATCGATCCCCCCTCTCAGAATCGATAATGGACTCGCCCGGGTCCATGCATCGTCCGCAAGCACACACACCCACCCACACATTCCCGCCATCCGTCCTGTCTACTTTCGTCCATTCGACGGTCAGCGAAAGACTAGAGGGACTTCGATACGAACCGTCCAGTTTCTTGACATCTGATGCTGATAATAATCGGACATTGACTTTAACAGAACGTAACGTAGCGTAACGTACTGTACCGCAACGTAACATAAACAAACATAGGCAAAACATAGTACACGATTGCAGCATCATAACTTATAGGCATAACATATTGTAACATACTGTACCGCAACGTAACATAAAAAAAGCATAGGCATAACATACAGTGCAAGATTGCAGCATAACTCATAGGCATAACACAATTATTGTAACGTGCTGTACCGCAACATAAACTTAACATTTAAACAAAACATAGGCGTAACGTATAGTGCAAGATAGCAGCATAACTTATAGGCATAACATATTGTAACATGCTGTTCCACAGCATGACAAGCAAAACATAGGCATAACCATAATTATATTGCAAGATTGCAGCATACATAGCATAAGCATAACATTGCGTGGGACACTGTTTTTTGCAACGAACCATAAACACAGCATTATAATCGCATAGCCTAACATACTGTACCGCGATATAACACAGACAGAACAAAAAGCATAACATAGCGTAACACATTGCACCTCGTCATAGCATTAGCCAATAATTGTAAGCGTAACATATCATATCATTTCATCACATCTAATTGAGCCACAACACGAATTCATATCCTTTTTTATGACATTGATCAGTAACTATAATCATTTTTCGACACGGTGTTGACGCTGCTAAGACCGGTGACGAACTTTGCGTCCGGCTGTTGATGCGGTCATCTGCGATCCTGTTGATGCGGTAGAAGCATACCAGGTGCGATGCCCGACTGTGATGAGCTGCTGGAGGAGGACGAGGAGGCCGCCTCGAACGCTGATAAGGACAAGGCCGCCCTTCTCCTGTGGAGCCTCAGAGCCTGGCACAAGAAGCGCAACTACGATGAAGGCGGATCGAGAAGGAAACTTCGTCGTCTTCAGAGCAAGGTCAGTAGGAACAGTCATAACATAACGTAACATAATATAACATAACATAACATAACATAACATAGCATAGCATAGCACAGCACAGCATGGCATGCCATGGCATAGCATACCATACCATACAATAGCATAGCATAGCATAACATTTGTGGGGCGCGGTGGTATTGTATTTAAACATTTATAAAGCGCCTCTAGTAGGGTAAACCGTTCAGAGGCGCTCCCAGTGCGCAAGGCCCCGCGAGAAGAAGCAGGTTTTGAGAAGAGACAGGGCAGAGGAGAGACTGACAGACAGAAGAGTTGAGCGAACAGAAGGAGAAAGAGAATTCCAGAGAGAAGGACCAATTGAGACAAAAGACCGAGACTGAGCCATAGAAGTTCTAGACCGGGGAACCAATAGGTCAAGTCTGTTGGATGAGCGAAGTGGACGGTGGGAGGAAGCTGAGTGAGGACGAAGTAAGGTTTTAGTCAGATATTTTGGGGCAAGACCCCGTTGAGACTTTAGGATCAGAGTGAGGATCTTGAACTGTGCGCGAGCACGTAGAGGAAGCCAATGAAGTTCATCAAACATAAAGGTAGAGATGTGAGAGTACTTGGGAAGGCGGGCAATCAATCTAGCAGCTGAGTTGAGAACTGACTGAATCGGTGAAAGTCGAACTTTAGGAAGACCAATGAGAAGAGAATTGCAATAGTCAATACGAGAGCATATGAAAGCATGAACTAAGGTAGTGAAGATGGAGGAGGAGACAGAGCGACGAATGAATGGTGGTGTAGTGGTGGCGTCGTTGCATTGAAGCCGGAAGGTTCGAGGTTCGAATCCACCTCACGTCACCGCGTAGGGACCTTGGGCAAGTCCTTCTCTCGCAATTGCTCAGCGCTTCGGCGTGAAACTCCGTTGCAGTGTCCGCTCTGCAGTCGGGAGCGCCTCTGAGTAGAGAGAGATAGCTTGAAGGGCGCTATAACAAGTGCACATATAAACATATAAACAAACATAACATAACATAACATAACATAACATAACATAGCATAGCATTGCATAGCATAACATAACATAACATAACATAACATAACATAACATAAAAATGACATAACATAACAAAGCACAACATAACGGATATGTAACTCTAATCGTTCGGCGAAATGAATGAATGAACATGACATAATTAGACTATAACATAACTCATGTTAACTCAACATAACACAGCACAACATAACATAACATAACAATTTTAGCATTACACGGGTTTTAAATGTTTCAGAAGACTGTGTTAGAACCACTGCAAAGTAACCTGGAACACTTAATCGACCACTTTCCTATAGCTTCTTCTTAAACTGTACACACTGTGTCCACCAAAAAAAGTGCTGTCATCCAAACCGTTCCGCAAGCCTACAGCTACACTTCTGCTTCGTAAACAATTTGAGCATGTGTTCCCCCGAGTTGCTTTATTTTGTGCTAATTCAAAAACTCTCCCAATGCTGCGCTTCTTTCCAGTGAGGATTTTATTTGCTTAGATCTTCTCTGTTCCTCCTTCTCTCCAATGTCGTTATCCAGTCCTTCAAAGCTATTCCAGCAAGAATTATTATAATGATACTTTACGGTCACGACTTCTATAGCGCCCGTGTGTGATAGACAAGGAGTGAACCGATGGTGCGCTAAAGACAAGCCGTAATCAGGTCCAAGATCCGTTCGTCATAAATAATTATTATAGTGGTGAAGCGCATAAATTATGAAGAAAGGGAGATATATTGAGCAGAAGAGATAGCCTAGACACAATTGTCAGGGCCGGATTAAGGCATGTTCAACATGTTCGGCCGCACAGGGGCCTCCACACTTTATGGGGCCGGCAAAAGTGCCGGCAAAAGAGTTTTCCGAATTTTTAAAAGATTTTTAGCAAATTTCAACCATACGACTAAAAAAGGTCATCAACTTTTTTGGAGGTAAATAATCGGTATATTCTACGAAATTTTCGACCAAACGACTATAAAAAGGTCGTCAGAATTTTCGCCCGAAGATCCGCAAAAAAATTTCCCGAGCAGGGCGCCACACATTTCTTAATCCGACTCTGACACAAGTAGAGAGATATGTTGCAGAAGGGATCGATACAGAACAGAGGGAGTAATTGAACAGAACGCAGCCTGCAATAGTTACTTCAAGCCGGTGGAGTGATCTGGCTCAAGTGGTGTATAGAGACCGGTATACTACGCAGAGATTTCTACATGCTTGAGCTTGATTAGGTTGGAGATCTATACGGTCAGAAGCTTTACACATAAGCTGTATTTGCTCTCTCTTCTATCCATCGCTCGACTCAATCACCGTTATCGATATTTGCTTTCGTGATTCACTGAGAATCAATATTAGAGAACCAGTCGCTAGCTAAATACTCGAGATAGTCACTGAACCTTTTTTCTTGTCTTATGTGTAGACCCATCGTCAGAAGCAGTGCAGTTTTCTTTCGCATCTTTGAGTCTGACGCTGATAATAATCGGGCATCGACTGTACAGCGCGAAACATAGGTACCGGTACAGCGTAACATATTGTACTGCAACATAACGTAAGCACAACATAACGTAGCACACAGTACCGCAACATAACAGCATGACATAAACCAGGATCCTTCCTTACTAAACTTAAAACTGTTCTTTTTGGGCGCGCAGGAGTCGGGAGCGCCTCTGAGTAGCTTTTTCTTGAGGGAGCGCTATACAAATGTCCGAATGAATGAATGAATGAGTGAATAAACATAACATGGCGTAACATGCTGTACCGCTGCATGTATATCATAGACATAACATAGCATAACGCAACATAAACGCAATGACCAATACAAGTGCTCTTACATTTCCTGGCTGTACTGGCCAATAGGGTGGTCGCATCTGTAATGGCAAATTTTCAACTTCATTTTTGTTCTTTTCCCAACCCCCCATTTGGTGCCACTTGGTAAAAGACTGATGCAGCCCAAAAATTATCCCGATAGAAAAATATTTAGGACTAGCACAACGTGTTTGAAGTTTTGGATTTTACGAAATTTCATCGTCTTTTTGAGTTTAATGCTAATTTAGCTACATTTTTGGACCTATGACTAGTTTTAACAGAAATGCAACATTTTTTACTCAAGCACGACTGACAAGTATGTCTGACTTCTACAATGATGATAATGGTTTGTTATATATTTTTATGAACAATTGACCATCACAATAGTATTTGACTCGTGAGTCCCTGAGATCGATGACCATAAACCTTTACTATAAATCTACTTTAAATTTATGTTAGCTGCCATTGGCACTTTGCTGTTGAGTTGCTTGTCTCGGGTTCTGCTAAAAATAAAGATAGCCCCTCCCGCTTCTGGCTTGGCCGACCAGAAGTGATCCAGCACTTAGGCCATTAGTGTTAAGCTACCGAACCCACTGCTGTAAAACCGAACTGCGTGTCGCGCTATAGTGGGCCGTATTTCGTATAACATGTACTTGTAATCATTCTGCGGTGTGTCAGATTGGGTGATTAAATGAAGATTATTGTAGTAGAAAGTCAACACATTGCCATGTTCTTTTGATAGTCCTGATTTCTATCTACAGGGATTCTTTGTTACACTAAAGGCTCTTTAATACATGCTTAACTTTAACACAAATTCTGATATAATACGGACAAGGACCTCAATAATAGTTGAACTAGAGAAAACTACTGATGACACATGTATTTTCGTTTATTGTGGTAATCAGAGCAGAATGACACAGCGCATCACAGATAAGATTTATCAAGAGTTGCTGTAAAGAAATGAATTAAAATAGATGTTGAAATTATTGAGATCACAATTTTTATAGATCAAAGAAATTACTTATTACCACATAGGAGTCAAAAAGCAGCTTTTAAACAACTTCCAAATAGAGCATCATAATTGAGTGCCTGATGAAGACTACTCACATTGTTGTCTATTTCATAATATAGAAGTTATCCAATTAAAAGTATAAGCTTACTTTTAGAGCTGAAAACATGAACACAGAGTCAAACAATTGACACAGAAAGTGCTGTGTCAATAGTGGACTCAAATTACACTGCCTTTATTCGCTATTGTAAATTAACTACCTATTATAAATTAGCATGAAATACGTAAGCTATATGCGACTCAAAATCTCTACATCATACTCAGCTGAAATTACAGTGGCCGCATGGACATCTCAGACGACCAACCAATGCAAGGGTATAAGTATAGCACTCTCAAGACAACACCCATTGGTACACCCTTGGAGGCAGATGAACACCTTCCTTGGGCAACATGCCAGAGATTTCACTTTGAGGGAAATGAATCGTGAAAACTACAACATAGCTCAAACCCATGCAAAGACCAAATGCAATTTGAAATGTGAGACAGTGTAATAATGCCTCAGCTCGAAAACATTTTAGCCTAAATTTGAGATAAAAATTCGCATCTAAAAATAATGGATTTCTACTTTTTAATATTACTCCAGTTCCTTGTAACCCCATGAACAATGACGGTAGAAAAAGAAATATTTATCAGAAATCAGACCTCATTAAGAATTTTGGTGATTTTGCAGAATAAATTAATTATATAGGACACAGATGAAACCGCACAAATTTTTTATTTTCCCCCAATATAATTTATACTATTACTGTTCCCTTACTGAAGCAGTCTAAGAACAATACGCTATTATAATCAATCAAGACAAGGTAAAACAGGTACTATTTGTAAAGAAATAAGATATGATAGATATTATCTGTGATGCGGTGTGTTACACAGGTTTTCTAGCCTTAGAGGAATTTTTCTTGAAGTGGCGCTATATAAATTGATGATCATGATTTCGATGACAGTAGCATCATCATGTTTAAGTGTGGAGCAACTACAGGTAGTTGAATTGATTCCTGGTTTGAAGATTCCTGGTTGACTACAGCCATATAGCTACTTTTGAGCATTAGAAGTCTTGCTATTATAAGGGTAAAACTTTGATGACGTTGTGCTAGTCCTAAATATTAATATTTTGTCTTACAACTTTTTGTGTGATGTTTCTGGGGAGAATGGAACCAAACGGCGCCTTGGGGAACAGTCAATTCCAACTTTCATTTTTAACGACCACCCTACTGGCCAATAAGTGGCAGGACGGCGTTCAGATTTTAAAATGAGTGCATGGACGCCGTCCATGACTGTCCAGACACACTTTAAGCCCTGATCATTACATAGACCTATCGTAGCATATTGTGCCGCTGCGTGACATAAGCATTATCGTACCATAGCGTAACATACTGTACCGCTACATGACATAAACATAACATAACCACAGCATCAGTGGGGTGTAGCCAGGATTTTATGATGGCGGTTTGGGGGGCTTTATGGCCTGGCCGGATGCCCTTTCTGACACCAACCCAACAGTGTTACAGTAAATAAAAAGGGAATAAAGTAACAAAGGGAATAAGTAAGAAAAACAATTATTGTTACTACAAGCAATTGTTTTTTTCTTATTTAAGTTGATAAATAACCTTTAAATTTCCCGCCTAGGCCAATGGGGGCGGTTAACCCCCGAAACCCCCTTGTCTACGCCGCTGCACAGTGGCTCTAAATAATATGAGCACAGCATAAGCATAACACAGAGCAAAGAACTGTATTGCAACATAATACTTAAGCGGCTATCTTGGTTAGCTGTCAGGAATTTTCACTCCGTACTTTAAGGGCCTCCCTTTGTAGCCAAAGCATACCTATTCTCTACATTTGCTATCGTTTTTGTACTCTTGTTGAAATAAAAAAGAATTGAATTGAGTAACATAAACATTGCATACATATAATATCATAGCGTGACATACTGCTCCGAAACATAACATACGCATCACATAAGCATGACACAACGTAACACACGCACCCTATAGACTGCCTCGGTCACCAAGGCAACACGAAGGGCCACTCCACTTCGGTTGTGTAACGAAGGGGCTGTCCATTGACGCCCACCCTATCGCCCTGCCAATGTATTACCGTAGAGCTGCGATGGAAGCCTCGCGCCTCAGAGTACGTCAAATCTAATTTACGACATTAGCGACACCCAGTGGTGACCAGACATATACAGCCGCATATATATCTGACGTAACCCAACAGTAAGCAGAAGCTTAACGACCAGTTACTTCGAATGGAAATCGATTTTCTTTTACATGTAGTCGATAGACAATCTAACCAGAGATTTGAAGGGGCGCCTCCCGCTGTGACGTGCAAAGACGGGGTAAAAAGCGCATATGAGACTTAGGGCAGCCCGATCGGATTATAGGCTTCGGTATCTTCGGAAGAACTGAGAAATGATAGTGAAAAGGCAGAAAAAACAGAAGTAAACGATGTTAACGGAAGCTGGGCGGGCAGGAATTGGAGTCGAGATATAAGGGCGCGCAGATCGATTTCTGAATAGACGACGAAGACAATAAAAATTAGATGATTTGTAAAGATACGGCGAAGAGGAATCAAAGCAGTGTCGGGAATTTAAAGGAAGTAGCAATGAAAGAAAAAGATGTATAAAAAAGCAGCAGACAGACAGATTTATAAGAAAAAGGAGTAGAAGAAGAAGAAGACGACGAGGAAGAGGAGAGAAAATGGGAAGGAGAAGGAAGAGGAGCAGAAGAAGAATGCTAATGCAAATAGGGAGAGGGGAACGAGGAGTGAAAGATAGAGGAGGAGGAAGCGGAAGGGGAGGAGAATAAGACGGGGAGGGAAGAAGAAAGGGGGAGTAGAAAGAGGAAGAGGAGTGCAGGAGCAAGAAGAGGGTGAGTAGAGGAGAAAAAAGGTACGGTAAAAAATTAAGAGAATAGGAGAAGGGGAAGAAGAGAAGGGAAGAAGAGAAGGGGAGGAAGAGAAGGGGAGGTGGAGAAGGGGAGAAGAAGAGGAGAATCAGAAGAGGAGAAGGACAAGAGGAGAATGGGAAGAGAAGAATGAGGATGCTGATGCAAATAGGATGATAAGAATGGGAGGTATAAATAAGAAGGAAGAGGAGAAAGCGGAGGAGGATTAAGAGGAGGATGAAGAAGATAGAATGGGAAGAGAAAAAGATGTAGAAGAGGAGGAGGAGGCGGAGGAAGAGGCGGAGGAAGAGGTGGAGGTGATGGAGCAGGAAGCAACAGAGGTCATTAGGAAGTATATCCAGTCATCCATCTCGACCGCCTTTGAAGCTGTTTACTTTATTGCTGCACTGGCTTCCTGATCTAAAGCAACGTGTTCTCCCATGGTAGATTCGTCGACTAATCCCAGCCCCAGTTTCGAGAAAACATTTCTTTTTCCGAACGTCACTTGAGCTTTGTCGTCGCTCTTGACAGCTCATGAAGCCCGACTGACAGCCGAATTGAGTCATGAGCTGAGCCATGGGTCATGTGGAATAGAGTCATTGCTCAGATTGACGCCAACACAGGCGACTCATTAATACTATGAATAAGAACTTATAATGTATATATGATATATCCTTCCTGGTTATGCCGGCATGACAGCTTATTAGTTGTCATACGCAATAGCAATAACTACCATGAGGTCAATAACAGTAACAATGGCGGCTATTGCAATGTAGTTTGGTCGTCACCTTCACCTGTGCATGTGTACTGTGTAGCCTAATGTATCACCTGGTCACCTGGTGCCGTCAGCTCTTGGAGCTCTGGCGATATTCTTGATGTATCCTCTCCAGTGTCCCCTCTCTCTTGTTGCCTCTCTCAGCTCCTCCAAGTTCATGCCAGACTTTTCCTGTACCTCATCCAACCATCTCTTCCTTGGTCTTCCGCGTCTCCTCCTTCCCTCACCGCATGCCGTCATCAGCTCCTTCTCCAAACCGTTAGATCTCATCACATGGCCGAAGTAGCTCAATTTCCTCCAAGTCGCTGTTTGCTGTAGTGTCTCATCTCTCTCTATTCCGAGAGAATATTCTAATGTATACTATAGTAAAAACAGTCAATTGCCGGTTCCGATAATGACTCATACCGTTTAGCGGAAAATTCCTCTTTTAACTATCACTCCATCCCACCTTAGAATACCATATCCGTACAGACGTGTTTTATGGACGATCCATACCGGAAAGATAGACGCCGCCAAGTGGCTGCTATGAAGACGGTGTCTGGCTCAGCAGTAGCCATGTAGCAAGCGTATACATAAAACAGCGATTCCAGGGCTGTTTTTCAGGAATTTTTGGAACTGCACAACTCCTTCTTTCCTTTCCCATCATCCATGGTAAATTACTTCCAATCGGAGGACAATGACCTTTTTTGCCAGTTTTAACTGTACAAAAGTGCTTCTACAACTGCAAATTTTGTGTACAACTGCACGTTAAAAAACCATGAGCCATTCTACTCTTTGCATCAGCCACGTTTATGTGTGGAAGCGTCTCTTGGAATTCGTCTTCTTTGGCTGGCTATGTCTTTCATAGGAGGTTCATACCGAATCATATGTGAAATGTCGCCATTCTTCTCGTCGTCCAGCCCTCTCCTTCAGCTTCCTGTAACCATCCTTCCTCGTCATCCAGTCCATTAGCATCATACTGGTTATCCTTTTGTATCAATCCTTCCTTCCTCCGTGTATTCTTCTCTTTACTCATGAAATTACCATTTGTAATTTAAGGCCTGGCCTCAAGTTATATGGCGAGTTCCAGCAATGGAAGAACGATAAAATATACTCTGTCGCGATTTCCATTATAATATAATACTTATTATGCAATCTATGCAGTAATGCAATTTATGTCAGCACGGTAAAGATTATCATTGTCACAAGTTCCACTACTACCATTGTTTACCTGATGGATGGATCCAGATTTGACGAGGGACTATGACAACAGAGGCCGTTGCCCTCGAAAAAAATTGTTTGGCTTAATGCAGCCCGATATTGTCTACCCGATGTCGAGCTGATCCTTAAGGATGCGCGATAGATTATCGTGGTTGGAGCGCGCTCTGAACTGTCAGTGGTGAAATGTCAGTGGTTAAAATCTTCACCAGGGCAGGCTTTTCATTAGAGACACAAGCTCAATCTGCGTTCTTTCCAATCACTGTAATTGAGAGGGTCAGACGGCGGAGTAGAGTATTAGCATTGTGCCTTAAACGGACCAAGAGAATAGGCCAACAGGCAGGGCTTAGGGCTTTAAGTGTGGCTGGGCGGTCATGGACGACGTTCATGCACTTATTTTAAAATCATAACGCCGTCCTGCCACTTATTGTCCAGCACGCCCTAGAAAGGTATAGGGCGTCCAATCCATGCATGCACTTCTTTTGGAAAGTTAAGGGGCGTCCAGGCACTTATTTTTCAACACTTTAAGCACTGCCAACAGGCAGACACATACACGGGCAGATAAGCATGCACGGACAGATAGGCAGACCAAGAGATAGGCAAACAGGCAGACACATACAGAGGCAACACATGCACGGGCAACACATGCACGGGCAACACATGCACGAGCAGATAAGTAGGCCTAGTCAAAGACATACGCAGACAGGTAGACACACACGCAGAAGGACAAGCAGACCAAAAGGCTAAGCAAGAATGAATTCGTTGGCACTTCAAACCATGCTGCAGCGGTGGTCGGTCGGTCAACATGGAGTGGATGTCGCTTAGCCCATCTACGTGTATAGCCATCATTCCCCTAAAGTCTTCTGGTCTTATCAGCTGCGATGGTGCATACACCTTCTCCCTCTTCACCTTAGCCGGGAGCGTCTCTATAGGAGAACCATTGAAGTGGCGCTATATAAGTTTGATTGAGTGATCGACTGATTACCTGTTTGATTGCGTGCTTGATTGCTTGGTTGCTTGCTTTATTGATTGCTTGACTTGATTGCTTGAATGTTTGAATGTTTGATTTGATTGCTTGCTTTATTGATTGCTTGACTTGATTGCTTGAATGTTTGAATGTTTGATTTGATTGCTCGCTTTATTGATTGCTTGCTTGATTTGATTGCTTGATTGATTGCTGCACTTGATTGCTCGCTTTATTGATTGCTTAACTTGATTGCTTGCTTGCTTGATTGCTTGCTTGATTTGATTGCTTACTTGCTTGACTGCTTGATTTGATTGCTTGCTTGGTTGCTTGCTTGATTGTTTTACTGATTGATGCCTTTGACTGCCTCTCATCTTATAGCCTTCTATCGTGAGACCGGGTCTTCTCCTGTCTCTGTATCATACCCCTTGAAGTAAACAAAACTGAATCGAAATTACTGGTCCCCTACTCCGCTGATGCGGCCTCGTTCTTTGTGACTTAAAAATCAGCCAGGGCCTACATGTATAATGTTGGCTTGAATATATCTTTTTTGTGAAGTAGACCCACTTATAGAAAGCCCAATAGTATACACTGTTATACAGCGCCTAAATACATACATGTAGGATTGTAGGTACATGCAAACATCAGTGTTCCCATGCATACCATTTCTACCCGAAGTTATATATTATATATTTTATAAATATATATATATATATAAATATATATAGGCCTAACTGGTTTCTGTATATCACCGTATATAGTATATACCCCAACCATGTATCTACTATTGTACATAAAATTATTTTGACACTCACGTATACATCCTTCTTCTCTTAGGCTTACTAGAATACAACTAGCATTACCTTATGGGAATTTCTATTATAACCGTATACCTGACTATGTCCAGGACGATTACGATGCTGTTCTGTGACGCTGATAAAAAAGGTCATCTTTTTTATTGACCAGAATTCATGATGACTATAATACAATCGTGTCGGAATACAATTTTTGATGCGCATCACATTGGCAAAAACCGAGATGCCACCAGAAAACGATGACGTAACGTTCTATTACAATCAGAATATCGATTAAATACCCAATGCAAAGAACCCATATTGGCTGCAAACATATTGAAAGAATAGCGATTTCTAATGTATATATTTGCACGTGGAACGTCGTGGATAGTCTTGAGCAAATGTCCGCAGCGATATTCGTTTCCGACCAAATCGATAGAAAACGTCTGTCGATGGTTACAAGACTAACAAGAGTATCGATGTAGAACACGGTGTCAACATATATATATATATATATATATATATATATATATATATATATATATATATATATATATATATATATATATATATATAGGGGCGGATCCAGGGGGGCCAATCCGGCCATGGCCCCCATTTAAAAATTGCATGGGACGTGACCCCCCATTTGGTTTCAACAAGCCATTAAATAAATGTAGCAGGAGAGAAAAACAGGACATCAGGCCCCCCCATTACAAAATCACACGGGACTTGCCCCCCCCCGTCGATTCAGCGGCGGATGTTTCCCGGATGAAATGTTATTTTTTCCCGGAAAATTGGTCGATGACTAAAAAAATTTTCTCCTGTCTCACAAGACCAAAAATTTTGCCCCCCCCCTTCGAAAATTCCTGTATCCGCCCTTGTATATATATATATATATATGTATATATATATATATATATGAACATGGCAAGGGCGTATACAGACATTTTCGGTCTTGGGAGAGGGGAAAAATTTCGTCTAGGTCGCCGACAAATCTGATGACCATTTTTTTTCATTCGTCCAATTCCCTAGAAAAAAATACCGTTTTAGTCGCCAAAATAGTTGATGAATTTTTTAGTCATCAGTCATCCTGGTCGGAGTAATGACCTCTCTAGTATGGTAGTATCCTGCTTTTCTCTCTCGCTGCATTGAGTTAATGGCTTGTTGAAACCAAATGGGGTCCACGCATGGGCAGAGCTTATCAGGGAATATGGGGGGGGCTAAGCTCCCCCAAGAAGACTCATATTCATTTTTTACCGTGTAAATGGTATCTTTTCCCGGGCTTAGCCCCCCCCCCAAGAAGGCTGTAGCCCCTCCAAGAACGGAAACCAAACTTCGCCCATGGGGTCACGTCCCATGCACCTTTTAAATGGGGGGGGGACATGGCAAAATTGGCCCCCTGGATCCGCCCCTGGAACATGTTAATAAGTGTCCAGCGACGGACCAGCGTCCTGCAGATGAAGAATCTCTTTCATTAGAGAAAGGTCGGAGTGTGGCATTTCTCGAGCGGTTGTGAGAGAGGAATCTAAGGAGAAAATTTCCAGAATTACCCAATATGGTGGCCAATGTATGTATAAGCTTAGTATCCGTAGAACTCCGCTAATTCTCGCACGATGGCTGTGCCAGTCCCAAGCCTGTAGAAAAGAGGAGGGCGACGCTAATCATCATTGATATGACAGGTGCATTGTCGTTAAATATAGCGACAAGCCGACAAGTGATCAGCTTTGAAGCACATCTTTTCGAATGTTTTGAGTGAAATTCTTCTGCCTGAAACTTCACATATCACTATACAAGACGGTTCGACAGTTTTCATTTAATTCCTTTTAAGGATTTATCTAGCGCCCCTTAAAGATCAGTTCTAATCAGAAGCGCTCAGGGCTTTTTTTAACGTGCAGTTGTACACAAAATGTGCAGTTCTAAATGGATTTGTGCAGTTGTAGAAGCACTTCTGTACAGTTAAAACTAGCAAAAAATGGTTATTGTTCTCCGATTGGAAGTAATTTGCCATGGAGGATGGGAAGGAAAAGAAGGGGTTGTGCAGTTCTAAAACTTCCTCAAAAACAGCCATGGAAGCGCTCCCGACCCATACTCGGCTACAGAGAACGATCTTAGTAACAGAGCAGAACGTGATCTCAGAGGCTATAGGCATTAGATCCTAGTTCAACAGGGAGCCCACTCGTTTATTATTATTATTTTTAAAAATATACTTCTCGAAATTGCTATTAGCCCCCTTCCCACTTCTACACAGAAGCGCTCCCGACTACAGCGCTGGCGCTGCATCGGAATTTCTCCCCGAAGCGCACGAGGAAATTATTACGAGTGAAGGACTTGTTCAAAGCCCATAAGCGGCGGCTTGAGGTGGATTCGAACCTGGACCCCTCCGGCACCAAGGTACCAAACCCACCACTACACCACTCCCCGGATCTTCACCATCTGCCAATTGACTTTGTTTTGATTAAGCGCTTATAAATAAGCTGGTTTCCGTGACTTCGCTTTTCTGAAATCTCGAGATTACGATTACCATTACAATTATACCACCTCGCCCCACAATCGTTCGAGGAAGAATGACGGGCAATTATTTTATGAGTATTTTAAACACGCTGGGTCAATCGTGCAAATGCCAGATAATCCTAATGTCATTGCACTGCGTTCTTGGATACGATTTAAACGGGATTCTTGCGAGGCAAAATTGTTATTGAGCATTGATCGCTGTGGTTATAAGAACGAGAGACGTTTGACCACAGACGTCGAGAACGCTAGACGTCTCCTGTCAACGAAGATATAAATTTGTCGGTCCAATCTATTCATGCCCGGCTTATAAAATCCAATATGTTTTCATTTAATTCCCTCCAGATCTTACCTACATGTATGCCTATAATATTGTATATCTATCCAATATCCTGTTATGCATTGGGACATCCAATATTTTATTGTAGGATGCATGTATGTAGGCTATGCATGCATATGTATGTATGTGCACTTGTTAAAAAAAATAATATTCGTTTATTCAAATTCAATCTGACACACCGCAGAACGATTAGCCTACAGGTACAAGGTTATACGCCCCTTCAAGCGCTCTACTCAGAGTCGCTCCCGATTACAGCGCGAACACTGCATCAGAGTTTCACGCCGAAGCGCCGAGCAATTGCGAGCGAAGCACTTGCCCAAGGTCTCTACGTAGCGTCTTGAGGTGGATTCGACCCTGCAACCCTCCGGCTGCAAGGCATCCAACATACCCACTAGGGCCCACCTATTTATCAACTGCTCTCCTAGCGAGTGGAAGGCTGAACCAGCCTTCGTGTCTTTCAAGAGCCAAGTTCTTTCACAGCAAAAGCGTTACCATATTATCTCCCGTCGTCCAGACAAACAATACGTCCATCATCCTTAATGAGTTTCACTCCTCCAGATGATAATTATTATAGCCTACTAGAGTGTGTGTGTGCTCGTTAAGAGGTCTGTAGGTTACCTGAGTGCAACCATGGCAGGTGTTATCTTCTAAGTGAAAGATTGAGATGGATTTCCGAAATTTATCAGCGGTTGTCAACGAGTCTATACAATAATTCCGATAACCTTTTTGTTTAGTGTTTAGTCAACGTAGAAACGGATTTCAAGAGTTCTTGTCGCTGGTCAAGGTCGTAGCTAGGGGAGGGATCATGTTCACCTCGGGGTAAAAATGATGATGATGATGATGATGATGATGATAATAATAATAATAATAATAATAATAATAATAATAATAACTGGGACCTTGACGAATAGGGTCCATTCCAGACAAATCTGCTTTTATCGAGAGTGTTGAAGTCCCCAAGGGATCATGTTTACCTCGGGGCAATAAATAAATAAATAATAATAATGATGATGATAATAGTAATGATAATAATAATAATAATAATAATAATAATAATAATAATAATAATAATAATAACAACAACAACAACAACAATATTGTGGGCTGTTACCAGAGCAAGTAGGCTATCCTGCACAAACATGTCTTTGTCTTCTTTGCTTTTCTTCGGTTTAATCACTTTTCGCACATTTTCTCCTGACAGTTGCACTTGAGTCTTACGTGGACGGAACACTTTTAAGCGGAAAACGGTGTCGGTCACGTCAATGGAGCCCAACTGAAACGAGGAGATGGGCGGATTGTTCCCCTAGAGAACGACGCTTGTCGCTTGAGGGCAAGATGAGTCCAACTGACAACTATCTCGGAGGCAGACGTGCTCGAGGCAAGCGCTATAAATATAGCGAAGTCAGCGGCAGAATGGGCGAGAGGAGTGCAGGATGGGAGAGATGGACTGAGATAGGCATACAAAGAGAAAGAAACAGAGATCGGCCAGAGAGAGAGAGAGACAGATAAGGAGACTGAGACAGAGAGACAGGGTCTGGTAGAGATAGAGAGAAAGAAAAAGACATGCAGAGACAGGGACAGATAAAGATAGGCAGAGACAGAGAGACAGAGACAGACAAAGAGAGACAGAGAGAAAAAGAAAGAAAGAAAAAGCGAGAAAGAGAGAGAGAAAAAGAGAAATAAAGAAATAGAGAAACACAGACAGACAGAGAAAAAGAGACAGAGAAAAAGAAAGAGAGAGAGAGACACACAGAGACAGAGAGACACTCGCACGCACGCACGCACACACACACACACACACACACACACACAGACAGAGAGAAAGACACATGCAGGGGCAAAGACAGAAGCAGGTAAAAAGACATAGACTTATATAGAGCTAGAGGGAGCAGGTGCGCTTTCATCCGAGCGGCAGAAAGACGACCAGCAGCAGTCGTCTTCTTAAATTGACAGACGGAGCTTGGATCTACGATTGATGAAGGCCGACTCCCTTTGTTGCTGTGGCACCATCACACTCCACTGGTTGCAGAGGAAACTGAAATTGAAAAGGAGAAGCGGGATGGCGAAAGAGGATGGATCAAGGGTTGGAAAGACTAACGTCTTCACCAACTGCAATGACAGAGGCCAAAGACGCGAAGTGCTGGGTGAAAAGGAGAACCGAGATGGAGAAAGTGAGGCGAACGAGAAAAGGATGGACAGAACGGAGAACTTAGTAAGGTTATGGCCATGGGCGGCCGCACTTTTTTGGGGTAAGAGGGGCACTTGTCCCCTCGGAAAATTGACCCAGATCTTTTAACTTACACTTTTGGTTTATAATTATAGCAAATACCTCCATACTAAACCGTTGTAATGATACCAATTAAGTATCTTAATTAAGTATGCTAATACTAAAGAGCGCCTCTGAGTAGATATATTTAAGAGGCGCTATATAAATTCTCAGAATGAACGAATGACTACAAAAGTACATGTAGAACTGAGATAATATCTACATTTAGAAACCTCTTTGAAAAAATTATTCGTGTTCATAATTTCCTGCTCTGTAGTTTACAAGCTCTTGTTCAAACCCTTAGTCATTGTCCATTGTGTTTTGCCCCTTCTGAAAAAATATCTTCCGGCGTCCATGAGTATACGGTGGGAGACGGGGTGCATAGGCGTAACCACCCTATGGGACCCACGGGACGCGTCCCCCAACTTTTGAGTGGTCCCTAACTTTATTATTATGGTCCCCCAACTTTTAGGACGTGATTCATTATGGTCCCCCAACTTTTAGGAAGTGATTGCACCTATGATGGGGTGGAGCAAGAAGGAAGAGGTCGCGATAAGATAAGATAAGAAGATTCTTTAATAGACCAACTGCTATCCGCATTTTGGTGTACAGGCATGTTATAATAAACCAACGTAGGCTGCATCATTTCTATATCCATTCAATGTCAAATGTCTTAAAATAGCACAAAACCAAAATCCAATGGATGTAGGGATGAAGTTGTAGCAGCTGTATACATGACTTGCTCCGGGAAAGATTTTTATTTTTATTTATTTATCCATTTCTATAGCGCCTCATCAAGCTCACTACCCAGAGGCGCTCCCGAAACCAGAGCGGACACTGCATCGGAGTTTCAAACAATTCCTAGTGAAGGTCTTGCTTAAGGTCCCTATGCGGCGACTTGAGGTGGATTCGAACCTCGAACCATCCGGCTTCAAGGCAACGACGACACCACTACACCACCGCGTGATGGATGGTAGCATCACTTGGTTCAACTCAACTGGTGTATGGACCTTGATCAAGACCGTCACTCACGATTATTTCTCAGCGCTTCGGCGTGAAACTCCGATTCAATGTCCGCTGCCGAGTGTATAATTATAGTAACCTTGAAGGATCGCCTTGACAAGTGCACATGCAAACGTAATTACATGTAGAATTATTAGTGGAGAAGAAGTTGTCTGCACGTTATCAATTTAAAAAAATTACAATTAGACCTATAATTGCCGATTTTATTTCCGCTGTCGTTGCTGTCTATTGGTGACATGACCGAATTAAAAGATTTCTACAGCGATTCTGTGTTTGAGAGAGAGAGACAGACAGACAGATAAATAGACAGACAGATAGACAGACAGACAAACAGATAGACAGACAGACAGACAGAGACAGACAGAGAGAGACAGATAGAGGGAGAGAGAGAGTCAGAGAAAGAGAGACAGACAGAGGCAGAGACAAGACAGACAGAGACAGAGAGAGAGACAGTCAGAGAAAGGCAGACAGACAGAGACATAGACAGAGATAGAGACAGAGATAGAGACAGAGGCAGACGAGAGAGAGTGAGACAGAGACAGAGAGAGACAGAGAGAGGGAGAGAGACAGTCAGAGATAGAGAGTCAGACAGACAGACAGACAGACAGACAGACAGACAGAGAAATCATCAGCGACACTTGCAATCTAACAACACAACCCCACTAATGAAAAAAACCGGATTTCAAGCGCTTACCGAGTCGAGGGAACGAAAGACGAAGTGGCTCAAGTCGTCGTTGCTATAGACAACTCGTAGACCAATAGCAAGACGTTGGACGAAGCATAGAGACGCTTCTATGCTTCCAATCTGGGTTTGTAAAAATTATTGCTGCACAGTTGGTTTTACTCAACAACAAGGCCGTGGCCAGGATTTGATTTCGGGGGTGTTTCACCAATTTCCCTTCCCAAAAACCGGATGACCTTTTTTAATCATCCGGCCGAAATTTTAAAATAATATCACCAATTAATTCTGCTTTTTTACATTTTTCCATTTCGGGGTGTGTTTTCATGGTTTTATTTCATGGTTTTTACATCATGTGCTATTAAATGCATTCTACTTTTTTCACATTTTCCATTTCGGGGGGTGTTCAAACACCTAAAGCGCCCACCTAGCTACGGCCTTGCTCAACAAGTGCATATATAGGCCCAAAGGCGGATACAGAAATTTTCGAAGGGGGGGGTCAAAATTTTGGGTCTTGTTGGTGGGACAGGGAAAAATTTCGCTCCCGCCGAAAAAACTTATGACCTTTTTTTTAGTCGTCATCCGTAGTCGAGAGTAATGGTAGATCAAACGAATGGGCCACGTCCCATACGATTTTGTAATAGGGGGGCTGATGTCCTGCTTTTCTCTCCCGCTGCATTTATTTAATGGCTTGTTGAAACCAAATGGGGGGGGGGGGGCCACGTCCCATGCAATTTTTAAATGGGGTGGGGCCATGCCGCCATGGCAGGATTGGTGCCCCATGGATCCGCCCTTGTATAGGCCTACACGTACAATAATTGTAGATGCAATGTTTTGCACTATAGGTTATAATTGTATGGTTTAATTGGAAATGCGTTCCCTGTAGAGTTTCCTCGTTGCAGCCATTTTAATTGTAACGAATGTTGCTGCAAACAGCTGCAGGAAAATAATACTTGCTCGCTCTACAATGTCACTGTCCATTAATTTTTTGTGTACTATTAAAGATGCTATCTCTGTGGCTGTTTCTGTTGCTCAGACTATTGAGTCCCTATTGTCATTTATTTTTATTATTACTGCTAATCTCAATATTATTATTGTCATAATGATAATAGTCCTCATTTCAGTTTATATATTAATTTATTAGTTTATAATAATAATACTAACTAATAATAATAATAATAATAATAATAATAATAATAATAATAATAATAATAATAATAATAATAATAATAATAATTCCAGATGTTTTTATTTTATTTTTTAAATAATAATAATAATAATATTGATTAATATTGTCACCACCGCCGCCGCCGCCACCGCCAAGGCCACCGCTACTACTATTGCAACAACTACTATTACTACTACTACTACTACTGCTACTGCTGCTGCTGCTACTACTGCGACTACTTCTACTTCTACTGCTACTGCTACTGCTGCTGCTGCTGCTGCTGTTACTACTACTACTACTACTACTACTACTACTACTACTACTACTACTACTACTACTACTACTACTACTACTACTACTACTACTACTACTACTACTACTACTGCTACTGCTGCTGCTGCTATTACTACAGCAACTACTACCACTACTAATTATTGTACTGCTACTGCCAATACTACAAAGACAACTGTTATAATTTATTGAGCAACCAATGAATCTACACGTTTCATTGTGCCCACCATAGATGACATCTCAAAGTTTACAGTGCATGATGATCGCTGATGCAATTACGTGACGAGAATAGATGTAATCGTAGATCTGCCGTGATCAATGATAACTTTTACATCAGAGGCTTTAGTTATGACGGATGTTTCCCACTGGGGTGGTTGTTCAGTTGAGAGAACGCTGGTTGATATACTGAACACTAGTCATTATCGCGTCTTGGGTTCAAGCCTCGCTCAGGGCAAATAATTCATTTGAATTTTCTGTTAGCTGCCATTGGCGCTCTGCTGTTGCGCGGTTTGACTCGGGATCTGCTGAAAATAAGACCGCCCCCCTCCTGGCTAGGCCGGACCAGGAGCGTTCCAGAACTTTGGTCGTTTAGTGTTAAGCTACCCGCTGGAAGCCGACCTGTGTGTCGTGCGAAGCGGGCCGTATTTCGTATAACCTGTATCTGTAATCTTTCTGCGGTGTGTCAGATTGAATTTATTAAACGAATAATAATAATAATTATTCTAATAAGTATTCTAAGTTCATAATAATAATAAAAGTTAATAAGTTGATAATGACTTTATAACATCATTGGCATGTGCAAATTGTGCAGAATGTAGACAGCGACGCTGGTTTGCTTAACTCTGTGAACGGCTTTATGCATAATTATGTAGGCCTACAGAGGACCAAACAATTGTTATTATCAGGCCTTGAGCTCTGCTCCATCCAATGCCGAAAACTTCAAGCAAAAGGATCGTTGCTGTTACTGCTATTTACTAGCTTGACGTTAATTGTTACTGAATAGCTGAACTCTTTCCGAATGTACCAGTTTCCCTCGCTAAATAGAACTCACGAGACAAAAGAATTATTTCTTTTATTGTCTTAGCAAAGCAACGCGTCGGCTGTTTTCAATTTTCATGTCGCATTCAGTCAACACATCAATGACTCTGGTGACACACGTGATCGATCACGTGATCGATCACGTGATCGATCTCTTCCGCATGATTTATTGAAGAAACGTGCTTACACGTACGACGTGTCGAGATAAAATTATCCGGCAGGCAAAGAAAGAAAGACAGACAGAGGCATACAGATGTAGAGGCAGACAAATATATATATATAGCCTACCCAGACAGCTAGAGAGGTAGAGACAGAAAAACATGGATCTGGTCGATCTTTCACGTATAGATATAGAGGCAGACAGGTAGAGAGGCAGACATATAGAGGCAAACTTATTATAGAAGCAGACAGATATAGAGACAGACAGATAGAGAGACAGACAGGTAGAGAGACAGACAGATAGAGAGGCAGACAGATATAGAGAGGCAGACAGATATAGAGGCAGACAGATAGAGAGGCAGACAGATATAGAGACAGAAACACATAGGCAGACATATATAGAGACAGACAGATATAGAGACAGACACGCAGAGGCAGACAGATATAGAGACAGACAGATATAGAAACAGACAGATATAAAGGCAGACAGCAAGAGAGGCAGACAGATAGAGAGGCAGACAGGTAGAGAGGCAGACATATAGAGGCAGACAGATATAGAGGCAGACAGGTAGAGAGGCAGACAGGTAGAAAGGCAGACAGATATAGAGACAAATATATAGACCCAGACAGATAGAGAGGCAGGGATATATAGAGGCAGACAGATATAGAGACAAATATATAGACCCATACAGATAGAGAGGCATATAGATATAGGGGCAGACTGATATAAAGGCAGCCACAGCTAGAGAGGCAGAAACAGAAGAACAGGAGGGATCTGGTCGATCTTTCACGACGTATCTTTACACAATAACATCATTTTGAATGTTATTGTCATGCCCTTAATCATCAACGTCTATTGAAGAAAGGAGGAAAGTACCAGAAGCTAATATTCTCTATCTTTTGTCTGCCATACTGATTGTCCTTCTGTATGCTGCGCCAATGCATGTTTGTGTCTGTAATACATGTATCAGTGTACGTACCCATGGTGTCTGTTATTAGGTACCTGTGCGCTTATGTATTATGCATGGGCATCAATGCACGCGTACATTGCTTACATGTAGTGCCCAACAACGCTTATCAGGTCTCATGATGACAAAGGCAAGTGCTTAGGCAATCAGCCTCGGTCTTTTTGATGCAGATCAACCTGTGGCATGAAGTTCTTGTTCTTTCTTTCTCTGCTCTTTCACTTAGGCTACGACTGAATGAATTGCATTCGCAGCAATTGATTTTTTGGTCGCCCTCCCCTTTCTCCAGCTTTGGGACTGGTACATGGGCATTGGCGGCGTTTTCGTCTGTGCAGTTCTTTACGAAGAACCTCCGTGGAGTTGAACTACAATGTGTATATTATGATTAATAGACATGTAGCCTACAAGTATACGATTACTATGATTACATCACATTACAGTTGTGGGGCGCGGTGGTGTATTGGGTATGTTCGTTGCCTTGCACTCGGAGGGTTGCAGGTTCGAATCCACCTCAATACGCCGCATTGGGATCTTGGGCAAGTCCTTCACTCGCAGTTGCTCAGCGCTTCGGCGTGAAACTCCGATGCAGTGTCCGCGCTGTAGTCGGGAGCGCTTCTGAGTAGTAACTGAAGGAGCGCTATAACAAGTGTACATACATTACATTTCAAAGGTTCTGCGATCGGTTGAATCTTTTTGTTCCCCGCGTCAGGACGGCAACGGCTCAATCCAGATCGTTTGTCTGCATAGGTCCCTCCCTGAGGAATGGACTTCAATCCACATCAGTTCGCCCTTCCTTTCTCTCTGGTAGCATCCCTCATCTCGATCTCGACTCATAACAATTGCCTTTTCTCTCGAGGTTGATTGCAATGGGAATGATCGTGGGAGGCTTTTGCTAGGAGAAGCGCTTTATAAATGGTCATATCGAATACAACACAATACAATACAATACGATACAATACAACACAATACAATAAAATGCAATACAATACAATACAATACAACACAATACAATACAGTACAGTACAGTACAGTACAGTCATATTCAATACAATAAGTACAACACAATACAATACAATACAACACAATACAACACAATACAATATAACACAATACAATACAGTACAGTACAGTGCAATGCAGTGCATTGCAGTAAAGTAAAGTACAATACAATACAATACAATACGATACAATACAATACAACACAATACAATAAAATACAATGCAATGCAAAACAATACTATAAATACAACAGAACTAAACACAACACAACACAACACAATACAATACCAATACAGTGATTAGGCCTACACTAAAATTAGCACAGCAATGTGCAGGTAAAGTGCCTAATTACTTCTTCGCTGTCTCTCGTGTATATAAGATAAAGTTTTAGTTGCCGGAGATAAGGCGTGTGCATAAAATTTCGCTGCACCGGTGAAGCAGCATCAAGAGAGAGAGCAGATCCCTTGGGTATATTAATCGCCTGTAAGCTTAGGTCGTAGCGCAGCTTCGCGTGATTTGTCTGTCTATGGTCCGTCGGGAGCTGAAAGCCACCGCTGATGGTTGATGTACTGAGGCGACTCGGTTAGCTCTGCAAGCCGTGAAGGTTAACACCGTCAGCGTCATTTCCATACATCAGTGAGCCACGGGACATACGTGTATATGCACAGTATACACACACGCGCGTGCATACACAAACACACGCTCACAAAAAGCACACAAGCACACACAAAGCACACGCAAAACACACACACACAAGACACACACATTGGACCCGCGAAAGGTCTTCTAAACTCCGTCTTTTCCAGTATATACACACGAAAATAAATTGTGCTTAAAGTGTAAGAAAATAATGATTGCCTGCATGGACGCCTCTTACCTTTCCAGGTCATGCTAGTCTGCATGTAATCCAATAAGTGGCAAGGTGGCGTCATAGATTTGAAAATAAGTGCATGGACGCCGTCCATGACCGTCCATTCACACTTTAAGCCATGACAGCAATGCAACACTAATGAAGGCATTAAACTCCTCTATCTCCCGTAAATAATCTTCTCCATAAAACAGCATATTTAGAAGCCGACTAAGTGGACTAACCCACAGCATCGTAATTTCAAACTCCAATTTCTAGAGCGACACGCTGAAGCTCGTAATCATAATCCCCAATCTAAAACGCCAAACGAAAGCCAAGTAGGCCTATGTATGTGCACTTGTTATAGCCCCTCTTCAACATTTCTACTCAGAAGCGCTTTCGACTATACAGCGCGGACACTTAATCGGAGTTTCGCGCCGAAGCGCGCTGAGCAATCACGAGTGAAGGACTCGCCCAAGGTCCCTAGTACCTACGGGGCACAAGCTTATTCACGAGCGTCGCGTCGAGTGAGAGTGGCTGTCAAAAGGGTATCATAGGAAGAAGGTCCGAATCCAGTTTCCCTCGCTAAGCACGAAGGACTTGGCGTATCCAACAGCGCTGCGTCAAACCAAAGGGGTTGTCCAGAGATCGATGTCCAATAAAGAAAGCTAAAAGCTAAAAGCAGGTTCATGTTAATATAATGTAAATGTAATCGCATATTTATATAGCGGCTGTCTTATGGCCCCGACCCTGAGGGTGAGATCCTTCACCACCGCTACTCCACGTTTATATTGCGACCGAGCCACCCGCAGTAAAGTTCCGAGAAATTAATCTCTGATAAACCGACCGACCGGGAATCGAACCCGGGCCGCCGGCGTGGCGAGCGGGCTACCAACCCACTCGGTCACTGAGGATCTCTGTATGATAATTACGAAAAATTACGCGTGAATTTATACCCATTTAAATATATTCGACAAATACATGTAGGGCGAACATATAGGCCTACTGTACATCAGTGGTTCCCAAACCGTTGCCCTTGGGCCATTCGAGCCTGAAGGAAACCTGAATGGAATGTAGCAGAAGCCCGATATGACGTTGTGACTTTAGGTGTTGGCAAGTCTTTTATAATAACTGGTAATACGTTAAAAGAGGTATCTTATCCACACAGTATAATGTTCGCAAACTATCCAACGTGTGACTAAATAACTTTTGGTTAGAGCCTGGATTGCCCGGGAAGCATATTTCCAAAATGTACCGGTACTTGGCAGCTGCAACCGCCGGGTTTTCAGCCTATCACGCGTCGTGATACATATTTACTTTATTTTCGTGATACATATATGCAGCTTTACATTGGGTATCCAAGGACGTCGTCAGCTACGCTCTGCTGATAGGGGAGTCCTCTTAGTTCCTTTTGCTCATACTACTACCATGAAGAATCGAGCCTTTTCTGTGGTTGGACCAGTGGTCTGGAATGGCCTTCCTTTTGAGCTACGCCTACACCCTGGGACTCTACCAGGATCCTTCCTTACTAAACTTAAAACTGTTCTTTTTGTGCGCGCTGGAGTCGGGAGCGCCTCTGAGTAGTTTTTTCTTGAAGGAGCGCTATATAAATGTCCGAATGAATGAATGAATATTTAAATGTCAGCGCTCAACAACCAATAAGAAAATGGGTATCCTATCAACAGGGCGAATTTCAAATGGGCGAAAATTAAGAGAGGGCATTGTTTTTAGAGCGCACGGTCAATAGAGCGAAAAGACAAATATTGTAAGAGTGATCAAAAGGTAACAATCAAAGGGACGCAAACGAATACAACGAAAAGGCAGTCAAAGGGCGCAAGTTCAAAAAGACCAAAGGGAACCGAAAAGGGTAAATAGTGTGTTAATGAGGCGACGAGCAATTGAATCCCACTGGATTGAAACAAAATGATGAAAAGAAGAATTTGAGGAGGTCTGTAAGAAAAGAACGATTATTAAATGAAAGCTGGATGAAGTTTCTTTTAATGTGAAATAGAAGCTGGATTGACGAAAATATTGTTTAAGAAATGGAAGCTGGATGAATGTTCTTTTATTGATGAAATAGGAGTTGGATTGATGAAAATAATGCTCAAGAAATAGAAGCTGGATTGACGAAAAATAATGTTTAAGAAATGGAAGCTTGGGTTGACGAAAATAATGTTTAGGAAATGGAAGCTGTATGAATGTTCTTTTACTGTTGAAATCGGAGTTGGATTAATAAAGATAATGTTTAGGAAATGGAAGCTGGATTGACGAAAATAATGTTTAAGAAATGGAAGCTGGAAGAAGGTTCTTTCAACGGTGGATAGGCCTACATGCGCCCTTTTGATCGCGGTCTTTTAAACATGCGCCCTTTTGATTTCGCCCTTACGACCATGCGCTCTAAAAACAATGCGCTCTATTAATTTTCGCCATTTTGATTGCGCCCTTTTGAAATTCGTCCTGTTGATAGTGAACCAAGAAAATGTCGTTACTAATCGTAAAATAAAGATTGTTTTTCATTAATCTTCACTGTTTAATGTTGGATATTTTCAACTTCTAGCAAAATTCTTCATCGCAATTTAACATAGGCAATATAGCGATAGGCCTAAATAATAAATCAAAAATGTCAGCAAGTTATTCGAAGTCGAGTCTCATACCAGAGCCTAGGCGTGTAAACAATCTGAGCTTTTGCCATGTGTATATTGCTGTAGCGCCCTAAATTTTTCGTCTGGGACAGCATAATTATTTGTCGTCAGTCCTGCATGAATCCTTCTAATCTATCCAGCTTTATTTAGGAAAATACGTTTCATCGCAAATTGATTTCATCAATCCGAATGCTATTTAGCGACAATTCTTTTCTTCAATCAAACTTGTAGACTGCAACCGACTAAAAATTTAGAGCGCTAAAGCGATTGCATGGTTCATCTGCATATTACCGACTTATTTTATAATATACAAAACATTTTTATTTTAGATTATTATTATTTTTCATTTCTATTAAGTCTATCTGGCCTGCGTGTATAGAAGTTTAATGAGAAAAATTATCCCTTTAATAAATAGCCTAGAAGTGGGATTGAAAGAATGTTTGCTCATCATGAAACTCTTTGAATCAGTTAATTACGAAAGTCACTGGCTTAACCTAGCTAGGATTCGACATAATATCGATAACATGAATCAAGGTGATATTAGCCTATAGGCTATTATTAAATAATCGAACGGGTTGTTTATATTGGCATGAAACTTAACTTAGAAATGAATTTATGTCTCAAAATCAGAGTCTTTGACACTTTAGACAATTGGCTGATTTCCGCTGCTTTGCTGCAACTTTTATCATCTGCGTCACGTTAACAACGTACGTTAACTTGGAGTTGTGTCCTATTCAATGGTCTATCCAAAGATTGAACGCTGAATTTTAAACACAGAATGAATACATGAAAAAGGTGATTGAATCGAGCTTTATATATATATATATATATTAGGGTGGTCCAAAAAAATAAAATTCAAGCTAGATTCCAAGGCGCCCTCTCAGTTTGTTAGACCTGTCAATAGTATTATTGAGACCAAATTTCAGCTTCCCAGTCCAACTGGAAGGCGGTGCTCAACGACATCGAAATATTACCATGTAGTTGTATTAGCAAGGAATCTTGATGCCTTTTAGCTTGATCAAAAACCTCAACCCTTGTCATGTAGATGAACTTGAAATATATTCTGTTGCACTAGTATCATACTTATTACAATCAGTGCTAGCTACTTGACAGCTGTTTAGCCATCAAGTGATAAGTGCATTTTGATAGCAATGACACTTCAGTTGATCTCATCATGAAGCATTGAGATTGTTGGCCACAATTACTGCAGCACTTATGTGCGATCCTTTTGTCCTGCCATTTTCACGGAAGACCATTAGATGGAGTGCTTAAGAAGCCAAGATGGAGCATGCTGAAGCTGTAAGATCTGAATTTGTACCAAATTAACCACTTGCAGTACACTGGAAATGTTGACCGCCTGTGAGTGCTAGTTTCAGGTGATGGTGTCGCTAAACTCTTTGGTATGCCCAAAATTAATGTCCCTCTATGACAGGATATAATTTAAATTCAAGGTCATTCATCATCTTCTGAAGTTATTGAGACTCGCTGATAATGGCTAAGACTTGATCTTTGACACAACACCGGACGTTTTATGAAGTGTACGTTTTTCTGGAAAACAGGATATGTAAAATGTTCCTGTGGTTGACCTGCTGTCGTCATTGTGATGGAGTTGATTTAAGCCAAAATCTTCATCTTGTGTTGTTGTCCATCTAATCCCAAAATAGAATCCAATTTTAAAGAGATTTAAAGCTGTGTGGGATGGTGTGACACGTGACAACATACAAGTACTGGAAGTCGTATCCGCTACTGAAGCCTCCCATGAGAGAGCGATCAGTTTCATCATTATCAAGTAAACTGCTGAAATTAAAGTCAATTTCAGTGACGACTAAAAAGAAGTCATTGAGGTGTCAATGGTTGTCCTTGGAAGTCAGCCCTCAATAAGAAACTGGAGAGCCCAATTTACCATGCACGTTGAATGGCCAGGTTACTGCATATCATCAAAATAATTGTACGATTTAGCAAACAACGTGAAGCATTCAATCAAAGGGAAAAGAAAAACTCAGATTCATCTTTTTGTGTGATTGGGTGCCCTCCTTCACTCAAAGGCATCCTCCTGCTGCTGAAACTCCAGGGCAAAATCTGTCAATTTTGATTGATATAGGACTTTTGATTCAGGTGACTATTATTTGTAGGAGCTCAACGTTGCTGCCATGAATGTTCGAGAAAATTATCAATACTTAGTGCCTTTCAGATGAGGCTGAATGTCTGACACTATTATGCTGCCATCTGCCTGATATGGTTCAGATAAGGTGAAGATATTTTACGGAATGACTGCAAATCCTAGTGAAAGGATGTTGACGGTAGTGCTGCGATACAGAAGGAGGGGGATTGCCTGGGCGAGTTTGCAACCCAGTGAACACTGACACTACTGCCACGCCTGAAATTTTGTGATTCCTTTTTATACTTACACCAGTGCAATAGCCTGACGATGATGATTATCAGCAGGGTAGAGGCTGCAGTCAGCAATTGAGAGTGGTAAACGACATGGCTGAGAGAAGTGTGAAGTTGTTCAATGAATTAAACTGACTCAGTGACTCATCACTGATGAAGAAAAAAGCAGTTTTTTCTCCAAGTGGTTGAGGCAAATAGAAAAGCTGTCCCCACTCAATCAACAAAGAAATATGCTGTTGACACTGTGCTTGCAAAGCCTTCTAGAGTGTAGACATCAACGTATGTTTGGAGTCATAAAACGAGAACAATAGACATTCGTGCATTTAACGATGTTTTTGACATTAATCTTTTTGACATTTCCCATATTTAAAACCTACTGAAATTTTATATTTCAAGCTCACCAATTGTTTAAATGTCACACATATTGTCATTTTACAGTAATGTATCATCTATCTTGAAATAAAGCACAATTGTATTGGAATATAAGTTCAACACATTTATTTCTACAATTAACGTCTTTTCATTGGCCCATGCAAAGTAAGACAGTGGTTGAGCACCGCCTTCCGGTTGGAATAGAAAGCTGAAATTTGTCTCAATAATACTATTGATAAGTCTAACAAACTGGGAGGGCGCCCTGGTTTTTAGCTTGAACTTTATTTTTTACCATGTATAGATCTGTGAACCACACTATTACATATACAAAATTCAATGGGGTCCATCTGGACCCCAGGTTAGCTGTAACGTAAGTTTTTACACGTTAGCTGTTGAGGGTTAAGGACGAAAGAGATTACATTCCCTCGAGTACTTTACAGATACTCGACCATTGCTCCTCTTTCTGACTTCTATACCCAGTTGATTGTTGCACTCGTCTCTCCGAAGGTCAAGACCAACTAATAATCATTTCAAATCGAAATTCTCATTTACACAACACATGCTGTCAACTGCCATTATCATTTTAAACATAAACTATCAGAACATTCATCAGGATATCTGAAAATAACTTCTAAAGTGCTACTCCAAACGAAACGTATAATCAGATCCAGCATCAAGTCGAGAATCAAATTCTTTATAATTTTCTACCTTTGACGTTTCAATATTCCACTATGACGTAATCTGATTTCATCCGCGCTTCTGTTGGTCCTTGGTAACTGGATTGTGTTTACGTCGTTCCTATGGCGTCGCTATCTCTTCAATAGTCAAACCTCCAGGTTTTTCGTATAGATCTAGCGTTTTAGTTGATATAGCGCCAAAACATACAATTATCTAATCGCCACTTGTTAAACTCCCTCTTAGATTACAAGTTAACGTGTAGTGTGTAAGTTTGTTTGAAAAGCAATTAATTCGCTACACCGATCCAAGGGCGTACTCTCAATCGGCTATGATGAAATAAAGATTAGTACAGGTCAAAAGCAAGGTCATCAGGTGGAGAAAATTGATGGCTAAAACAATGCTCCAGAAATTGATTCTCTGTTTCAAGCAATTCGTCACATAAACCACATCCAAAAGATTTTATCGAAGAAACTTCTGCATCCACAGACGATTTCATGTTACTAGTAGACTGGCATTCTCCATCTTTAATTATCCACAAAGAATTTGCAATTGCATCAGAATCTAGATGTATGTTGTTTGAGAAACTTTCATCTAGTTTACCAGTAGCATATAAAGTACTCATTGTGATAAAACGATGAGACAGATTAGCAACCACTTCACTTCCAGTTTTAAGATCCTGTGGTTCTGTCATATCGCAGAGTTTAAAATGTTTTGGTGAAAAGTTGCTCTTAGAAAAAGACTCATTGCATCTCTTTTGCTTCACAGTTGCATGAGTCACTCTATGCCTCTTTAAATTGCAACGTTGGCTGAAAACTGTATAACAAATCTCACATATGAATGGTTTTTTATCAGTATGGATTCTCATGTGCACGTTCAGTGCACCACGAAAATTAAATGCCTTCTGACAAAGCTGGCAATTGTATGGTTTTTCACCAACATCGATTATCATGTGCTTTTTCAGAGAATTATTTTGACTAAATGATTTCTGACTTAGCTGGCAACTGTATGGTTTCTCGCCAGTATGGGTTCTCATGTGATCTTTCAGAGAGCCCTTTTGAGTGAATGACTTCTGGCATAGCTGGCAACTGTATGGTTTCTCTCCAGTATGTGCTTTCATGTGCACCCTCAGGCTACAACCAAACTTAAATGCTTTAAGGCATAGCTGGCAACTGAATGGTTTCTCGCCAGTATGGGTTCTCATGTGATCTTTCAGAGAGCCCTTTTGAGTGAATGACTTCTGGCATAGCTGGCAACTGTATGGTTTCTCTCCAGTATGCGCTTTCATGTGCACCCTCAGGCTACAACCAAACTTAAATGCTTTATGGCATAGCTGGCAACTGTATGGTTTCTCGCCAGTATGGGTTCTCATGTGATCTTTCAGAGAGCCCTTTTGAGTGAATGACTTCTGGCATAGCTCGCAACTGAATGGTTTTTCTCCAGTATGGATTCTCATGTGCATATTCAGATATTCATTACGAAGAAATGACTTCTTACACAGCTTGCAACTGTATGGTTTATCTTCAGTATGGGTACTCATGTGCGCTTTCAGATAACCATTACGATGAAATGACTTCTTACACAGCTGGCAACTGTGTGGTTTCTCTTCAGTATGGATACTCATGTGCGTTTTCAGACAATCATTACGACGAAATGACTTCTTACATAGCAGGCAACAGTATGGTTTTTCTCCAGTATGGATTCTAATGTGCGTTTTCAGATTAACAGTTTGATTAAATGACTTCTTACATAGCTGACAACTGTATGGTTTCTCTCCTGTATGGATTCTCATGTGCGTTTTCAGATTAATAGTTTGATTAAATGACTTCTTACATAGATGGCAACTGTGTGGTTTTTTCCAGTATGGATTCTCGTGTGCCTTTTCAAGGCACCGTTTCCAATAAATAATTTCTGACATAGCTGGCAACTGCATTGAATTTCTCCCACACCAACTCTCGAATTTGCCATCAATCTACTCGCTTATTTTACCATTCACACTTTTCTCCAGTTTCGATTCTTTGAAAAGCTTATAGAAAATCGCCTTTAATAAAATAAATTATAGTTCTGAAATACTAGAGAGCTGTGTGGTTTTAATAGATTTATGTGTGCTTCTGCAATCGCAATAGTTGGATTATGCCTTTTCGGAAGCGTAGTACGGCTGCTCAATGTAAAGATTTGAATGTGCAGCAGCTTTCACAATTGTTGTTCCATCACTGGTCAGCAATGTCCAAATTACGCAAAATGTGTGCATTTCAGATTCTTACAAGGGTATCTTGCTTGAAGTCATCTTTCGAGAAAAGTAAGAAATAAGCAAGACAAACAAATACTGGCGAAAATAATATGGAAGCCAATCAACCATTGGTAAATTGTACTCATCTACTCAATTGCACAATATGATTTCAACCGAAGATGGAATAGTTGAGATTCATGAAAGTTGTTGACAGAAACACCCAGTGTAATGTTCTTGATGAAGATTAATGAAGCAACCGATATTTGGAGCTTCAACAAAACATTGCTCGTCTTTCCCCGTGTGTAATTGCTAAAACAAAAGCAGTAGTTTATTTTAGTAGAAATTGATTTTATATGTTTAAGAAAATCTATTATAAAACATAATTCCATTAGTGCCCATAATTGTACGAGATGCCACCGGACATACGAACCTGCCAACTGACAGAGAACAACATGACTATGACTGTATGACTGACATTCTCATTTTAAAGTTGAGTGACTGGTTAGTAAAAGTTAATGAAAGGTTACAGTTTCAGAGCTTTATCTAATTTTATGCAGCTTGCAAGTTAAAACCCTCTATAATGGAGTTTTACTGCGTAATCATTTTAAATCGAATCACCTCAGATATTAAATGTTAATCATGCTGTCTCATACTATTTACTATTATTATTATTATTCCTTTATTGAAGACTCGTCAATGACACAATCACAGCAATATACAAAAGCTGCAGCTTAGATTAAGGATAATGACAATGATAAGAAATAATTGTTAAAAGAACACTAAGAGAATTAAGGTTTGTATATTATAGGAAGAAAAGTGTGTTCAGTTAAACTCATCATAAAGCGCCCATGGGACAAAATTTCTCTCGTTCTTGACTGGCAAGGAAAAATCAGGGGTGGGGTGGGATATCAGGTCAAAATGTCTAATGGTTTTAGCCTTTTAGGTTGGAAAAAAGGGCATAGAACGTGGTACTCGGTTAAACGTGTAGTTTAGCGTCGTAAATTATTTTCACGCTTTTAATAACACAAAAATCGCCGCAAAAATATTTCTATTAGCGTAGATTTCACCAACTGATGAAACAGCGGTACTTGTTTTTTAATTCACCCCCAAAAACAAATGTCATTGTGGTGGCCAGAAGAGCGATGTGTCGTGTAGAATGTTATCAAATACATCATCTTAAGCGTTTATCATTCATCCAGCTTCTATTTAAGATCTAAAATACTTTGATCCCGCTTCGATATTTCGAGCGTTTTATCACTCATCCAGCCTCTATTTCAGATCTAAGAAAACAGTAATCCAGCTTTTATTTAAGATCTATAAAGCCTTCATCCAGCTTCCATTTCTTAGGCGTTTTATCACTCATCTAGCTTCTATTTAAGATCTAAAATACCTTGATCCCGCTTCGATTTCTCGAGCGTTTTATCACTCATCCAGCCTCTGTTTCGGATATAAGAAAACATTAATCCAGCTTCTATTTAAGATCTGTAAAGCCTTCATCCCGCTTCCATTTCTTAGGCGTTTTATCACTCATCCAGGTTCTATTTGAGATATAAAATACCTCAACAACATCGGATGTCCATTAAACACATTCAAGGATTATGCATTATTCCATGTTGTTGCAGAAACACAACACTTGCTTCCTTGTCGTGAACTATTGCTGAAAGTTTGAGAAGATTCATATTTATCTGTTATATTTCAGTTTTGAAAAGAATAAGTCTTAGGCCTAATACTGCGTCCAAAGCTGCGTCTTTCCGAAAACATATATAGGTCTTAATAATGCGTAGACATAGATTTGTCATATGATTAATTTTTGGGGGTGAATTAAAAAACAAGTACCGAAACAGCACACGTTTACCCACTTAAAATTTGGTAAAGACAAGAGTATTGACAGAAAATGTGTTTTTAAAATGTCACATTTCCCATGCGAAATCGCCGTTCGAATCGCCATCGAACCACAACATTTGCCCGGAAGTTGGGGTATACGTGCACAAACCATCGACGTATATTGGTCCATGCGACTATAAATAACGTGTACGTTAAGACTTCGGTCCTAAGTTCAAAATGAGAAATGGAAGCTGGATGAAGTTATTTCTAGATCTGAAATAGAAGCCGGATTGTTTAAAAAACGCTTAAGTAATGGAAGCTGGATTATGGTATTTTTATATCGGAAATAGAAGCTGGGTTGACGAAAATAACGGGCGAGAAATAGAAGTTGGGTTAATAAAAATATTCTAGCTTAAATTGGAGCTGGATTGATGAAAAAGAATCATAATTGAAACAGAAGTTGGATTCATAAAACAGCTGATGCACAGTGATGTGGTCTCGAGACTGCGGTCTTGGTCTCGAGACTGTCTCGAGACCAGAAAATTGCGGTCTTGGTCTTGGTCTTGAATGTGGCGGTCTTGGTCTTGGTCTTGAAGGTCCGGTCTTGGTCTTGGTCTTGGTCTTGAAGGTAGGTCTTGGTCTTGATCTTGAAGGCCCGGTCTTGGTCTTAAAGATCCGGTCTTGGGTATTGCAGCGGTACGTACGTTAATGACTTTATTAACTTAAATTACTTGTTCATAGAACTGCAAACGATTAATAAAACCGTTCTCAGCTATTGAGTCGGAAAAATTAGAATATCGGTGCTGTTTGTTGGCTGCCAAAAATTGACTAAATACATCGATGCAATTGCTCGAGGTAACATTTGTACTTTTGAAAACATTGAGGAGCAAGGATTTGGCGGGCTTTATCACTTGTTGGAAAAGTTTTTTGTGTTCCTGCTACATCTGCTCCAGTCGAGAGAGTTTTCAGCTGCAGCGGTTTGTTCATGAGACCACATCGGGCAAGACTTGGCGACAAACCTTTGTGTGATTTGGTTCTGATAAAATGTAACAAACATCTAATCTAAGATCTACCCGGTAATCTAATTGATCAAGCCGGTCTTTGTCTTGGTCTTGGTCTTGGAACACTCGGTCTTGGTCTTGGTCTTGGAACACTTGGTCTTGGTCTTGGTCTTGGAACACTCGGTCTTGGTCTTGGTCTTGGAACACTCGGTCTTGGTCTTGGTCTTGGATTTTTGGTCTTGTGCACAACACTGCTGATGCAATTGAAAAAGCTGGACTTTTATAGAAATGGAAGTTGGATGAAGGTTCTCTATAGATGAAATAGAAGCTGGGTGATGGTTTTCTATAGGTGAAATGGAAGCTGGATGAAGCTTAGAGAAATAGAAGCTGGATGAATGTTACTTACTTATTTATTTTTGCCTGCTGTCTTATTGTGGTGTCACGACAACTCGTCTACCGACAACTCGTCTAACGACAAGTGGTCTCCGGACAATTCGTCTACGACAACTGGTCTACAGACAACTGATTCAGCGCTTGAGAAATGGAAGCTGGATGAAAGTTTTTACAGGTGAAATGGAGGTTGGATTGATGAAAAAACGCAAGAGAAATGGAATCTGGTTGATGGCTCTTTTACAGGTGAAATAGAAGCTGGATTGATGAAAATAACGTATGAGAAATAAAAGCTGGATGAAGGTATTTTTAGATCTGAAGTAGAAGCTGGATTGATGATAAAACGCTTAAGTAATTGAAGCTGGATGAGGGTATTTTTTGTATCTGAAATAGAAGCCGGATTGACGAAAATAACGGGTGAGAAATAGAAGCTGGATGAAGGTATTTTTAGATCTGAAGTAGAAGCTGGATGCATGTCGAAATACATGAATAAAATCATCGATCCAGCGTCCATTTAAGCTAAAAAACCATGTTCATAAATCCAGCTTCTATTTTATCAATACTATTCGTCTGTTACAGTAGACCAGCTGTCGTTAGACCAATTGTCCGGAGACGAGTTGTCGGTAGACGAGTTGTCGGTAGACCAGTTGTCGTGGAACCGGCCATAAGTGGCCCGCCAGGCCTACAAAAATGACCCTCGTCTCTCAAGGAATTAGCAAAAATATAGACTCTATGGCATAGTTGACAATTTGGACAGGATAGAACACATAATTGCTTTCTATTACAAATTAGTCTATTTTGACGTCCATAAATAACATAAAACGTTCTATTTTTGTTCAATTAAACAATTCTATATGCTTTTAGTTAATTAAATTTTAGCCCTGTGGTTCCCTAATGTCCTTCAACTAAGAAAAAGTGGCCCTCGTGCTATTCAACTTAGAAAAAGTGGCCCTTAAGTCAAAAAAGGTTGGAAACCACTGCTGTAAGCTTGCATCTAGGTTAATTTTAGGGCCAACGATCGTGATATGTTGCGCCAGTGTTTTGTTGTATTGGTTGGATTGCATTGTTTGCAAGTCATTATGCGAAGTCATCAGTGACAGAACTATGGAGACCATGAGTGAGACAATTATTGAGTCAATGAGTTAGAGAGTCAATGAGACAAAGAGTCACTGAGCGACTCTGTCGCGTTGTATCATGCGTCATTGAGGAGTTATGGAGTCAGAGAGTCAGTGAAGCAGCTCATTCATTCATTCATTCATTCATTCATTCATTCATTCATTCATTCATTCATTCATTCATTCATTCATTCATTCATTCATTCATTCATTCATTCATTCATTCACTGCATTTATATAGCGCCCCTTCAAGAAGCTACTCAGAGGCGTTCCCAGCCCAACCCGAACAAAGAAAAAAGACTTGAGAGACTTGTGATGAGCCGCTGAGTCAACTGATAAACCGACAAGCAGTGGCGCAGACAAGGGTGGGTTTCAGGGGTTAAAACCCCCGTTGGCCTACAAAAAAGGTTTTTAAAGGTTATCTATCCACTTAAATAAGAAAAACAAAACAATTGCTCGCAGTAACAATTGTTTTTCTTGCTTTATTTCCTTTGTTATTCTATTCCCTGTTTATTTGCTGTAATACTGTTGGGTTGGTGTCAGAAAGGGCATCCGGCAAGGCCATATAACCCCCAAACACCCCCCATGATAAATTCCTGGCTACGCCACGGCCGACGAGCCAATAAGCCAATTACTCCGTGACTTTTTGAGCCGATAAGTCATTAAGCCAACTACTCGTTGAATCAATGAGCCGATACGTCAATAAGTCACTGAGTAATTGAGGCACTGTTTCCACTCGCCATCGAATCAATCAGTCTATGAATCAGTCAACCACGACCTTTGCACGACACGGTGCTGTTACGCGTTTTGTCTGCATGCATCAATCTGGTCGATATTGGTATGGTGCAAAAAAAGACGCTGAGGGTATGCATGTATGTTCACTTGTTATAGCACCCCTTCAAGAAATCTCCTCAGAAGCGCTCCAGACTCCAGCGCGGACAATGAATATCGGTGTTTCACGTCGAAGCGCTGAGCAAATTGCAAATGAAAGACTTGCTCAGGTTCCCTACGAGGCGGCTTGAGGTGGATTCGAACCTGCACCCCTCCGGCTGCAAGGCAGTGAACATATACCCACTACACCACCCCGCCACACGGGGTGGATGTCGCCACACGGGGTGGATGCAGATTGAAAGGCTACTGCCATCCGTTTTTTCTGCTGATACAATGCGGTCAAGATGATTATAAGAATTTAACCTCCAAGTCCATCTGGATAATAATAATAATAATAATAATAATAATAATAAATAATAATAATAATAATAATAATAATAATAATATCTAATTAATACACGTGCAAAACAATAGCACTGCATGCGCTTCGTTCAAAGGCACGTTCGATTCGTATGACTACATGGATATATGTGCACATGTAAAGTATACCTATTGTATCAATAAATTCAAATAGCGACTCTCGCAATGTGGGCCTAATCAGCGGCGCTCCAAGTGCGAGAAACCAAAAGATATATATTTATCTATATATATATATTGAGCGCTTCTGAGTAGTCCCCTTGAAGAAGCGCTGTATAAATTCTCGAATGAAAATACATTATAGTCTGTAAGTGATCTTGAGACAGCGAAAAAAGAGGCATTTGACTCAGCAGTATAATGCATATTTGTGTGTGTATGCGTATTTGTATACGTGTTTGTATGCGTGTGTGACTGCCACCATGTTTGTTAATGAATATGTCTTGGTGAGCTCTGCGCGTGTGCCTTGAAATAATTGTATGATACGACCGTCGCAATCTGCTCTGAGAATAATTGATGTATGGAGATAAAAGATTGGACGCAAATGGAAGGAATCATTTCCCTTTCTCATTCATATCATTCTCCCTTTCCTTCCTCATAGGCGTACCCCTTCCACATGTATCTCCGACAACTTTCCATCCTCTTTCTCCTTTGTTTCATAAATGAAACCATTTTTCTGCGCTAATTCTCCTTCTGCTTCTCTATGACCTCTTCTTTCCTTTCCCTCATTCACTTTCCGATCTCCGCTTCTTCATCGTCATTTTCTTCTTCTTTCGAACATCGTTTCCGTTTTCTTCTCAACCTTTTTCTTGCCATTCTCCTCTTCTTTCTTATGCAATTTCTGATTTCTCATCCGCAACCTTTTCTCCCTTTCTTTTGCCATGTCCTATATCCTCGTCTTCTCCTTCTCAACGCTTCGATCTGATTCAACGTTATCTTCTCCATCTTATTCTCCTCCTCCTTTTCCTCCTCCTCCTCCTCCTCCTCCTCCTCCTCCTCCTCGTTTCCTCCACCTCGTCATCCTAACACCGTACCATATTCGCCTCCTCAATTTTCATCCTCCTCGTCGTCTCTCTCATTCTTTCATCCTTCACATTTTCCTACTCTCCGCCTCCTCCTCCTCCGCCTCCTTCTTTTCCTTCTTCTCATCCTGCTCTGAAATATTCAGCTTAATTTTGCTCTAGCAATTCTCTTTTTTTCTTTGCTTCCATTTCTCAATTCTTTTGCTTGGCTTCTTTTTCCTATTCTTCCGTCATGGCATCGTTTGTTTTTGCAAACGCTATTTTATCTGTTTTCTCCACAGACGCGTGCAGGCACAAACACACGCACACACAGTCACACACACACACTCGCACACACTCACACGCACACGCTCACGCACACCCACAAACACACACGCACATACTCAGACAGACACAGGCACACATACACAAACAAACAAACGAACACACAAACAAACGCGCACACACTCCAACATGCACATTTCACACGTTCCCTTCCACTCTCACCCACTTCTCCCCTTTTCTCTCAAATTTTCTCAATAATTTCAATGTTTTTTGGCCTTGCATCTCCAATTTCGTCTCTCTCCCTATAACCATCCCAATCCGCCTTCGTCTTTCCCTCTATCCCGCTGAGCACCATATTCCACCCCTCTCTCCTCCAACCGACTCTGCAACCTTCCGCAGACGCAGGCTCACCAGGCCCCTCCACGGTTTTCCATTCTGTATGCTGCGACGTGGCAACGGAAGTATTCCGTCAATTCCGGCTGAGCAGGCCGCTAATTCAAACTGAGCTGACCAATTCTACTGGAATAAACTCACCATCTCTGTCTCTTTGTCTCTGTCTCTCTGTCTTTGCCTCTGTCTCTCTGTATCTGTCTCTCTGTCTATCTGTCTCCTTCTCCCCGTAAATTTCCATTCACTGCATGCATTCACTTGCCACTGTAGGCCTATCTGTAGCCTGAGTAGCCTGCTGTGTGAAACACTACAATAAACGAATATGATATTATTCGTCCGGATTGCTTTACTTTTTATGCAACTACTGTTTTCCTATTCATAACAACAATTGACACCAGTAACAATTATTAGTCATCGAACACACGCACATACGCAACTTCAGCCACTACTACAACAACAACTGATGCAACACATTCTATAAGCACTTAAAAACTGCTCTGTTTGGTCGTGCTGGAGTCGGGAGCGTCTCCGAGTAGTTTCCTTGAAGAGGAGCTATATAAATCTTGAATGAATGAATGAATGAATGAAATACCACAAACTGCTACCTCTATGCGTTCACATACAACATAGTATACTACAGTTTCTATTATCAGCTGGCAACATTGCTACTATTAGTATCAGCAGCTACTACTACTACTACTGCTACTACTACTATTACCACTGCATCAGTTGTAGCAGTGATAGCAACAGTTACAACAACTGCTAGTGCTGTTACCATAGTATAGCCACCACAACTACCACTACCGCTGTAGTAGCATAGTAGTAGTAGTAGTAGTAGTAGTAGTAGTAGTAGTAGTAGTAGTAGTAGTAGTAGTAGTAGTAGTAGTAGTAGTAGTAGTAGTAGTAGTAGTAGTAGTAGTAGTAGTAGTAGTAGTAGTAGTAGTAGTAGTAGTAGTAGTAGTAGTAGTAGTAGTAGTAGTAGTAGTAGTAGTAGTAGTAGTAGTAGTAGTAGTAGTAGTAGTAATAGTAGTAGTAGTAGTAGTAATAGTAGTAATAGTAGTAGACGTAGAAGTAGAAGTAGAGGAAGGACAAGAACAAGAAGAAGAAGCAGTATCAATAACAATACTTTGGTTATTTCAGTGGATATTTCAGTGGATATTTCAGCGGTGTTCAGCAGTGGATGTTTCTGATGAAGGCTTATAATAATATTGTATGATGTGTGCTGCTGTAGGTGAGAAATGTGAGCGAGAGCTGTGATCTGTCAGAGTCTGATGAGCCGTGGTATGGTTCGGTGCTTCTGACGCAGATCAAGGAGTGCAGCCATGAGACTGCCAGCTTCCGCGAATACATCTCGAAAAGCGCATTGATACTTGTCAATACCGGTGAGTCTTAAGTGGACAGGTCATCACCATGTTCTGCTTTATGCAGTTTAAATAAATCTTGAAGATTTCTTTTCATGCAACCATGAGCGGAGTTTATCAGGGACTAGGGGGTGCTAAGCTCCCCCAAGAAGACCCAGATTAATTTTTTACCTTGTAAATGGTTTCTTTTCCCGGGCTTAGCCTCCCCCCCCCAAAGCTTTAGCCTCTCCAAGAACGGAAACCAAACTCCGCCCATGCCATGATGGAACTATAAATGCTTTAAAAATAAATAATTGTAAAATATAATATTCAATGATTAATTTTTTAGTATAGGCCTACATGCCGGTTAAATAAATTAACCAATGTTAAATGATCAAGTAAATAACTGATTGCTTGATAAAATATCCATTTTGTGCTTGTTTCAATTCATTATACCGTACAAATTCATTTCAACGACCGTCAGTTTTGTGTGTGTGTGTGTGTGTGTGTGATATTAAAATACTCTTTTTTGTGTTATTTAAAGTAATTGTACAAATTTGTGCTGATAATATTTAAGAGTAGGCCTACATGCTATCGAAATAGTCGCTCACCATTATGCCATTGACGTAGGCTATAATTATATCGAATAGGTTATCAAATACAAGCTCAAGCAGTAGACCTACTTCATTTAATTGAAATAAATTCTATAAACTTTTGTCTAGTCTGCATCTTGACGGATGTAGACAACCTTTCAAGTAGCTCTCTACAAAGCTGACGAAAGAAATTCCGAGTATATGCAGAACATCCACGTGTCCCTAAACTATCTTAAGGGCTTAATGAGAAACAAATTTATTGAAGACAAATTGAAGTGATAAAAGTGTAGATACGACTACAAATTCACATTTTGCATAATCATGAAATACGATTTTATTCTGTTATTCATTCCTGAACTGATTGCAGTTAATTTTCTTTGTAATATTATGACTAAAAGACATAAATGATAAACTTTTCTACTTATAACAAAACGAGAATCGTGGTAACGCTGGCAGTGGCGTAGTCAGGAATTTGTCATGGGGGGGGGTTTGACTTTTTTGCCTGGCCGGATACCCTTTCTGAAACAAACCCAACAGTATTACAGTAAATAAAAAGGGAATAAAGTAACAAAGGGAACAAAGTAAGAAAAACAATCGCTACTACAAGCAATTGTTTTGTTTTTCTTATCTAAGTGGATAAATAACATTTAAAAAAACTTTTTCATAGGTCAATGTTTTTTTTTTACTCCCGAACCCTCCTGGCTATGCCACTGAAGGCTGGGAATGCAATTTGAAAGAGACTCTTTGAGAGGCTCTCGGTGCTTTGGTGGACAAGACGGAGCCCGGGCCCTAAGAGCCATGGGCTCCTAAGCATTTGCCCCTTCTGCCCCTCCCGGTGTCCCTGGTTATCTAAGCTAGCGATCATCGGTGCTTTGGTGGACAAGACTAATATCGATCTGGAGCTATTCAGGACGTTGAATCCGATTTTTTTGCATCAATGAGAGATCGATATTTCTGTTCGACCGTTCACGGTTGCTGGTCGTATATAAGCTGTGCAAGTCTCTGGCCAATAATTCGGTTCGCCCTGCTGTAGGTCTCTCAAGTCATCCGCGTCTACAGCCAAGACTCGCCTCTTTCAAATTGCATTCCCAGCGTCGCCTGGATTCTCATTTTTCTCGTCTATCGCATTTCAGCCTGGGTTTTTTCTCCAGTGGATAATGAGTCTTGTCTGCGATTTCCCTCCGCTCTAACTGTCAATGTAAATGTGATAAACGTTCCAGCGCCGCAGAAAAGAAGCTGCGTTTGACAAACTAAAAGCGGCGCTATATCAAATCAAGTCCGTAATAGCCAGACTACTTAGGCTACTTTGTCTCTTCCCGGTCAAACGCCGAGAAGGTCAAGCCTATTGCCCTCCATGGCACTGATGTATTCGAAACTAATATAACGGCACTATAGAAGGCCCTGTCATTATTATTAGATAATATAAAATTCTATTAGACTAATCAATTACAAGATTTGATTACGCATAGATTAGATAACAACAAGCCTATCACCCCGAACGAGCCACGGAAGATGAGACGACTAGGTCTTCATCCCTGTTTCGAAACCTGTCTACATAGCCATCCAGCGCGAATGGAACGCAGATAAAAATCCACGGACCATTCATTACGGAAAGCCAAACGCCAGTGATGACCAGCCACACAGTTTACGCTCTTGGATCACGCTCCTTGTAGCCGACTAAACCGAGTGAAGACTCGAGTGGACGAGTTGAGATGACGGGCCACCTAATATGGGGAACGGATCGAAGCAAGAAGTGGAAAACAAACAATTATCTGTCGCAGGGAAACTACTCGACACATCACACGATCATGGAAAATTGGACATATGCAAGATATACTGGACATGCTACTCGACTGGTTGCTGACAAAAGAATTGCCTACAGAGGACTGAAGAGAGAAGCACAAATTAGATACAAGTGGGGTCGTTGGACATTATGAACATGCCTGAGGGTCTGAGGAAGAGAAGGAAAAAGAAGCACGCACATACATCAGAGGCCGTAGATCATGTTCCATATATAATTGCAATACATTACAAATCTCAGCATTGTTTGGCAAATGTATAGATATTCATCACACATCTATAGCCACTAATCAGCATGGTCATAATAGAAAATTATATCACCTTCATATAGGTCATTGTTCTGTTCGACATCATCGTAATCATTATCGAAGTCGATACCCATCTTCATTGTCATCGGGATCATCATACCATACTATAATATTGTTAGCTACATACATGTACATACATAGACTACATATATACATACCTACATGCACACACACATACATTCAATACATAATTTATATACACACGCAGACAAACATATAAACGCATGTATACAAACAAGTACACACTAAATTATGTAAGTACATGCATGTGCGTACGTGTATGTACACATATACATGTATATGTACAATTGTACATACATACACATGGCCAGCAAGATCGCCATTTGACACGAGACGATTATATCTGTCGTCATTTTTTCATGAATTAATAAATATTGTTATATTTGATTCCATCTCTCACACGAGATGACAGTAAGCTCTCATTACATTCGCAGATAGTTCACGAGAGGAGGATTAATAATAATTATTATGTCCGACGTGATTTTTCATGAGATCGTGGTAATTATATTCCCCGTCATTTTCCCGGAGATAATAACTATCTTATTTGATTCCGGAAAGGTTGACGTATATTGCAAATGTAAGGACATTAGTCATGCGTCGAGTGTAGGCACACAGTCGTCGATTGGCTGTATTTAGTGGTGGAAGAAGATCAGGTGTATCATCCGCGGTTGCAAAAGGTCATGTCCAGTTGACAATAAATAAGAGAAGAGCAACTCGGGATGCGACTAGAAAACCCGACAAATCCGTACGTCAAAGACAATATCTCACCAGACCTAAGGCTAAACCTTTGGAAACGAGACAGTAAGGATCACGACAGAGGGGAGTGAGTCTGTGGAGAGTGAGACTGTGGGGAGTGAGGCTGTGGGGAGTGAGGCTATGAGGAGTGAAGCTGTGGGAGTGAGGCTGTGGGGAGTAAGGCTGTGGGAGAATGGGGATTGATAGCGAGTCACAGGGTCCAGGCAAGTTCAGGGTCTGTAGACTGTACTGCCATGAACCCCTGAACTTGCCTGGACTCTGTGACTCGCTGTCGATCCCCATTTCTTAGGCTCTTACGTTGCTTTTTTCTTCCACAGGGTGGTACCGTACAGACGATGTAAAATAAAAACAATTTGAACACAAATCCCGTAACAATTTTTCTCTCAAGGTTCAAGTCTGCCACAGGTTACAATTAAGTTACCGACCGAAGTCCTTCGCTCACCTGAATAGCATAAAGAAGTTAAATATTTCATGGCAGCCTTAAATCTTCCAAACAGTGGCGTAAACAAGGGGGTTCGGAGGTTAAACACCCCCATTGGTCTAGGAAAAAGTTTTTTTAAAGGTAATTTATCCACTTAAATGAGAAAAACCAAACAATTGCTTGCAGTAGCCTAACAATTGTTTTTCTTACTTTATTCTCTTTGTTACTTTATTTCCATTTTATTTACTGTAATACTGTTGGGTTGGTGTCAGAAAGGGCATCCGGCCAGGCCATAAAACCTCCACCCCTCCCCCATCATAAATTCCTGGCTAGCCACTGCTTCCAAACGATTAGCCTATATATATAAATTATATTCCATAAATTTACAGCATAGCTTACTTTGAGAAACTTGATGTTGTTACAAAAACTTCGCTGACGGCGGCTCTGCAACAGCGGCAAAAGAAACTCCGTTTATTTAGTCTGTCCAATGTGTCCATGACATCAAATTGCGCGAATGCAAATTTGACTATTTCAGATTCCTTATGAGAAATTTTGTGACTTTTGCACTGATGGAAAAATTGGAATAAAAGGAAATTGCTTTTGTTCATTAATAGATGTTCAGTTATTATTAGCCAGAAAGAGCGTTTTTCTAAACTTCCGGTGAGCCTATAGCACTTCCAACGTAGCCTATTATAGCGTATAGCCTACCAGTCACAGTGGCGGCGCCAGGATTTCAGTTTCGGGGGGCTGAAGCCTCGACCGAAATCTCATGAAAATTGTCCATTTTCGCCGCCAAAAATTTCTGATGACCTTTTTTTTTTTAGTCATCGACCGAAATCTCATGAAAATTTTCCATTTTCGCCGCCAAAATTGCTGACGACAACTTTTTTTAGTCGTCAGCCCAAAATCGTGGATATTTCACTGTAAAATTTTTTGGATGGCCCTTTTTTAGGGGGGCACAGCCTCTTGTAGGGGGGGCTTAGCCCCCCCAGCCCTCCCTAGCGCCGCCACTAACCAGTCAATATATGGGAACACTGGGAACAGGGCAATTTTCCAAAAGTCAAGAAATGATCGAGATAGGGAGACAAACAGTTGCTGAGACAACAATAACGTGTCTGTCTCAACGCTCGAGACTTCTAGAGACCGGGACACTGTCTCGAGACCATGCAATGCTGAGATGCACCACAGACACTCAACGAGGCCTTGCTCCGGCGTATCTTTGTGATCTCATACTTCGCCCCATTTCGGCCACTTCGCTGCGTCCTCTTAGGTCTTCAGATCGGCTTGACCTCTTTGTTCCTCGCGTCAGGACCGCCATGGCTCAATCCAGATCATTTGCCTGCATAGGTCCCTCCCTATGGAATGGTCTTCTCCCATCCGTTCGCTCTGCCATCCTCTCTGGTAGTCTTTCGTCATCTTTCTCTTGTCTAAAGACCTGCCTTTTCTCTCGGAGTTGAACGCACTGGGAGCGCTTCTGAAAGGCTCTTGCTGCAAGAAGCGCTTTACAAATGGTCAGATACAATACAAGATAACAGAATGTTTGATGCGGAATGGTTCTCCGATTAAGAATCTAAATACGACAATTTGTCAAGTCAAATCCTTGATTTTCGGGAATGGATAAACTTCACTGAAGTGTTGGTGGAAGTACAATGAAGAAAAAATAATTTGAAAAGTTATAGGGGGCATATAGGTTAAGTAGGCCTACATGCACACTTTTGTGGGGGAAACCGGGGCAAAAGTCAATACATTTTACATAGCATTAGCCTACTGATTCAAGCTGTTTGATCAAAACCACGTATAGGCCTAGGCTTAATTTTTCGTGAATTTTATTGTGTAAATGCATGCGAATAGCTTAGTTCCGATAATTTAGAAACATAAGCACGCCAAAGAGACTCGGTGATCATGATCACATTTACTTTATTGCTCCTTCTTATCTACATGAACTGCGCATCTGGCAAGAGTGTCTTCGGGCAGTGACGTCATCTGTGACTTCAGAAGACGACGACGACGACGCCATCTAGTGATTGGTGTGTATGGGATTTTCGGGGAAACTGTAGGATCGACAGGGGAGAACTTCAGTATACGGAAGACAGTTATGAGTCCCGTGAAAGGGAAGATGAATTTCCGACAAAGGAATTCGTCGCATCTCAGCTGGGTCCGTGTGAATCGTAAATGAAGAAAACTCTCTGTGTGAAGCTTCTGCATAGAAAGGAAGAAATTCGCCATAATTATTATTCTCTAATTACCTAGCGTTCACTTCAAGAAAGTCACCCGCTGACGTACACAGAAATGTGTTAAAACGAATGCATACATACATGCATGCATGTATTCATGCATAGTTGCATATAATACATACATGCACACATACATACATACATACATACATACATACATGCATACATACATACATACATGCATACATTCATACATACATACATACATACAATGTCATACATACATACTTACAATATACTTATATTAATGACATTATCTTATTGAGTTTTCACATGGTAATGTGAGCATTTTAAGATATCATCATAACAAAATTATTATATTATTTCAATCATGATTAAAAACAGTAATTTAAAGTTCAAATAATTGTAATTATATTTACGATAATAACTTCTTTATTTATCAAGTATTGAAGTTCAGCATCGCTGTTCTACTGCTGCTACTGCTGCTGCTGCTGCTGCTGGACTACTACGATGAATAATTGCAGACGGGAGTAAAATTATATAAAACACTTTTGCACTGGAAACAGCTTATGCCTATAATTATTATTGCCCAAGACGAACGGTCCTGAAATGCTGATACCATGATAGGACACGTTATTATTATTATTTATCTTTATTGTTCTTTATCTTTAATATTCTTTACCGTTATTATTCTTTATCGTTATTATTCTTTATCTTTATTATTCTTTATCGTTATTATTCTTTATCTTTATTATTCTTTAACGTTATTATTATTTA